>JAGYZC010000014.1:0-612273 GCA_020091625.1 Termitomyces sp. 'cryptogamus' | reverse complement strand
AAACACTATCCACAATATTCGTCTTGAGCACCGCGACGGCCCTGCTCATCGCGCGCACACACTGACACGCTGCGTAGCGCACGCCCGGGCTTGGATGCGCAAGGCCGGCTAGGAGGACGGGGAGGAGGGGCGGAGTACTGCTTGTGCTTGTGCTTGGTTGGACGGGCGAGGGTGAGGACGAGAACAATGTATTTAGGTTTGGGTTGGGATGAGGCGGAGGGGGTGATGAGTATGGGGAGAGTGGTATGATGGGTGGTGAAAGGTTGGTTCTGTCAGTGAACGACGGACGTCGTTATCGAAAAGTGATATAGCCGCTATTGTTGTTAAACACCGCCTAATTCCACCCAGGCCAACTTAGTATCGTCAGAGTAGATGTAGGACGTAGCATACCTCGCGTAGCAATGCCCTCCCCTCAGGCTCACCACCACTCTTCCTCTTCTCGCTCTTTGCTTCGTCCTCTGGAGGGGGAATATACACCCTCGACCTACCCGTTGCTCCCGCTCCCGCTGTACCTCCTCCCTGCCCCGTCCCAGATCCCGGTGCCAACGACTCCGCTTCTGCAATCAGCGAAGGCGGCGTAGGCGGGAGCGGGAGCACCGTAACGAGTCCTACAAGCTGCGCTAAACATCCGCGGTCAAACGCAGCTTGACAGAGCGAGGCGTCGTCCGCTACGAGATGGTCTGCGCGCCCCCACCCCCAAACCATCGATCAGCGTCTGGAATATAATATTGGATGGGAAGACGGGACATACATAGGACGAAGCATGTCCGAGTGCGCTGGGAAAGTGTTACCTGCCCTAAATTCCCAAGAGTGCTACTACTGGTGGCGCATGTGGAGGCGTGTGGGGTACCTAGATCGTCGGCTGGTGAGAGGGGCGAGGCAATCATGCGGTTGACGGTGTTCATGACGATGCGGGTGGATGATTCGTCTTGTTGGTGCCGTGGAAGGGCGCGGAGAACGTGTGCGGCGCTGAGATGCAAATCAGAGAATGTAGTAAGGAATGAATGAATGAGTTTGAAACGCACCAGAGACACGCAGCGATCTGGACGTCGGGTGATCGGGATTTGGCGAGGTTGAGGATAGAAGTTAGTGGGGAAGCTGGGTTTAGCATGAGATGTACGTCTCCTTTGAAACAAGAAAAGTCATTACGTTCTCGGTCAGTGCTTGGTCTTGCGAGGGCAGAGGCCACGTTTGTGGTGTCCTTGGCAAGAGCAGCAAGTGCCCCGAGCGCCGCTTCTTGTAGCTATACAAAGAGCAATTTAGCGAATTATTCTCGAACGGCCCCTTCACTCATACCTTGAGATCCTTGGATCCAACCAACTCAACGAGCTGACGCACAGTCCAGCCCCCAAGTCCTGGACCTACCAGAATCTTCTCCCACCCTCTCCGAGGCCGGACATCCTTCTCTTTTGTCTTTGTTCGTTCTGCTTGGGGCAGCCATTCAGACACGCAGAAGCGATGGTGGCGCATGCGTATAGAAGAGGCCAAGAGCTGCGCAATTGAGGTAGTAACTTGAGCTGTGGTGTCACTGAGGAGGGGAGGCAGCGTGTCAAGGGATTCCGGCTGTATATGAGTCATAGATTTGATTGATGATAGGACTGGGAGAGGGACTTGCGAGGAAAAGAAACTCGAGAGCATCCTGAGCATGGTGTTCGGCGACGGTGGATGTAGGGCCTAAACCCCACTGAGAGGGACCGACGGCATCGGCAACTGAGGCGGCAAGAGCACGGAGGGCACGGGCGAATGCGGCGCGGAGTGGCGGCAGGTCGTTCTTTGTGAAGTTGGCTAGTGCGTAGAGAAGGGCATGGTGCGCATGGGCGCGGAGGAGAGCGAGGAGAGCATCGTCGGAGCCTGTGAGGAAGAGTGAGAATTGGGAAGGAGTCTGGGACTGGGAAGGAGTCTGGGAAGGAGTCTAATACTGGGAAGGAGTCTAATACTGGGAGAAAGTCTGGGACTGGGAAGGAGTCTGGGAGTCTGGAGCATACCGTATGAAAGAGAAGCGACGACGTGTGCAGCTTCGATGCGGACTTCAGCGCGTTCGCCAGGGTAGTTGAGACAATCCACGAGGCTGCAACATTTAGTAGTCGATGTTGGCCCAATTCAACTGCAGCTTACTTGGCCACAAATTTGGGATCTCGGGCGAGCTGCACCTTCGCGCTCGGGTTGCCAATGACCGCGTTTTTGGCGCTGCGTAGATTCACGAGATTGACTGTCATTGCGGCCAGAAACGAACAGCTTGATCGTGTGAAATTGATCGGCTGCAACGATGACGTATTCTACAAGTTTCAACGTCGGTTTGTTCCATTCTCATATAGATAACCTCATGTTTTTTGAGTTCCTTATGTTTTCACATCAGCTCGAACACCTGGACCGACAATAGGAAGATTCTACTCGGACCAAGGCTAGTGTCAAAGGATGGTATGTTGATCTTCATCTCATCCAATGAAATCTTTCTTAGGCACTTCCCACTAGGCCGTCACCTACGGTTGTGCATCTGAGCCTTGTTTATAAGTAACGAATATATCGACGAGATAACCCTCACTAACGGCCCCATTTTCACCAATCAGTCGAGTCCAATTCCAAAGTCCCGATCGAGATCGTCCAAAAAAATCTTCATCATCAAGTCTTTTCTTCGATTCACGGGCGTCCATCTCATGCCCCAAGTCACGTTCGGCAAGCGGACCCCCAAAGTCGCGACGGAGTATATCAAGCTCATCGAGGTCACGAAACAAGGGGTCAAGTTGAGCTCACGCCAAGAGACCTGATTCTATGACCTTCAGAAGCGCTCATTAGCACCCCCGAGTGCTGAGCTAGCGCGCTTCTTCCTCCGGCTGCATAAACTGCGGTTTTCCCGCATTTGCAACAAGTATGTGAACGTGGCTTCTCACATCCCGTTCATCCAGGTTTCGCTTGATAGTCAGCAATTTCATAATGACGAGATGATAGAGAGGGGTGTGGATCGATAATATATAGTGTAAGTCCTTTCCTGCTTCACATGACGTGTTGGAACGGACACGTAGAATGAAATTTTAGAACTAGCTGAAGAATGGGATAAGGCTACGTTAGGTCTCTGAGTTTATACCTGAAAGAGGCTCGGAAACACACCGCATGAATCATCTACTAATGACGTTTACAGCGGGAGGTTCCGCATGAATCATCTACTAATGACGTTTGTAGTCAACGGGAGAGCAACGCTCTCCCCCAACCATGAGGAGCTGCTTCCAACTACGTACATCCAGACATCGCGTTCTAGGATTACGGCAAGAAGAGGAGGGAAAGATATAGTCTGAGTCAGTTTATAGGAAGAAACATGTGTTGTCCAATGGATCCTGTCGTTCTTGACCTCGTCAAGTCGTTCGCGCTGATTCACAAGGCTCGCGCAGTGACTGGTGCGTGTCAAATTCTCTGATACACAATGCCTGGATTACCGATCGAAAATGGTGACATTAACCTGCTACTACTGCAACAAAGATTTTCCAGAAGATCAAACCGTAAGATCAAATAAAGTGTTGTGCACGGTGTCGGTGAGTCAGGCTCAGTTGGCCACCTCTCAACATTGTCTCAATATCATGTTTTTTCGCTCGCTCTCATTCTGAAGGTGGCTTACTGTTTCGGTTATTGAAACATAATACTCGAGCATTCTAACGTTGTTTGTAGTCGAAGGCATGCCAAAACGTTTTCACTCATAGCTGTTGTCGATTCTGTTCCAATACCACAGAAATTCATCTCGCGTTGACTTTAATGGAGTGGTAGGCCGGGTGGAGTATGCCAAAATATCACTTAGGTTCTACCAACGAAACATGTGATAGCGAATTCGAATGATGTACCACGTGTTGCCTTCGGAAGTTAGCTTCGTACTTCCAATCCGCGTGAATATCGCAATGTCCTCTAAGGCTCAGCTATCACGATCCAGACTGCCTCGGAAACTACAGGTAAGTATTGCCCACTTTGCATGGTCACGTCCAGGCGTAACTGATATCCTCCGGATCTCTGATGCTTTAGGATCTTCTCGAAGAGGCGTATCATGATCCGAGGGTTCACCTACGTTCGTTGATAAAGGTCTTGAATTCACGATTCACAAAGTGAAGACACAATCCCAAAATCCCCCTGTCCTCTAACCGTCTCGGCTGCAGAGTCAGATACGGTAATTCTCTCATTGATGGAGCTTCGGATAGTTCATGTTGTGAAGAGTGCCAACATTTGATCTCTGCTTGAATCTTCCTGGTCGAAGATATGGGACTGGATGTTCGTACTTTATCGGCAACCGAGCGAATCGAACTAGATATACTCTTACGGATGGCATTACTATTGAATCTTGGATCTATGATCGAGACTCTCCTCCGTCAGATGCTTATAAGAGTCCACAACTTGCATCACCTTGGACTATAGATCCGTATCTGCATTTACCATACGCTATGTTTGCGCAGGCAAGAAAACCCTATAGCACGCTTTTTACCCAACATTCTAACCTTGTCTAATCTGCTCGAATACCCTTTCGTCTGCCTCAATGAAGTCTGGGAAGTTCTCGGCAGCAGTAGAGGACGAATCACTTGTGTACTGTTTCAACCACTGATAGCCGCCATTGACAGTCGACGACTCTATGTACGGGAGTTTAAACATCTTGTGGAAGTCCTTCTAATGCTCGACGAAAAGATTCTTATGCTCTACGAATCATTGCCGATTATTTCTATTATCTCGTTCGTATGTAAAATGGTTTCCACCATTCTCGAAAAAGCTCCTGCAGCGAGTCTTACTTTCGAATGAAGCGATTCCTTCATGATTCAAGAGGGATTTGCCCTTCTATTCTGCACAGTCCATCAACTATGACCGCAAACATGCTATAGGACACTCATTCATCATCTATGCATTACGATTTGATCTCTCGATGATACTTCTCAAAGTTTCTCCTATATAATTCCGGAAATCGAGCACCATCGTGACAGTCGTTGAAGGTCTCATACGGTTACTTTCCGTATATTCACTATGCCCCCCCGTTATGCGTCGGTTGGCGGAAGATACGACATTTGCAAATCGATGTCCGACCACGTTAGCCTTAAGACAATTTCAATAGCCTTGGTCGAAGCAGTGGATATTCCTGCGCCGCACACAATAAGTTTGCGTCAATCCAAATCTATTCTCCGCAGTGCATGTACCATGAGGAAGAGACCTCTTTCATTATGGTTTCCTTTACTCCCGCTGATTGAATGTCTGTGGTAAGCTAGAAGTAGCCAAAACCCTACGGTGCGCTGCAAGGCTACAACTTACTGTAGCAAGGCCTGTTGCTGTCAGAGGCCAGACTTGGACACATCACCGGAATTCCTGTGGATCTTATCGTCCAGGTATGAAAAGTGAAATTCGAATGAGGAGTCTGGCTGCTCATACTTCTTTCATAGAGCGCAATTTTCTGGCAACAGTACGTAACGTTAGATTCTTCCAGAGTCTTTGTCCAATGAGAAATGGAGAAACATCGAGATTCAATATCGACCACATCGAAAAAGGTTCCTTCGCATTCATCAACCCAACTTCCTCTTGCCTTTATTGTGGACTGTAGTCTCAACATCCCACCGAAAGTCAGCCTTGTAAATGCCAGAGAGTCGGGAATTATCCTGCCTTCAATTTTGAATCTCGCAAGATGTGTGCGCCTCTGGTCCTACCTTGAATAATTGTACATCATAGTAACAAGGTGACGCAAATGTGTGTGATTGGGTTAGCACCTTTTTCGGGGGAGACGTTCGGGTGGATGAAGACAAGCGTGTTTCGGTGCGGCGTCGACTTTTCCTTGCCCCAGAGTATTAACTCCTAATTCATGGTGTTAATCCACAGACCTGGGATCGGTACGTGTTACGCCGTGGGTCCTACTTCACTTGTTGAATGTGGATATTAGAGGGTGAGCATACCAACTTCCAAGGAAGCACTTCAAATAAAACCTTGTAGAGGTTTACGTAGTGAAAACGAAGATCTGTTTCCGCATAACCAAGCACAGTAGCACAGTGTTCCTTGCAGGAAGATGAGGGACCTTGAGGATATATAAAGTAACGAAAAAGAAGATCATAGTTAGTATCGGAAATATAAGATACTATGTCAATGGAGGGACTGATTGGAGAAGGATTTGGATGGTATGGATGTGGTATGACATGTGTGGGTGATGTGCATACATACAGGGAACGACAAACAACAATGCGAATGTTCGGGTTGGAATGAGTGCGCGCAGAAACAAGAAAAAGAAAAAGAAAATTAAGCAGGAGCGAGTTCCGCAGCCTCTTCCTCTTCCTCCCAATCCAGCCTAACCACTTCGAGATAACCAAATCTGAACCATAACAGATGGGCACTAACAATACAAGAAATTAATTATATAGCAGCATTTAAGATGTAGAATGAATGTAACAAATTGAGAAAGTGAGTGGGAAACATGTGATGTAATGCAATCTAGATGATAAGCATTGCAAGCACCATATGAGACTACTCTAAATATATTCCTAGAAATTCTGTGCATATCAGCAATTAAATGGCACTCACAATGTGAGTGTCATATTGTTAGAATCACAAGCATGTATATACTTGGTGTATATATGCTTGTGTACATGGCATACAATTTGTGACATTGTGATGCTGGTGTCACACTGTGACACATTATAGTGATGAAAGTGTTTTAGGAAATTGTGAGATAAACTCTTGATCAAATAGCATAAAATATGCATCATTTGAAAGGTGTATTATAGCCAAAGGGCTCACACCTTGTTCATTAGTCATACAAACACTATAGTAATCCATAGAGGGAATTATTCTCTGTAAAAATGCTTGTTAATCAATCTCAAAGTCACTAGTAAACAAGGAAATATAGAGACAAATAAAGAGTTGTGAGATGCAAATATACATCATACAGATAATCCTACTGTGAAAGGGGAAGGATACAAGCATATTTGAGAGTACTATTGAGGTGGAACAAAATATCACATATGACATAATACAAAAAAAAGTGTTTTCTTATCATAAAATGAGAACTACTGCACCAAATCACATGATTTAAGTAGTTCTGAGTAGCCTATGGATATACCAAGAGCTCACAATGCACAAATATAGTACATAACCTTATAAAACATCACAAAATTACAAAGCATAGAAGAAAATATGTAAAAAATGGGCTGTTCATTGATTGTACATTAGTGAGGTAGGATAATGTCATGTGACTTTCTTCATTATTGTGAGCTCTTTATAAGGTCTTTATCTAACTGAAATACTGTCACACTTAAGCAATTCAACCACTTGATCATCAACAGCACTGGGATATTAATAAAGGTGTATGAAAATAGAGTACTAATTCATTGTGTCCTGTTCAAACAGCATCAAGTCACATGACTTACTTCATTGTTGTGAGCTCTTTGGTGGATGTCTAGTCACCCAAAATACTCTTACACAAAATGAATCTAACCACTTTCTGAGCCAGAACAATGGTATTTTGTAAAAAACATATAAAAATGGGGTCTTTAGTGATTATGTGGTAGTGAGGCAGGGTGAGGTCACATGACCTATTTCATTCTTGTGAGTTCTTGGATATATATCTAGGAACCTTAAATACTGTTACACTTAAGTAATTCAACCACTTTCTGACCCATAGCACTGGGTTCAAATCCTGGAAGTTTTAGCATTAAAACTTGGGACTCGTATACTAGTCCTGGATTTTATTGCACCCTACTTTCGACCTCTCCGACCCTACCTTTGGCAAGCACTCTTTCCCAATTCTAGGTTAGTCCCCGAGAGAAAGAGTATCTCAATGTTGAAGTTGTCAATGCTTGTGGCAAGATTTTCCAGTCGGCGGTTCTGAACACAAACATGCAACAGCAAGATGTTCTATCTGCAGAGCTACAACAGCAACTGGCTGCGAATCGCGCATCCGAATTACAGTTGAAACACCCAGCCAAGGAAAGCCCAGTGGAAACTCAAACATCTGGGAAGAAGTTTCAACGCGCGGAAGAACCCATGGAAACGTCTTCATCCAGTGCACGCAAGCTCGATCGGCGAAGGCATCATTACAGGTCAGCGAGTTGTATGCTGAGAAAAATACTATACTTAGCGTCAGCTTATAGTCCTAAAAATCTCCTATTCCCTCTGAAACGTTCATTGTAATCTTCTTATGCACTCTCCAGGTGTTGCTGATATATATAGTTAATGCGTGTTAGTGTAACATTTCAACGGTTTGACAGCTAACTTGGTTCAAACGTTCACTTATCTCACGTAAATGCCAACTCAATTTCTGCTGAAGGCTACAATAAGACCTGATCGACGTTCTATTATCAATACCACCTACTATTCCTCTTTATATGATCGGTAGCGGGGATTTGGTGCCGGATTCCGAGTGTCCAGTTTTTCAAAGGTTGGGTCCGAGGAATTGAATTACCACGTTATTCTCGAGAAGAGGATTTTAGACTTGTTGCCGCGGAAGTATGGATCATTTCGTCGTTCATTTTCACTTTCATTGGGACAGTGACAGTCGGTGCGGCAACGATCTGTCTTTCTCAGGGGTTTGTCGAAGAGTATGCTTGAAGATTCGTGAGATTAGCGTCGATATCGAATAGTTTAATTTTATACTATTCTACGCTAGTGGTATTACATCGTACGAGGTACCCTGGCAACCCACGCTTCACCACTTCATTCCTGGTCTCAGAGGAGACGTGCGGTGCGGCATAGGACCTCAAAAAGCCAAGTTCACGTGTCGTGGGAGATTTTGTGTGACTATTGGTCTACGAGATACGGCGGCTGAGGGAAAGAAATAATGATTTCGCGTCAGACTTCCGAGTTTACCTACAAAGGAGTATGAACTCACTGTTTCGACACGATTTGGACGAGGGTTACAGCTGCCGCCCGCGACGATGTACTCATTGAAAGGGAGGGGTGCTGAGCTGGGCTCGAAGATCAGAGATTTTGTACGGCCATTAGTCTACGAAACTCTGTTCAGTACGGCGGCTGGGGAAAAAAAGGAATAATCGTTTCGCGTCAGAGTTCCGGATTTACCTCCCAAGAAGTATGTACTGGCTGTTTTTCTTTTCACGGTTTAGGAGGAGGTATATAGCTGCTGCGATTGAAAGAAGGAAGGCTCTGTCGTTATTGATCTACGAAATTTTGTTTGGTACGGCGGCTGGGAAGACGGAACGATTATTTGCGATTGGAAGAGGGAAGGCTCAAAGACCGGAGAATTTTGGTAGGTACGGCAGCTGGGAGAAAGAAGAAATATTTTGCGTCGGATCTTCAGGTTTACCTCGAAAGGAGTATGACTCACTGTTTTTTACACGGTTGAGAGACGGTTTCATGGACTCGAGTGAGCTGGTGTTGCTCTAAGATGGTCCTGATTTCTGTCGAAATTAATCTCGTGTACAGGATGACAGACGGTCAGAGACGCACCTCAGGTCAACGGAATGATCCGTACTTGCGCCGGGCTGAAATTCGGTCGACGAACGGTACATCCAAAGTACGCGAACTCGCAAGAACCAAAGCTACGCGATGTCGAGTCTTCGCGCCGTTGACTCGGAAACCAAATGTCCTGCGAGCTGTGTCGCCACGGGCTTTTCTCGCCGCAACTTCGCTTGCAAAGAATGCTGACAGGACAGGCGATGTCAAATAGAGCGCTGGCCGCTTGGGGATGACAGACAGGGTCCGTGCGTTTTGTGGGATAGAAGTCAGAGATCAGAGGTAAATGATGCAGGGGGCGGCGATCCATGATACGAAGCACTGTTACGACAGAATGAAGCGGAGACGAGGATCCCATGCAGATGTCAAATAGAGGGGATGTGGTGTCGGTAGGATATGCAAGCGTGTCGTGCTTCGCACTGGAGTAAATGATGATGCGGGGTCAAGGCGTCGATCCATGATTCGAAGCCATCGCAGGACCGGATGGAGCCGCTGTCTCACGCACGCCAGTGTCAGGGGTGTGTCAGAACCAAAAGATAGAGTATAAGTGCAAATGGATATGTATGTCCTTGGCGCGGAGATTTCCAGAATAAGGTTGGGTGAGAGAGAGCGGGAGGCAGCGCAGAGAGTGTCGACATAGAGTGATGCTCGAGGCAGACGTAAAAAGATGGACGTTCTCCCGCGCACGGATGAAAGATGACGTGTGTGGCGGGCAGGCGGCGGGAGATTGCGAACCAGCGCTTTGGAGAGGGCTGTGTTTACGTGTTGTGACTGTCACTTTCACTGGGCGAGAAACTGCGCGAGATCCATTGGCGCTACTACACTGGCGCGCCGACAATACAAAATGGAGATCACAAAAAACCCACGATTTAATAGGATTTTGATGTGACGTCACGAGGGAGTTGTTGCACACGCACAAGAAGCTTAAAGTCGCTGCTTGTTCCTCCAAACTCCCATGCCGTTCTCCAAATACTTCCAGGACGACCCGCCGCCCGCCGCCCACCACAACCCCCACGGCCTCCAGTTTCAGCTGCCGTCCTTTTTCCACACCGGTGCTCCCACTCTCGCCCCCGGCGGAGGCGCAGAGGTCCTGACCTTCAACCCCACCTGGTTTGCCAACAACAACAGCAGCAGCAATGGCTACTGCCCCAAGTATGTATAAAACACCACATCTTCCCTAATCTGACCACTTTCTAGTCTGCCCGCAGGACTGTCGCCGCCGCATCTCTCCATATCTGCGCCATCGCCGCTGGGATTGCCTGTATACTCAGCATCAGGCTTTGATATCCTCTCCATTTTAGCTCGGGTGGCCTCTCGTCCTAATCCTCGCATCATCCTCGGCCCCGTGGACATGACATGCTCTTTCGTCGTCGTCGACGTCCGCCGCCATGACCAGCCCATTGTCTACTGCTCTCCTACTTTCTGCCGTCTTACCGGCTATGCGGAACATGAAGTTCTGGGCCGTAACTGCCGTTTTCTCCAGGCACCTCCGAGTTCGGGCCATGTCCGACCCGGCGAACCTCGCCGTTTTACCAGTCAGACTAGCGTAGACACCATGCGAAAGGCCCTTATCGCCAACAAAGAAGTACAGATCAGCATTGTCAACTTTAGAAAAGATGGCACTGCGTTCATCAACCTTGTCTCTGTCATACCCATTCTTGGCGGCGAGAGAGGTGCCAGCCACGAGCTCAACGATGTCGTATATCACGTAGGTTTTCAAGTCGATCTCACCAAACAGCCCAACGCTATTCTCGAGAAATTACGAGACGGATCATACACCCAAAACACCCTTCCTCTTGGCCCCGCAGCCCGTCTCCTCGCCCCAGCTAATCACCATGCACAGCACGATATCCCCGCCCCTCCGCCCCAGCGCAAACAACAGCTCCCAGCAATCTCTATGGCTCCTTCTCTAGCCCAAGCACTCGCCAATCCTGCCATACACCGTCATCTCCCCATCACGACCACCACGACTGCTCCGTCACCTCTCCCGCCAGCCTCGACAACTTCCTCCACCGTCCCAGCTGCATCAGCCAACAACCTCCTTTCCCTCATCCTCCTCGAATACGCCCCAGATTTCATCCTCGTCGTATCCCTCAAAGGCGCATTCCTCTACGTCGCCCCCGCTGTCTCCTACGTGCTCGGTCATTCGCCCTCCACACTCGTCGGTCGATCCATATCCGACCTCGCACATCCAGAAGACGTCGTACCGCTCGAACGACAGCTCAAGGAGAGCTCGTCCCTCGTCAACGTCGTCGCGCCCTCTCCGAGCAGCAACAACGGGAGCGACGGTCACCACCATCACCACCACCAGCACGCCAGACTGATTGACGTACTCTTCCGCGCACGCACGGCGGGCGGATCGTACGTTTGGGTCGAGGCTCGCGGACGGCTGCACGTCGAGCCCGGCAAAGGCCGCAAAGCGATCATCCTCTCTGCGCGCGCGCGAAGGATGCCCCGCGTGCGCTGGGGCGATCTTCTCCCGCCTCTCCCAATGTCCTTCAAGGACGACGCGAGCTCGACGCCGCGCGAGTTTTGGGCACAGCTCTCGGGGCTGGGTGCTGCGGCGGGTGCGTTTGTGTCTGTGGGCAATGGAGTGGAAGGTGTCCTTGGTTATCGGGCGGGCGATGTGATGGGGAGGAGGATCAGTGCGCTTGTAGTCGAGGAGGACAGGGAGATGGTCGATGGTGTCCTTAGGCGGATCGAGGGACGGGAGAGGGAGGCGAGGGTGGTGGTGTTTGTTAGGCTGAGGATGGGGACGTGTATGAGGGAAGAGGGGGCTGAGGGGGAGGTGGTCAGAGTTAGGTTGGCGTTTTATCCTACGCAGCAGGAGGAGTGTGAGGATGTTGAGGAGATCGGGGTGCTTGGAATCGCTCCGCCTATCGTGCTTTTACATGTTGCGCGTGGCGAAGGGATTGATGATCTATCTGGCGCAGGTGAAGAGCAGTACTTGCAGCTGCACCATCCGGAGGAGAACGTGTTTGCGGAGCTTGACGTGCGGAGGGGGTCGAGTTGGCAGTATGAGCTGCAGCAGATGAGGTTCAGGAATACGAGGTTGAGGGAGGAGGTCCGTGCGCTGGAGCGAGAGCTTAAAGCGTTCGAAGGAGGACAGGCGGGTGGTGGTGAGGACGGAGAAGGGAGAGAAGGGGCGGTTGCTGAGCCTGCGAGTGATGTGACGCCGGGAACGAGGATGATGGCGATGAAGACATCTGGGAATCCGTATCCGCCTCATTATGCGTCACCGGATATCAGTGTTGGCGGTAGCGAGCAGGAGTTTGGGTACGGCATGCACCCTCACACTCAAACCGTGACACAGCAGACGCATGCGAATTATACGACGGCGCTGGCGAGGTATGCAGCGACGGACGAAGATGCAGCGTACGATGGATTGCAGATGGGGCTGGGAGTTGGGATGGACATGGGCATGGGTATCGGGGGCGGAATGAACATGGGCGAGATGGGGATGGACGGGTCTGCGTCATCGTACGGGCTGTCGCAGTCTCAAAATCAAGTCGACCATCGATCCTCGTTCAATGTCCCGCACAACAGTAATCAACATCACCATGCACAGCAGCTCCCTACGCAGACGCAGGCTCAGAACACGATGTACGCTCCACAGCCTGTACACTCACATTCTCATTCGTCTTCGGGCCTTTTACACGCGCTTGGGCCGTTGTTGTCTTCGTCGTCGTCGGCTTCGCACCACCATGCTCACCAACATCAGTACCAGCAGCAGCAGAGCCACCAGCAGCAGCACCAGATCCAGACCCATCGCCGGCCGACGATGGTAAGGCCGTGTGATCCCCGGGTAGAAGCGAATCACCAACAGAGGGTGAATGGGGATTTGGGAAGGAGGAGAGGAGAGTCGCAATGGGGTGCGAGTGTGGGTGCGGGCGCGATGCATCCGGGCGTGAAGAGGGCGTTCGGGCGGTGAATCGGAATCATTGTTCTCTCTCTCGAGTCCATTCCTCCCGTCCTTTTGCCTAGGTGATTGTCTCCCTCGTTTTCTTATTCCTGGTTGTCTTTGCTCGTCTTTCTTAGGGTATTTTCGTCTTTCTTTGTCGGTACTATCGCTTAGGTGCTGGGTTGTGCACGGACTATCTCTCTATGTACTTACAACTTTTACCTGCGTTCCCCTCCTCTCTCATGCTTACATCGCACACACTCGCTCTTGCTTCCAGCTGTCAAAATCGTCGCTGATAATCATCCTCAATAACTCATACACGTACATTGATAACTACCTCTCCCCTTTCTACCCCCCAAAAAATGACTCGTGCCATCGCACATAAAATTAGCAGATCGTTACATTCATCCATCCATCCATACATGCATACACACACCCGCTCAAATTGTATCTTTCGCTCAGCTTATGATCATGTTTTCAATCTTTGTTTTGTGTGCCGCTTATTTTCTACTTCCTTCTACTATGTACTCCCTTTGTTATTAGTCATGTGACTATTATATGGGCGGTCGTTCCGCTGTTCATCCCATAATGAAAAAGTGTACACGCAAATCTTGGTCAGTAGGAAGAGGTGGATGACGTTTAAGCGTATCTCGCGCCGGATCCGGTTCTTTGGAGCATACGAGTTTAGGATAGATATGAAGGAAGGGATACATGATATGCTTATTTGGCGTGATGTCTAATGCCTGCTTCGCGGGTTCATGATACGTGGTTTGTGTCAGCTCATGGTCGGTTGGTGTATATCCTCTTCTTGTGTACGTCGCGAAAACAAGGTATTTGAGCCTTACGAACGCCGAATTACTGCTTATGCAATTCGACTTTAGTTACTTGCCATGACTCGCTTTTTCGATCATCTCTGTATTTTCATAAGGATTTGTTCCTGAGTCTTAGGACAGGTATACGCAGATAATGTCAACTGCGAGGATGTAACGTCTGGTTCTAAGTACTGAGGAAGGCGAAGGGGGTCAGCTCCCATGCTTCGCGGGTTCATATATCACCTCTCGTGAAGGACTTAGTTGGCGTGCGGGCCGTCCACCAAGGCAGATGAAAAAGATAAGCTTTGGTTTCGTGATGATCCTTCGTCCACGTGGACTCCTGATACGAGCAGTACTCATTTGAGAGGATTTCCGTTGTTAAACTTCATCGCACGGGTGGATGTATTGATACGTGTGTCGAAGGCGGACGTTTAGAAGCTTGCATTGCATTTCTTCGGGTTGATATTGCTCTATAGGAGTAGGTTGATTACAAGTGCTTAATTAGTGTAACACGACGTTCAAATACGCCTCTAAGCTTGGCAAAATGGAGTATTTTAGTTTGAGCTAAAGTTGAAGATGGTTCCTCGAATTCGGAAAGTGTGATCCCCGTTCGGTGGGAAGAATGTTGAGTTAAGGAAGATTCATTTCGAGAGTACACAGCCTTGGATCGGGGACGTGTGGGTCCGAATTGTGTTTGATAAGCATCCTATGCCTGTCATAGATAAAGTACTACAGCCTTGTTTTCAATTGAAATTGCAGTTTGATGTTGTCGGACAATATTAACTCCCGCTAGTAGATATCCTGTGCACTTACATAGTCTTCTTTTTCAATTGAACTTGTACGTTAACGTGATCTCAGGGATCATGTTAGTTCCCGCTAGCAGATACCATATTTTGCACTTACATAGACAGAACATATGTAAGCAAACGGATACGGCCGGGTCTCAAATACGTCCCGCAATCATGCAAAGTCAGGTCTGTTGGCGCGGTACGTCGGAAAGGAGAAGGTCGGTGTGAATCGTAGTTTAGAGATTGTCTTTCATCCGAGGTTACGACGTCAATGAACGATTTTTTTACTGGTCTGAAGTACTCACAGGCACTTCGCACGGACCCGAACGGGCACTCACTTCTGACGGTCGTTGATGCTCTTCCCCATACCCTGACTCGTTGACCATCTCAATAGAAGCGGTATCTCAAGAGAAGTCTTGATAGAAAAGATGGCAGAAGATTGAAGACCAGTGTTATGGTGCTGTGAGGTCTAGAGGGCGCGCTGAAGAAGATCTACAACCAGTGGAGTTTTCGTGAGGGCTTGAGTGAATCGTAAAAGAGATCAATTCATGCGAGGGGTGGATAGGTACAGGGCTAAGATAGGAATACAAGATTAGTAAAAAGAAAAACAGAAAGTGATAAAATTGGTACAATGGGAAGAGAGTAGACACTTGCCCAGGCCGTCACTCTCAAAATAGGATGAAGGTAGCTTGGTGTGCTGCGCGGACCTTTTCTCAACGATCGAGTGACCTAGCGCTCATCTATCCTACGACAGTGTCTGTCCTTGCGCGCCATACGGTCCTAATGTGCTGGAAATAGTGAAGTTGAAGGCAGCTGACAGATAGCCTGTGGACAAGAATGATCCGTCGGACAGGGCGAGCTTCAAGTAGTGTTGTTACTCGTTTGGTAGTGAATGGAACGACGCACTAGGAAACGTTTGTTTAGCACGAGCTCTATCGCTCCCGCCTGCACCATAGTCCGGCTCGTCTGCAGAGCTCGACGTTGTTCGTTCGATGTCCTGAAAACAGCCCAAAGACAGGAAATTGCTAGCACGTATGCAAAACCAAAAGATCTAAGCCAGCCCCACTTCTAAGCACAAGTGATATCGAGGCTACAAGGATAATCTCGCGGAAGTAAGGCCTCAAGCTTTCAGTTTCAAGAATAGAAATCCAGAATCGAGAGCAAGTCGAGAGAGCAAAACGATCCAGGCACGGACGCACTGCCACTGGCTTGCTCATGAATCACTTGATCCCGTGCTCATCTCTGGTTTCTTTCCTTCTCTTCTCATACTACGACGATTGCACTCCGTCTGCGATTCCGCAGTGAATCCGAGTTTCCTCTCATTATATTGCGTGTTCAACTTCTCAGGTCCACAGCCCTGACTGCGCGAGATCCAAACGTCCTTTCGGATGTCTTTTTCGACGCTTCGCTTGTGGGCGAGCTTTAAACTGTTTCGCCTACTTAGGTTCAATGTGGAACTATCTGTGATTTAACTCACGTCAGTAATTCGCCGGGTCAAGCGTTGTGGAGAGTGTCATATACGATAAGGATACGCTGGACAAGGGATGTCGGTTTATCTAGGAGAGGCTGCGATCCCGCAGGAGAATGGTTTTATGAAGCCAAAAAACTTGGATGGATACATCCTTCTAACTTATGGATTTACCCCAGATGTCGTGCTTTGTTAATCTGTGAACCATGATAGCCATTAACGGTCAATTCTTGAATCAACACGAGTCGACTCCGTGTATGCGGGGCTGTCTATGTCAACCGTAGCTTTTCAAGACAGCGCAGTTCCCTGCAACCTACTTCGTGACAAGATTTTGCTGGACTGCTGACATACTCATTGACTCTTACTCGTATCTGCTCCGCCTATACGTCTCTTTTTTAGTTTTTCTTAGTCCCAGTCTACATTTTCTGTCCTCCAGACCGAAGCTATCGGCATGGCATTGAGAAGCCTCGGCCGAAGACAACGGTGGCGTCTTTTCCGGTAAAGCCCAGTCCGGCTATGGATAAAGTACGTCGACGCGCTCAAGGAGATCTTTATGACGGACGACAGCATCCACAGCGCGTCTTCTCCACATTCCCTCCCCAGCTTACAGTCCAGCCTACAACCCTGTCACCTACCGACGTCCCAACCCCACTCGCGAATGCACATGTATGCCCAGCTACCTCGATGTCCGTCACGACCAAACCACCCTCCTCGTCTTCATTGACAAAGGAACTCACTATCTGACCTTGCGTCTACCTCGTCCGCAAACTCATCTCACTCATCCTCCCCAGACTCTGTCGATGTTAAGATAGGCACTCCGGCTGAAGATGGCGGGCTCCGTGCAGAAACCCACGAACAGCAAGAATGCCAAGTTCTGTACCGGGTAGTGCGCCGCTGCTTACGTCACGGTGAGGAGGTTGAGGATCCGTTCATGGGTGATGATGGGGACTGAAAGATGGGGAAGAGGATGGGAAAGAGTGGTAAGGGGAAGGCCTACGTGTATGACGCGAAAGAATGATAATTTGGGCATCGTGACGCTTGAGATGTTGAAAGCGGAAGACTCGCCCAGACTCAAAAGTAGTATGTTCTTGCCTGATCGTTACCCAATGTCATGCTGATTTCTCGCCTTGGTGACACGCACTTCGTTTGACACGGACTGGTTTGTCATAATTTCTTTCGGCAAGGATTTTCGTACACATGTAAGGTGATATGAAACGAAGTTGAATTTCCATAATGGTTGAGATAAGATGAGCGGCAACGATCTTGTTGGCAGGGTTGGGTTCAAGGTGGGTTTCCGTTGACCCACGTTTGTCATGGTCTTTATTCATTCCATTCTCGTGCATGCATATCTCCTCTCATCAAATTCGCCATCGACTCTGACTAGCGTCAACTCGAGAATACGAGACCTGATCGACAAGGTACCGCAAAACAACAGCAAGACTGGCCTGTACAACTTTGAATCTGACAAACATGACATGGTCGAATTTAAGTTACTTCTCGAGGACGAAGGCTAGGAAGGAGCTACCCGAGTGGGAGAGGAGACACAGCCCGTCGTCTATGTTTGGTGAGTGTCTCCTCGTCCCGCAGCTGCTCCTATCCACAGTGCAAAGTACCAACCACACAACCTTCCTCACCACTGTTTATGGCGCAAAACACAAATAGCATCTCACGCGACAACCCCACGTCACGCACTCAAATTGGAATGAGGGAAAAAAATGGATGTGAACATCGGAAAAATCATTCAAAGTCTACTCGTATCCATAGACAAGGGTCTACCTTGTTTCCGCGACGCTAAATTTTCTGGTGCCTCCAGTCAAGGTTGGGGATAGCAAGGAAGGCTAGGGTGGATATCGTGACGACGACCGAGAATAATGGAAGCAAGATATGCTTGTGGCGAGTACTACAGCTTGTAAACATCTCTTGAATCGGTCTTGCTCGTGACTCTACTCAACATCACCGTTGGATTTTCATTGAAAACGAAACGCTTTACCCCAACCTAAGTCCCCAACCTAAGTGATGAATTGCTCTAATTCCATCTATCGTCATAGGCTTAATCATCTGCTCGACCTGCTTTGCTATGCTGTGAGTTGTCGCTGCTTATGGTTTTATCTCATGATCCTTGGCTTCTTGTTCGTTATGTTCTGGTGTTGATACAAGACAAGAGCTGAGGCCAGTACCTATCCTAGCATAGATTTACTTATCATCGGGACACAAAATCTCCCAAACTATGTTCACACCGACGCGATGTCCTCAAGAGACTAGGAGACTGTAAAACAAACAAATCAAGCATTCTAGGTTTTTTCAACACCTCGACGCTTCGACCCTGCCATCTGTGAGACAGATTAAAGACTTCCTCTACAATAGTCAGATCGTGATACGGCAGGCGAGACGCTTCGACATCCACCATCTTTTCTCCCTCCATCGACTGAAACTTCAGGGAATGATATTCTACTTCAGTGGGTCGGGTGTGGAGGTACTATGTCAATTTACCTACACTTTGGCCATGGAATGACACCTCCAGTTTGACACGATGCTCTTCTCTGAACTCCAAGTGTGCTTCGTGTGAGATATGTTAGTTCGAATACTGTGTAGTGGTTTGCCATCTTGGGTGTAAACATGGAAACGGCTGCCCAAAGAGATGTTGCCCGGCGGACGTACGTCAGCATTTTGACAACTCAGAAAAAATAGAATGTGTTTCCTCAGCTCCCTGTGTTTCTTGCAGTGAACATTGCCTGAAATCTCCGGTACGCGTGACAACAGTGCCGTCATGGCTCATCGATACGCAGAGATATCTGGGGATCATGGGCTACCCGACGTTGATATGACCACAGAAACCCGTTCCTGCACTTTTTGTGATAAGTTGCACAGAACGATTATATATGACCCGGTCCGCGTCTGTATAAAACATTATACATTATGTTTCACGATGGCTGATGCACTGACAGTAAAACAACAATGCACCAAATGCCAAAGTATAAGAACATGCAGTCGATTGGGACTGGTAGTAACTTAGGTCTGTCGTCCTTATCTGTACACAGGAAAATATTCTCTGAGCATCGCAGGCACAGTTCACTCAGATATGGATATGTACGATGAATGAACGATATTGCAAAGAAGGAAAGTACTGGTGGAATATACTCAAGTTAGAAGTATAGCTGACAAAAGTCCGGACAGAAGGGTGGATCTCGGCGGGTAAGAGTCGAGTCACGAGTCTTGAACGTATGGTTCTCACACATCTCATGTGTGTTTCGTTCCGTGGTCCATGAGTGCAAGAAGAGCGGCGAAATCCAGCGTTAAATGCTGTTTACAAAGTGCTATAGACCCGGAGTTGCTGACTGTGGAGTACTTCCTGATGCAATGACTGAATTCGATCGGGTCCTCTTCTTTCAAACGGGCAGTGTCGGGCTTCCTAATTCCACAATCCCGATCCCCGCCGATCATTTGCGCACTCGCCTTCCGCAACCGGTACCTCTCCACCACTGTGCATAACTAATGCTAATCCTGCAGTTGCATTCTCAAACAGTCACATAGATGGGGCACGCTCAGACTCCGGAGGCCGCCGTCACGTTCTTGAAGATAGCTTACTATTGGCTGGTTGTCTGGCGTTCACCTTGTATCATGAGTCCATTCTCTCTCGGTCTGAGTCCGCAGATTTCTTTGTTTCGATATGCACTTACTTCAGCAAGGATCAAGTGACAACTTTGTATCCTCCCCTGTCAGTTATAAACAGGCACTATTCGCTATCGAAGCACGGGTTTTTGATTATCCACTCACGGTCGTTCTTGTGATTGGTTCTACGACGGAAGCCATGACCGTCGTCCTGATCAGGAATTAATTTCTATATTTTTTGAATTCGCATCCATCGCTGAATCGTCAATAGCTCCGTCTTTTCGTAGCTGTGTCGACACCCTCAAACCTTAAATACTACTCGCCAAATGAGCATGTGATAGCTCTGGCATGGTACTTAATAGATAGTTGCCCAAACGAATTCACTATACCAACCCGATATGCTCTATTAAGAAACATAGTGATTCTGTTATGGTCTTCCGTGCCCGACTGAGTAAAAGCCAATACAATGGATTCTTCAATAGAGGCAAGTTTGTTACAACCTGCCCAGAAATATGAGGTTGTCCCTAATTTGTGTTAATAGTGGTGAACCAAAGCACACCTATAGTATTCCAGACCACAGATTGCACCGCATGCTGCGCCCAGTGTTCTTCATCAATCAGCGGCTTGCCCTGGCCATCAAGCCAATGGTCATACAACCCAATTGCTTGATCTATCTTAACAAATGCTGCGCTTAGAGGTTGATCCTGGGCGAACGTCAGTATCGGCAAACGGCATACAAGCTCAAACAAAACACGTTTTGGGTATCCATGAGTTTCTTGACATCGAAAAGGACTTCAAGAGGATGTAAATCTGACTGTAGTGCATTCAACGTGGGCTTCCGTCCGGGCACTGTCGGAGGAAGACGATGTAGCATGCTATGACATGTCAGTGTCACGCTTCATTGAAATGAAAGATAATTTCGACCTAATACAGTGTTGTAATATGATCTTGTCGCCACAAGTCCGAGCGACAGTGATCGCCTCCATCAAAAACTGAGACTAGGTGAGCAAGACGACCAAGGCGAACTTCATTCATTACCTTTCGAGCTGCCGTGACTTCATTACGAAGATAATGCATACGAACAAGATTTAACAAGGCATGTTGTCGAACCCCTCTGTTGTGTGTTAGCGAGACGCAGATAAATATAAATCCAACTGACTTACGAATCATTGTTTTCGTGGAAGTGTTGCTCGAAGAAACGTCACGCTCATTATGCTCAGTCGATATCTTGCTTTCGCCGCTGATAGTCAAGCGGCTATTATGAATATCGATCGAGACATCCTCTTTCTTCAGGCCAGGAAGCTCAAAAGTTGCTGTGACCATGTTGTTCTCAGTATTCTCGTGCAAGTCCATCCTGTTGTAGTTTCATTAGCGTCGAGAATCAACAATAGTAGTGTCGTGTTACCTTGGCTTAAGAAAACCGGTTACACCTGCATCCTGGCCACGGCGCTGGAGTTGCTTGTCATTTTCAGCCATACGAGTGCTGAAAGCATCGTCAAGAAGTTTTTCGAAGTGATAGAGGGGTTCGTAGTAGACAAAGGAGGACATTGTACTGATGATGACTTGGAAGACGCTCGATTTTAAAATTCTGGAGGGACTTGGCAGCTGGTTGGTCAGATATACTAGAGATGATGCAATACCTGTGACTAAGGCCAGATAGAGTCAGAGTTACCCATAGAGGGATCATCCCCTTACATCACCCCCCCCTCAAGGTTCATTGACCCAACAAACAGCTGTGGCATGAAGATGCTCTTCCCCATCCCCAATATGGTCAACTATGATGTGCAATAGCTGGTTCCTTGATTAGTGTTCAGCAGCACCAGCTCTGCAACACTCAAACTGTGCTCATTTGCTTCAACTCCCACGATGACAACGCTCCCAAGAACTTTACCGCCACCAGCTCCTTGACACTTCATGACAAACTCAACACGCTCTTGGGACAGCTCAACATCAATGCCACGACTCTCTGCCAGGAGGATGGGGAAGTCAACTTCATCACACCCAGCACTTGAGTCATTGGGCTAAGAGCATCCCTCTCATCTTCTTTCATGTCAAGATACATCTATACACATACATTTCTCACCTACTATTATTATTCACCCTGTCTTCTCGGCAGATAGAAGTGTCCTTTGGGACGCAGCCCTGATACGTTGAGCTCACACGGCTTGAAATTTATTTTTGGGTGTATAATTTACCAGCATGGGAACGTGATTTTCTCCTGTATTATCGTTCGTTGCTGATATTGACTCCTCAGATAGCGCGAGGAAGCTCCCAACGACACAACGACAACTACGACATAGAATGCATGCGGTATTTCACATTCTTCCCTAATCTTTATAACGGTTCGGCAACGTGGTCATTGATCACTCGCACCCTACACCATGTAATCAACACAAGTTCAAAACTTCTGCTGCATTCTCCAAACATCCAGAAGACACTGACATCAGTCTGGTCGTGAGTTGAAATTAGGGTAACGAGGTCTGAGTGATGGGGTGGAGGGGCTCGTCGAGGTACGTGAAGCTACGCTTCACGTCACAAAAATGCTTCTTGATTTTGGGCCACGGTGCTGCGGCGCATGCGTGAACCCTATTTCCGGACACCGTATTCCTAACCGTGTAATTCAAAATATCTTTTGGTGCAGTCGGCGCGCCATTTTCTTCAAGCCGTGACCGTCTGTCCCGCTTCCAACCTTCTGAGAACTCAATATCCTCCAATTCTAACAGTGCATTTCGAATTCAGACCGACATAGCGCGTGTGGTCACCTATTATCAAGTTCCCTTCCGATTTCAATGACGATATTCCCTACTCGTTGCTCAGTATCCTTGATCCTGACATACCGACGACCAAAACGAGGGTTTATAAAGATCCTCCAGAAGCTCAACTTGATACTGATCGCATTTCTACAGATGCCCTGCCTGCGTTTGAGAACTGCCGAAGATGGGCAGAACTTTCTCTCGGGTCATCTCTTGCTTCGTTACTTCTGCGCGCACGTTACGCCATTGGCCATCACACGTCTCGACCAGATGTAGTAGTTGCCGGAAGGTGATGTCCCTCGCTGAATAGAATAAGGTCATAAAATGACATCGACTAGAAGTATGTGAGATGTCACTCATCCACAACACGGTTGTGACGGTTGTATTGGCGTGTAAGTATGTATACCTTTCTCTCCTCGAGATGGGATATGTACAAAGCTGAACCACACGCGAGTATAACTCTGCTAAGAGTGCTTATCCCAGAGATCTAATGAAAGCCATAGCGAGAATTATGTCGAGACAAATGGCAAAACAAATTCTATCACAACTTGGGATGTCGAAGTGAGAATTGGCCCTGCACTATTTCCATGACATCGATGATGCGGAATGACGAAGAGGAGTAAGAGGAGTGCTGTTTGCTGGCTATTGGTTCCGGAATCTTTTGACCGAATGTGAGTTCGAGTAGTTCTGAGATCAAAGCACGACATTACTGTGCAGAGTATTTGATCACTTGGAACAATTTCTCACAGCTAGTTATCCTCCCATCTGGAAGATAAACCGCGTGAATTTTACTAAGACTGTCAGAACTTACCTTCTCCAGAACATGTATACACTCAGAATGTCCTATAATAGCGATCGACTTCTGTTTAATCTTTTTGTACACAGAGAATTGCTTACTCTCTGTGTCCCGAACGTCAAGGCAGCTAAAATGGGTACTATTTATCTGGTCAATGGTCTCGCTTTATGATAAAACAGAATGACACACTGGTAGCCATGACTATAGTCCAGCCTGCTGTGCTATCTTTTCCTGGGTTTTTAATCACTGTCACATCCAAGCTACAGTACCAGACAAGGTGAGTTATCTGTCGCAACACTTCAACGTTGAATGGATTTACCCATCTGCTACCAGTATCATTATGTTGAAAAGCGACAAGCGAACAAACATGGAAAATGATAGGTAAGGTTTGTCCAGGCTCGGCCGTATGAACACACCCCAATGGCGGTAGAGTATTACGGCTGTACAGGCTGGTAGTGTTTCAGTACTTTATGATCTTGAAACGAACGAACGGAATTGACCTTCAACAACTAAAACAACAATAGATGCGACGAAAATGACGATTGCAGAAAACAACGCTCTATATATACATTGTCATTGTATCTGTCAATCTCTCAATCCGGGATGTGACGTACGGTACATTCGTATTGATAGAGCAATAGAAGTGAACTGGGTTGCGAGTCACCGCCAAAGGGTTCGCAATTAACTACTGGCAATGATTTATACGTGAGATCCAAGCATATGGCAAAGTTCAGGAAAGAAATAACCATTAAAACAATATAGCCCACGAAACCAAAGGCGATCCACGGAAACAGTAGGAGCTGGACAATTTCAGCCTATGCTCGGGTATGACCAAGTTGACACGACAGCACCAATTTTAACACCAGAGGATTCGCATCTTTTTCGAAAGTCAGAGCTGATGCAAGAATGTAGTACTGTCACAGATGAGCAATTGCTTGATCTCATGGAAAAAATGACTGACATCCAGAAGTAAGCAGACGAGAGTGAGAGCACATCTATGATGCGGGACATTGATCTATGTGGAATTAACTAGGTAAAGAGAAGTGAACTCACAGTGTAGGACAGGAGTAAACCAGCGCCGCTTGGGCTAGACAGATCCCAAAAGGCGGTTCATGTTCATGTTGATATCCCAGAATCAACAGGTACGAGAGGGAGTATATCATCCACGATATGAGGACGTTATACCATGCGTTCCTTCGGTGGACTTTGCTGGAAAACAATGCCGGTAGTAGTACTGCTACATTCAGGAAGAGACCTAAGAACAAGAGCACATTGAAAACAGTCCGTTCAATCGACAGGGTATCGCTTTCAGTCGAGGGTGTGGGAACCCGAGAAATGAGTGGCATGGAGAAAGGAGAGAAAGAGTGAACGGAAGATCAAAAGAGAGAGTCGAGCAGCGCGAAAGAAGTCTTGATGCAAAGGATCTCTTTATGTACAATCTCACCCTCGAACAATTTATGATGGCGGAGAACTTGAAGCGAAGAAAAAACAAGGAACCACGTAGCAGGTAACGATGAAACTTAGAAGAAGAAGCAGTGGAAATCATTGACTCGTGGTGATCACGATATTACACAGCGTCAACAGCCAGAAGAGGCTGATCTATCAGAGTCACAAGATGGACGATTCAGATTATGTCAAACATTGAACCGATCTGATCCGTTGCTATGGTCGTGAGGGACATAAGTCATTTTTCAGCCAAAGTACAGGTTTGTTTGGGTATAGCTTCTCTGTTATTCTGGCAAGGAACGGTACGCCTAGCACATTACTTTTCAGTAAAGCCGCAGGCCAACCGGATAATTGAACTTGCTGTACGTGGCTACAAGTTGCTTCAGATGCATTCGTTTGTAACGGGGAAGACTGATTAGCATGAAGGACAGGTGTAATCCGCTTTGCTGCAACAACAAGGTGGGGAAGATGATGGGATGGTGAAGCTTTGATGAAGAGTAGTGAGAAGAAGAGCTTATGAAATACGCTGCATGAGCATATATGATCTCTAGAAAACATGTAATGTGGACGAATATATATGTCAAAATATCACAGTGACTTTGTACTCGAGACTTGGAAGCGGGACCACATGAGAAGTGGCTGTATCAAGAACAAGACGTTTATGCTTCCATGGAATTCGCAGAAAGTTGAGATAGAGAATAGGCATACACGTCTACACTTATCTGCAGCATATATGTATGTTAACCGCCCAGTGTAAGATTGTACAATGATCGGGTAGTCCACCCAAGTTTGCTTACGAGGTTCAAGAAGGTTTGTCCACGTCTATGTCTAGCCATAGTCACGGGCCAAACGATGAGGATCACAAGACGAAAACAAAACAAAAGCAGGGGGATCAAACAAACCGGATCATCATTCTTCCTACAACAATTTTCTATCAATATACGATATCATCTCACCATTTTTGATATGTCCTTGTTGTGTGGTAAGATGATCCAGCGTTGAGAGTAATCTCCCGTTATTCTGCCAGTCTCTGAACATGGGTTGAGATGACAATCAAGAGAGTAACGTGAACAATGATGTGAGAGCGGTCTGAAAGCGGCGAGCACTCCAGCCGCGGTTCAAACTAGTCGACCGATTGGCAAGCGGACTCGAGTGTGCAGGCTGCAATAATTGATCATGGGTGCCGACATATCGTGCATCAGCAACAAAGGTCCAAGATAGAAGATAGGTGAGGTTATCAGGCGGAAGTTTAGACTATTGAAGAGTTTCATAGAAGACATCTAGAGGCTGTAGTGATGTAAGTGCCGAGAAGTGAGGGTGATGAGATACGGAGGGTAGGGAAGGTTGATTGACGCCCCGGAGGAGATTGGGAGATGGTCTTGTTGTGATGGTGGAATTGCGCGTATATGGTACAGCATAAGAGGGATATGGTACAGCATAAGAGCATTACCTGACACTTGTCTGGCGCCAGCGACGGACTGAAGGCGAGAGCCATCAGATATGATTTCTAAGATAATATCTCCAACTCACTGCATGAAACGAAAGAGAAGATAGAAGTTGTGCTGTTCTGGACCTTAGGAGAATGGGCTAGGCTGAGAATAAGGGATGGTTTGAAGATGCTCGCCGGATGACTCATCCAGGTATCCATAGTTATGAACGCCGGAGACAGTCCCGAGTGATGCAGTTGCTTGATGCATGCATCATGGAGCATAGGGAAGTTCCGTCGGAACACCAACTTTACAGAGGTTGCTGAGATCATTTTCTATCCTCCTGACCTGACCCAGTATCATGTCCTCTAGGCCTGAGCCAAGTAGTGTCGCTACGCTGGCAAGAACAATCCAAGTCGCGACAAACACCTTGAGTCCTAAATCCTTGGGATGAGTGTTGATTCAACGTCAAAGTCTTCCTAGCGGCATTCAGGTACACGCAGATGCAAACAACGGAAAGAATACTCACCGACTAGTGACTAATGGTGAGCTGGTAAGGACCAGGAAGGGTCACTGGTCAGTCCGAACTGGTAAGGACAAAGGAAGGATCACTATTGCTGGCTAGTCCAAGTGATTCCTATCTTGTCCGGAGTCCGGACCGCATCCCGCGAAATTCGAACCCTTGCCCCCCTACGCATCTCGAATTTTGCGTATACCTATCACTTAAATGGCCACAGATTGCATGGAACTACAGATTAACCTCGGGTACGTCCCAAAACTTACTTTTCTGTACACCATCAGCTGAAGCGTCATCCTATTCCAAGGCCCGAACAGGAGAAGGTTAAATCCAGCTAGCATCAAAATTTGAGCCTTTTGGTATGGACCTAATTGAAGTTGCATTTTCATACATGACTCGTATCTTGGATTGAAGTTGAAATACTATACGGTAGACAAATCATAGGTGATTCTGTACTCACAGTTTATCATATCCACCTGACCAGAGCAATTGTGTCTGTGCCGCTTGTTTACCTGTTAGCTCCGTAAGAGACTTGCTCGTACCAGAGTTCTGTGTGTCCAAGGTCGTAACTGTCTTTGAGGCTATTGACAGGCGCCTGCCGCACCATCTGCTGTTCCTAACGCATATCTCACCAAGTATCTGTTGAGCACATGTGCTCCCTCCGCGCTAACTATAATGGTCTCTATATATGGTCTCCATTGTCCAGGAACCCTACTTCTCGCTCTGATATCGGTCGATGGCTCTTTAACATCCTTCCGACCACACCCACGACTTCATGATTTCCTTCGGAGGCGCATGATGTAAAACGAAGTTCAAATTGAGTATTTTTCCCTCATGATTTGTACGTGTGACTGTAGACGCTTACAATGGACCACTGTCATAGGTCCTCGATAACTACAGTACGTGTTGTATTCTCTTATGTCTCGGTTCTACTCATTCACTTTATACGATTATCAGTTCAAGATACACATACAGAGACTTTTGGCATACATTCTTCATTATGTCGTGCGCATCTCATTCTGTATGTTGCACGGTGTAAGGCAGGTTCTGATCAGAAATTACCCGTAAGTTCTGCGGTCAGATATAGATGTTTTTCTGCAGATTTTCGCTCGCAATAATGAGTAATTAAGTACGTAACATAACTCACAGGCTAAAAATGTATACAGGTTCTCAATGCCCGAAACCGAGTTGCCCACTACCCAAACACTCATATGAATATTAGTTTTGATCTTGGAGCTCTTGCAGCAGCAGCAGCGAGGAAAGAACGGCTAGTCGATGTCGGAGTTGACATTACAATGGATGAACAGCTGCCAGCAACTAGCCTTTCTCATCTCTCACCTCGTCTAGCTCGATCACTGCAATTCCGGCGTGGTTTGAATGGTATTTCTCCCACTGCTGAGCGCGCTGATGAGCATATGGGCGTACGTCCTTCGAAGATATTTCTTCCCTATATCATACTTCATAGTCAATTCTTTCTACATAGATTAAAAATGTTCAGGAGTCAAGAGTTTAGGACTCGAACAAATTGAATCACTACCCTGTTCCGAATGGAACAGCACAAGCTCGTCCGATTGTGAGTCTCTGCACCTACGTGTATATATTTCCTCACTTCCCAAATCAAAAGCAGCCCGAGATCTCAGTAAAAATGACGGAAAAAACGCTTAAGATTGAAATCACTCACTCGCTCGGCTTGGGAAACACAAATTTTCTTGACACAGATACCATTGATTGACGTTCCGTGAACAACTTGGATTCTTTCGCACTTCTTGAAAGTGCGTTCTCGTTACTCCAGACTTCATCTGTCTCCGCATTATCGACACGTAATCGTTCGTTTAATGGAGACAATGAGATATAATGTATACCTCATACTTTTGTATATATTCCTAATGTACGTATCTCACAAGATTCCTTCCATATACAGTCTTAACCTCCCATACAAGAACACCCGTATCATATATTCAACCTGCCCATGCTTCAACTAATGTTCTGTGTGCGAAAAACATCACATAAGTTAGGTTTAGCATCCATAATATCCCCCCGAACCTTGGTCCTGAAGTATGTGTTGAGAACGAGCTCCAAGGAGCCATAAAGAGCAGATAAAGATTGATGTTATCTCGGATAGCGTTTCTCAACGTTCAGAGCTACCTGTGACATGACAAACCATAATCTTGATTTGCATTGAAATCTGATGGAAGTCTGGTTGCTGATGACGATTACTCTCACCGCCAAATGATTCTGTCGATCTTGCGAATCAGATGTGGAATCCTTGGGAAATTCTTGACTAGCTTTGTTTGTTTTCTTGAATCATGTCATATTGTGAATGGAGGTGTACATTCCAATGCATCCTCCCTCCTGGTCGATGTGAAAACCCAGGAAAAACAATAAAACTAGGAATCAACAACATTCTAGGTAGTTAAAGGCAGATCATTGTCAAATCAGAATGGAGTACATAGCGAAACCGAAACCAGAAGACTGACGAGAAATGCTGACTGACAAGAAAGGAATGGCTCAGAACTGATGAAAGGGGAAGATTGGGCCATGTACTAATAGGGGATATACCACGCATCCGCCCCGCCCCAATAGTTGGACAATATATGAACATCACGAATACGCGCAAGCGGAGAAATAAACCACCAGATGCTCGTAATGTTATGTATCATACTGTGTAATGACACAGGGTGGCTGATGCAATATCAACTGTAATTACAGGTCAACGTTTTGCAAGACCTCTAATGCATTTTAATGCATTACCTATAGCCATCCCTTCTAGAATCCCTGCCCTATAATGCATGATGGTTGCACCTTTTTTTACCGTAGCTCTGCACCAATAATGCATTTTTTCCCGGTTAGTTCATCCCCCCGTGAATGATGCATTACACCTACTAATGCATTGCCACTTGACTTATAATGCATTAGGGTTGCTTCATACGTCCCTCCACTAATGCATTACTGTTCCTTACTAGTAATGCTAAGAATCCATTTAGTAGCTCTGGCACCAATAATGCATTTTCTTCCAGTTAGTTCATCCCTCCATTAATGATGCACTACACCTACTAATGCATTGTCACTTAACTTATAATGCATTACAGTTCCTTCATATGTCCTTCCACTAATACATTACTGTTGCCTACTAGTAATGCTAGTAATGCATTTAGTAGCTCTGGCACCAATAATGCATTTTCTTCCAGTTAGTTCTGATGAGAAAAAGAGAAAGATACAACGGAAACGTACTGTTCCTGTTCTGCCTCGATATCAAGGCCACATGGAACGAGAACACTTGCCGAAACATGTTTGTTCAAAGAAGTTTCTGTTGTTGTATCAGCTTTGGGCCTAGGCAAATTTCCGGTGCACCGCGGCCTGCGTTAGAGCTTTTTTTATGAGAGAATATGCATTAGCACAATTGTAATGAGGCTAAATGCTTTGTTGAACTTATTATCAACTGCGGATACCAATGGGTTCTTTGGTTTTTCCTTTCTATCGAGATCCTTGTGCCTTTCCCACTCTTCTATCTCCTCCATCCATTTGGAAACCAAATCTTGGAGAAGCAAAGCGGTGAGTTCCATATGAGCAATGACATGATCGACCATGTCTGCTATGGCTGCATTGAATTTCCTTAACAGGCTACATCCTAGACATAGTTTACGTCTCCTTTACGGTGTAAAGGAATACGTTGACTCACCCATACCAGTAGTCTTTCTCCAGTTATAATCGCCAAAATGACTGTCCAAAGTATCCCACTGTTAACCCGGTCCCATCTCTTTTGTACTGGCAACAAATGGATCAACCTCTGCCCATCCTTGCTCGGGGGCTTCACCATCTGTGCGGCCAACTCCAAGTCCATAGTTGAAGGAATAGTTGTTGCAGCAAGCAACCACATGCACTGGCAAATAAAATTTTGGGACGAAGTATTGGATATAAATCTGGGAGTTGATCAACATCCACCATTTGTGTTTTAAGATTGAGATTGATGGACCATTGGCAAGCTATGTCATAGGATACTACAAAGCAGAGGAGCTCTGAATCAACAATGCTTTGATGAAAAGATAGTCAATATTGCAATAACTGAGTAGTGACAAGTCAATACAAAAAGATTGTGATGGTTAATCAGTAACTTGCTGTTCTCTGACTTGAAGGTCTCCAACTGAGCAAGGACGTTTCATGTCATGACGAATACACTCAATTGTTCCTACTTCTGTTGCTGCATTGCCCTGACTAGATTTTGAGCTTGCAAGCTTCACAGCATCGTGACGCAAACAGTTAGACTTCTGTCAAAATGGTTAGTATTGCCAAGACCAGTAATACATGACTAGATATGTACAGCTTCCGCTTTGTCTTTGTGTTTCTCCAAATGCTCCTTATATGGCTTCTCAGATACAAAATAGCAAATCCATTGCCAAGATCTGGATCAAGGGCATCACAAGACACATCCTTCCACTTTTATCAAAAATTGGCATCAATGCCAATGAAAAGTGAATGAAGCCATCTATTGATCAGTACACAGTTCTGAAACCCAGATAAAGTCAAAGGGAAAACACCTTTTGTTCTCCGGAGCATTCTTCCAACTATCTGGCATGTTCTTATTAGGGTGCAGGCAGGTGGGACACTCCACTGCATATGACCCAGGTTTAGTTCTCTGTATCCTGTTTGCCTCATGACCTCTTGTCCCACACTTCAGCATCTTGAGGTAATGCCACTCATATATCATCACTAAGAATGCTGGATATCTATCCTAAAGAAACTGTGTGTCTTGCACAGCATTGGATACATATTACTAGCTAGCCTTTGGGGTATGCAGGCCTGTGTTGTTGGTCAACCAAGCCAGAGCATTATATATAAAATTCAAAGGCAGAGACTTTTGACTCATATGGGAGCATCTCAAGAATGTTCAAGGCATTGCAAGTTGCAGCTGTTATGGGAGTAACAATAGTTGCTGGGAAGAGCTGAGCACAAAGCAGTTGGATTGTATGTGATTGACTCAATGCTCCACAGGCACAGAAATAAATTCCAACAGAATGGATTGCAATAGTGTCCACAATGACAAAGTCATCTCCAGGACATGGTTGAGGGTTTGAGCATTTTCCACAAGGCTGAGGACCCAGTTGAAAATGTAATCCTAATGTTTTTAAACTCCTTCCTTCAAAAAAGTAACCATTCCAGACCTTTCCCATCAATTTCTATCAACTGTGTCCTTATATGACCCAAATTAAAGAAACAAATCCACTCTCACCTGGATACAATGGCAAGGATTGGACAGAATGTGCCAACAGGCAACATACACTTGAGACCATGGCCAAAGCAATCCAGACATTCATACTTTGCCTCTCCCACAGGATTGTCAGAAAGTCATCATGATCTGAGGTCCTTTTTGTTGCATCAAAGTATGGAGAAAGGTCTTGGAGGAACTCCCTGTTTGTGGCTGCAATGCAGGACTCCAATGTGCTCAGCTTAAATACTTTTGGCATCTCCCATTCAAGGTTAGCACCTTTTTAGTGTTGCCAACTTAAAATGATGACTTTGATATTTTCACAGCACAAAAGTCCTTTCTAATGATGGATGCAGTACTGAGTCTCTGGAGGGAGTGGAGAAATCTGTATGCCCCAGCCCTTAGTTACTCACACAATGAAGCTAGTAGAATTGACACATTGGGAAATCCAATAATTGCTTCTTGATGGATGTCATAACCAGTTCACTGGGTATAGCAACAATATATTTTGAAAAATTCATACAAGATGATCATGAGCATTTATAAGCTGTGTAAAGTAATGAAAAATCTTCTAAAATACCTTGGTCCACACTGAGACACTTACACAAGGAATTGGACCGGGTCATGAGTGAAAGTAACAACACATAAAAGTGCTGGAATCTCAAGTAAATTTTTATACACAATCTTGTTCTCTCCCTTTCACCACTTCATGGGCCATCCTTGTAAGGACCACACACCCAAAGAACTATGTCAATCCAAGTGTTGCAAGAGCAAGAAATGGTATGACCAGTATGTCTTTGATTTTTCTCAATTCATACTATGTTCTTTTACAAAGTAGTAAGAAATTGTTTGGTTGCCACACAACATGCATCCAATGGGGATGCACCTCTTTGGTATGCAATCATCATAGCTCATGATGTCACAGCCCTACACATCTCACCCTTATTAGAGGTAGATCTCTAGTCAAATGTACTAAGACTAATGAAGAACAATTGTCAATCACTCCATAAGTATTCCATGGAAGAAGTTTCTTTGACTTATTAATTGAACATTATGCAGTACACCTCAATGCCAAAAGAGAACTGTTTCAAGAACTGAATATATGACTAGTCAAGTGGAGCAAGTGTCACTCAAGCTTAATGGACTTTTTGAACAAAAGGGGGCTCAGAAACACATTGAGGGCCTGTATGAACTTTATCTCTGTGATCCTTCTTTGACCCAACCACTTTACTACATACTTTCATTTGTATTGTGGCCACTAGACTGCATGGATTGATATGTGAACAAGGTCTTGCAGATATCAGGAACAAGGGGGAATTAATGGCCAAGGACAAATGCAGTGCACAAGCAAGTGTACAATGCTGTGAGAGGATTAGAGGAGATTATTATAAATGCTATGATAGACATTGACATGCTCAAGGTCCTTGACTCAAAAAAGCAGCTTATTTTCCAAAGCCTTGAATGAAAATACAACAATCCTATCTTCAACTTTATCATGGCAAGATAAGAACAAATACTTTTATTTTGATCAAACACATACACTATAGTTAGCATATATAAGTGTAAGTATGGTATGGTATGGAGATAGGAGTGGACAGGGTATAGTACATGAGATTGACCAAGCTAAAACAGAGAAGATGCAACCAAAAGCATGGGTGACATAAGAAGATGTAGTGCACCTTGAATAATATTAGAGCTTGACTAATGAATCAAAGAACATAACAGGGACTTGCCAACCAGCATAGATACCCAGGTGATGACCAACTGTCACTACAAAGGACAATCAGCTAGACTACCAATGTTATTGCCATGTATGCCTGCAGTGACTGCAACAGGATCTATGTGAATCAGAGACTTAGGAGTGCTAGTAACAGGAGCAGTGCCACTTGCAGTGGCATGTATACTAGTGGCTGGGGGTCCAGTCATGGTAGAGGGCAGAGTGGCTACACTTGCTGTGGCTGTAGAGGAATAAAAACAGTACTGAAAGAAACAGAGTCCAACACACTGTCAGCTGTAACCATGCTGCCATTGATGGCTGGATTTCAAGTAGAAAAGAATGAAACTTTGTAAATGACAGCTAACATCCATTGGTAAGCAGAGATAGATGAATGTCATGGCTGAGTTGAGAGTGAGAAATTACAAAATATTGAAAGTCAGAATGTGGCACAACTTATAGTGTTACATACACTGAGGGTGAGCACTTTTAATATCTGTGCCAGTCATTCAGAATTCAGGTTGGAGTAAAGTTTAAATATTAAATAAGCAACAACTGGAGAGTTGGCACCTTCAATACTCTCAGACTTGATGGCATGTATTGCCCAAAAGAAGTCCTTGGGTGGCTGAAAGAAGTCACATTGACTAGGTAGTTCATAACTTAGAGTTTTAGCATTGAAGGCCATACATAATGGTAGTTTGGTAGCTGTGATACCTACTAAAAACACAACTGTTGTTTCAAAAACTGATGTGAGGGCACACAACTTCTGGTACTTGTTTTCTAATACATGCATACAATCTTCAGATGCCTAAACCCTGGACTACACCTGATCAACAGCAGTTCTTGGAGAGCTATCTGGATGATTACTGTGATGTATGGCTGATCATTCATATGGACCATTCTGGGAAAAACTATTCAAGGAGTAGGAGAAAGTATACCCTGAGCATGTTCATATCTTTCCAGAAATCTCCCCATTGACCAAGCTTGCAGACAAACAAATGGAGAAACTAAAAAAAGCTATTATGGCAAGACACAGGATAAGATTAATTGAAAACAATATGATGAAACTCACATTGACCACTTACCTCAGTGACTTATATCATGGTATTGCTGAAGAACCTAGAAAAAGGCAAGGAAAGCAGATAAAAGTACCACAAAGAAATTCAAGAAAATCCTTCAGAGTGTTTGAGAATGGCTTCCTGAGCTCCCAGAATTGTATTCAGATATGTTTCATAATGAAAGGATTGCAGCTGTTGTTCAGGAATGCCTGGCTCAGGACTCAATATAATTTAATACAGATTGTTTACTAATTACAAAGCAAGTAATGCAAGGACTTTGTGAGACTGAGGAGGATACCATCAAGGAACATGTCATGGCCAGAATGGCTGAGCTCAAGCTTGAGAAGGAGGAGAAGTCCCAAGTCCTGATGAGATTATAGAGTAATTTGTACAATTAATATTTGACACCATATTCATCACTACTCCCCTAGGAATTTCCACAATCTACCAGCTCACATGGGCCACTTTCTTGAGTATCTTCATGCAGCAACAAATTGCCATTTTCTGTAACTGTTGCTAGTGTGCCTGCTGCTGATGTACTTATAATCACTTGTACTTGTCACCACCATATCTGCTGCTGGTTTACCTACCATGGCCATACCCACTGCTGGTGTACTCACCACCACCATACATGTTACTGCTGTATCCATTGCTGGTGTATCCACTGCACTGATGTACTCACCACCACTATACCCACCACAGCCCTATCCACTGCTGGTTTATCAAATCCAATTGTAGCAAACTCAGTTGTTCAATCTTGCAGTAGGCAAATGATCATTCCATCAACAAAAGCTGACCAAGCAAACAAAATTGGATCCACAACACCAAAGACCATTGATGGCAAGAAAAACTGCCTACTAGAGAATGCTGAGTGCCCTGATTGGATGAAAGCTGCCCATGCTCATTTCACTATGCAAGATCTTGGAGAAGACTGGAAGGGATGTATTAGCTCATATGAGGGCTTCAAAGAAAAATTGAGTTATTACAGTGGGAAGGTATGTTGTGTCCAGACAGTATTCTAACCCACATTGATGAATCACTTTTCTAGAGATTGGTAGCAAAGGGGCATCCTGAGGAATGGAATGTTTGGACATCAAAGAACTATGTTTATGGTAATGTGCTGACCATCAAGGATGTTATGCAATTTGGTATGGCAGCCATATAATGGTAGAAGAGCATTCAGCCCAATGTTTACAAGTCTTTACTAACACTCTTGCTCCTTCCTCTTGTAAACTGTCCAGCTGGCAGTGATGAGGAAGACATCTGAGCCTTGTTATATAAGGGTGACCCAAATGGGATGATTACAATGATGACTCTGTTGGCTTGGTGGAGTCAGCATGCAATGGTGCTGAATCAATAGCAAGATAATCCTTGCCCATTTTGGATAGAGTGTGTCTGTGTTGTTTGTGCTTGCCTAGATTTGATGACTTCTACTGTGGAAGCCCAGTTGACATGGGGATGTAAGCATGTTGCACTTGTTGCCAGTGGTTGCAAGAGTAAATATTATGTATTATGTTGCTTTAAGTTTACTGCTGACACCAAAATTGATTCTTTCTAAGATCTAAGGCTACATAATTTTTGTTGCATGTACTGTGGGCTGACTTCAGTCATATTTTGTACTTATTTCTTGACAATATTTTACACTCAATATCAATGTATCTTGAAACTATAATATATTGTTATTTTTAATGCATGATTTGATCAAAGACTACAGATAAAAAACAGACAAAAAACATACCATATAAATATATAAAAAATATACCATGACATATATGGGCAGGAACAGCAGAACAAAAATTAACATAGATGGTTGATTCAGATCTACTGAGGTCCCTGTTCAAGGCATGAATAGAATAAGATATGTCAACAATGCATTACTTGAACACTTGAGGCATGAGGAACAAGATAGAGAAATAATGCATTACTAACAGTTACATGGTCACAGAAGATGAAAGGGGGCAATGCATTATATACAAAATAAGAATGATGCATTATTAGCAGGGAGGGAGGGGCTAATGCATTATATATGAGGTGGTCATAATGCATTATAGTGAGGTCAAATAATTCATCATCATAAACAATGTAATAAAAATGCATTAGTATAGACAACTCAAAGATCATAATAATGCATGATTGACAGGGAATGGGAGAGGGTAATGCATGATGGACAAAGTAAGAATGATGCATTATCAACAGGGAGGGAGGATAATGCATTATAAACATAAGGCCTAAGAAAGAGGGAGGATAATGCATTATTAGTGAGTAAGGCTTAGAGAAGAGGGAAAGATAAGTAATGCATTATGAATATTGACAAATGGACAAGTTATATAGTAATGCATTATGAGTGAGTAAGGCCTCAGGGGGAGGAAAAGATAAGTAATGCATTGTTGATATAAACAAAAGGACAAAATATAGTCAGTAATACATGATAATGCATAATCAATAGGCTGTTGTAACTACAGCAGATATTGCATTGGGATTTGTGTGTAATTATAAAAAATTATGTAAAGGTTTATCAGCATGGGCTAAATGAACTTGAGTCTTTAGTATAAGCTATAGATGACTTCAGGAAGAAAAATATCACTCATCTTATCTTATCTCAACTATTCTCTCTTGTTGATTTGATATATTCACAATGGTTCTTTTTCCTTCTGTTCCTTGCTATCAGTATTATGATAATCTCAAAGGAGCTTCACCAATAAAGGTTGGCAATCTTGAAATGTTCTGGATAAATTTCTTGGTGTGAGCATTCTTGAATGTGTACTGCACTAGTGCCCAGGCATGCAAATTTAGCTATTGTAAATGCATTAAGTCAAGTTTGAAAAATTGAGGATGTGTACATACTGGTTTCAGATCCACAATTCAAACAAGGACTAAAAGAGTAAAACATTTATATCTATTATACAATAAAATACTAACTATTACAAGGGGTGTTGGTCAAATAAAATATATGAGGCAAGACTTATTTCTTCTTTTTAGTGGGATCTTTGTATGTGAGCTTGCATTCAATGGCTTTGAAACTGACAGTTTTGTATCTGAATCTGTATTGTCAGTCCATCCTTCTGTCATTATGTGCATGAATCATTGAGGTTAAGTCAATATTATGCTCAAATGTCTGCTTAATGCTCAATGCTGGAGCTCAAACTCCATGTCAGGTTCTGCTGACCACGGGGGCTCAGCTACACTGGGCAAGTCCTTACTAGGCAGATGTGATTCTCTACACTGACAACTGGGCATTTGGAGGTGTCCCAAACACTGGGGACTTGTGAGGATAGTTGGTGGAGATTGATCTGAGCAAGTCCGGAGAGGTCTGGAGGAGTAGGGGACGAGCTGCGGAGAAGGGGGACAGGCTTGGCAGGGTTTGAGCACAAGTCCATATGCAAGTATTGTGGGTGTGGAGGAGGCAGAGGCTATGTGAGTGATAGAAGTGGAGCTGGAGTTTGATGGGGGATCAATGGAGATGGATTGAGTTTGGAGCCGAGCATGTAGTGAGGTCCAGAGTTGGTTAAAGAGTGTCTGGGATTTGTAATTGTAATTGTGGGGTTTGTGAAGGTGTTAAGGTTGGGAAAGATAGCAACATGATGAACGGGATGGATCAAATGAGATGAGATGGAGTTGAACAAAATGAGATGGAGTCAAGACAAGATGGAGATGAGAACAAGAATAGATTCAGGTGGAGATACAAAACAATAACAAAAACAATAATAGAATAGAGACAAGACAAGACTGGGAGACTAAGAGTAAGAAAACAAGACACGGAACACAAAACATAAGAGAGAAACAATCAGACCATAGGTAACATTAAGCAATATCAGGACTAGAGTATGAAGAGCTACTCTACATCTTATATACTAACTACTGGAGAGCTCTGGGGAACATCAGCTGTGGCAGTGGGGCTTGGCAGAGCTTGACGGAGTTGATGGGTGTCAGTTATGATCAGAGGGCAGGCCACATTGATATGTTGATGGGATCAATTGGTGATGTGGGCCATTCTGAGGTTGTTGTGATACTCCAAAGTAAGTCAGAGGAACCAGAGTGTCGAGTTGATGATGTGTAACGGGGTCAGGCATGGCGGGGGAATGGTCCTAGGGGCTCAGAAGATCTAGGAGAAGCGTTGCTGACTGCAGGGAAGACATTGGAGTTGGCCAGGGGGCTGTTGGAGTTAGCTGAGGATGCGTTGGAGTTAGCCAGAGTAGGCGTGGAGCACTGTGGAAGTTTGGCAAGGCATTAGAGGAGGTTTTGGGGGGGCGGGAGGTCGTTGGGTGATGTGCGAGGGTCCAGGGAACGGGTCGTGACACTTCATTGCATTTCTATCATTTACAAAATCTCAAGAACAAGTCTATACATGTACACTGTGGAGTGAGAGTCATGTCAGCACCAGAATACTTTATACAGAGAAGAAGAAAAAAGAAAGGAAGAAGCAAATGCAATGCAATGCAATGCATCCTTTATATCAATGGGCCTCCCAGCAGTCCCCTTCAAGCCTTCCAGGAGTCCTCTTCCATCATTCCAGGCCTTGGAAATCCTTCTCAGTCTACTATTTTCCTCTTTAGGACATCAGGCACATCACTAGAATCTTACAGCAGAATTTCAAAGACTGAAGCACAGCATGTAGTGGGCTTGAGAAGTAGGCATAGATTATATACATTATTATACATTGATGAGAGGAGTATATAATGCAACCTGTGTGTAATTGAGCTCAGTCACTCTCTCTGAGTGCTCAGAAAGCATAGAGAGAGATGCAGATGGGTGGCACATGTACCAATGCTTGATCCACCTCCTTGCAAAACACCTCATACATCATTGCCTTGATAGGCACACTATTGTTTGCCAAGAACACTATAAGCCAATGTTCATGTCCTTGGACTGCTATACTTTCTATAATTAGCAGGTACATATAAAATCTTGAGAAAAACTTTAGTTTTTGAAATGTTAGAGTTGAAAGGAGTCCAAGCACATATGAAAGGAAACAGAAGCAGACAAGATGATACAGAGTTAAAATAAGACAGAGACAGGAACAAAATAGATTGAGAGTGATACAAGACTAGAAACAGAAATAGAGACAAAGCTGGGAAGCAAGACATGACAAACATAGAGGTATGTAGGTAATATCAAGACTATTATGGCAAATATTACTTCATAGCTTATATACTGATTATTGGGGCTTCTTTGGGGGCTGTGCTATGAGCCTGACAGCAGGTTCAGCAGGGCTGCATGGGTCTAATAAGTGTTGGTTCTGATTAGATGAGCCATGCTGACACATTGGTGTGGTTCAGCACTATGTGCTAGAGTTTCTGGAAAGTATTGAAATATCTAGGAGCTTGGCAGACAACAGGGGGGTGGTGAGGCTTGTCAAGGGGCCATCAGAGTTTGCTGGGAAAGTGTTGGAGTTAGTTGGGGCAGGTGCTGTGGATGAAAAAGGGTCAGGATGAGTTAGGGGATGCTGGCAGGTAATCTTGGTGTTTGGAGTGTGTGAGGAGGAAAGTCCAGAGGTCCAGAGATGAGTTGTAACAGGTTGCTTGAGTGCATGATAGAGAATATTCTTAATTCTTCGGAGAAGGGCACAGTAAAGGGCAAACTAAAGGGCATTATAATTCCAGCCTGTTTTGTAGGCCTCCTGGTTGAACTCATTCAAGAGTACCAGGTTGTTCAGAGCTTTAGTTTGACTCTAACAACCTAGTACTCTCAAACTAGCTCACTTTCACTTAGAAATTTTCAAATAATAATGCCATGTAGTAGTCAAAAGCAATGCTCTATAGGTATGAGGCAGTAAAGGCCACCCATGATCTCTCAGATTAGAAAGTCACAAGCTTAGCTTGGAATGTAGTGAGACATTATGTCAGGAAGGTTCTCCATTTCTAGGGGTTGCAGGCATTCAAGAGTTATGGTTTCTGGATGTTGAGCTTGCTTTTCTAAGCCAATGCATCATGAGTATTGTTCTGGATATTTTAGGTTCAGGGTAGTAGTCTGACATTGTAATAGTAGTAGTAGTTATTTCTGCCTCTGTGCTAAGAGGCAGAGGTGTTCATGGCTAGGCCTCATCTGCCTGGAGGTCTGCTATTGAGAGGTTTGCTACCTAGAGGTGGGCCAGTGTTGTTAGAAGTGGTTTCAGGGCCTAACAGAGAAGGAGAATCCTCTGGGAGTCAGTGTTCTACATTGCTATTAGCATCAAAAGGTCACCTTGCTAGAAAAATTAGGAGAACTAGGAGTTGAGGCTATCTAGAAAAGAAAGTAGATCTGAGTGCTCTGGAGCCCATGGGTTGATATAGGGGGCTAGAACATTAGAGTGGGGCAGGAGTGCATTTTGAAGTGCATTACTATGAGAGGTATGCAGATCAACATGAAGAAGTCAATCTAAATTGAATTTCTGGGGCTTTAAGAGCAGATTTTTCACTGGAGTTTTCCAGCTTATTGATGTAAAAGAGAGTAAATAGAAGCAAGATTGTTGTCAGCAAAAATGGATAGAGGAGATTTCTAGATCATGGTTTAGGTTTGGTAAGTTAGTCCTAGGTGCAGAAAGTGCTGGGAACAGAGTATGCTTGGGAGTGTGCTGAGAAGTCTATAATTTTGGCAATGAGTTGGTCAAAGAGTCCTCTTATGAAATTGAGAGACCTTAGGATATTGAAGGTAGCATTGAGCTCTTCTTGCTGGAAAGAGATAGGAGCTGGGGCTTTGATCTATGCTCTGACCAGTTCCTCTTACTATACATAGAAGAAGCAAGCAGAGGTCAACAAGTTCTTGAATTATTGGGAGTTTGATTTGCTGTGGATTTCTTTGACTAGAATGTGTAGGTTGTTCCACAGGTTGGCATTTATTCTGAGAGTGTTCCTAATGTTTTTGGGAATGGTGTTCAGTTGGTAATATTTGTGAAAGTTAAAGATGCAATCCACTTATGTCTTTACAGTCTCAAAGATGCTATAATGTTCAAAGCTAACAAGAAGAGTGCAAGTGGATTTGGCAAACTCCACAGAAAAGATGCAGAAGGAGCAGAGGACCTCATTGTGCTGCTGAACATAAGCTTCAACCTGTCACTGGCTAGGAGCGGGTGGACATTAGGCTAAGAATATAGCAGAGAGTTGGTGCTAAGAGAGAGAGTAGTTATTATGCTGTTTTAGTGGGATTGGTACTGCAATAGGGACCAGGTAAGTGTAGTAGGGCCCTAAAGTAAGAAAGGCTAAGTTGGCTAAGGCTGAAAGTGCTTATGCAGCCATTAGAGTTCAGGCAGTCCTCCTAGTAGCATACAAGAGTAGATCCCTTCAGCAAAGTACAATAAAGAGCATTGCCAGTTTAGGAGTATTTTCTGACTGACAGAAAAGCCATAAACTGGCAATGCTCTTCATTGTACTCTGCTGAAGGGACCTACTCTTGTATAATGCCTGATTCTAATCTGAAATCCAGTATCAGGGAGCCAATGCAGCATAATGATCTATGAGCAAGGTTGAATAGAACAGGGCATAGTAAGTTTTGAGTTCTGGCCTACCATAGACATTGGTTAGGTAGCCAGCAGGTGGTATAGGAGATTATATGCATACATCAGAAACTCATGACAGGTTCTGCATAGCATGCTTAATTATCTGCTGTTTTCTCTGGTCCATTCACAAAATTATTCAAATAATCTCAAATATTTAGTAATTTTATAACTTTATCTATTTGTTTTAAAAGGACTTAGGACATTCTGTGCCTGCTTTGCAGGTATTTGTTATGACCCATTTCCTGAAGCCCCATACACTGCCCCACAAACCCCCACTCCCCCAGAACCCCCCCCCCCCCCCCAACGCTTTGTTGAACTTCCCCAGCACTCCGCGCCTACTCCAGCTAACTCTGGCACATTCTTGGCTAACTCTGACGGCCCCCTGGCCAACTCCGACGTCTTTTCTGCAGCCGCCGGCGCTTCCCCTGAACTTCCTGAGCCCCTGGGACTACTCCCCCACCGTGCCTGACCCCATTACACGTCATCAACTCAACACTCTGGCTTCCCTGACTTACCCTGGAGTATCATGACAGCCTCAGAACGGACTGCATTGCAATGGATCCCATCAACATATCAATGTGGCCTGCCCTCTGATCATAACCGACACCCGTCAACTCTGTCGAGCTCCACCAAGCCCCACCACCACAGCCGACGTTCCTAGAGCTCTTCAGTAGTCAGTATATAAGACATAGAGTAGCTCCTTGTACTCTAGTCTTGAGATTATCTACCTACCTTACCTGATGTGTTTCTGATTGTTTCTTCTCGTGTTTTGTGTCCTGTGTCTTGTTTTCCTTACTCTCAGTCTCCTGGTCTTATCTCGTTTCTGTTCCGTTATCCTTTCATTATCATTCCGTGTCTCTGCCTGAATCTATTCTTGTTCTCATCTCATCTTTGTCTCATTTTGTTTGACTCTATATTGCTCCATTTGATTCTGTCTATTGTGTTCAAGTCCTCTCAACCGTAACATCCTCACAAACTCTGCAATTACAGTTACAAACCTCTAATGCTTGTTACCACCCCCGGACCCTGCTATACACTCAGCTCTGAACCCCATCAATTCCTGTTGATCCCCCATCAGAACTCCGGCTCTGCTCTTGTCATCCGCATAGCCTCCGCCTCCTCTGCACCCGCAATACTCACACACAGACTTATGCCTAAACCCCACTAAGTCCATCCCCCTCCCCCGCAACTCGTCTCCTACTCCTCCGGACCTCCCTGGACTTGCTTGGATCAATCTCCCCTGGCTATCCTCACAAGTCTCTAGTGCTTGAAACACCTCCGAGTGCTCAGTTGTCAGTGCAGGAAATCATGTTCGCCTAGTAAGGACTTGCCCAGTGTAGCTGAGCCCCCGTGGTCAGCGGAACCTGACAGTATTTGTTAAATAGAGGAAAAGTTCTGTCTTTTTCAATCTTTTCCTCAGTGTCTTGCAAGATCTAGCAAATGATGGACCAAAATCATTTGATCTTTCAGTCTTTATTTTAGTATGCATTTACAAAGTCAAGTCCAGAAAAAATACTGCTCTGAACTCAAAAGAAAATAGTTAATGGATGCATTTATAGACATAATTGCAATTCAACATTTTTGGTTGCAAGATATAGTTTTTTGCTGATTGCTTTGTCAAATGTTATTTGTATTTTCTTCAATTCAGATTTCTGTTTATTAACTAGTGTATTCAAGTACATTGCATTGATTTTATCTTTACAAAAGTGAGTAAAGGCCTTATCCATGTACTTTGACTTTAGTTGTTGTAATAGCAAATTCAAAGCAATTCAAAAGTTGAGAATTTGATTAGTATGAATGATAAAGCAAATAAATAAAAGCAAATTTTGCTTCTTAGAATTTTTATTGAAAAATTAACATCAGTCAGTGATCTACTAATTATTAACTTTCAATATTTTATTTTTTGCACTGAAAAAGCACTTTACTGATGTTGATCTCCATATTAATCTTTTTAAAAATCACAACAATGTCATTTTATGATCCCACATTTTTTAAGCCTCTTTAACAATGAATTCTGATAAAAAATGCAGTGGAAATCTGAACATATACAAGTAATAATATATATACTACATTTTAGTACTTTGAGTGAAATAGGCACATACTTAATTAATAGGCAAGCAGTTGATTAAGGAGAGTGACTAGTTGGTCAAGAGCTTTTAATGAGCTAACTGCAGCAAGTGCTATTAGTAAAGTATATAGAACTTCTTTGCTTTCTGAAGGCATTGTAAAGCTGGTATTTATAATCAAATCATACTAAAAATATGAGTGCTTTAAACAAAAATTTGTAACACACTAGTACAAGTTAAAACTAACTGCAAAGAATCTTTTAAGTATTTATTAAGCACAATTATTCTAGTTCAAAGCATCAAGCAACTATCTTATAATATTATTAATGATGTTCTCTTCTGTTTCAAATATTGTATTGGCATTGCACTGCCATGCAATTATTGCAAAATTGTTTCTTTTTTTACAATAGCATCTTTTAATACTATATAATATGATTTATTTTACTTATTTTTAGCCAATGCTAACAAAATCTTTTACTTTATAGTGTTATATGTTTTATATGTCCTTAACTTAGCCTATACAGTCAAATTAATGCATTATTGTGTTTTTTTAGTTGCTCTCTATCATAACAATAATATCTAAAAATTTCTTACTTATTATGTAGGCTTTTAGATTTAATCTGACAGCATTATTGTGTTTAATTATTAGCAACTGTTTATAATAATAGCATAACTTTTTTATAATTTGTCAGCAGATATATAAGCAGATTAAGGACTTACATTGTAAATGCTATAGCATAAATAAGTAAAAAAAATCAAAGATTAAAGTTAAGCTCTTTATATCTGAACTAAACTTCAGCCACAAAATTTTAAAATCTGATTTTCATTCTTTTATAAATATATAATCTAGTGCACTCAATAATAATATTTGAATCATTGATATAATATCATCACTTTATTTTAGTGTATAGCCTTTTTTAAAGTATGAAAAAACTATATTAGCAAAGCTAAAGAGTTGTATTTTCACTTTTTGCAAATTTAACTTTTACAATGTTTGTTGATGCATGTTATTTGCATCTGCTTATGCAACTGCAAATAAATTAATACATATTTAGTTAACATTTTTCATTTTTTAATTAAACTAGCTGCAAAATTTACTAATATTAGAGCATATAAAAGTGAAGATTTGTGGCATAATTTTAAAAAGTGGCTAAAATATAAGTTTAAATATATTAGAAAAAATTTTGTAAATTAAAAATGTTTTTCACATTATAGCATTTGTTGCATTCAATTTTTAACTTGGAAGCCAATGTAGTTCAGATGATTAAAAATAATTTGCAGCTGATTCTTGTAAGAGATAATGTTGGGCCTGATTCAAATGAGAAAAAGGCCAATTGCTTTTATCCTTTCAAAATGCCTAAGCAGTTTATTTGAGCTGGATTTTTCTGATAGCAATAAAATGATTAACTTATTTGCAGCATTAATTTGAGAAAACACTGTTGTTGCTATTTGTAATTTTGCTTGGCTTGTACACATGCATATAGTAATAGGACACATTTATGCTTTGCTTTTTAAAATGTATTCTTTACTTCTTGTTTATTATTCTGTGTAATGTTTTCTGAGTGACAAAATCTCTTACTCTTGCTTTTTTTTGTTTTTAATTTTTTTGTTTAAATTTTGTATTATTAATTCAGTTCAACTACTGAAAACTCAATTAAATGTTGTTTTCATTTATATACATAATAGCTATAATGAGCTTAGTGTTACTTTGTTTTTTCACTGATCACAACTTTTTATACTTGCATATATTGTTTGTATATATTTAAGCTCCTTGTCAATAGTAAAAGCTAATCCAAGTACTTATTGTCCTCACTTTTGATGCTGCTGGCATTACTGCTACATTTTAATATGGCTAATTTACTAGTCCAACTTGCATTATGAGTATTAATTTTATAATATAACTAGCAAATATATTAAAATATTTACATATATATAGTTCTAATAAATGCTAAAAACAGGTATATTTGCCTGTACTGTTATTTCAGCATTCTTGTTTTTTCAAAAGCCATCTTCTTTACCTTCTTTAAGTTATTAAAACTTTTCTATTATTTTTCATTGTTAATATTTCATATCTGCTTTATTTTTTGCATCTTCTAATGTTCATCAAATAAATTTAAGCCAATATATATAGACTACAATAAATTTTGTTGGATATTATTATTAGATGTACCAAAAAAATGCACTATTTTTTTGTCTTTCATCTGGGACAAACTTACAGCCTCCTTCTCCACACATGCCATGATAAGTATGGGCTCTCAGTTTTTTTCAACATAGATCCTTCTATTTCTCAAAATTTTCAAATAAAATGTACATCATTATTTTTATTTGAATAGCAAACTCACAACTTCAATGCTACTTCTTTATAAAAAGCTTAAGCATATGTTTTTATAAATTCTGCATAGAAAGTACTTTTTAACACTGTTACTAATGAAAAAAGTTCTCATATTTTATTACAAGCTGTTATAGCACTTTCAAATACATTCTTTAACCAGTTTTATTACTCACAGACACAGAGCTGTCAATTCCTGCCTCTATATCTATGTCAAGCCTTATTTCAAATTTTAATTGGAATGGTATACTCTCAACTTTAAGTTTTAAAGTTTTGTGTTATTCATGAATCAATAGGTAGCTGCTCCTTCTCCTCACAAATTTAAAAACAACACTAAAAAGACTATATATTTTTAGCAAGTTGTACTTCTTCAACTCTTTAATTAAATAGCAAAATGGCTGCATTACAGCATTATTTTTTATTTTTAATTCAAAAGGTACAAAAAAACCTTACTAGTCTTTATAAGCAATGTCTCTATTTCTTTTTTAAAATACATAATTAATTTTAAATACGATGCAGCTGCTATCCAGCAATTTGCAGATTTACCACTGTCTATCAAATCTCTACTTTGTCATCTTTCTAGAGTATAATAACTTCCTTACTAACTTTGCCAGCATTTGCAAAGCTCAACTTTTTTAAAACAAGACCATCATCATTACAGGCTATCCTATAAAACAGTTTTCTAATATTCAATTATATTTCAACACTACTAGACTTGATCTTCAAAATAAAGTATATATCTTACACAGTATGTTTTATTATGAGCTTTTCTACAAATTTTACAAACATAATAAGAGGCCAAAAAAATGTCATCAATTCTAAGTATAAAGGCACTATTTAAGAACTCCTTAATAATTTAACAAATTTATGCAAAATTTAATTTATTTTTTTTTCAGATAGCTTATTTGTCTATTCTTACACTCATGGCATAAGTCAAACTTATTGCTGTTCATCACAATGCTAATATTTGTTTTACAGAAATTTAATTATAAATTATAGAGAAAAAAAAGTATATATTTTTGTAGAAATCAAATACACAAGGAGCTGGGCACTCCTTTATCATGGGGGAGTGCATACATATGAGCACTACAATGCAGAAAACTAGAGAACCTTTGCACTCATACTTTGTGCTGCTAAAATGTGATTTGACTGAAATAAAAAAAGCAAGAAGACATTTAACATATAAAGAGAAGAGAGAAGAATGTGTTGTTAATTGCCAGCCTGGTGATTCTATATGAGTAATTTCTCTGTTTTTGAGATCACCTGATGCTGGCAAGATAAGATAATATTCCCTGTTATTACAGAATAAACCTGATATAACCACAGTTGTAATTACAGCACTGCTTGTTATTTTAATCACATAGAATAATGTCAACAGTGTTAAATGTTGAACTAGACAAAAAAAAGTCAACTAAAGGAAATTGAACTAATAACTTCTTAGATAAAAAGCATAGTTCTAGAAAATAGTTAATAGAACTAGTGAAGTAACTGGCTAAATAATGATTTCCAACACACTAAGCTTATGTACTCATAGAGCCTGCCTGTTGAGCACATGGTTAGCCTAGTAAGAGTTCAATTAGTGTTTTAATTCAGTAGTCAAAGGTTTAGTTAGGTTTGATTAAAATTCTATTAAAATTTTATTGATATGCTTAGAGTTTCAGAGATATTTTGAAAGGGAGCTTGCCTCCCTATTGCAATCTTATCTTTTTATTAAGCTAATGGCTAAGTGATTATGATTGCAATAGCAATTGTTTTTGAGATTGTAGTCACAACTCCAATTCTTTTAATTGGCAAAATATTAGGTCAAAATCTGTTAAGCATGTAATATTGTAGTCACAAAACTAGTTATGTCATGACTATGCTGTAACTACAGGCTGTTCTTATGATAGATGAACTGTATACTTTGTTGAAATCATCAATATATATGCTGTTATTAAGATTGGTGATGCCAAATCAGGTTCAGACATATGAGGAAAGTAGAATGAATATAGATCAGATGCACTGCCTGTCCACTTTCAAATATATCAAAAGGCCATCAATATGAACATTTTTTAATTTCAATTACTAATTTCTTTGCATTAATACAGAGCTATAGCTTAAGCTGTTGAGGTCCCAAGCTTCCTCTCCTACCTATTTTATTTATTTATTTTAATGCTTGACTACTAAACTTACTCTCAAGTCCCTCTTTATTACTCAAACTATGGAGCCTACATGAGGCCCACATAAATAATGCTATTCAAAAATTTTAGAAGCCAAAGATTATTACACTCCAATCAATGTAAGAGGAGAATTTCTATAAGATGCTACTTTCAAGGCTTGGAAATTTAGTGGCTTGTTCTTTTGAAATATAAATTACATTGACATTTTATAAGGAAGCCACATGTTTGCCTAAGCTTACTATATGAGTTATGCACTCATTTCATGACAAGATCAGCTTTGACCTAAACTTTTAGTAAGCTTATACATCCATTTTTAACAAGCCATGAGTTAGAAACTTAGTACCTTATAAAGTGCCAAAGATATATTCTGTTTTTGCATGCTCTATATTTACTTTGCAAAAAAATAGCCTATTAAGGGCCTGAGAAACAATAATGTGACAACACTCATATAAGATCACCTCAGAGGCTCAGAGACCTTGTTTGTGATAACATTGACACTACTTTATCACTAGAGCCCTATATCCTATCTTTATCTGCAATACTATGCTACTGACCAAAGTTGTAAAAAAACTCAAACAAATTGAAGCTAAGATCTAGCAACCAATGCTTTTATCTGATCTGATACCCCAATCATACAAGCATTTTTGCTATTAAACTCACTTGTTTCTACTTGAGCAGGCCCTTGCAGTTTATGTTGCAGAATGTTCTTGAAGCTTTCAAAAGATTGTCTTCTGCACCTAGCTCAGAGTGGGGAAAAATTTCCTTTAATCTTAAAACACTTACATCTAATTAAGCAGTAAAGCTTTTGCTTTCAATGCTCTAAAAATTGCTTGGGTCCTTCCTTACAAGAAGGTTGGCTGAGAGCATTGCACATCTTCCTATGCCTTAGAGGAGTAGAGAGTTTCATTGGCTGGTTGAAGTTTGGAAAGGAGTTCTGAGCTAAGTTCTTTTTCCTTGACCCTGCTAAGACTGCAGCCCTTTACTTTCAAGGCCAAAACCAGTATGATCAAGGAAAGTGAGTACATCAACTTCTTTTATGCATTGGTCAAGCACACTAGATATTCTAGTAGTCTGCAGCTTTGCTTAACCTTCTGTAATGGACTCCATTCCTCTCTCATGAATTGTATCAATAGTATGGCTGAGAGATGGCCAGTTAATGATTATATTAACTTCTAGTACAAAGTAGCAAAGGCTACTAAGAACATAGGCAAGTTAGAATGTGAACATCAAATACTCAAAGTATAGCTAATTCAGCACTTGAGATGATAGCTAGTATATCAGTTGCTAGGGTAGCACATAGCAAAGAAATACGTTTAAATCAAGAAATAATGAAACTATAGAAATAATACTAAGAAAAAAAATATTGTTAGGGACTTTGCTAGAAGGAGTGTGAGAGGGTGTTAAAAGAAAGTTGGCTGGTGTGCTGAGGGTCTAAACTACATGTGATGAAGTCACATGACTATTACATTGCATAGAAACCAGCAAATCTGGAAGTTGCCAAAATATAGAAAAAGATGGAAATTGTAAGGGAATTGTCCCTTTAGAACTGTTCAATTCTATTCCAGGCTTAATTCAAGGATGATCCACTATTTTAGCTCATCTGACAGACCATCTGTTATGCCTTACACCCTTGTATTCCTATCAGTCACTTTCCATGAATCACATGCTCAGACATTACTCAGTATTAATTATTATTAGTCATTCTCCATTACATACCACAGACCAATGAATGGGTATAATGTTAGTCATCATTACTAGCAATGTAGTATATAGGATGGTCTGCAGGAGAGAATATCCTCAGACCAAACAATAGCAGTGTTCACCAAGTATATCTGTTAATCTAACTATAAGAACCCCAGCATCTGTAAGAATGACCTCTGAAAGCTGTGGCTCAATCACACAACTGGTAGAGAGAGATACAAAGTCTATTCAGCATCTACAAGAAGTTCTAGAGCTCTAGCTACTCACCTAGCAGAAGGAGATCTAAAGAGAACAAGTTTAAGGATTTCTAATGCTAGTGTTTAGAATATTTACTCTAGAGATTCTGGAAGAAACACCCAATAACAGCCAAATCTGGAGTTCAACCAAAAAGCAGAAATCCATTGTAAATGGCTTCAATCTCCAGACTCCCAGCACATAACCATGTACAAATATGACCAAAAGATAGCCCTTCATTGAAAGTACTTGTGGTCCAGAGATGAGAGACTTACAATGAGTGGTAGGCCTGGAATACAGGAAACAATCCAGGAGTCTAGTAAGAGGCCATGTGGAAGGGGCAACATTTGTCAGAATTATGGACAGAGAGCTGATGCAGCCTGAGGGCTAAAACTGAGACCAGCAGATAGAAAAAACAAAGAAGAATAAAGGAAAACTATAAAGAGAGAGAACAGGATAGAGGAGAAATAGGACATCCCCTAACATCACTCCCTCTCTATGATGTGGTGTCTTGATATACTGAGTAGAAGAAGTCACAAATTGCCTGGTCAGCTGCTAAAATGGAGTAGATGCCTTAAATGGTTTTTGGAGCATTGGGATGCCTATGATAAAGGTCCCAGACTAGGGTTGGTGCATATACATTAGCCTGTGGTTTCCAAGTGATGTTCTTGATGCCATATCTTTCCATTTCACCTTGAATTGCAACTTCCCTTAGAATATCCTGCTATCCAAGATTTCCTCCACTTCATACTCCTTCTTATCATTGGGGATGGAAACAGCTTGACAATATTAAAGCTTGAGTGCAATTGGCATAGGCCTGCCAGGAGCTTAAGTCAGTATGCTAAAGGCCCTACCTTCTTTTCCACTATAAAGGGGCCCAGATGACAATGTAACAGCTTCTGGGATGGCCTTGTTGTCTGAATGTCTGAGCTATCCAAGTACACACAGTCTCCCAGCTTGTAAACTGGGGCTAGTGTCTAATAGCAATTATGGTGCTATGCCATGTCCTCCTTGGCCTTCACTAATGCAGCTTTTGCCTCCTCCTGTGCTCTCTTCATCTGGTCCACAAACTTGTTGACAGAGTTATTCTCAGAGGGGCATGCCCAAGGTTCAAATTCCATGTGGAATCGCCTGCCAGTGTCCAGGAAGAATGGAGTCATCTGCATGGAAGAGTGCATATAGTTGTTGTATTGAAATTCAGCATCCAGCAGCAGCAGCTCATCCTAGCCATCCTGCCTCTCATTATGAAACAGGCAGAGATACTGTTCCAATTCCTGATGAATCTGTTCTATCTGCCCATCTAACTGAGGCTAATGGGCTGTGGTAGTATGGAGCTTCACTCCCAGCAGGTGGTACAGTTCCTGAGTGAAGTCTGCCACAAGCTGGGGGCCCTGGTCAGAGACATACCCATCTGACAGACCATGGAGCTTCCGGACATTCTTGCAATACAGGCTAGCTGCTCCCAAGACAGAGCATGTGGTGTAAGTAGGAATGAAGTGGGCCCATTTGCCATAGAGGTTCACCATTACCATCACAGCATCATACCCATGCACATCTGGGAGTTGCACTATGAAATCCACTGACACAACACTTCAGCAAGCTGCTGGAATAGGGAGAGGGTGGAGCTGCTCTATAGGTGCCTGGCAGTGAGGCTTAGTGCAGAGGCAGAGATTACAAGTGCTAGTGTAGGTATCTATATATCTGAACATTTGAGGCCACCAGTAATGTAAATACCAGCTCCAACATCTTTCACCTTCCAAGATGTCTGACTACTTCAGAGTTGTGATGTTGCTCTACAATGCATTGGTGAAGTTCTGGAATGTTAGGCATGTAGAGGTGCCCTTGAAGGGTCAGAAGCCTATCCTGGAGAACCCACTTGTCTGCATGCACAGACTTAACTCTGCTTGCTCATCAAGCTCATAGGGCTTGTGCAGCCTGGGCAATAGCATCCTCTTGCACATCCCTCCAGTTCCCTCTTTGGATGTCTCTATGGATGTTTGCCTCATCCCCTTGGACCACAATCCCTTCTAGAGCATGAATAGCAAAGAGCTCAGGCTTGAGGAGGACAATGTTGTTATTATCCCCTGCCCCCATTCTATAGTTAGCCTGCCTGGATAATGCATCTGGTTTGCTTATGCTCCATCCAGGTTTGTGATGTAGTGAGAAGCCAAAGTGGGTCAGATACAAGTACCACCAAGCTTGGCATCAATTGAGCTTCTTAGCCATATGAAAGTACTCAAAGTTCTTATAGTCCATCCAGACTTCAAACTTATGCTGTATGCTCTCAAGAAAATGCTACCAATCTTCAAACGACTAAATAATGGGAAGCATCTCCTTATCATGGATCTTGTAGTCCTGTTCTACTGCATCAAGGCTTTTGGAGTAGAAGGTTACTGGATGCCACTTGCCATCCTTCTTTGACTGCTGGGAGAGGACTGCTCCTGTAGCAAAGTCCAAGCTATTTGCTTCAACACAGAAGAGAGCATCATCATCTGGAAACAGGAGGATAAATTCTGATGTAACAGCTTGTTTGAGGGCATCAAATGCAGCTTGTTGTGAGGGTTCCATTGCCATGCTGCATTCTTGTCTGTGAGGTCAAAGAGGAGATGTGCATGATGAGAGAAATCCTGTATAAACCTCCAGTAGAAGTTGACAAACTCAAGAAAGGCCTATACTTCCTTCTTGTTCCTTTGCTTAGGCCACTCCACTCCACCTGCCAATTTAATGGAGTCCATCCTGGCCATTTCATATGAGATGATGAACTCTAGGTACTTTATCTTAGTCTGCTCAAATTCACATTTCTCAGGCTTTAAATAGAGCTGGTGTTGGTGGAGGTGTTCTAAGACAATGCACATGACCTGGCAATGTTCTTCAAGGTTTTAGTGTAGATGAAGATATCATCCAGATACATGCAGACAACACCTTCCATAATCAGATGTGGAAGATGTCATTTATCATAGTCTGGAAGGTGGCTGGGCTGTTTGTGAGGGCAAAGAACATCACTAAAGGTTAAAGAGCCCACAATTGGTTCAGAATGTTGCCTTCTACTCATCTCCCTTCTTGATGTGCACATTGTTGTAGCCCCAACAGATGTCCAACTTAGTGAAGTAGCATGTACCTTGAAGGTTGTTGACAAGTTCCAAGATGACTAGCAAAGGATAGCAATTCTTCACTGTCATTGCATTCAAGACTTGATAGTCCTGAACCAGATAAAGAGACTCATCCTTCTTCTTAATAAAAAGACTGGAGAGGCCATTAGGGACTTAGAGGGTTATATCCATCCAGAGCTCAGATTTTCCTGTAAGAATGTGTCTAGCTCATCCTGCTCATAAGGCACAAGAGGATAGACTTTGCAGCTGGAGGGTTATGCATCTGGTATCAGCTCAATTGCATGATTCCACTGCTTATGCTTTGGGAGTGAATTGAAGAATACCTTGAAGAATATGTCCTCATCAATAGTGGAGGTGATCAGGAACCATGCTACAAAAAGGCTTGGGCTGGAGTTTGCTACAAATGCCTTAGCCAGATGTTAAGAAGTGGTCTGACTGGCCTGAATCTCTGCCACTATAGGAGGGGTGCAGAGGGTTGTAGCATAGATCCTATCACCTACCTCAATAGTTTCATCTAGAGACTCTGAGTCCAGAGTGCTGGTGGATTTTCCTTTGCCTTCATCTTCCTTTTGAGATTCACACTCAACACCTCAGACATCCTTGTAGAGGGCCTCTCTAGCAGGGAATGCCAAAGGGGGGGGGGGGGGGAATCAGGAGATTGAGATTAGCATAAGGGAGATGCCCAGCATAATAAGTGCACATGGCACCATGCTCACAAATCTTTGCTTTATGCTCCTTATAGGCTTCTTCAGCACAGGCTATGCAATGACAAGGACAATGGCCCATTTTCACCCTACTCTTAGTCTAGTCAATCTCAGAGTTGTATTTGTTTAACCAAGCAAACTCCAAGATCATGTCTTGTTTTCCCAGACTAGTGATGTCAAAAGCAGCTTGCTTGTAGTGGTCTTTGTAATAGAGGACCAGGTCTACCACAGAGCAAATAGAGCCAGCTTCATTGAGCATGCCATCAACATTGTACACAGGGATAGGATGATATAGGGGGCAAGTGGTGAGATAATGTTGTTGCACATAGTCTGTGTCAAGAAAGAGGCCCATTGCACCACTGTCAAGCAGGGTAACAACATTTCAGGTCTGCTGAGTGTCTGTTGTCTCAATTTTTACCTGTAGCTTTAGAGAGTTGATGGAAGAAGTGGAAGCAACAACATAATGATGGGAGAGATGACATTCCCATGCAGTAATTCAGAGGCATGGGTTAGGAGGTTTGTTTCTAGCAGAGACTTTAGCTGAGGAGGGGGTTTGTACATCTGAGGAAGGGCTTATCATTTCAGGCATAGTATCAGAAGCAGCAACAGATATATTTGATTCTATAGACAAGGGAGTGAAATGATTGGCACTAGGCAGCAGCAGCATGCAGGTTATCCATTGCTCTTTTAAAAATCATCCTCCAACTCTGTGGGAACCTCCTCCAATATGTTGGCTGCTTCATCAGAGCAGATGGCTTGATATGCATCAGGAGAGGGGGTTCCTGTTGCATCCCAGACTGCTAGGAGTTGGATAAGCAGCTCTTCTTGCTCTGATGTAGACAGGTGGCAGACTTCTAGCCCTTGAGGACAATAGCAGGCAAAGTGACCAGCCTTTCTACATCATCAACATAACAGGGGAGTATAGGATTGCTGTCAGGAGGTGTCAACATCTATTGGGACTCCTTGGGACAGGAAGCATAAGGAAGCAACTTGAGATGGAAGGGGAAGTGTTGCACTTGCTTGTGGGGTTGCTAGAGTAGGTGTGGAAAGGAGAACTCAGAAGGTGAACTCACTATGAGAAAAAGGAAGCATTGAGGATTGCATCTGGTGCAGCTCATGTTACAGTTCCATCAACTGCTACTGCTCACATGCCACCTTGTATAAGGTATTGACATGCTCATTATCTGGGTGCCCCTCAGCCATATTGTCAATACAATCCATAAGAGAGGAGTGGAGTCCATTACAGAAGCTGAGGCAGAGTTGCAGGCCATCTGGATAGCCAGCCTGTTTGACTAAGGCATAGAAAGAGTTGATGTACTTCTCCAGTGATCACTTACCTTGACCATCCTGGGTTTGGTCTTGAAGGGAAAGAGCTGCAGTCTTGGCAGAGCCAAGGGAAAAAAACTCAGATTGGAACTCCTTCTCAAACTCCATTCAGCCAGAAAAACTCAACTCCTCCTGTGTGTTAAAAAAATGTGCAGTGTGTAGGTTGAGGCTTAGCCTGCCTTCATGTAGAAGAGAACCCAGGCAATTTTCAAGGCATCAGAAGCAAAGGATTCACTGCTCAACTGGATATAGGTGATGCAAGACTGGAGGAAATGTTCTCCAACTCTACAGTCCCCATCAAATACATCAGAGAGTGCAGGGCAAGGAAGATTGGAGTAGGGTGCTCAAACCTCTAAGCTAGGTGCAGAAGAGAACCTTTCTGCAGCTGCTGGGGGTCCAGGGGGAGGAGTAGGAGTGAGGGGGAGACATTCCAGGAGGGCCTAGAGGAAAAGGGACATTGGTTTAGTGCTTTGATGGAGCCTAGTGAGTTTAGTGGTGTGCAAGGTAAGGGAGGCTTGAGTAAGTTGAACCTATGTCTCTAAGAACAGCAAATAACTCAGGCATTGTCTTGGAGGCTTGAAGCCTGAAGGGGAGGTGCTGGAGGGGTTGGTTGGATCATAGGAGGAGCACAGGAGGCACTAAGATACTAGTGGGGGAGAGACCTTTTGAGAAACCAAGTAGAACTCAGAAAATCAAAAAGAGGGCTCCCAGACCAAGTCTAGAGACTTGTTCTGCTATAAGAGCAACCTCTGGAGGCTGTGGCTCAATCACACAACTAGCAGAAGGAGATCTAAAGTCTATACAACATTTACAAGAAGTTCTAGAGTTCTAGCTACTCACCTGGCAAAGGGAGATCCAAAGAGTACAAGTCTAAGGATCCCCATATTAGTATTCAGAAAATTTAGTCTAGAGCTTCTAGAAGAAACACCCAACAACAACTAAATCTGAAACCCAATCAAAAAGCAGAAATCCATTGTAAATGGCCTTGATCTCCAGACTCCTAGCATGTGACCATGTATAAATATAACCAGGAGATAGCCCTTTGAAGTACTTGTGATCCAGAGATGGGAGGCCTACAATGAGTGGTAGGCCTGGAATACAAAAAACAATCCAAGAGTCTGGTAGGAGGCTATATAGAAGGGGCAATGCTTGCCAGAATTATAGACAGAGAACTCATACAGCCTGAGGGCTAAAACTGGGACCAGCAGATAGGGAACACAAAGGAGAATAAAGAAAAACCATAAAGAAGGAGAACAGGACAGAGGGGGAATGGGACATCCTCTGACAGTGTTGGTGCTCATGTTTGGCTTGCTGCACTTGCCCCTTTCTCAACTCTTAGCTGCCTTGTGCTCCTTCAACTCTCACTTGTCACTTGTATCTGCTTGCTTTTCATTAGGTTTATCCACAAGATGTTCATCTCCTTACAAGTTGTTCAGTCTCCCATGCTGTCTGCCTTTCTAGCTCATAGCACACAATCCTACTCCTTACTATGTCATTATACTTTGGCTCTAACACTACCTCCCCAACCTGCTCCCCTACAGCAGCCCCTCTGGCTTGCTTGTCCAGCCATCACTTCTGGCACTCCCTCAGTTTCTAGGACTGGGCCTGCTCACACTCCTCACTGAACAGCCAATTGATGGTCCACTATGCAGCAGATACAGCTGACTCTCTCTGCTATCAAATGCCAACTAGCCACTGTAGAGAAAGGGCACTTGGTTGCTGCTGCCCAAATCACTTCTTAGCATAGTAATGCTCCAGTAGTCAGCCACTCTGCCCCTCCAGGCCATCTTAAGCCTGCTGAGTCTACCAAATCCTCTACCATGCCCCCCTCTCACATTCCTTGATGGATAGCATGCTCTAATACTAACATTCTCTTGGCTGTCCTCCTTGATCAGGTTCTTTCTCCTACCAATAGTAAAACTACTCATCACAAATATGCTCTGGAGCTCTCCAACTCTCTTATAGCACATGTTGTTGGGCATCAGGAGCAGGGCCTTAAACAAGCCCATGATTTATCCAGTGCTCAGCTGGCTGTCAGGTTCTGCTAACCATGCAGGCTCAGCTTAACTGGGTGAGTCCTTACTAGGCAGACACAATGTCCTGCACTTTTAGCCTAGTGCTCCAAGGTGGTCCAGACTTCAGATACTTGCAAGAGTAAGCCACAAGAAGTAGTCCAAGCAAGTTCAGAGTAGTTTGGAGAAGTCTAAAACCTGGTACAATAGAGTTTGGGTTTGGAAGTGCATTAGGCACAAGTCTATAGGCAAATATACAGACTTTGGAGCAAGCAGAAATTATGCAAATGATGGAAGTGGGGCCAGAGATTGATGGAGGATCAATTAAGAGTGATGGGTTCTGAGGCTGAGTATAGGGCAAAGTCCAGGGTTAGTTATAGATGTTTGAGGGTTGTAATGTATGCACAGAGTCTGTAAAAGCATTAAAGTTGAAAAGGGCTTAGGAACAATAAAGGTTACAGAGACAAATGAATCAAGACAGAGTCAAGACAAGATGGAAACAAAACAAGATGGATTAAGAGAAACACAAGACTAGAGATAAAAACAAAAACAAAATGTAACAAGAAACAAGTAACTACAGGTAATGCAATATCAAGACTAGAATAACAGATGTTATTCTACAACTTATATACTAGCTACTAGACTCTTCTGGGGGTTGGGAGTGTGATTGCAGGACTTGTTGGAGCTGCATGGGGCTGTCAGGTGTTGGTTCTGATCAGATCACAGGCCACATTGATGTTCTGATGGGAACTAATGGAAATGTGGCCTGCTCTGTAGTTGTTAGAGGAATTTAGAGGGATTGAGTAGGTTGCAAGGGCAAGCTAGCAATGTGTGCCTGAGTCAGGAGAGAGTTTGGAGAAGCTCAGGGACCTTGTGGAGGGAGAAGGGGAACTGAGGAGGCCTATAGGAGACATGCCAGAGTTTGCCAGAAGGTTGTTGGAGTTTGCTAGAGAAGTGTTGGAGATAGTCAGAGCAGGTGCTCTGGGTGAATAAGGGTTGGAGTGAGTCAAGGAGGTGTTGGAAGAAAACTCCAGAGAAGCAGAGTGGCTTGGGAAGAGGTCTGGAGGTCTGAAAGTGGGCTGTAACACTGGCCACTTTTGCAGTTGGTCTGGCTGAGGGATGATGGATGCCAGTTTGTCACAATCAGGAGCACAGACCAGCAGATTGGTGAAGCTCTTGTAGTCTTTGAAAAGCATATTGCTAAGTGGCATGTGCATATACTATGAAAACAAGGCAGTAGAAGTTAGAGATCAGATCTATACCACCACCTTACTCTCACTGCCCTCCACTGCAGAGATCTGGGCTAGCCAGACCACATTCCAGTGGCTGGCTCCAGTGTTTGCTGCCAACTCTGCACCCCAGGCATTCCAGGACATCATGCCTCCATACTTCCACACATTTTAGGATGTATTCTCTAAGGCCTTGTTTGACTTGCTCCTAGAGTGTGAACAGTGAGACCATACCATTGAATTAATGCTGCATTCTAAGCCCTCAAGCTGTAAGGTCTACTTGCTAGTGCCTAAGGAGCAGGATGAGCTTGATGCCTTCCTACAAGAATACCTGAATTCCAGTTGCATTTGCTCCTTCAAATCTCTTATGGCTTCTCTAGTCTTCTTCACCAAAAAGAAGGATGGCTCACTCTAACTGGTCTAAGACTATTGGGTGCTTAATGCTATGACTATGAAGAATTACTACCCCCTCCCCCTTATCTCTGAGCTCATCAATAACCTCCAGGATGCCCAATACTTCACTAAACTGGATCTCTAGTGGGGCTACAACAATGTGCACATCCAGGAAAAGACAAATGGAAGGCTGTCTTCCAGACTAACCAGGGACTGTTCAAACCTCTCATCATGTTCTTTGGACTCACCAATAGCCTGGCCACTTTTCAGACAATGATGAACAATATCTTCCAGGACCTTGTTGCCAAAGGCATAGTGTGCATATACCTCAACAACATCCTTATCTACACCAAAACATTAGAGGAGCACTACCAGATTATGTGCCTTGTCTTGGAACACCTCCACCATTACTAGCTCTATCTCCAACCAGAAAAGTGCAGTTTTGAGCAGACCTGAATTAAGTATCTCAGGCTGATCATCTCACACAAAGCTGTGGAGATGGATCTGGTGAAGGTGGCAGGTGTTGCAGAGTGGCTGGAGCCCAAGAACAAGAAGGAAGTGCAGGCCTTTCTAGGCTTTACTAACTTCTACCAGAGGTTGATCCAGAACTTCTTGCATCATGCCTGCTCTCTATTTGACCTCACTACAAAGGACACTGTCTGGTGCTAGGGGCCTCCAGGATAGATGGCCTTCAATGCTCTCAAGTGCACCATCACCTCCAGACCAGTCCTCCTCTTCCCAGACCACAACTCTCCCTTCTGGGTGAAAGCTGACAGTTCTAACTTTGCCACCAGAGCTGTTCTATTACAACAGTCCCCAGAGGATGGGAAGTAGCATTTGGTGGCCTTTTACTCCAAGAGCATGAATGCAGTAGAGCACAACCATGAGATCCATGACAAGGAGATGCTAGCCATTATCTGGTCCTCTGAAGTGTGGCAGCCTTCCTTAGAGGGTGTAGCATAAGTTTGAGGTTTGGATGAATCACAAGAACCTCAAATACTTTCAGACAGCTAAGAAGCTCAACTGCTGACAAGCCCTGTAGTCCCTCTATCTAGCCAACTTCAACTTCTCACTGCACCACAAGCCAGACTGCACCACAAGCCAGGCTGCAGTATAGAGAAGCCAGACACCCTGTCCCAGAGAGCAGACCAGAGCACCAAAGGAGACAACAATAGCAACATCATGCTCCTCCACTCCAAATTATTTGTGATCCAATCTATGAAAGGTTTAGCTGTCAAAGGAGCAGAGGTGGACATCTTCTGAGACATCTGACATTGAAATCAGGTTGGTCAGCAAGAAGAACTTGTTATCCAGGCAGCCTGAGCACTGAAATCAAGATGCACTACTGGCACCAAGTCTGTCTGCACAGATGAATAGGCCCTCTGAGATGGGCTTCTGGCCTTCTGGGACCACATCTACATGTCCAACATTCCAGAGCTCTGCCAGAGAATTGTAGAGCAACACTATGACTCTTGGATTGCTTTACACCCTAGCCAATGGAAAATGTTGGAGCTAGTATCCTGAAACTACTGGTGGCCACAGATGTCCTGGTACATTGGGTCCTACACCCATACATGCAATTTCTGCCTCTGGACCAAGCCCCAATGCCATCTCCCCAATAGGCAGCTACATCTCCTCCCTATCTCCTTGAAATGCTGGAGCATTGCTTTGGTGGACTTCATTGTAAAGCTCCCCAATGCCCATAGTTATGATGCCATCATGGTAGTGGTGGACCTATATAGTAAATGAGCACATTTCATTCCCACTCACACTACTTGCTCTACTATAAGCACCATCAACTTATACTAGAGAAACATCTAAAAGCTCCATGGCCTCTCTAATGCCTATGCATCTGACTATGGGCCACAATTTGTAGTGGACTTCACCAGAGCTCTACTGACTATTTGGCATAAAGCTGCACACCTCCACTGCCTACCACCCACAGTCCAATGGCCAGACTAAATGCATTAATCAGGAGCTTGAGCAATACCTCTGTCTTTTCTGCAATGAGTGTCAGGAAAACTAGGACAAACTCCTCCCTGATGCTAAATTCCAGTACAACAACCATGTTTATGTGATTACCCAGTTTTTGCCCTTCTTCCTAGACACCAGAAATCACCTGTGCATGAGCTTTAAACCCTAGGCCCAGCCATTGGAGAATGAAGCAGTGAACAAGTTTGTGGACCAGATGAAAAGGTCACAGGAGGAAGCCTAGGCAGCCCTGGCAAAGGCAAGGGATAACATGGTGTGATATTATAACTGCAGAAGAACCCTGGCACCCAAGTACCAGCCTGAGGATTGGGTCTACCTGGACACCTCCAATGTTACAACTACCTGACCATCAAAAAGCTCTTCACACCACCAGTTGGGACCCTTCATGGTGGAATGACAGGTTGGGCCACTAGCTTATTAACTCCAGCTCCCTGCAAAGATACACTAGCTCCATCCAGTGTTCAATGCAATTAAGCTAATGCCAGCCTCAAAGAACTCCATTCTGAGGCAATGCCCAGCACTTCCACCACCTCCAATGGTAGTCAATGACAACAAGGAGTATAAGGTGGAAAATATCTTAGATAATCATCTGTTCTAATGACAGTTACAATACAAGGTGAAGTAGAAAGGTTATAGAATTGAGGACATCCCCTGAGAATGTGCACACACCAGGGCTGATTAGGGAGTTCTATTGGAGGCACCCAGATGTGCTGCAGGCCATCTGAGGAATCTACTCCATTTTACTAGTGGACCAGGCAATCTATAACTTCTTTATTCTGCATGTCAAGACACTGCATGCTAGAGGGGGGGTAATGTTAGGGGACTTCCATTTCCAACCTCTGTGGCAATCTCCATGGCTCAATCCAAAACCCCAGAGATCTCCAGAGACCCTCAGAACTTCCTGTAGTTCCTTGTTAAGCACTTCTCTAGGGTTAGGGCTAGCTCCAGCCTCCTGTACAGTTGTTCTCATGCCTCTGCCACCTGCTGATGTGCCACACCAAGCAGCAGAGATCCATAGACTTTTTCTCTTTGAATTCTCCTCTACTAGCTGCATGATTGAGCTGCCACTCCCAGAGGTTGCCCTTACATCAGCTCTGTGAGCAGCTAGCCTGTATTGTCTGATGGGTATGTTTCAGACCCAGGCCCCCAGCTTGTGGCAGAGTTCACTCAGGAACTGTACTGCCTGCTGAGAGTGAAACTCCACACTACTACAGCCTATTATGCTCAGTCTGATGAGCAGACAAAATGTGTTAACTAAGAGCTGAAATAGTATTTCCACCTGTTTTGTAACAAGAGGCAGGATGACTGGGATGAGCTTTTGCCAAATGTGGAGTTCCAGTACAACAACCACATTCATTCTTCCACTCAGGTGGCTCCATTCTTTCTAGACACTAGCAAACACCTCTGCATGGGATTCAAAGCTTGGGCACATCCCTCAGAAAATAACTCAGTCAATGACTTTGTGGACAGGATGAAAAAAGCACAGGAGGAGGCAAAGGCAGCACTGGTGAAGGCAAAGGATGACATGGTGCAGTACTGCAACTACCAGCAGATGCCAGCCCCTATATACAAGCCTGGGAAATGTATGTACTTGGACAGCTTGGACATAAAGACAGCCAGGCCATTACAAAAGCTGTCATATTGTCACCATGGCCCCTTTGTAGTGGAAAAGAAGGTAGGGCCTTTGGCATACCAAATTAAGCTTCTGACAAGCCTGCATCAACTGCACCCAGTCTTCAATGTTGTCAAGCTGTTCCAGCTCTAGAAGCCTCTATCCCTGGCCAGCACCCTAAGGCACCCCCACCACCACTTGTGGTTAATGAGGAATAGAAGGTGGAGGAAATTTTGGATAGCAGGATATTCCGGGAAAAGTTACAGTTTAAGGTGAAATGGAAGGGCTATAGCATCAAGGACATTTCTTGGAAGACACAGGCCAACATATGTGCACCAACTCTAATTTGGAACTTCTACCACAGGCACAGCAGTGCACTAAAAGCAATTTAAGGCATCTACCCCATTTCAGCAGCTGGCCATGTAATCCACAACTTTTTCTATTCAGTACATTGAGATACCAAATACTAGAGGGAGGATGATGTCAAGAGAACACTGTTGCTGGACCCCTGGATTGTACCCTTTATTCTAAGCTTAGTACTTTCAACTAAGGGCTATTCTTTGGTTATATATGTATGTGGTCAAGTGCCAGGAGTGAGAAGATCAAGGCCATATATGATGGATTTCCACTTTGGATTGGATTCTGGATCTGGTTGTTGTTGAGTGTTTTTCCCAGAATCTCTAGAGTAAATATTCTGAATACTAGCATCAGGAATCCTTAGACTTGTTCCCTTTGGATCTCCCTCTGACAGGTGAGTAGCTAGAACTCTAGAATATCTTGTAGATGCTAAAGAGATTTTGGATCTCCTTCTTCCAGTTGTGTGATTGAGCCTCATTTTGGATCTCTTTCTTTCAGTTGTGTGATTGAGCCACAGCCTACAGAGGTTGCCCTTACAGTTTCCAAGGCTACAAAGGAGCAGCAGTGTCAGGCCAGTCTGTGCCTACCATGTGGCAAACCACAAAATATGATCTAATTGTTAACTTCACTCTCCTACAAAACTCCAGCTCAACTCCCCAGTCCTCTAACCTCAATCAGTCTCTGAACTTAGCATTCTTACCAACTCCAGACTCCCAGGTCATCTGTTCAACTACCATCAAACTCCAATGCTCCATAAGTCCTTTTAGTCATCACAGTCATCCAACTAGCAGGTTGTTTGCTCTACAGTGAGAGAGCCCCTCAGGTCAGCTGGACCTAAGAGTCTCAGGCTGCTGCTGGTGTATGAGGACAAGTCCACTACTGTAAACTTTGTACTAGTACTAGTACTATAGCTTAGTCTTCAAGAAAGCAGGACAGAATGTACATTGCTCAGATATGTTGATGACATAAAAAAGAAAAACAACAGTGTGTAGTGCTTAAATGAGTTCTGGCCAATGAGTTCTGGCTGTGTACCTGTATGCATGTGTAGTCTATGCAATATGTGACATTATGATGCTGGAACCCCCCCCCCCTCCACATACACAATAGGTTGAAGTCCCATTAAAGGAATGGAAAGATGACAATAATGGACAATATGCATTGTTTCTGCAACACCATGATAATTGGCATCTGTATACATGCTCCTGCAATAATTCAATTTATCTACTTTTCACTCACCTGCTTTTGCTTTCTTCAGCACTCATCTATGGTATACTTCACTTTGTTGCTCTACACTTGTGTTTCTTGCACATTGTATCACATGGCACATAAGTCAGAACTTGAGCCATAGAAGTATCAATTCTATCTCTGTTATGGGAATATGTACCATGTTGAGTCATTTCTAACTTGAAGAAGGTACATCTGGCTGACCTCTATCCTAATTGGTAGGTAATAAACATGGTGCATCTCAAACTCAAAGGATACTTGAACCATCTACTACACAAGACAACCAATATGCAGACAACAAAAGTGGCAATACCCATGATAAGAGCACACAATGAAAGGGAATCAAAGTGTGTTGTTGTTGTCAAAAACACAATCTGTCCAGTTGTTAAACCGACAGCAAACAAAAGGAACAGAAAACCAAGAGACAAGACCAAGGTACACCCATAAAAGGTTGTTGAGGATATGTGTTTACCATACATGCCATATATTCCTGCTGCACACATACCAATACCAAAAATGGCAATAGCAGTGATTATAAATCTGCAGACAAATGCAAAGAATCCTGTCAAAATGGCCACATTTAGTGTCCCCAGTGTGGTGGCCGAAAATACTGAAAAAACATCATGACTCAGTGAGTGTTTGATATAGCCATTGCCATGAGAACACTGGACTATCAACAATAGTGAAGAGGAGTTAACTGTGATCATGATAACAAGAATCGCTGAGAATATCTGCATCAGTGTCCTGTACTCTTGGTGGAGCTTCTCTTTCAAGCCATCTTGATTTAGTGATTTTATAGTTAAATCATTGTTATCACTCTGATCATTGCAATTCAGAAAGATAATCAGAAGATATATTCTTTAAAGGAAAGCCTTTTGCTCATGTTCTGGAGGGAGTGCTTCCTAAGTGATGATTGGAGAGTTATAAGGCTTTTGATAAGACTATCTGCAGATTGTTGCATGGAGACCAATGCAGCATTAACTATGTCATAAGTCAGCATGGGTAAGTGGGTGTATACAAGGTAAAATGTGACCTTTAATTATCTCTATGGGATTATATTTGGAGGGTTGTAACTCATTATGTTGCAAAGGCTCATCATTTTGTGCTGAGCCTGCTTCTACAATATGAGTATTGGCCAGTTGCCAAGGAAACACCAAGCAGTGATTGATAATATTGGCTGTTGAGAGGTTTCCCATGAGGAACTCCATGATCCAGAAGGGGATGAACAGAGCAACATTAAGATATGTATGTAATCTCCAATTTAGAGTCAAGAGTTGAGAAGGTCTCCAACAGCAACACAGATGGAGAAAGCTGTGAGGCAAGGACTAACAACTTCCTGATTGAGCAATCAAGCAATGCATGACAAGACAAAGGGTTGTTGGACAGGGACCTCAAAAAAGCAATATGGTGGATGGAATACAAGCAATGCATTGTGCCTAAAGCTTACATGGGTTTGTAATACTTGTCAAGATATCTTGAGACAAGATACAACAATTTATGAAGTTGAGAACAAATCAGAGGATACAACAAGGTGATGTGGGTGCCTACTGATATTGTCGACTCTATAAGTAATCCCAGAACAGTAAGTCCTCAACCTTTGGCTCTCCTTTGAACCTTCTACCTTGATAGTAGGGCCAGCTGACGCGATCCTTGCATCTCTTCAAACAGAATATTATGACCCAGCCAGATTTACCTCTAGCAAAGCAGTATGTGAGTACAACAAATAGCTAATTTCAATGGAATACCATTGAGTAGGGGAATTCCAGTGGCTAAATTAGAAGAAGTCTCAATGTCCCCGTCAGTACCTGGGCCTTCCTCAGCTATCTCTACCATATGCCCATCTAAAATTCCTGAAACACGATTCACTTGTAGATGGCCGGGTAAAAAACTCCCTGAGGGTCACATTCCCTGACCAATGAAGTCCTTCATGCTCTTCCGCCAACACTATTGCAGTCAAAATTATATCCCATCAATTCAGACAAACAGTGACAGACTTTCTGTAATACTAGGTCAGTCCTTTGTTTCATCCATTTGACTGGGGTCTGATTGATTGATATAATTAGGTAAGTACTGGAAGAATCTTCCTCTACAAGAGAACAAAATATGGAAGGACACGGCAAAGGAGGTAAAGGTGCAACATATGGTCCAGTATCCCAACTACCGCTACTGCCCTGTGCACAACAAGAACAAGCCAAAGAAGAGAAAGTTTCTGACAAATTTTGAAGATTGTCGATACGAAGAAATCTCTCATCTCCTCAAGGGCAAAAAGGGCAAAAAGTGAAATGATCTTGCAACTGCTGTGCGTAAACCTGATCTCATGCATACACAAACCCCACCTGTCATACCTACTTTCCACCCCTATCATCCGTTCTCTAATCTCACACCTAACAATGACTATCCAAACTTTTACGGAATCACTATTCCTAATGTTCCTTCTTTCCTTTGTTTGCCATCCAATTTGCCGTTGACCTCCATAACCCAACAACAACAACAACAACAACAACAACAACAACACATGATGCTCGAGGAACGTAGTGCAGCCAATGCTCTCCCAGCTCTCTCAGCTCCGATCCATCATCCATGCGAGGCCATACCTCATCATCAGGGAAGTGAATTTTCCATTGCCCACATTCAACACATTGCTCTTTCATCCCAATTTCCACAATGGTGTCTCCAGCTGTTTCCCATTGCATAAAGATGCCAGTCAGTATATGACTCCTCTCCCCATATTTCATGACCGATACTTGACGAGGCCACTAGACTGTATATCCTCCCATGGCATTCCCCTTAACCTCACGCAACAGCAGTACATGAACAACTCAGTGTCGCCATCTCCTAGCCTACCTGAACTCTACCCCCGCCTTCTGGCTCCACCCCCAGCTCCGCCCGGGGTCTCCTCCCTTGATTGTTTATCCAGGATCCCTTTCGTTCTCTACTTCCCAGTTCCCGTGGCAGCCCCGGATGTGCAAGCTCTCAACCATACTTGTCAGTTTGATGTGACCTGTGTACGCATGGCCAACCTATCAGGTTGAGTTGCACGCCACTCGATCAACAGTTTGATACCTTAATCCTGTTGAGCATGTTACATGAGAGCTTACTAGTACCAGTGCAGATAGCTATCATACTGATGTGACTTGCGCTTTGTGAGTACGTACATTGTTTCCCCTTATTCCCTTCATCATATGGTCATTTTTGGTATAGCCTGTGTCTCTCTGCCGAGATCTCTTTGATAATTTAGTACCTTTGCTGGCTGCGCTTCTTTGACATGTTCCAATTCCTGTCCATATTTTTTATTAGTAAAATAACCGTTTCTACACCTCTCTAATAGTAGCATCCATGTTGATAGATTGAATTTTGAACCTGAAATTGATTTCACAAGCCTTCTCAAACAAATTATTTATTGTGGACTCGCCCTGGATAACATGAACCGCCAGAGATCTGATAGGGAAATGTTGTAAGTATAAGTTGTCAGAGACACAAGTGTGACTCAGGCATACAATATTAGCTCAATGTTGATGTTGGAACAAACAAAAAAAAATAGGTAGAGGTTGCAATTGAGTTTTGCTCGGGCGAGTGCTCGCTGATTCGAATGTATACTCCGCACCATACATACATTCATTCACATTTACCTGGAACGTCGGGAGACGTCAATGAAACCAACGGCAGCTTGCTTCTAATTGGGAATGTGCTACCCGACCCATTCCCATTCATGTCGAAGATTGACTATTTCGTCTCCTACTCCGTGCAGGCAGCTCCTCGAGTTCTTCACTCTCCGAAACTACCATCATAAGGTTTTCACCCTACTCCACATGGCAGTGTCTTGTCCCACATAATAGAATCCTGCACCACCTGCTTGAGTATCTGGACGTGCTCGAAAAGTAGAATTGTGCGCTGGTAGAAGGATACTTACGGAACCACTTCATTGAAGGGTTTTATCTGTATCTAGAGACGCTATTCTAAGAGGGAGCTGCGGGTAAGCTGTCTCCGCACACCTCGCGTTTTAGGCAGCTTTGGCGGGGTATGGTTTTTTTTAGCTGACAAGGAGATGCAGACACTATGAAATTATTGGTGAGTGGTAAGAAGATAGTTGGCAAAAAAGGAACTTCTCGACACATAATGACTTATCAAGGTGACAACGTAGATCATAATGTAGTTGTTTAATGCCTGTCGTATAGTGGAATCCTTTTGTACTCGTGAAAAGATACCTGGAGAGAGGTCATATTCATTGATCTGAATTTTGCATGATCTTGCTTGGAGGCGCAAAAATGTCATTGGAGACATTACTTGAACCAGCGGCATCCTCAACCGCGCCAATTCTCCAAACCTCTCATACCAAACTTATCCCAGCTGAGGTTAAATAAAGGAGGGATAGATCTGCGTACCCTTGACTCCAAGGGCTTCAAAAGTCCCTTCCTACTCAAATACAATATACAATCTAAAATTTAAAAAGACTAGGAGACGTCAACTAATACGCCCAGACATTGTAAGATCAAGGAAGGTACATTCGAGTCATTCAATTGAAACAATGAAGCGTACGCCATAATTGCTCGCTTGAGAGAAAGACATCAATCATTTGAAGGATTGGAATGACACAAATATTTAGAGTCGTGAGCATGGAAGGACATGTGTGAGATGGGTAAACAACACGTCAACAATGCCCATCTTATGACCTTGCCCTTCGGAAAGTCTATGTGACGCAGCGTGACAGCTGACCTCGAACGGTCATGCATAAGACGCGGACTCAAGTCTATGCGTATCGTTTTCGCGTTTGCACTCGTGGTCTTGTTCTTAGTTCTCTCTTCTCGTATTCTAGATACTCGTCTTCTCTGGTTTCTCATGTCTGCTAGAGGTAGAAGAAGATATCGAGGACGGGTCCGTGATGTCTAGTTCTCATACCTCGCAACTGGCCTCGCTTAGAACAGTAGGGGAAGAATCATCGAATCAGACACGTAGACACGCTGTCAAAGATCCCTCCCACGAGGACTGGCCTGAAGAAGCCGCAGAACGCAGAAACGATTGTGGACGCTGTTTGTCTCCCTCCCCGCGACGGGTGGTCACATTGAACCTGATGGGGGGACCCAAACTATCAGAGGCACAGAAGGAATCAACGGCAAGGCGGCTACATTAACTGCATCAACAGCTGTCAAATTCCAATATCTCGGAGGAAGGCTTCCCGGGGAAATCTTCCACATTCACCGCCCCTCCTCCTGCTTCAATGCGCTAGAATGGTCTTTCGCCACCCGTATGTGCTCCTACTCAATCTACTAGGCCGGTAGTCCCCAGCACCCTGACCGTCTCCAGCGCGCGTCGCGCCTTATCTCTGAGGAGACCTGCGCTGAAGCGATCTAGACCCAGCTCTCGTCAATCAGCGTCCATCAGAAGTCGCCCTGTCTCTCCCGGCCCAGCGGAGACAGCGCTGCATAATGCGGTGCCGTAGCCGGAATGCAAAGGGTGAGAGAACTTCTCTCCCCTGCCTTGTCAACGCTGTGCACGCCTGGCTCCGATCGTGATCGCGATGTACGACGACTTCTGAGGGAACGTCGATCATTATCTCCGTGGCATAGGCCGAGCTGGTGAGTCGTGCGATTCTTTGGCGCATTAGTTGTTGTGCCTCTATCGCGTTGTTCAATGCCTTGCCTCTTCTATGTACCCGTTGTCATTGGATTCGTTGTGCCCGCTTTCTTTTGACCGATTGTGCCATTGAGATGCTTCAAGGTCCAGGTTTTCTCATAGCTGCACAATACTATGCATGAACGACTATCTATATTGATCTTGGCTGTGCGTTTGAGAAAGAATCAATTGGCCTCCTAAATAGTGAGGTGGTTGTCACTTGTAAGTAGCATAAGTATTGTTCGGGCCCTTGGGCTTGACATGCATTCTCGTCGCCGTTAAATCTTTCAGTGTGCTTCCATCCAGACTATCCGAACTCACCCTCAGCTGCTATCGTAAACTGCTCCCTTAGACTGGGTCTGATTGTCTTCGCGATGTTTATTAGGAAGTCTTATTGCCATCATTGACGAATCATGGTTTGATTGTCTTCGCTCAGAGCTCTTATTGTCTGAGATCTCCGATTGAAATCAGATCATATTGAAGATCGATGCATGTCTAAGCTTAGACATTTCGTGGTGGAATAGGATGCAGGGTGAGGAAAAGGATGCAGAGTGAGGAAATCATCACGACGTCTAAGTCTTGGTCTGACCGTCTTTGCAGAGCTCTTATCTAGCTGAGATCTCTATTGGACATGGGATCATATCGAATACTGATGCCCCCGAAATACTTCATCCAAATCCTATCACCACCTTCATTCCTGACGAAACGGGAATTTTTAACTTGACAGATACTATCATACAAAATCCTTCAGCGATTGCAATAAAGTAGATAGACTTCCCATGTGGTCAGCAGAACTTGATCGCACCCGTCACATGCATTCTCCTCACCATCAAGTCTTTCATGCATCATCAGGTTCAGGCTATCCGATGTCATCGCCCTTCAGCTTTAATCTCGTCCTGTTCGTCTTCTCTTAGAGTTCTGTTTATCTGTCCTGAGTACCCTGTTTGAAATTGGGTCATATCTAAGACTGATCCATTCCCAAGTCTTGTATACATCTCATCGCCATGCTCGCTCCTGACGACAGGGAACAATTGTCATTTGTCGGATACAGTATCCTGAATTCATTCAGTGCTCGCACTACCTTTACGTTGTTGTACGGTAGGTTTCGCAAGTCATCCCTTACATCTCATATTCTGATCCGTTTCCAGCAATACCCGTTTTTTACATTCTACTTAACAGTCATGACTTTCCGGTAAATGACGACTCTATGAGAGAGACTTCTATACTCATGATACGCCAGACGTCGAAGACTAATCACAGCAATAAAATTACTGCTTGCGAATATTTCCATGGCCTTCCTTTGTGCAACACTATACTGGATCACATCTGTAGCATCGATGTTCCTTTGGATCCAGAGATATCTTATCCCGAATTTTAAATTCTCGGATAAGAGGCGCTGGATACTCGGTATGCTCCCGTACTGGTTGCAACAGATCTTGGTTCGTACCTTATCCCTGTGCCACAGGATATGTAGTTCTGAATGCAGTGTAGCAAATTATAGGCGACATTATTGTAATATGGAGAGCGTGGCACTTGTGTGAAAGTCGAGCAATGATTTTCCCTCTCCTCATTTTTCTTGTCCTGTGTGGTGAGAATGACTCTTCCAATATGATGCCTGATTTTGATCGTTTGATTTGCTTACTTAGGAACCACTTTTGTCGATTGGGGAATCACTCTGGCTTACATATTTGCTGCCAACAAGATAACACCAGGTCTTCCTGACCTGCAATTCAAGTTGAGTGAAGCTTTTGCACCGCTTTCGGAAACTTGAAACGCAATCGTAACTCTCGGTGTTAAAACATGGTATCGTTCGTGACATGAATTTAAATATCTAAGTTTAACGTAGTGATTGGTTTAGGAAACTTTGGAGACGTCGTCAGCTCTGGAGAAATAGACTCAATGAGACAAAAATCCCTCGTACAGGCCGTGATGGTCTTCCTTGTCAAGTCTGGCTGCATTGACTGTGTACTCCAGGTAATGACCAATAGGCTCTGCTTTATCCAGCGCTCATGCTTGATCCATAGATGGTTAACACCATAGTCTTCTATCGCTCAAGCTCAGCCTACACCGACACTCCACCCGCCTATGTGTCAACTGCCTTCACTAATATGTTCGTATGGGCTACGGTCGGGTTATTTGTCATTTCGTGATTATCACTTGTCGACCTAATTCTCATTTCCAGGCAATGTACCCGATGGCTGTGATACTGGTTGCGAGAATAATCGCTCAGCAGATGCAAGATGACTAGTTCCCTTTCGAACCCGACTGTTCAAACGAAGTCGTCGAAGCTCACGTGTCCGTAAATCGCATAGTGGAACGTAGGTGCTGTCCAAAGTCGTATAATTGCTATGCGTATATTTCTTGATAGGACATTGATATAGTTATATATATTTCGAGAAATCAGAATTCTCCTGCTGCATTCGAGAAAGTCCTCAGACCGAAGGAGGAAGGCGAATGGACTGAGGCTATTGTCTTGCCATTCTCAACAATTGACTGTCGTGGTGATACGGAAGTTGTACGGAACATGAAATTGCATTGCACAAGGGTCTACATCTGTAGAACAGTGAATTTGTGCTTGAATTTGTCCTTCAAGAAGATGTTATGCATTCAAGTTCAAATCATTTACGCGTTCGAATCTGGTTTCTAACGCTTAAAGGCTTGTCTCTTAACGCATCCAATTTCAATTCCCTTTTCATCCCTCGCAAGATCAAAAGCATTAAACAGTGCTTGTTATGCTAAGTAAGCAGTAGTTAAATGCTTGAAAGAACTCTTTGATCGATCTAATAGACATCCGAGATCGATTATGACCGCCAGCGTATCAACACCACGGCCAACACCCCGGAAGCACGCATCGATCCTGACGCAGATGCGGACGGGACATTGCCTGTTAGACCAATACCTACACAGGTTCAATCGAGTCAACACACCACCATGTAACGCACGCCACGAAGCAGACGAAAAAGTTCAACATTACCTGTTACACTGCGGCACATACGAAAGACAACGGCGCGGACTAGCCAAAGTGGTGGACCTCCAATCGGAGGCCCTGAGCAAGCTTCTGGTGAGGCGGACGAGACCTGACAATGACTGAAGACGCGACGGCTACCAAGTCGAGAGGGAGGAAGGGCAGGGAGAAGAAATAAATCTGAAAGAAACGTCTCCAACTGGTCTTATAAGCTCATGAGAGGGGCAGAGAAACTGTCACGAGAATGGATTGTTAGTGCTGGTTCGCATGGTTTGAGGTGTCTGTTCAAAACATACAAGTAGGTCCAAATTACATTCTTTGTTACAGATATCGGCTCAATAGTCGATGCTAGAATTGATCAAGGGAAATCTTCCATACAAACTGCAGGTTTCTAGTATTCCGACATGACGCCGTTATAAAAGCTGAAGTACAGAAACACTTCAAGTTGCCGAGACAATTTACAATTTTACGAGAGAGAAAACCAGTGATGGATCATCGGCAATGAGCGACACAGGGGTATCCGATGGCTGAACTGACAAATTGTAACTCGCACCCACCATGTACCTCGCTTTCGCCCCTGCATGATACCGGGTATATCATCTCTGGACTATCTATTTTTATTTCATGTCAAATAAATACTCGTATCAAATCTAACCTCGACGTCTCATTAACGCTCTACCTAGGTACGGTTGAGGATGCGGTTATCTCAATTGAAATATAAATTCAGTTACCTAGTCTTCCCCAGGAACCCGACGTATATTCGACAACCAACATACCTTAAAACTATTATAACCTACTATCTCGTTCCGTGGACGCCTACTTCTTAGGAAGAAAGTCATCTTCACTGCGTGTTCCTGCGAGATGATGAGAGCCTGGAATAGTCACGGGCTGATCAACACACCACTCGCGCAGGAATGAGATAGGTCACTGAGCGAGTATTAGTACGAGCTTTCCGTCGGGCCTGAGCTTTGACTTTAAAAACATGCATCAGCAGAGAGGGAGGGAGGAACATCGTCAAGTATACCTGGCCGATAGGTCAGTGATTGAAGAAAGCAAGCATAGTAAACCGATTTCTTTAGTGGAGGCACTCAGCTGCAAGTGTGTAGAATCGTGTGTCACTGTTGTCAAACTAGTTCGATGTAGCGCTGTAAAAAAAATCAAACGCGACTCAAATGTAGCTGTCCTAAGCTTCATAGCTAGACCATAATGGAAAAAAGAACATCCTCGGGGTACGACAAGTGCGCTATCGTTATTTCTCGAACGATCTAGAGGATATGAGTACTAGTACTACGTTATATATAATCTAGTCTTTGAGAAGGAACAGGACAGGAGACAGGACGTGTGGTTGCTCACTCAGCTATGTTGAAGTGTTGTAGGGCTCAGGTATGCCTTGAGGTTGATACATCTGTATGGTTACAGCAAGGGCAGGTGATCAGAGGGTGAAATAATAGTAGGCTAGTTGTCCGGTGAGATAGGAGCTCATGATAGCCGTGCGTCGTTCAATTCGGGTTGATCAATCACGACTCGCACAAGAGTAAGAGGTAGAATTGCATACGACCTTTCTCACGAGTCCGAGCTTTCAAGAAAGATACATAAGCATGATAGAGGGATATGGTCAGGTATACCATAGGTGAGTGATTGAAGAAATGTTCAATTAGTAGAGGTACCCAGCGGCGAGTACGGAGTTGTCCGTCACTGCAGCCGAACTAGTAGTGATGTAAAAAAAATCGAACGCATTTGTTAATTGCTCCAGTGGGACTCTCGATAAACAAAAATAGTGTGGATGTCCGATGAGAAAGTAAGCAGTCACACCTCAAGAGAAGGGTTGCGCATAGGTAAGATTTCTACCACAAAGTCAGTGTCTACTTCCTGCGATTGTGATGGTAGCCCAGAATAGACAGCCATGTGTCGTTTATTTTTGGCTTATTAGCGCGACTATGATACCGCGACCGAGCCAAAGCCTTCTCCTAAGTTGCAGCTTTCGAGGAGTAAGCATAGAGTAACAGGGCAAGTACCCATAGCCAAGAGAGCTTGAGACCCCGTTGCAGAGCCGTTGACGATAAGGAGATGGTCCAACCGTGGGAGTGGAAGATCGTCGATGAGTGACGACGCGGGGGCAGGTAGATCGGGATCAAAATTTCAGCCAATTTACTCTGCACCATGACGCGCCCTCAACGATGGTCGGCGTTCTCGACGGCGAGGACTTACACAAGCGCCTCTACCGCCACCGTTCTTTCCTCTTATCAATTCACTTTTGTGACGGACATAGATACAGAGAACACGCTTGAAAGACTTACATAACGACACCCCCATCGATATCCCTCCTCCAAACAACCATAAGTCCCCTTTCATTCCATTCCTTAGTCACGTCGCTGACATGACCAGTCTTCTCATGCGTCCAAGCCTCTCTATGCCTCACACGCGTTGCTCAAAACCCCACACGCATCGACATCGAGCACATCAACGCCGTGGGTCCATACATCGAGATGGTCCTTCCAACATCTTATTTCCCCCAGCCAAGCTAACCTCATGCATCATTCTCACGAGAACCTTGGCTAGACCTCTTCGACGTTCGCGATTCCCCTTCCCCAACCCCGTTCAATGCTGACTTCCCCGGTCCCATATTTCCACTCATCAAGTCCCCATCTACCACCAGCGGATCGTCCCCAGCAACTGCTACCACTACCACATCCTGTTCATCTTCATCGAACGACTGGGACAGCGACGAACATTGAATCTGATTCTCACCATGGTGTGAAAACTTCCAAATACATCGCAAAGACGATCGGGACCAGATTCAAGACCGTTTTACAATAGGAGCTGACGGACGATGAAATCGGATAGCCTGAATGGAAGGATCATAGATTGGATGGCGAGCAAAGTGTGTGTCAAGACACCAGGTTCTCAGTACTTACAAGTGACAAATCACTATTCGGACTTTGACTTCGTCCCAAGTGCATAGACGAGGATAAACACATCAGATGGCTGTTCAATTGCATAGTATGAAGTGCGATCAGCGATGAGAAAACGCGCTATTATGGCTACTGATCTGATCAGATAGCGATGGGAACGACGCTTAAGACTAGTAAAGGATATCAAAGTTCTGACGCGCTGTTGCTGTTGATGTGTTGTTTTACGCATTTGATCTCGATGAACGAAGCCTGAACCTGAAACCTACATGATTGACCATTTGTGAAAAATGCACACTGGGTGATGATTGACCACCACCAAATTACCTCCAAGAGAGGAGTACCTATGTCCTGAACACTGTATGAGATGGAGTGAATGGACTGATCTATATAAGTATGCTACTTTAGATTCTGCGAATGTCCGCTGTGGTTGGGTACATTGTCAAACTCAGAAGTACCAGGCTGGGCAATAGGCCATGGACGATGAGCAATGAGCATTGCCCGTCGAAGAAACAACATCTTTCTCAATGTTGTCTCTGAAAATCCAGGGGCCCAGACAGCAGCAGGGGCGCTTATATGAGACTGCTTTTTCTGTTTGCCCCAATCAAAGAATCCAGGGGTCCAGATGGCAGTGCTCATGACACCGCTCTGTACCCCGTACTACTCCTTCTGTTTGCCTCGATCAAGGTGTTGCCTAACCATCCATCAAGAAGCCCAGACCTCCATTTCTCTGCAATAGTTGATGCACCTCTGGTTTATGTTTTAGAACATTTCTTTGTCTGTGCATAGCAGTGATTTATGTAATGCTTAGGCTTATAAGAATGCTTATATGACTGCCAGTATCATCCCTAATCAAGCAACCCCTCATTGCCATGGACAACCAAAAGTCGGAAAGTCAGTGTAGGTGTTGAGGTTCCTAATCCCTTCATGCCAATATGTCCTAAAAAGCTACCACTCTCTTCCCTAGGTCTGCAAGCGCCCCTACCTGAACTGGAGCACCAAAATCCTCGGCAACTGGCCAACATTTGTACCTTAGAAGCACACAATGACGAGCCTTCAGAACATCATGATGAGGAGACACAACTCCTCAATTCCATGGAGATGGGTCAAGGTCCTATTTTACCTTGTATACACCCATGTACCCATGCTGACTGATAACATAGTCAATGTTGCATCAATTTCTACCCAGGTGCGGAGCATTCAAAGAAATTTAGACATCAAATCCCTACAACTCTCTGATCGTCACTTCAGAACAATTCTCGTGAGTTTCTTGAGACACATCAATTAGAAACTTGTTATATGATTTCCAATATATGTTTCTCAACTAGAGATTATTATGTAATTTTAAAACAGTCAAATAAAATGATTCCTGTTGATATAGTGTATCTTGAGTAAATAAAATCATTTTTCTTTGAACTTTTCTTGAGAAACAGATTATAGATACAAATCATGTTTCTCATTTTCAACTGAAGAAGAATATTTCATATATCTTTATGTGATTCTTTAGGAGCTCTTCTTCTGTTTTGTTTCACTGTATCTCAAGAAAAATGTTCATATTTCTTGGTTAACATTAGTTAGAAACATTTTTGGTAATTTGTGAGAAAATTGTTCAGAGATTTCATGAAGTGTGTACATACAGATGTCAATTTCCATTGTGTTCAAAAAGCAATGCATGTTGTAAAGAAAGCTCAAATTTTTACACTTGGTCCATTCCTCACCCAATAGACAGTGAAGAATGTACCAAATTTCCCACACTACAAAGGCTGTGGAAACTCAAAGTATAAAATATATATCAATAAACAATACTGACCAGACATTGAAGCAAACATGGACCTGACTAGAGGGGACAAATGTCAGCTGACAAATGCACCTCCCCAAAGGAAAGTTGAGTCCAGTTGAGCCTGTATTTTGAGTTTTGTCACTATGGATAAATAAGGCCTAGAGAGGGAGGAAAGTCAGCCAATAGATTTACATACCCACATAAAGGGGAGTCAAGTTGAGCTCATATCCCAAGCTTCATCACTGGACAATAATCATGAGAAGAACATCCAAATCTGGACCTATCTCACATATGGCAAATGCAGTACCACAAGTAACAGTATGAATAGCTGGATCAATTCTTTAACAAAGCACAAAACAAGCATAAAGTATGGTAGCCCATACCTTAAAATACATTTGCTAGGTCCAGCTGACCTGGGGGGCTCTCTCACTGTAGACCAAGCAACCTGCTAGTTAGAGGACTGCAATGGCTAAGGGAACTTATAGAGTGTTGGAGTTTGATGGGGGTCAAATGGATGATCTGGAAGTTCAGAGCTGGTGATAGGGCTAAGTTTGGAGGCTGATTGAGGTTGGAGAGCTTAGGAATTGAACCAGAGTTTTATTTAGGAGCAAGGTTAATGAGAAGACTGTGATTTGGAGTAACAGAGTGAGCCAGAATAAGTGCCAGGAAACATATAATGCTAGGAAACTGATTGTGCTGGGAAACTAAGGCTGGAAGACATATGTAGGTTATAAGCAATATCAAGACTAGAGTACTGATCATGGTAGTACAGCATAGTAGGGTGTTTGGCCTCTTGAGTGGTTGAGCTATGTTCTTTGAGATGACCTCCTGATTGGATAAGGGCATAACATCCTTAACAGTATTATCATTGCATTGTTGAGCATCCAATGCTCTCTGCAAGGAGCCATCCTTCTTGGAGATGCATAACAATGCTGCAGCCTCATTGGTCACACAGGGTTCCACCACTTTGCACACACATAGTGGTCAATCTTATTCCACAACTGCTGCTGAATTGACTTAGGCCACCTTGGCATGAAGTACAAGTAGTACTGGGTGTCATCTGTGAGACTTATCTCATGGTTGGCCTCATGCCATGGAGAAGTGTCTCCTTCATCCCATTTACAATCTCCTGAAACTTGTCATACCACTGCTGCCAAAGACATGGAATATTGTCCTCAGTGAGCTTGGAAGGTCAAGCCTTCAACTTCTTTTTTTTTGTCCAAGGACTTCAATTGTCCTTGGCTCACTTTGAAGGTGGTACTTCTCTTGCATACTTATCCCACATCAGGCATATTTCACATTTGTCAGGATATTTAATTGTCTAGGGTGATAATTTGTCCTATTCAACTGTTTTCCCAGAAAATAGCCAAGCTTGCTAGGCTGAGATATCTCATCCTCCATTGCCATTAAATATACCTTAGCAGTAGGGGTTGCACATCTTACCTCTTCTTGCCATGTCAGGTCAGCAATGACCTGATTCTATTCTAGTGGCATATGTGGATTGTATGCTCACTTAAGTGTCAGATTTGGGATTGGTCTGTCTCAAAGGAATGTAGAATTTGAGACAGAAGAATCATTTTGGTCCCTCTTTCCCAACTGCTGCAATACCTCTGTCTTTGGAGGTATCTGTTCAGTTAGTTTTAGTGTTTTTGAGGGTTGTAGTACCCTCTTTTCTTTCTCCTAAAGAGTATCATAATACTCTTCCTCCAATACCAAAAGAGATGGGTGATCATTGGGCAGACTCTTAGCAACCTAATTCTCATCCTCATCCTTTGCATCCTATATGGTGGCACACTTTGTTCCACCATCTAGTCAAGGCTGCTCATCATTCATCAGGGGACTGCTCTTACTGTACCCTCTGATTGTTTCCTTTATTCTGAGCCTGCCATCCATTGTTGACCTCCCATCTTCCAGTCACAAGTACTTTCAACCAAGGGGCATCCTTTGGTCATATTTGTTGTATCTGATCACATGCCCTAAGTCTGGAGATCAAGGCCATATACAATGGATTTCTGCTTTTTTATTGGACTCCAGATTTGGTTGTTGTTGAGTGTTTTTCTCAGAAGCTGGGGCACCCAGATGATGAGTATGTTGACACCTGGTACAAGGTGGCACATGAGCAGTGGCACTTGATCAAGCTGCAGTGTGAGATGCAATAAACCCAGCACCTCATGGCTGCTCCACATGATTCCTTCACTTGTAGTTGTTTTGCCCCTCAAGTCTCCTCTTTCATGCATGCTCCAGTGGCTCTGCAAGCAGGTACAACCCTTTCCATTTCATCTCACATTGCTCCCTTCCATGCTCCTCCACCAGCTCTTATGTGTCCCTACCTGAGGGAGTCCCTATGGATGTTGATGCCTTCTGACAGCAATCCTCTACTCCTCTGTTGTGTTGATGCTGTGGAAAAGCTGGCCACTTTGCCTGTTCCTATTCTTAAGAGCTGGATGTGCACTACCTGTCTGTGTCAGAACAAGAAGAGCTGCTCTTCCAACTCCTGGCAGCCCAGGATGCAACAGGAGCTCCCTCTCTAGATGTGGCCATAGTGTTCCTCTTTACTGAGGTGGCCAATGCATTGGAAGTCATGCCTGTAGAGTTGGAGGAGGATTTTTAAGTAAGCAATGGATGACTTGCCTCTGTTGCCTAGTGCTAATCATTTCATTCCCCTGTCCATAGAATCAAATATATCTGTTGCTGCCCTTAATACTATGCCAAAATTGATGGCCCCCCCATAAGTCTCCCCCCAGCTAAAGTCTCAGCTGAGAATACACCTCCTAACCCACACCTCTGGAAGCTGACCTGTGCCTACTATGTGGCAAGCTGGGCCACTTCATGCAGGAGTGCCCTCAATGGAATGCACTGGGCTGTACTGTCTGGATGATCAACAGAGACAAATTTGAGTTCCAGTACATGGAAAACAATTTGGTGATTTAGACCCTGAAGATGCACTGAATTGGGGAATTGACCCTGATGTCTTCTCTGCCCCACTTACACTACTTGTGCACTGGCCACCACCCTAAACACCTGCATAGCTTACATTTCCCCTTGCTCTTCCCAATCCTTCCTCCTCCAAACCACCCTCTTCCCCAACTCTGACTCCTCCTCACCAGTAGAAACTTTAGTAGACAGTGGCATGACCAACAACTTTGTGGACCAAGCATGGGTGCAACATTTTTCTCTTCCCTTAATCCAACCTCCTGCCCCAATCCTGCTCTGGTTGTTCAACAGTGAGTCCTCCTCTGCAGGAAGCATCACTCACTACTCCTTTGTTCTCTTGACTTTTGAGGACAGGAATGCCCTGGTTATGAGACACTAATTTTGTGATCAATTGGTACCTCCAGGAACTAAGCAATCCAGTTAAACTCCAACTCTTTGACAGAAACCTAGCACCATCTGGCCCCATACTCCACCACCATGTCATTACCATCTCCCTGCTCCATGGCCTTGAATTTCCAGTCAACCTAATGATCATGCAACTCCATGGTAAGCTCTACGCGATCAAGTAGCTATGGTTCCCCCAGATCCCTACCTCGAAGCCAACTTATACAAGTTATACGAAACCTTTTTCCCGCTTTTGGTGGCTTCGAACGCCTTCGTAACTCTCCTACTCGGCGTTAAAACATGGTATCGCTCATAACATAGATTTGAAATATCTAGGTTTAACTTACTAGTGACTGGTCTAAGAAACTTTGGAGACATCGTCAACTCTGGGAAAGAGACTCTATGAGACAGAAATCTCTCGTACAGACCATGATGCTCCTCCTTGTCAAGTCTGGCTGCATTGACTGTGTACTTCAGGTGATGACCAATCGGTTCTACACTATCCAGTGTTCATTCTCAGTTCCATAGATAATTAACGCCGTAGTTGTCAATCTTGTCAATCGCTTAGCCTACTATGACACTCCGCGCACCTATGCGTCAGATTCTGTCATGAACATCTGTATGTGGGCTACGGTCCGTTCGACTCTTATTTATGGTTATCAGTCTTCGATCTCATCCCCATTTCTAGGCAGTATACCCAATGGCTGTGATACTTGTCGCAAGAATAATTGTCCAGCAGACGCAAGATGACTGCATAGTGCTCTTCCAACCCCGAGGGTTCGAACGATTCTTCGATCTTGAGACCATCGAAGTTCAAGCGTCCGTAAATCGCATAATGGAACGTAGGTGCTGTTCAAAGTCGTGTAATTGCTATGTGTATATATCTTGATAGGAGATAACCTAATTATTGAGATTTTGAGAAATTAGAATTCTCCCGCCTGCATCGAAGAAAATCTTCAGACCGAGGGCGGAAGGTGAATGGAATGAGGCTATTGTCTTGTCATCAGCAATTGACTGTCGTGGTGATACGGAAGAACATGCATAATAGTGTACATCTATAGAACAGTGAATCTGTGCTTGATTTGGGCTTTCCAGAAGACGTTACGTGTTCAAGTTATGCACGCGTTTGATAAATTCCTCTTTCATCCCTCGCTGTGATCAAAAGCACTGATCTTACTTTTTATGCTAAGTAAGCAGTAGTTAAATGCTTGAAAGAACTCTTTGATTGATCGACGTCGAACGAATAGACGTCCGAGATCGATGATGACCGGTAGCGTATCCGACGTCCAACAACACTACGGTCCGTCAACAAGCTGGCCAATCTCACTGCAAAAATACAAGTTCTCTCTATCCATACACATACCCTAGATCCATTTATTTGACAATTTCTTTGTCTTTATGCTCATTTGTCTGAATCCCCGGCAGTGACGTCTGTCATGTGACCGTGCTAGCCACAGTCGATCCTGGTTAGATAGCGCTTCTCTAGCTTTATCTATCTCGTTTATAGGTATGTATCAGTGCTACATACTGTACAGTTACTACAATATATCTCGTTTATAGCTCTTGTCGTGCTGTATCGCGGGTCACCGGACAACAGCTTAACAACGTTGACGTGGTTGACCTCTGACACTCATCAGCACCTCTGAATCACCGCTAACGGAAACTCCTATCCTCTGTCCTTTATCGCCTAATACCTAACGTCTTGATAAAGAGAATTGCACCGGTACTTATCCTGTCAACCCTCGTCATTGATCCCTATGTATCAATAAAATCGAGGAGTCGTAATAGAGGAACATGAGAGGGCCCACGAAATATCGTTTAGTGATAACCTTCACGGAAAATGCGAGAGGAAGCGAGCGAGAGCTCTTCGCAATCCAAGAAAACGTATTTATCAGCTTCAAGGGCTAGTGTGCATTAGTCGATGGAAAAGAGGAGGAAGAGGTCGAGTTTTAAGTGGTCAAAGTATTGCATGACGAAGACTTACTGCTATGATATGTGGTCAATCCAAATATAGATTTACACACATGAGCCTGCTGGATGTTTCTTCTCAGAGAAACGTCTACAGGTGGTCTCATAAGCTCATGAGAGGGGCAGAAAGATTATCATGAGAATGGATTGTGCTTACTTCTCTGATTCTGCTTAGTACTTCTCTGATTCTGCTTACTTCTCTGATTCTTTTATTTGAGGTAGAAGGTACCACGCAGTTGATAATATAGTTCTCTACAACTGAGACCTGCGTCTGTTAGCACTGGTTCTTGCATGATTCGAGATGTCTGTTCAAAACTTACAAGTAGGTCCAAAATACATTCTTCGTTTCAGATATCGATTCAATATTAATGCTAGAATCAATCAAGGGAAATCTTCCATGCAAACTGCAGGTTTCTAGTAATCCGACGTTCTAAGAGCTGAAGCAAGTACAGAAACTCTTCAAGGTTACCGGGTTACAATTCTACAATTTACGAAAAGAGAAAACCGGTGAAGATCATCGGCAATGAGCGACACGGGGAGATCCGAATGGCTGGACTAACAAATTTTAACTTCCCCACATGTACCTCGCTTTCGCCCCCTGCATGTTACCTGGTATCTCCGGACTATCAATTGTTATCTATGTCAAATAAATATATCCCGACGCCTCATAAACGTTTGGCTCTGATGCTCTACCTAGGTACGGCTGAGGATGCGGTTATCTCAATTGAAATTTCGCTCCAATCACGCCTTTTGACATATAATTCAGTTACCTAGTCTTTCCCGGTACCCCGACGTAATGCGTTCTTTGGGTGACTGAAGATACTCGGCACCAACGTACCTTAAAACTATTATAATCCATGTACTATCTCGTGCCGTGGATGCCTACTTCTTCGAAAGAAAGTCATCCTCTACAGTTCATCGTATATCAACGTCGACCGACTGATCACCTCATCCTGGATGTCACTCAAATTTATCCAGACACATGCAGTAGGGGTGAGTACCTCTTTCATGATCAATTTCGATGTCATGAAACCTGTAGTAGATGATGATTGCTTGTGAAGACTGTATCACACCACAGACGCGCAATCGGGCTAATTATAGCCAATATAAAAAGACTTTCGAAAACATATCACGATGGTACGATGTTATCCCCTTCTGAATTCCATTCCTTGACCTTGATGTCGTTCGTCAACGACGCTGGGTCTGAAGTTTCAACACTACCGAAATTTGTTGGGACTGTCGTACGACTCTTGACGATGGATTATCTATGTACTTCGTATGTTCTCTTCCCATCAAGCCCATAATTTATGTAGTGGTTGCTCTCATTTGATTGAACATTAACTCACGTTTTTTTGTTCCTTCGTCTCCGGCACTCCTCCTGCCTGCTGAAATGACAGTCGTTCCACTTGTACACGAGAGTGGTCCACTCGATCGCATTGCAGGTAGTGTCCTGGTAGTGGAACGCAAGTTGACGGCTACGTTGTAGGTATGCATGTAGATCCAACTTTGTAGGATGGATGGTTCATCTGCGAGTTCTGTGTTAGCTCCTAAGTTTCCCGTTTTCCGGCTTATTTCTCCACAGAAGTCAGAGTCGTTCCCGGTCATGACGTATTGAAATATCGCTCCCTATCAGCCATCAGTCGACCCTCCTGAGGCACGTCCGAAACTCATTTCTTTGTCATGTCTACAGCTTGTTAGAAGCTGTTCTCGATGTTATGTCTATTGAAGTGCAGTTGTACGCACGTCTTCATGCCCATTATCGCGGACCGGATCTTACGCTTTCACCCCTGGCTGTGTCTGCATTCTGAGATCAATTTCAAATACCTCCCTGGAGTATCTTGCCGGTCTCACCTCAAATCATCCTCACCACGCCTTGGAGCGGTCGAATTGATGCTCCAGCTCCTCGACTAGCTCCGTACCTGAATACGTAAGGGAACTTGAAGTTAAATTTATCTCGCCGCAAAAATCTATACTCTGTTTGTTTTGTTTGCTGCAAGCGTGAGTCTCGACTGTCACTGGTTCTGAAGGCTGAGACAGCGAAATGCCCTCTGCATTCAAATGTATTACCTTTTCACGCTGCCTCTTGATTCTCTAACCACGGAAGGGGATCCTCGCCCGCGTACATCACGGTCTTGCAGAGCTTGATTACCACAATCACCAGACGTTGTTGTTCCTCGTGCTGACCTTACCTTGCGTAGAGATACCTGAATTGGTATGCTTATCTGACGCATCATGTGCAAACGTTGAGCTCCTGCGATCCCCCCTCAACAGTCCTCGTGGTCCTTTGAAACTCTATCCACGAGTACAATATAATACCTTTTCATTATATGTAAGGCTAAAACCCTCGGCTATGAACTATTATGACTCCTCTCGAACTCCGGTTTTCTGAAAGCTTGTATGATCATTTTTCCAGGACCTCGGACATCAAATTCGGGGGGTCCATATCCAAACTGGGTTTCTTCCCTTCATGCCCTTCAATTGTCCATCCCAGGTCAGATCAGATGTTAGGAAACATGTCATAAGAAAATGTTTAATGGGGCACATTGCAAGGAGCGTCCACCTCGCATTTTGATATTACATATGACTTCACTGCCGGACGTTAGCAAGGGGAACATACGGGACAAATATGGAACGTGACTCTGTGCCACGTTCCGAGGCTAGACGCCTCGGCCAAGTATATTTTATTCTGGAATAGATTGGTGGTAGCCATAACGGCTCAGAATGTACCAGCCCTTACCAACCTTGTACGTACTCTTCGTTCTTTCTGAGCATTCTATAATTATACTTGCTACACCTTCCGAATAGAATACACGGCCGTCGTAATGCGCGGACCCGCCCCTTCATGCCACGGCTATGGTCATCCCTGCCCGTGATTGAGGAGGCGTGTTGGATACACACCACAACCTAGCCTCGGGAGTGATGATACTCGAGAGTTCTGATGCCTGGATAGAACAGATATAAAGAGGGACCAAGGTAACAACTCGACTCCACACCTCCGCCATCCGCATCTGACCTAATGACCAGTATTCATACACCCCCAGCCGCTCTTTCCTATCGTCCGTGCGAGCGCAAACCCAGCTACACTGCACCTACGAAAGCACCCTCTCCTCTGCGCCATGCAACATCATATTCTCGATCTTCCTCTCGCTCGAGCTCGGACGGGTCGAATTCTGCTAGTTCCTCCTTTGCTCGAACTCACTCGAAGACCAAATCTGACCTTCCTTCCTTGCGATTCGACCTGGCGAGCAATGTAACAGCAACTAAAATGAAACGAATACATCTGCTTCCGATCCTCAAGCGGGCGGATAAAACTCTCATCCAATGTCAGTTAGAGTCTTCTTTCATTCACGGCAGATATTGAAATTTTGCTCGTCGCATATCAGCCAACCTTCAATCTTCCATTCAGATATCAATACATACTTCCGAATCGGGGACGACGACATCGCTTTCCTCCTCTTCCGAAAGCTCCGGACGTTCGCTGTCAGAAGAAATAAAAAGCCGCTCAACTCCGAGCCCTATACTACTGCGTCCGCGGTCCTCAAAACCTGTGGCGAGTCGAACGATGACTTCTTCGAAGCCCAAGAAGCCTAAGGCGAGCAAAGGACGAGCCACGGTGAATCCTCGTGCCTCGATACCGGAACGTCAACGTCAACGGCACGTGTCGTTTCTCCCGCCGGGCACTAACCCTGGGCCCAAGAATCCAAGAGAACTCCATTCATTACTCGCTTACTCGCCCGTCCGGAAATTCGCTCGTTTTCTCGACCTACCGTCGCCGTCCCCCGCACTCTCTCTCGCATACGATGTTTCCTCGCCGCCCTGCCCGTACTCGCTTACAATCACCCGTTCCCGTCCTTGTAAAGGTCCAAGTGAAAGCTCGACATGTTCTAAGATGACTCTAGGCCCTCGTATGATTACTGCCACGCTTTCCGAACCCGCCACGATCCCTCCCACCACATCCCAACTGGTGCTTACGTCTCCGAAATTCCCATGGGAGGTTATCGCTACCTCCGCACGCAATAATTCTGCCTCCACCTCCAGTCCGAACGCGTCGTCGGTATCAATTGCGATGGTTCGACACACGACGAATCTCGACGTTCTCCGAGCAATCCATCTAACGCTCGCAACACCTGTTCTGCCAGAGGAGTGGGCCCTTCTTAGTGGTTCACAGAAGAAACGGATTCTCAAGGCTTACGAAAGACGATGTATCAATGCGGATGGGGGATGGGACGAAGGTGTGCGACGCGTGGACTTTCTATGTGGGAAGACACTTCTTGTCGGGATCGACTTTGTGAGAGGAAAGGAAAAGGATGGCGTGGAGCCATCGGTGAAGGGGAAGATGATCTTCGCACACCCTCCTTCGGCATCTTTGCTATAAATGACGCTCCGTATTACTTGGGATGTTTGTTCCAGACATTATCACGCATTGGACTTGTGTAATATTCACTGTACATATTGACATTGAACTAGGTACGATTTTCGAATACGATAATTAGCGGATAGACAATTTGTTCTATCTAGAATGTACATGATTAGGGTATAGGATGTTCAGGGTATATCTAATGAGGGGCTTATGACGCATATAGAGAGCGAGGACAGGAGGAATCAGAGTCCAGACACAGAAGCCACATGCCAACTGATGTACTTCAAATTACTGCGTGCATGAAACCCCCAACTCAGGAAATTCGTATATACCTGGGATCGCAGTCATGCATCCCATTCGATCTTGATGCGAGTTGCAATTGGTCTGGTCATTCGGCGAGGCGCAGCAGCGGATACAGAAGCGATTTAACCTCGGTTCGACCCTGGAGACGCAGTGCAATAACATCAGTGTTCTTTGAAACAGTATAAGCACAACAGTGTACGTACAACTCAATAAAGCTAGCACCATATCCACCGAAGGTGCATTGAGCTCCGTTTGGATAACGAACATCAAACTGACCGCCTTCGTCCGAAGGATCAAGGTGGAATTTGGTCGGGTTCAGGCAGCCTGTCACCTGTAGACATGGATAAGTCATACGTTACAAGAACGAGAAACGAGACGAAAAATAAGGATAGGCGAAACAGTTACAAGATCACATCAGTTTATAAACACTTATGGCATCTTTCAGCTCCAAAGCAGATCAAGGGTGATAGGCAACAATGAGAACTTGAAAGACTCAAGGCAAGACGTGGTTTAAGCGTGTCAAGAATGAAATCGGAATGAAGACTAGTTCTCGGCTCACATGAGCAACGTAAAACTCTAATGATAAGGGAATAATGGGTCATAAAGGGGCAAGAGGCGACCAACCTGGACATAGGCTCCATCATCAGACCGTGAATACGCAGCCGCAGTTATAAATCCATCCATGAAGTGTCTCCCGTCACAGCTGGAAGGGTCCGAGTTGGGCGAGGAGTATGCTAAGCCGTCGTCCTTTTCCGCGGCGCCAATGAGTTCTAATGCAGAGTTCAAAAGCATATATGATATAATGCGAGCTAGACTTGCCTCCAGGTATTTTTGGTAGTATGAGCGAGAAATCGGTGGCACTGTTTATGTGGACAGTGGTTAAAGACGAAGGATCACCCGTCGGGTCGGGTGTAGGACGCGCGTCGACTGGGCCATTAGAACTTGCACTTAAAGCACGCTGAGTAACGGGGCTAGGTTCTCGGTGCAAGAACGGGCGATTTGTCCAAAAGCGGTTTTCAGATTGTCGTTGAATTACTTGGTCTGGTTGTTCTCGCTGTGGATCAGAGTTTGCATGCAAATTTGTGCCGAGGCGAGAAGAATCGTTGATAGCGGCCGAGTTTACAAAGTATACCATCACTAGCAAAGCGAGAATATAGGAAAGGCGTATCATGGTAGTGGTCAGGTCTCAATAAAAAAAAGTGATCAAGCAGAAGTTGGAACGAGAGGTACGATAGCTGCCTTCATCTAATCTGATCACTTTCTATTTGCATCTAATCTAAAGTAACATACAAGTAAGACAAATATTTGATTGGCCTCTTGGATCGGTTTTCATCAAATGCTTGAACGTTAATCTATCTTTGTCCAGACGTTTTTGAAAGTTGTCAGATTCTGCCATATCTCTGGCTCTCTGATTATTGAACAATATGTGGTGAACGGAAATGGACAGGGTGCATCAGGCTTGGGCCAAGTATGCGGTTCCATAGCCAGTCAATCTATTATTAGTGTGACTCCCAGGAGGGCGAATCAAATGCTCCATCCCCATCTTGTTTCATCATATCCAATGACCAACTTATGACAAGCCTATTGGCCGTCGAGATCGTATAATCGATATGGAACAAGGTTCTCGTCGTCTGGCTTGGTCACGGTCAAAACTCGCTATATTGTAGGATACTCTTGATGAGACGTGCTTTCCGCCAAAAAGCCTCTTCACCTACCCCACACTGCCTCCAAGTCCTTTATGGCTTTCATATTGTATAATGCCGCATTCAAAGAACATCGTATAGAGTATAGGAACTCGTCAGCTATAGAGGTCGACTCTCGAAGATCTCTTGGCGGCTCTACCTTGATGATTGTTGGGGAAACGTTTTTGAATGTGACCTTCTCAGGTAAGATGCTTGCACACCGTTGAATCCTATGCTTATTGAAAACGCTAACATAAGGAACGTCAATTTTGATATATGGTGGCAATATCCCTCTACATAAATCTGACACTGGGCCACTGCCCGATTCAGAGAAGAATGCACTGATCGACGGTGTTCCCATAACAGTCACCTTTGCTCAGAACAGCGGTGGTCTCCTGTATAAATCACCCGAATTTACAGAGGGCTTTCATTCGTTGGACTTTCCAAACATGTCGAACGTCTGCATCGACTACATGTTAGTGACACCTGGAAACCAGACGGAGGTACTCGGAGAAACACTTCTCATCAATGATAATGATCCTAGTCTGTCTTATGAAGGGGATTGGGTACGAGACACCCCGCACTTTCTCGAGCGTATGCCATTAGAAAATTCAACTATGAGGACAGATTCACCAGGCGCATCAGTCAGCTTTCCTTTCACAGGTGCGTAGAGTAATGTTTCGATACGGGTTCTCGTGCGAAAACATTCCTCATGTTAGGGACCGCCGTATCCGCTTTTGGCTATTGCGAAGAAGTCAAGGATATTCTGAACGTCGACGTGTATCTGGATGGTGTTCTTGCCCCTAAAACAGCCATAAACAGCGATGAGGCTCGATTCACCATTGTCCCATTGTTTGCCATATCTGGACTCTCGGGAACCACCCATACTCTAAAGTTACAGCTCACCAATAACGGTATCAATAATAACAGCATTCGAACAAATCTTAGCATTGATCACTTCACCTATGTTCCATCATTCCGTTCATTTGCGATAGAACGGATTACAAATATCAGGACCACAGCGCCTTCCAGCGAAGTAAATTTTTCAACACCGACCAGTCCGCCTTCTACAAAGCCCAGTGGGGCTCGCTTAGCTGGACTGATCTTCGGTGTCATAGGCATAGCTCTCTTTTTAGCTCTTCTCGTCTTCAGAAGGCGGATATTCAAACGGAGAGTTCGTCCTCCACCAGAAAGTAAGTGAAGTCATCGTCAGATGTGTATCTCGTCCCTGACTTTCCTCCCAGTACCTCCATTTGCTCTCGGCAGTCACGGAAAAGACGTTGCTGTGGTACAGAGACCGCAACAGCAGCAACAAAATTTGCTTCCCAGCACTTCCGGACGCCCCTTGCGCGGGATCCTGAAGAGGGAATCCGAATCACGACCTCTGTATGCAGTCAAGGCATCGCCTCGCGAAGCGAAGCTAGCCATCACCGAGAAGGCCGGTAAGTCCATATCACACCACCCCTTACACCACTTGAGATCCCAATACAGAAACGAAACAACCTACTCTCCCAAGCACGAAAGAAAGCTTGTCTCAGCCTCCATCGGGTGCGTTGTCTCGTCCCATATGAACCGTTAATCAATGAGCCATACGATATTTTTCATTTGACAGATCAAACGCTCCCTGTTTGACCCACTACACGAGTTAACGAGTCATCACTCAGACGTTGTATAGCTGTGAAATCAATGCATATACGTATGTACATATACTATGAGGCTGTCGAGACAAGGTGGAAGGTCAACAGACATCTGTCCAATGCTCACGCTGCAGATCCGATCTTCAACCGCATATATATCAGGATGCCTAGCTCTATACATATAAGCTACCGGTACTACGATCAGTAAGATGTATTGATGAATCATGAGTCGACATTGGTTTTGAAATTATTGCGATAATGTTGTCCAATGACTTCAACCATCACATGCTTTACGGACGGTTTCAGACAGGAACTGTATCTCCCAGTTTTCTTATGCTAGTTATATAGACCTTTAGTAGAATCTTTACGGCGACAGGAGTTGAGCTTGGCTGATCACACACACGAATGTGATTTGATGATTATCCACTATCATCCCATCTATAAGGCTTTCCTTCTTCCACACTGCACAGTCAGCAATAGGTGTTGATATCACAATTGGCACGGCCGCTCCTTATCTGTCTCACTCCATTTTGATAGATTATATGCTGTGAAAAAGCAGTATCGCTATAATGGGCGAGTACTTTCTAATATTGATTCTTAGAAATTGTCTTTTGTTACTGACCACCCAAAATAAAGCCAGAGTCATAGCTGAGATCTCCATTTACCACTGCCAAAAACACGATGCCGAATGGTTACTGATGACTCAGGCCATACAAGCTGTGGGAAGCCATAATGCTGCTGGCTGATCAAGTTTGACATCGTTCAGTTGCTTATCTACTATTATTGATAGTTAGTAGCAGGCAACATAGCTTTTTCCCCCTTTCCCTTGTCCCCCGTGTTTGATATTGGATGGCCACCATCCTCTTAATGATCATTGGGAGGTCGGCAGTAACAATATCTTCGGGGTCATTATTCACTTTCTCAGGTGCGTTGAGACCTCTGTCTACTTCAACCTGCAATTCAATTTATCTAAGTTAAAAGACAGGAATCGCGATCTCCTTATTCGGATGTATGAACAGAACTGCTTCATCGCCTTCGACGAATTCAACCTGGAGCATTCCAGCGCCCAATAGAGAGTATTTGCCACCTGGTTTTGGGCAATTTCGAGTTCCAACAAGAATAAGCCCAGTGCAAAGTCTTGGCGTGATTGCCGCGATCCCGATGCTTCGAGGCGTTGTCACGCTGTGTCCCACTGACAACTGAATGGTAATTTGTGTCGTGAATTCTCGCCTTGAAATGGCAACCACCTAGCGCGTACATTGCCTACTACAAGTCTTCCTCTTCTATGCCCTGATATTCCCCCACCCCTCACACGACCATTTTTTAAACGACCTGGCAAGGTAGAGATCAAGTAAGCGATGTTAATCAACTGTCCATCAATTGTGCCAAATTCCCATTGATGCTAGCCGAGTTCCAACGAAAACCCCCTTGCAAATACTCTCTAGTATCAGGGAAATTTACATGGACTGCATTCTTATAGACGGCGCTATTTGGCTTAATTTATCAGTTACCTCAACTCCGATTCAAAACACATCCTGACTCTCTCCAACGTATCCTCCACAATTCTGGACTTCATTGAAGTCACAACAGGCGATACAACTGCTCTCTTCGGATCAACACTGCTCCTGGATAGTAGTGATCCTGCGAGGGCAACTGGACTCATAATGTTTCAATCTTGGTTGACAACGCCCATCAGTGCTGCCGCCCGCGATACAAGTTTCAGTGATGCCTTTGTAACTGTTTCTTCCTGCGGTAAATGGTTCACCATCATAAAAGTGAACATTGATATGCAGGCTGTATAGGCACCTCCATAAACGTATCGGGCACCCATTATTTCGATGCCCGAGCACCGTACTCTCCCACATCTTATGTTGATGGAGAACAGCAATCCTATTAGTCCTCACGAAGATCAGTACCTAGTTTTCATCGCAGCAGCTTGCAAAGGACAACCACGTGCTGAAGATCGACCTCTCTGGGAACACCGCAGGGGCACACTTTCCGCTAGAGTACATCACTTATATTGCTTCACTCGAGAACCTGGATACGAATTCTCGTAAGATTCCTGCGTCCGTGTTCATTGGCGTTGGGGCTGGTCTCGGCGTCTTGGTAATCGGGATCTTGTTGGCAATATTGGTGTGGAGGAAGCGGAGACCCAGAAGACGAAATTCTGAGACCACCGTCACGTCAGCAGGTACGTGCATTTGTATCGTAAAAATTTTGTTACTCAAGTGTTCCTTAGATAACCCTGAATTGCCCTATCCCATGCATCAAAACCTAGACTCAGGCCCAATACATCAGTCAGTCGAGAAGTCTTCCTTGCAAGCCTCTTCAGCGTGGATTCTAACTCCGCGCGACTTCCCCTTGGTCAGGGTTCCGAAGAGACAGAATGAGGCCAGTGCTTCTAGGGAAACTCGATGTATGTCTGGAATGGATAATTCGAGACAAGGTGTGTACATACATTTGAAATCAGCCAGTTCCATTCTAACTCACTATGCAGGAGTTCCAGGACTCTCGTATGATCAAGAACAACAGATAACAAAACCCTTGGTTCCTCGTCGAAGGCGTCCTCAGGAGAAAGGATATCAGACATTGAACCGGTCGTCGACCGAGACAAGCTTTCAAATACGACAGCTACAACAGATAATGCTACAGCTCCAGCACGACATAGCACTCCCTGACTTGACTATAAGTTCACAGGGTGACCTCAACCCAGACCTTTATCAAGATGTCATCAATGAAACCAGTACGAGTACGGGAACACATAGACAAATGCTGCCCGAAGGGTCTTATGGTATGCGGGTGCAACAGCTGGAAGAACTGATGCGGGATCTTAGAGAAGGAACAGCTCATTCGGAGCTAGGACTTCAAGACCAGGTCGGAACAGGTCATAGTGAAACTCTCGCGGGCCTGATGGAGGAGATTTTAGTACTTCAAAGAAACCAGTCTCGTAGGGGAGAAAGGTCGCCACTACCTCATAGAAATGTCGTCGTCTGACCAGTTTACATGCAAATATCACGGTTTCTTGTGTCCCGTTACCACTATTTTTTGCAATACTCAGCTTAGCAACGCCTCTCAGCAGTTGCGATCGAGTAATTTCATTTTAAATCCAGAGAAGGAAGCTGTATTACTGTGACAATTAGTTGGTACTCTTGTTATCTGTGACAGCTAGGTCACTGAGTGTTTGAATGGATATCTTCGATCAAGGGTAAAAGATTTGTCAGTTCAGTAAGGGCTCAAGTGTTGATGAGAATAGTGAAGAAAGCAATGCTCGCAAGTGGGCTATGAATATTACATATGAAGCGCTAGGGCCCATAGACAGGACATCGGTAAGAGGAGGACCAGCATCAGCCGACAGGAAGAAGTTTAGAATCATAAGGTGCTGAGTTAAAAAGAGGACAAGGATATGCTGGCACTGTTCTCGATCACCGAATTAAACGAGACTTCATTCTTTTGGCGTCATGAATGTTCTTTGTCTCTGTGTTCTTTGTCAATATTCATGTACCTTCTCACTGCGAGAAGGCGGAGGGATGGAGCGCGAGAATTAAAAATGGATGTATGATTATGGACCATGATCGCCAAGTGTTGAGCAAAAGTTGATTCTTCGATTCAGAAGAAGCAAGTGCACTCATCTATCACTTTATCCGTCAAAAGGAGCAGAGCGTGAAATTTTGTAACGTGTGCTAGAGTGTATCCAATGCAAGAGGTCATGCTGGTCAAGCTGTCAAATGTTTTGTCATAACTCTTTCTGGTCAAGAATCTACAATGACAAGCTGTATAAATACACGATACAAAATGTGTGCAACATTGATCATAGTTGGCGGCCGCTGGCACTCGTTCTCCAACCACTACGGAAAGACGTCAATCGCCCTACTGCTCGCTGACGAAAACAGCGGCCATTCCCATACCGCTTCCAATGCACATACTTGTGACGAATACGCGGGCACCGTACTGTCGTGCTATGTTGAGGGCAGTAACAATTTGGCGGGAACCAGCTGTAGGAGAACATTTATACCCTTACATGTACAGTGATATGACAAAGCGAACACATCACTTACTACATCCTAAGGGATGACCAAGAGCGATGGCGCCACCATGCACGTTGACTTTTTCCATTGGAATGCCGAGGTGACGGACGCTGTACAGTGCTTGGCTTGCGAATGCCTCATTGATCTCAAAAAAGTCGATGTCGTTGAGCATCAAGCCTGTTTGCTGAAGAACCTACAGAACATACAGCACCTTATATTCCAAAAAATAGGTATAAGCTATTGAAAGCAAGACGGACCTTAGGAATGGCATACGCAGGACCGACACCCATGATCCTCGGGGGAACACCCACCGTGGCTGCCGAAACGAACTTTCCGAGAATAGGGAGACCAAGCCTTACAGCGACAGAACGACGAGCGAGAAGTACTGCTGCCGCACCATCTGAGACTTGCGATGCGTTTCCGGCGTGCGTCGACCCGTCTTTCGTAAACGCCGGTTTCAACTTCGATAGCGACTCAATGGTCACGCCCTCTCGAACACCGTCATCGTAATCCACGAGGACCTCCTTTGCCTCACGCGTCTTAGGATCAATCACCTTAGCTTTGACAGGGAGGATCTCGGAGGAAAACTTCCCGGCCTTCTGTGCAGCTGCGGCCTTTTGGAAGGATGCGGCAGCGAAGACGTCTTGTTCGTAGCGTGACAGGCCGAAATCGTGCGTAACGTTCTCGGAAGTGATGCCCATGGGGATGAGGCAGTCCCTGGCAAACTGATTCTCAAGAACTTCTGCAGAGAATTCAGACTCGCTGTATTGCTTGCCGAAGCCATTAGTCATTGACTCCACGCCGGCTCCTAGTGGTATTGAGTATTTGGGTAAACTTTGACGAAGTGACAGCCGGACGCACCTATTCCTATATCGATTTGGCCGATTTTTATGAGACTAGCAATATGGTTCACACTCGTGAGACCGGAGGAGCATTGGCGATTGACCGTATTGACTGAAGTCGTAACAGGAATTCCGGCATGGAGAGAGGCCATGCGTGCAGCACTTGCACCACCGCGATCAGGCAGTACATTTCCAACAGAGATATCTTCAATAAGAGCAGGGTTCAGACCAGGCTTCGCATATGCGGCACGTAGGACGTGCGAAAGAAGAATATCTGGGAATGTGTCCTTGAAGCCACCCTTCCTGGCTTTAGTAATGGCAGTCCGCACAGCGGAGACTACGACTACGTCATCGTCATGCTTAGCGAGAATGCGAGCTTTGGCAGGAGAGACCGAGGAGGACACGGAAAACGACATGGTACGATGTGAACATACTGTGGGGAAAGGAATTTATAAACTTGGCCCGGGCGGGAGCAGTTGCAATCAGGCGCTCGGCCCGCGTGAGGAATCGGCCCGTGTTTACGGTAAACAAATTTCTACCCGTCTAGAAAAACGCGTCTTGTGTAAACGTTCGAGTTGCCGTTTTTGATTTGATTCTAATAGAGTTGCGAGACGTAGGATTTGTATTTGTCCTGGAAGTACTAACATAACTCATGTCTCAAAGCCAATTGATGTCCATGCAGGGGCAGAACTTGGAAATGAAGTGCAATAGTTGATAACCCTCTCTTTGGTCAGTTTTTGAAACTCGGGACTAAAAAGTGTCGTATCGGACCATGGTTGCGAGGACTTGAGCGAATCAAACGAAGAAAGGCAAGTCAAACCATCCAGGTCTTCCATGTCCGTTCTCTGACGCTGCCACTTGATGGGATTTCTCGATCGACGATGATCATCCCAAGCCTGTAGTTTTTGAACCAAGAGAAGAGAAAATGGGACCAGAGGCAGACCTTCATCCCAATGAATCAATGATGGAGGAAAGTTAGGAAGATTCAGTGTTCCAGGAAGTAGAAGGTCTATTTTGCATGCGGTCTGGGCGGTTTGGGCAGGAGCATTAGTTAATCGGTACCATAGAATGCAATAGGCTGCCTGGGGATCCTTAGATGGGGTTGTAAAGAAGTGATAAGGATCCAGAACTACGAGGTTTCGCTTCAACTCTTCTGCAGTGATTGTACTTCCTGGTCGCAGAAGAACCAGGAGATCTACATCCTGAACAGGTCGTGAGCCATTGTTGCAGTATATCACAGGGGTCACGCACATTTGGTGAACGAGAATTTCCGTACAGAAAGCACGCCAGGCCACCAAAGATGGCCGAGCGCCAACCACACTTATAAAGGAGTCGGATAGAGTCCTGTGCAGCCATTATGACCATCTGCGTGCGTGTCGGGTTGGCAATTGGAGGTAATTGCGGTTCTGTTGGGTCAAGAAAGACTTCAGGAGAACTGCACAGAATCTGAGGTGGCTCGGAAGGTTGAATCGGGGGCAGAGGTGGAATAGCTTTGGCTATAGACAGTTCTAAGCCAAATCCTAACTTCTTCCAGACAGCGGCAGAACCTGAGTACTCAGAAATAAATCGCTGTACTCTTTCCCTTGATGCATCCCAAAGAGGAGGGTATAGCGGTTCTGTATCCAGATTGTCCAACATATGGACAAGCTTAAGCATGGCCTGAATAATGTCAGCTGCCGCTCTCCGAGCTTTAGTTGATGTCTTGGAAAGGGGTACAGCCCATTCTTCTAGTTTCTGCAGAACTACGTAGGAGATGGGTACGAATGGCAGACCATCAATATCTCGAATGAGATGCACAGCTGTCGTCTCTATAAACGAGATGTCAATGACACATATCTTCTCGTAGTTTCCTTTCATGGTATGATCAAAGTAGGACAAAACATTGGAATTGTCTTGTGTGTCCCATGAAATAAAGAAACGTGATTGACCCTGCGAATGCTGGACCAGCTGAACTTTGAGAGTCTCGAGGGAGGGCCATACTCCTCGGGTTGATGGCGCCAATATCAACGCTTCGAGTTTCTGAACGGGAGTGAGGGGTCGTGATAAGACCTGTTGAGTAATTGATAATTGAATGATAAAGAATAAGATCCCTACCTTGGGTACGCGTTCGATCCCGAAGCCGTAGCAAGCAAGATCGCCACATAATGCACATGTGTAGTTCATACGCCTTAGGATAGTTATGAGAGCAAGAGCAGCATTGTTTATGAGCTGCATCTGAATTCTGGTCATGAGAAGGTAGATCAGTAATATTGATTACTGAAAATCGAGAGCGTATATAAAACGTCGGCAGAAGCCGACAAAGCAACTAACATCAAGCAAGTCGTAAGCTTTTTCGAAATTTTATAGGTGAAGCGAGGAGCGTAACAAGTGAAGCATCTTAGTAGCGTACGAGGAATGAGTCAAAACTGCGTAAAGGTACTAGCTATAGGTATCCAATGATCAGAAAACTGAATGGGTCTGTGAGTTGCGCGTCAGCGTCATGAATCGATATGTGATGAGCTGAGATGCATGAGACATTAGGAATGGAATCGTCATTCTGTAGTATACCAATTCACGCAGCCCCACATGGGAAAGTCGTAAAAACGTTTCAGCGGAGCATTGATCATGAATGAAGATTTTGTTTCATACTTCGAAACCGAGCGATCTCCATGCAGATGCAGAACTTGGAAACAGAGTACAGTAGTCGTTAACTCTCTCTTTGGTCAGCTTTTGGAATTCGGGGCTGAAAAGTGTTGTATTTGACCATGGACGTGAGTACGTCAGTGGGACGAACGCAGAGAGACCAGTCAGACCAACCAGGTCTTCCATGTCCGTTCTCTGACGCTGCCACTCAATAGCATTCTTCGATCGGCGGTGATCATCCCAAGCCTGTAGTTTCTGGAGCAGGAGAAGAGAAAATGGAATAAGTGGCAAACCTTCGTCCCAATGTATCAGTGATGGTGGGAAGTTTGGAAAATTCATTACTCCGGGAAGTAGAAGGTCGATCTTGCACGAAGTTTTCGTGGTTTGAATAGGACCATCGGTTAAACGGTACCATAGAATACGATAGGTAGCCTGCTCATCCTGAGATGGGGTCGTAAAAAAGTGATAGGGGTCCAAGACAACAAGGTTTTGCTTCAAATCTTCGATAGTGAACATATTTCCGGAAGAAGGCCCAAGGATCAAGAGATCCACGTCCTGGAATAATACGTTAGCATTGCCTCACGAGACTTTTGACGAGCAGTCACATTTGGCACACGATCATTTCCGTAGAGAAAACACGCCAGGCTGCCGAAAACGGTCGAGCACCAACCGCATTTGGACAGGAGGCGAACAGAATGATTTGCTGCCATGATGACCATCTGTATGCGTGTTGGTTCTGCTAACGGAGGTGACTCAAATCCTTCTGGTTCAGGGGAACATGGAATTGAAGGAAGCTCAAAAGGTTGTATCTGCCAAGATAAAGACGGGGATTTGACCACGGGTAGCGCTGAAGCAAAACCAAGCTTCTCCCACGCGGAGGCATAACCTGAATATTGGGCCATAAATCGCGAGATATGCTGTCTTGATGTACTCAAAAGAGATGGATCCAACGGTTCTATGTCCAGATTGTCGGCCTTGAGCAGCTCCAGAACAACACCAGCTGCTAACTCCGCCTGCTTTCGAGAGCGTTTCGATGATTTCTCGGGAGACTCCGCCCATTCCCTCAATTTTTGCAAAAGAATATAGGAGATGGCCACGAATGGAAGACCATTGACATCTCGGATAAGATGATCAGCTGGGGAATCTAGGTAAGAGATATCGACAGCGCATATCTTCTTTGTTTTTCCTTTCATCGTGTGATCATAAAAAAGTAGAGTGTCGGGTTGGTCCTTTGAGACAAAAAAATGCCCTTTTTGTATCAGTTGAGACCTCAGAATCTCGATCGGAGGCAGGCCGGAAGACACAAATATCACGACTTCGACTTTCTGTATGGCCGATTCCAGTCATGATCAGTTATGTTTGAATAGATGATCACTCGCCTTGGGGATATATGGTAACCCGAAACTATGGCAAGCAACATCGCCGCACAATGCGCATGTGTATCCTAGGCGCTTAAGACTCGAGATGAGAGTAGTAGCAGCGTTGTTGATGAGCTCTATCGTAACTTTAGCCATGAAGACTGTGATGGTTATTGATGTGCTGAAGCCAATCAGGTGGAGAAGAGCCAAGTGTCGAACTCATCAGCAGATAAACGCCCGATTTGGAAACAGAGTCCAGGCCCTAAACCTGCCAGGATGGTTTGAAGCCATTCTGGCAGAAGAAAGTGTAGGAAGAGCTTCGCAGCACATGGTAGAGATTACGAAGAATTCTGGGAATAGGATAAAAACATAGGATAAAAACAGCTCAATAGCTACAACTGACACCAGCACACATGCACACTCAACTTGGAAAAGGCCGCGCGCGTCTCGCCATTGCGTACGATGAGATTGAAAACGTGGGCGGATCACGTGAATGTTTATTTCGACCTTTGCGTTGAACTCGATTTTTAGACGTATTCTTATGACACGACTTAGTTATATATACTATCCCACCCCTGTAGTTCGCAGTACCCTCACGACGAATAAACTTGCCGGGTTTGACCTTCGAGAAGAAAAAATGACCCCTGATTGTTGTGTCATTTTGTATTTCAGTGTCGCGGTGGGAGGTCCCTGAGGACGTGAATATTGCAACTCTACTTTCTGAAAACGATAGTTGCAGAGTCGTTCTGAATAGTCCGATAACCAAGACCCAGATCACTCACCGTGGGGGATGCGTGGTGTTCCAAAGCCATAGCATGCAAATTCGCCGCATAAGGCGCACGTGTATCCCGAACGCTTAAAAACCGAGATAAAACCAGCGCTGTCTGTGAGCTTTGTCGTTGCTTTAGCAATGAAGTGGATGCGACGTCCGTTCGGATAAAGTACCAACGGCGAAGCCGATCTCATCGTTGCAATATGTTGTTTAGAGATATCAAGTCGGTTTCTGCATCAAATAACATACATGAAAGCGATTCGCAGTCTAGGTCCTAGGGAAGCGAACGACGCCATTCCAAACATGTCGATATGACAAAAATAGTTTCAATGAAGGAATCCGATAAATAACAGAAAACAGTCAGAACTCGATAGCTGCGATGACATGTATATACGAGGAGAACGTACGTGAATTAATGGATCTCTATGGGTAGCTATAAGTACAGAGGCTTATTTTGTGTCCGTTGCGCTCAGCATTCTTTGTCGATTCGAAGGAAAAAAGGTCATATCAAGTCCAGGAAACACATCATAAGAAACTGAACGCCAACCAATCGAGTCATGTACCAGCAGCACCAGTACCAGACGCAGATGCCGCTGAGCTTGATCTAGTCCTTGGTATTGGAGTATCCGAAGCTGGATGGGTATTTGCTGCCGGTGCAGCGCCAGACAAGAGTTCCAACCATCCTGCCCCACTTGAATCAGGAGTACTCGAAGCTCCGACACTCTCATCCGGCGCTGCGTCCGGCTTTACTGGTGCCTGTACTGCAGGTGGGGTGGGCGGGGCACCAGGATGCGGAAGCGACGACGATCTATGAGATGGCCAATCGATACCGAATGACGCAGCAGAGGTGCTCCCGCGGGAGATGGGCATCCCGCCCGGAGGAAGCGAGACTTTACGCTGTTGCTGATCCGCCTCGAGGAATGTGTTCGCAAAAGTATCACGCCCGTTCTTCTCGTTGGACCCGCCAGGCCGTCCCTCATCGTTCCGTGTGAACGGTAGTCCGTCGAAGCTTGGATGGCCCAGGTGTCCTCCGGCCGCTTCGGCGAAAAAGGCAGGCAGTCCGCCTGGTCCTGCCCCGTTAGCGCTCCCAGGTCCGTGTGTGCGCACCCAAGATGAGATATGCTGGCTAAGGGCGAACTCGGAGTGGGGTGAATGGAATGATGGAGGGCCGTGACCTGGTGGCGGTGAGGAGGGATAGGGCAAGTGATAAGGAGGATAATTCGAGGGGTGGCTAGCATCGGAGGAGCGGCGGAAGGGTGTGTGCGGGGGATACATATATATTGGTTCGTGGAGGCGATGCATAAAGTCTTCGGATTGCCCGTGTTCGCGAGACATGTTCATATCGAGAGGGTGATCAAGTCGTGCCTTTTTGTTCTGAGGTTGGTCCTCGTATGGCCGTTCGTGCGCAGGGTTCAACCGATCGCTTGACATTGGGTGCTGATTATCGTAGGAAAAGAGAGGAAAGGCCGACATTGGTAAATTGGACCTGGAGCGTTCGGCCGCAAAACGTTCATTGGAAACCGAACCTCTATGCTTGAGAGCGGCCTGAAAGAATTCGTCCACTACAGCACGAGGATGAAGGAGAGAAAGTAGACCCACCTCCGCGATCACCCGAGCCGTTGGTTTGAACTCTTCGTCATCCTTGCTCTGCTTGGTTCCCAAACTCATCTTCTTGGGAGAAGAAGGAACTGCCTCTTCAGCATCACCCTCGTCGTCTTCCTCATCTCCATCACCCGGCCCGTCATTTCTGGTGCCCGAACTTTCGCCAGAAAAATCTGCCGGTCCACGAGTATCCCTCTCGCCGTTGTGCTGGAATAGAGATTGAATAGGGGGAGGGTTCAAAACCAAGGGTCCCGACTTACACGGAGATGGCGCTGGACAATGTCGCGAACGTCACATGAGGAGTACTGGAAGAGCTTTGTATCATGGCCGTGCCTCTCGTCTGGATAAAAATAGAACTACTTGTCAAGACAATGGCCTTGGCAAAATGGTGGTACGGGCTTGGGCGAGGAAAAATAGGAACCTACCAAAAATTATAACTGCGACATCAACTGAGCACAATACACCAAGTTCGTGGGCCTTTTTGAACAAACCATTCTTTCGCTGGAATGGAAAAGATATAAAAAGAGGCGAGTGCCAAGACTGGGTCAAAAATAGCCTTCTCCTTGTAGGCAGGGTTGAGATACCTTCAAGAAAGTCACTGAACGATTACGCTCGTTCTACAAAAAGGGTCACTCAGTACTGTATTTGATGATTAAAGGGGCGAGATAGGGTATGAGAAAATTTTCCGTTTCTCCTGATAGTCCGAACAAAGAGTTGTAAGGGCCGCAACTCACTGTAATGGGCTGAATCTCAATCTTTCTTCTCCCCATGATGCGGCGTGGTACAAACAAATGGACTGTGTGCTGTGCGGTCAAAGAAAGAGGAAACGACGAGGATGTGAAAAAACAAGGACAAACTCAGTATGTGTGACAAATCCTCTGATCATCTTGCCGCTGGCTTGTTCGTTGCTGCCTGGTCCTGGGGAACAGGGGCTCCCTGTTATGTAACCGCCACACAATTTTCGAGTGAGGAGAGGCAAGTGGCAGCAAAAGTTTGAAGAACGTCATCCATTGAAACTTTCGCTCAAAATAACAATTTAATTGAGGGCGTCTATTCTTGTCGCTGCACACGTGGTTCTTGTTTTAGTACTTGAGCTACCCAAAAGAATTATAGGTCCGTTAGCAGTGATTTACTTCACAAGTCAAGGTGCTAAGATATGTGTAGTTCAAAAGAAACTAGAAATTCAATTGCAATCTCGAGGCTTGAGCCATTTGAGCTTGATCGTGATCGGCCGGGCCGATAATCCCTCTCCGGCCGCACCGCCACTCGGTGCATCTCTATAAACGGTCCATTGCCTATCTGATCAAATACAATGTCCGTATGTATCTTTGAGTCTACAAGTTACGTCCAACCATCTTTGCTATCCTTATCCGTTCATTTGAGGGCTAACCTCCAACTCATATTCGTCGAATGCTGTGAGCACCTCAATAGCTCTATATCGTGAAGGGAAAGCATCGCAAAATAAATCACAATTAGTGCATCTCGTACAGAAAGACATTTAGAGGAACGAGAACAATGATTGCCGGGAAACCAATTGAACAACCAGGATCACGTATGTTGCGTCTGAGTCCGTAGAAGCCGCTGTCTGCCTACACAAACTCGAATGACGTCTATTCCTTCATACGAGCGACGATACCGTCAATGCGGGTTTCCACGTGTGGATTCCTTCCAGGCATCTCGAATAACCAAATTGATCTGCAACAATTGCACGACTTTATATGGATGCACAGCGTAATTCTCTCGGCGACGTTTGAAATGTGGACGATGATTATGGAGGCCGGTATTTTGTGAGGAGCAAATGAAGAGATTGTTCTCCAAAGAAGCGTCTCTCGTCGTGAAAAGAGAGTCAATGTGATAGTCCGCCAGAACTCGTAAGAAATCCATGTGTAAGAATGAGGAGGCCGAGGCGTGCGAGAGGACTCAGCCAACCTCCTGACCCGCCGGTGTATCCGACGCGGCTGACAGTTCCAGATATGAAACTCATGACACAATTCACGGCTCGCTCAGCCAGACATCTGCATGATCGATGTACTATGCCAGCCAAATCTATTTAGGACGAGATCAGGTATAGTAAGTAAGTATGTAAATTCAACCTGTCACGATTGATTCATTCAGGTAGCGCACTGTGAGTGATGCTCGCAGATACGAAGGATCTAAGGTATGGGGGTAACGCTGGCAGAAAGGGAAATAGTAGACGACTTGAGACAAATATACCGCGCAATCGCTTGACTTAGGTAGGGCAGAGTGAGTGATGCTTGCAGATACGAAAGATCTAAGGTAGGGGGGTAACGCCGGCGGAAAAGGAAATAATAGACGTCTTGAGGGAAATATACTGCACAATGGGTTGTTGGCCGCGTTGTCTGACATCAAGACCCACGAAGTGGTACTCCAGATAGAATGAGACTGGAAATTCGACATGATATTTTGCAGAACGAAGTTACATGCCGAGTTTCGAGAATGCCCAGCTGCTAAGGCACCAACGCAACCTGCGTTGTCCGAATGAATAATTATATGGCAATTCTTGTATTTTGCTGTAATGATAGCGTGCACCGCAAGGTCGATTGCAACCATCTCAGCCCAGCCTATGTTGCGTTCGGGCGACATCCATCCTGGTAGTAGCTTCCAGGCCAGCCACTTCCCATTCAGGGTGAAAGCAATGCCTCACAAGGTCGATGCATCCACATACACAGAAATGTCAAGGGGATCAGGAGGTCGCATCATCTTCATGGAACACTGAGAATGTAGGAGAGTGTCCTTCCACCAATCAATGTCAACCATAACCGCCGGAGTGATTCTATGTTGTCCAGGGTGGCGAGTCCTTAGCAAAACTAGCTCTGAACTTAAACAGACTCAATAGTCATGAACGGCCATCAGGTACCACTAGTGTGACGTGATTTAGAGTCCCTATCAGAGATTGGTCATCTGTAGTGATACAAAACACCCAGAGTCCATTCACAGAGTTTTCCCAAGTATTTAGTCTGTTTGGATATGGGCAGCACCCGGTCTTGCTTGCGAGTGACCACTTGAAACCAATATAAATGAAGTTCTCGCTAAACGGTACAAATTTTTCGGCAGCCCAGGGCCAGCCTAAATCATCCGCTAAGGACCAGTTCAGATCCTCCAAGTATTTATAATAGGGCGCCCCTTCTGAATTAAGGTGAACATATTGGAAGAAGATGAAATTGTCAACCCACTTCAATACCGCTTCTATACCTTCAGAAAGAAAGATGTGGACAATGGCATCAGCCACCAACCCAAAGATGCCGGGTGTCAATGATATCCCAAAATTCAGTCGATGATTGAATACAACCTTGTTCTCCATAGACGGGGCCATGAAGAGTCTGTCACTTGGTAGAGTAGGAATGATGCGAAAGGCAGATTTGACATCAAATACTGTCACTTGTGTGCCTTGAGGAGCATCGGCAACAAGCATCCAGCAGGCAGAAAAGGTGCCTCAATTGCATTGAATACATTTTGTGTTGATGTGCGAGTTTACAGATGGAATTAAGGGGTTGTTGCGTGGGTAAGAATGATTCACGGTGTCGAGGGAGTTTACGCCTCCTCAGAAAGAGATAGCGAGCGGTCGAAGAGCCTCCTTTAGTATGCAAGAGTGACACAGTGATAGAGGTAAATTGGCCAATTGTATTCGCCACCAGTGGAACTAGTTGTCTTTGTAATGAGAACCGTCAGAGAGTTCACTAGAGGATGCACAGAAGCTCGAGGATTTTCAACGACTGATGGGATCAAAAAGGGGCGTCTGTTGAAAGCTATCTTATTCGTTTATCAAGAGCACGAAGACCCGTCAACAATCTAAGCGGCGAGAGACGGAACGACCAGAACACCAAGCCACGAGATGAAAGTCATCTTATTCGTTTATCAAGAGCACGAAGACCCGTCAACGATCTAAGCAGCGAGAGACGGAACAACCAGAACACCAAGCCACGAGAATTATCGTCAACACAAGCAGCGAATAGCGTCAAGAATCTTCCAAAGTCTACCAGAAACGAGTCGATTTTACAGGGGGAAAAAGCTACTTTATTCTTCGTATCGTAGTCCTTTTTATATCTGAAGTTATTTAATGTGGCGATCGGCGATCCCTCCCTGATTTTAAGGTAGACCAACAGTCGGTCTCGTAATCCCAAACCTTATTCCAGCTTGCTTTTGTCATTCAATCGATTTGTTGCCCCTCCCGACGTCATCTGGTTGTTACTTCCTTCTATCTTTCCTTCGACTTCTGTCCTGTTTCAACGCCAATTTTGAGTCGACTCTTCTCAATCCATAGTCCGTTCGCTACAGCCGTCCGTCTCCCTCATCCTTCAATTTCGTCCGTACTCGCCATTTCCGTCCTTCCACTAACAATATGTTCCTAGTACTCGTGTATACCAGATTCGTTCCATTTCCGTCTTCACATCCTTCGGCCCTACCACAACGGTGATGCGAAGTTTTCCTGGCGGTACATTCAATCACGTTAAGTGGAGCAGTGCAATAAAAGCCAAAAAGCTGCTCGACCAATTCTGGTGCCAGTCCTTGCAAAACTCTACCAAGCTCGTGTTTCTTGCCATATTTTGTAATAATGAATTGATGGTGATTGGTAGTATGATAATGATTAGGCAGAGAGAATGTATGGATTAAAGTAAAGCATTCAAGCCCTATTCCTTCACCAAAATCAGGGCAATGCTGGATGTAATCATAGTGGGCCTGGAAAGAGTAGGCAATGGCATGCACCAGAGGGCTGCTAATGAGAGCCTCTGGGCCAGCAAAGCACTCTTTGCTGTGATTGAATTTTGAGTTTGAAACCTGCAACTTGCCTGAAGCTGTGAGAGACAGTGAGGAATCACCATGGCAATTTCACTACATGCTTGGTTCCTTGGTTCCTACTATAGTTTTCTCACCAGTTTGGATCCCTTCACATGCCACCTCCCCTGCAAGAGCACCTTTGCTGCCCTCAGCTGCAGCCAATCCTCCTTTCCCCACATCATGGCCTCTATCTCCTAAGAAAGCCACAAGGAGGCAAGCCTCCAAGTGTCCAGCTCCTACACCTGCACTGCAACTCTCTCTTGATACAGCAGATACCTTCTTACATTCTCTGGCTGCCCCCTGGGTGCCATCTCCTCCCAGCACTGTTACAGCCATTGCACCCACCAGTGCTGCACTGCCTGCTACGGCTTCAGATTTTTTCACTATCTCTTAGGCAGTGCTTGCAGACCTCCTTCAGAGGTATGGCATGGATATTGCACAGGTAGTACCCACTGCTGTGCATTAGCCAGTACCCACCACTGTGCATCAGCTGCCTTCACACAGCAGTCAGACTTGACAACCACAGAGTGCTGGCCTACAGCCTGCATTACCTTGTATGTTGTTCTATGATGCAGCTTTACATCTGCCCTGACCAGTTTTTCAGGCTCCTCCCCAACCCTGCTACAGTCAGGCCCTTCAGCTCTTGGCCACAGCCTGCCTTTCCACCTCTGTGAACCAGCTACCTGCCTCCACTTCAGCATATGGGCCACCTAGCCACCCCACTCCTATGCCTTACATGCACCATCATGGGGCTCTGTCATCCACAACCCATTCTATTGCCCCTGGCTGGGCTACCCTCCTCTTGCCCACTTCTTGTGGCTCCTCCTCAGGCCACAGCAGAATTGAACCCAAACATCATACCAATCCTGCTCCACATACAGCAAGTATTCAACTGTAGCTGGACAGTTTACATTTCACTGGACTTACTTACAAATGCTGCCTGTCATAGGGCATTAACTGCACTTCAAGGAGTCCCATGGAATCAATTGCAGTCTGAGGAGGTATGGAGGCCAGCAGACCCACAGATGATACTAGAGAAGGTTGATAGCAGGCTGTCTCCACTGAGGCCTTGCCAGATGGTGTCATACATCTGTGGGAAGTGGGGCATAGGTGATGTGGCTCTGAGAGAAGGGTTCCTTGAGGCCCTCAGACAGAGGTTTCTTGGAATTGACCCCAAGATTGTTGGATGAAGGGTCAGATCCATCATGGGTGGAAGCCTTGGTGTTGTCAGCCTCTGGAATGTCCACCATGGTTGTCCCCAAAGAGGAAAAAGCCTTAAAAGGATGACTTAGTGGAGATGGGGGCTGGAAGTGAGTGCACAGACAATGTGCAGTCAACAACAAAGCAGGGGTGTGACCAAGGGGTAACACAGGGTGAGATCCTGATGCAGTCATACCTCAGAAAAAACCAGTAAAGAGGGAGAGAAAGATGCAAACTGGAGAATGTAGTATGAGAATGAGCACTTGTAGATGGTGTGTGATGTTGGTTCAAAACTAAGCTGCTCAGCAGGAAACACATTCTGCATACATTCCATGCCCCCCTTCTGCAGACACAAATTTGGTATAACAGTGTGGGAAGTGGAGACCAAACCATAGTACATGACACAAAGAGATTGAACTCCACACCAGAGTTTGCACACAATATGTCTGCAATTAAATTGAGGTAAGAGTCATAATCAGATAAGGAGGATGGGTAACACAGCTGGACATGATCAGTGACAGCTGTATACATCCCAGAAGAAAAAAATCTATCTCCCATGTGCAAATCCTGCTCCCATGGTTGTCCTAAAAGAGGAAGAAGCCTTAGGAGGATGACTTAGTGGAGACAGGGGCTGGGAGCAAGTGCACAGCTGATGTGCAGTCAATGACAAAGCAGGAGTGTGACCAAGCAGTAACACAGGGCAAGATCCTGATGCAGTCATACCTCAGAAGTAACCAGTGAAGAGGAAGAGAAAGATGCAAAGTAGAGAATGTAGTATGAGAATGAGTGCTTGTAGATGGTGTGTAGATGTTGGTTCAAAACTAAGCTGCTCAGCAGGAAACACATTCTGCATTCATTTCATGCCTCCCTTTTCTGGACTTCCACCTCTAAGAATGGAATCAATCATGGGAAAAGGGGTTCTACTAACCATTGAATATTGTTTACAAATTTGGTATAACAGTGTGGGAAGTGGAGACCAAACATAGTACATGACACAAAGAGATTGTACTTCACACCAGGGTTTGTGCACAATGTGTCTGCAATAAAATTGAGGTAAGAGTCATAATCAGATAAGAAGGATGGGTAACACAGCTGGACATGATCAGTGACAGCTGTATACATCCCAGAAGCAAAAAATCTATCCCCCATGTGCAAAACCTGCTCCCAAGGGTTCATGGCTCAAAAAGGATCTGTAGAAAATCAATGTGAAATACCCATGGAACACAAAAGGACATATGAGTCAAGGTAATATATAGATTTGATCAAAATAGAGAAATCCACTGGATCCTTGCTTATATCCTAATAATGTTCTTCTTCTGCCCTACATGCAAAGTATTGCCACTCCACATTGACTTGAATATGAGTGAGAGCCCTGTCAAAAATGAAGCATGTATATGGAAGGTCAAATCACTAATTAATAGAGTGAGATTTCCATCAGAAAAGCATACAGAATTAATGTCAGAGAGCATTGAGTCTGTGCACAAAGGGAGATAATGGGGAGGAAGATGAAAAAGAGACATGAAGGTGGGAAAAAACATGAAATTGAAAACAGTTTTATGCTCAGTAAAGGGGCACATGAAATAGAAACTAAATGGAACATCACAATCAATCATGTTTACAGGTCCAAATACAAGCAACAGATACATTTTCAGAAAATTCAAGTGAGAAGTATACTGGGTGGCACTAGACAGAAAGGATTCAATCAATTTTCACACCTTAAAAAAATAAAAAATGTCAACTTTGCTGTAGCCTCTTTGTACATTTATAGTGGCATGCTTAATCACTTAAAGGTTTTCTCCAAGCACTATGGCATCACAACAAAATTTGCACTGGGGGATAGTCAAGTGATGGAAGCATTAATCAACAAAAACACCCAGGCTTTGTTGTGCAAGAGCATTGGGAACCCACAATACAACATTCCCAATATCCCTGCCCTTGCAGCTCTCATGCATTGTCATGGCATCCCCCTGGTCATGGACAATACTTTTGGCATATGTGGTACTATTGCTCAGCCTCTGGATCTCAGCACAGATATTATTGTAGAGTCTGCAAACCTGGTTTATCAAGCCAGTCAAGGTCTTGAGTTTAACAACTGACCCATATATAGTGGATAGGTGGTCACAGTACAGTAAAATCAGTGGTGTTATCATGGATAGCAGATGCTTTAATTGGGGAGCATCAACAAAATTTTCTGGTTTCACTAGTCCCATCAAAGGCAACAGTGGATGGGTAGGAACTAATATTGTTGGACATACTTTCTGGGATGTATGTTTTAGCTGTATTGTTGTCCAATAATTCTTTGCTCATATAGTTCTTGTCCATACATGTAGTTCCTTAAAGAAGAGTCTTTCACCACTAAGTCCAATTCAACCTTTTACACAATCTCAGTGCTTGCCTTGACCTGCAATCTGCTTGGCTTCTCATCCAGGGATGTATGTACCTACATCTATGTTCCAGTATGATGCTTATAAATTCACACACAGAGGAGACTCTTTTTCTACACATTGAACACCATCTTTTCAATGCAATGGCAAAGTGCCTTGATGCACACCCCAAAGTTGCAGGTAACCCTGTGATGTGGGTATTGCTGCAACAACAAGACCTTGTTTGGACATTGTCCTCTACAATGTCAACAACATTCTCCACAATGTCACTGTAGCCCCTCTGTACCCATCACTGTTGCCATCCATTACACCCTGGGTTCTCTCACCTCTTTGATACCATTCTTGGCTCCCCATTCCCAACAATGTCAGATGTACCTGACTTGGAACTCATTGATAGAGCCCCTCTCATTATCCCACATGTGCATACCAACACACACCTACCATTACCAACATTGACTGTCAACTCATCTACCTTTTCATTTGTTCAATGTGATTTCAACATTTCAACACCAAATCACTCTCCATTCAAGAGTATTTTACCCTACATCTATAAGGGGATGACCCTGTTAGGTAACTCTGATAGGTCTGACTCTATCTGGCCTTAGTCATAGGCATACCATTGTCTCTAGCACAGCTGACTGACTGGCTGCCAAGCCCCTGCACCCTGCAGTCAGTATTAGTCAGCCCTTCATAGTCATCAGACTCTATTTCTCCTTTTGCTGTATTGTTAGTCATTACTGCTTAGCAGACCTGGGCTGCTTACTACATATAGCATTAGTCATAGCATAGCCACAGACATAGTATATAGCTAGTCAGCAGGATAGAATATCCTCTGACCAAACAATAGCAGTGTTCCCCTGGCCTATACATTGAGCTAACTGTAAGAACTCTAGTGTCACTACTCATGCTTGGCTTGCTGCACTCACCCCTTGCCTGACTCTTAGCTGCCTTGTGCTACTTTGACTCTGACTTGTTGCTTGGGTCCACTTGCCTTCTGTTGGGTTTATTTATGGAACACTTGTCTCCTTACAAGAGTGGAGAACATTGAGTTCTTTGTGGTACCAATTTACAAATGCAGAGCTCAAGAGTGGATTCTCCAGGTAACTAGAATTAATATCAAGCAGCTTGAAAGGTTCCAGATACATTGTGAGTTACTGATGGTTCTGTGCAGATGAGGTTCAGGTTGGACATAAAAGTGTGGGAAGAAAGGAAGATGGTGACTGACAAATTTGATATGATCACATGGTCAAACACAGCATCTCCAATTTAAGAAAAATCAATGAATTCAATAACTACTTAAGTATGATAAGTTGATGTAGCAAGGAGAGCAAACTTGTTGCTATTCATGATGAAGCATGCTTTTTTGTGGATGCTTATTATGGATCATGCACAGTGACAGGCATAGGTACATCCTCCTATCTGATTGTGTTATTATTTCACTATGGCTGAGCACAACTCATGCCATCCCAACTTGGGGGTTGTTCCATAATCCTTTAGTCAGCCCTGTGTTATTCAGTAGCCTGATTTGTTGATGCATGAGCCTGCATTGATGGCCTCTGTGCAATTTGTGATCTTCTTTGTGAATGATATTATACCACTGCTTTTTGCTTTATATCATCTCTTGCTTGATGCATTAACTTTTGTTTTGAAGAGGCATTCTAGGAAACATCTTATCCCTTTCTGTCTCTTGATACAGAAAAGCATGCTGACCATTCATAATCTAGATATTATTGCTCTACTTCCACCAGAGCTCCTGATGTACACTTTCATGCAATTGTGTAGTGGCCTCTTCTCTCTGTACACCATATTTACCTGTGGTGCCATTTCACACAGATGGCATGCTAAAGCTACAGATAACATTGTTTGGCAAGCTCTATTTCTCAGTTGTTGAGTTGTCAAGCTCACTTGTGTCTGCTGGTCCATCATAAACCCAAGACTTGCTGAGAATACATTGTTGAGAACACCAGAACCGGTTACCCCTACTGTTCACTCTGAGCCTGTACCTGAGCCTGTAATAGCAACACCAAAAAAGACATGGTGAGCAAAGAGATTCTTTGCAAATGATGGTGGCTTTTCATTCTCTTCCTCCTTGTCTACAGCACCTCCACAGTTGAGTTTGCAGCATTTCTTCCCTCCAACTCCAAGTGTTCTCCAGCTGTGGCATGTTCCTCCCTCACCCTTTTGTCCTGCAGCATGTTCCAGCTCAAGTGCACCTTCCCTTGCTCCTTGTTGCACTGTCACCTCTCTATTGGCAGTGGAATCCATAATTCCTATCAAGATCAACAACAAGACTTGAACAATGCACCATTGCAGCTGGATTGGCAAAAGCTATATTGCATATGCCTCAAACTTGAGCAGCAGTGGAACAAGACTACTTAAGTACCTGTATTTGGATCCCTTCTTCCACTTCCAAAGGCACTTGCTCTGGCCCCTTGACATCTTTCCCACTCATACATAACACTCCCTCCATTTCCATCTCCAAAGATGGTTCCATACATACTGCACATCTTGTCAGTTATGGGGTACATGGAGAGCATGTATTGTCTTGAGTTTGACTCTAAATGGATTATCACTGGATCAAGGGACTGTACAATCAAGGTTTGGAGTTTGAAGAATGGCAGGCCATTAGGGAGCTTCAATAATCCCATTCCACTTCCAGGAGGTGAGCTTCAAGGCTGCATAGGTAGTGTAAGTTCAGTGTTGACTGGGATCTCAGCAAGGAGGACCCTGATGGTGCAGAACACAAACATGGATTTATGGTTAGTGGCAGTTCAGATTACTCAGAAGGTGATTACAGGCTTAATATAGGTAATAAGCAGGAATGCCAGCCTTAGTTTAGGTAGTTTAGGTAGATGATAGGAACCTATCTTAATGACAATGTTATTTTTGATCCCTCTTCCTAGGCATCACTATGTAACACACTTCATACTTCTTGAATGACAGAGCATCAGTTGATAGAGCTACATCCCAACTTTGATCCTAAAGATATCTGAATATAAGACAAGAGGGGTGTATCCTGATTCACATTCTATGAGGGTATCAGAAACCAATCCAAAAGTCCCAGACTTTCTATTTGTAAACTAATGCTTGTATTCTCTCTTGCTCTATTGACCAACTCTTGTACCATCACCAGATTGACAATATGGGCATGAAGCATGGAGATACATGTTTTGAAGACACCTAGAATTGAATCCATTTCTTATCCTCATATTTCATTGAAAATTTTTGTGAATCCACAAGACTGTAGTGGTGAGAGAACATGTCCCAAATACAATCTACAAGTCAGAGTGACATATGTTCCCCACTCCATTACCATTCATATAGTTAGATGGGTTCCTCAAGGAGATGGGATGTTCAAATGTCAATTCTTGATATAGGATGAACCAGCTACAAGAAATTTATAATGATGGAGCTATTGGTGTACTGCTTGTGATGTTTGTATTTGACAATGAAAAGAGTTGAGGTTTGTTACATCTCCTTCATCATCATGAAGATGGAAAAAAAAATCTAATCCCTGTGTCCATTCAATGCATAATTCCCTTTGCTTCTCAGGAGACCTTGAATAATACTGGTTCCACTGACCAAGAGTCCTTGCTGTGAATAGAGGAGTTGCAGCCACTCTGGCATCAGTGCTTGGCAAGGGGGAATGTTTTCTTAACTCCTCATCCTCTTGATTATCTGAGTCAGGATCTGAGACTAACACATTGTTTTTGGAAGGAAGCTCAAAAACTATAATCAGTTACTATGGAGTACAGAGTAATCATGACTCACTGAATTGGTGTATGTGCCTTGCTCAACCTTGAGAATATCAAGAGCTGCCTCTTTCTGGTTGGAGCTTTGGTATCATAAAACATGGATAAAAAGAAAAGCTGCTTGTTTGATAGGCAGCCTAACACCACAGCTGAGTCTAGCCCATCCTGGGAGGAGAGGTTTCTAGCTTGGTTTAACATAATCTTTCTTTTATATCAATTCAAAGACATAGTCAATACTCATTCATAATAAGTTGGTCCTGAAGTTTCTGAACATAGGAAGTGAAATCATGAGAGTTGTAAGGGGATGACTCTGTTAGGTAACTCTGATGGGTAACTCTGACTCTATCTGGCCTTAGTCATAGGTGTAGCATCATCTCTTGCATATCTAATTGACTGGCCACCAAGCCCTGCATGAAATGTCTATCATCAATGCCCACACCCTGATCTTTGGCCTTAGCCCATGCAGTTCTCAGTGCTTTGAAGTGTGCCTCGATGCTGGACCCATCGACATACTTGATGGATCCCAGCTCCTCTTCAGCGTGAATGAGGCCAAGGTCAGTCTTCGTGTCATGAAGGATGGTCAGGGATGCCCATGCAGCTGCGGCAGATCCGGCCATGCAAACGCCCGCACCAATAGGATTGAACACGTTTAGAGTCATCATGCTCCTCGCATAGGCATTGCGTTGAAGCCACTCGTCCAGGGTTGGGTTCAGCGCACCCCACCAGGTCAACCTCTCGGGCATTTCTGCCTTGACTCTGGTGTTATCGCCCCCCTCCGGACGCTTTATCTCGCCTGTCAGGTACCCTATTAATTCACGGCCGCAAGCTGCCTCCGTCATGGTTATTTCGAATGAAGGCCAGTTCAAGCCGTCGAATTTTTCATCGGTAGGCAATAGGAATAGAGTTGGATTCTGAGACATATTCATGTCTTTCGTTTGGAGTCAGGTCTGGTGTCAGTGGGTTTAAAAAGAATTTCGGGAGTCGCTCTGTCTACTGAGTGGCAAGGGGCCGATAACCTGTTGGTTTATATACTCAGTCAGTGTGTATCAACAACTGTATTGTTCTAAGTACCTGTTGGTTTATATACTAGTAATCCGTAAGCTACTGTGTGATATATGGATACTTGGGAGCTCACCTCAGTCGGTGTGTATAAACAACTGAGGGTCCCCTGTTCTCCATTCCGATCCATGTTCTTTCAAGTATACAGTTCCTCTTTCCTAATCCGTATTTCCCTCTGCGGCGGCGGCATTGAGTCATGTGGGATGATGCGCCTCACGGTCCCTTCATCAATAGAACCTGGTAAGGAGAACTACATATGCTGCCTGCTGCAAGGTCTCTATGGGATGAAACAAGCAGGATGTATCTGGAACCAAATGCTCAACAATAACATGGTTCAATGGGGATTCACACACCTTCAATGTAAATCATGCATTTATTACTGGAAGGTAGGCACAGGGATCACCATCACAGCTATTCACATTGACAATTTCCTATCGATAGCTAGTAGCAAAGAAGAGAATGAACAGTTCAAAGAACAGATGTACACCTTGTGGACAATCTCCAACCTAGGTCTCCCAAAATTCATTGTTGGTATTACAGTTGAGTGGGACTGCAACAATGCAAAAGTATTCCTATCTCAGACAGCCCTGATTGACAAGATCATCCACCAATTTGGCCAGAAAGATGCTTCTCTCTTGTCACTACCAATGGAATCTGGCCTGAAGCTTTGCAGGATTGACAGGATGACTTTACCCAAAGAGGAGCAGCTCACTCTGCAACATACACCATACCAATCACTTGTTGAATGCCTGCTCTATCTCACCATATCCACTAGGCCCGACATTACATACGCAGTCCAACAGCTTACACAATCACATGGACTCATATGCCACCATACATTGGAATGTGGCAAATCTAAAAGGGACTTGTGACTTGAAACTGACACCCAGAGGTAACAGCAATAATCCAGTTGACCTCACTGGCTTCGCCAACTCAGACTGGGCCAACTGCATTGATACATGGTGAAGCATAGGCAGGTATGCACGGAGCCTCGGGACTGGAGCAATATCCTGGGCAGCTAGAAAGCAGAAAACTGTTGCCGCATGCTCATGTGAAGCCAAGTACATGGCCGCCTTCAAAAGTGCCCAAGAATGTGTGTGGCTATTAAAAGGAATTGGATACAACGTCACCAGTGAACCCACCACTATCCTCTGTGACAATAACGCCGCCATCAAGCTCTCTGAAGATCCCACCCTACACTTGCGCATCAAGCATGTCGATATCAAGTACCATTTCCTCAAGGGAACGGGCCCAATCAAATGACAATGCACCGTCAACCCTCATATCGTGCCTGACCCTGTGGCACAAGAATAAGGCCATCCCCCCTTGACCCTCTACTATATTACAATGACACCATTGTCTCCCATTATTTACAGACATTTATATATACGAGTACTTCACATACGATACCCTCAGTTACTTGTATTCGACTGAGGGTAAGTTGCTTTATCGTATATCGCACACAATGGACTCTGACATCATACCCGTAGATATATCCTTACTTATCATTCAGTGTGATATTCCCGTTAGGATTCTAACAAAAGATACTTTGAAATAATATTATATGATTGCTCTTAACCATGCCAGATAGTAGGCTTGTCACATTTACAAGGAGCAGAATCAGGTCCAATGATTGTATTTCTCGAAAGGATGGGTCTAATGTCGAGTGCGGGGCCTGGAGAAGCTCAAGAAACCTTTGAGTGGATTCGATATCGCTTGCCTTTGCGTTTGAACCTTTAACTATAATTTTTCCTCGTGAAAGAACCAATGACGAGTGCGCATGGGCCGGCGAGAACAGACAAGACGACAGCAGCGACGTTCTCATGACCTTTGAGAAGCGATCGACTACAAGTTGCTAGGTTACTGTGTCACGATTGTTTGACGCCGAGCCGACGAAAACATCGATAAGAGACGAACAAGTCGCTTCAACCTCAAGTTCGTCGTGATTGTCCTCTAATTCTTTCGTCCTACAATTATGCTCATCCTGACCCGCAAAAACGCAGCAAAATCCGTGGTGGAAAATATGTGGCAGTATACTTTACACGTTGAGCTGGTAAGTAAATTTCTAGTGACGGATATTATACTTGAGACTACTTTAGAGACTAATCGCAAATAGCTGGGAATACCTTCATCTTCTGCCTCGAGACAGATGTTTTTCGACGCGACAGATGGAAACATTATAGCAAGTTTCTCATTCTGAGCGTGTGGTCTTCGGCTTCGGCTTCGGCTTCGACCCCGGCGTCACCTCCCGCCTAACGATATTCAACCCTGGAACGCCTCTCATTTGCATCCTCCCCACCAACATCGGCTCCACACCCGGCACATCCTCTTCTTCCCATCCGAGCGCCTCGCGGACGTACGCATTCGCCCTCCTCACAAGCTCCTCACGATCCCACTTCACAACCTTCAAGAATGTCTTATAGTACCCCAACCACGCACGGTAAGCCTGTTCTTTCGTCATTGACTGGACGGAGGGGAGGGCACGGGCAACTTCGGCTTTTTCGCTGCTAAGATCGACGGTCTCGAAAGGGGGATCAGTGGGTTGGACAGCGAGTGCACGCATCTCTTTTGTCATGGAGATGAAGTTCTTTTCGCAGGGATCGAGGACGATGATGCCCCGTCCGGATTTGCCGGCGCGCGCCGTACGTCCGAGACGGTGGATGTACTGTTCGGGGCTCGAAGGGATCCCAACTTGGACGACGAGGGTGACGCTGTCGATAGGATCGGGATCAGATGGAGATGTGGAAGATCTGATGTGACGTACCCTGGGAAGTCCATGCCGCGCGCTGTGACGTCTGAACTGACGAGGACGGCTTCTGCGGCGTTGGTGAAGTCCGCGCTGGCTCGTTCTCGAGCGCCTTGTCTGTTCCGCGAGTGGATCTCGTAGACGGGTGGTAGACCGGGAAGAGCGGAGAGGAGTTCGTATGCGAAAGAGACGTGTCGTGCGGTGGGGAAAAAAACGATGACCTTGGATTTGGAAAGGGGGTTGCTTCTGCCTTGCGGTCTGTAAGGGATGGTAGAGAGCTTGGCAGGAGTGGTGTTGCTATTCGCGTGTAGGAGGCGGTCGTGTCGTAAGATGTTCAAAAGGGTAGGGAAGGTGTTCGCAAATGGAGTAACAATGTAGGTTTGGGGTACTAAAACGGATGTCAAGATATATGAAGGCGGGAGAGGGAAAGCTGACGCACCATGCTCGTGCGCATTGGCTTCGTCCTCGAGCAGCGTCGACACGAATTCATGATCCTTGCTCAATGCTTTTCCAGCAATCTTTTGCAAAGTCAGCTGCGTGAAATATCCGTTAAGACAACGTCTCCGTACCTCTCGTATATCCTTGCTAACTGTGGCACTGAATAACATAACCTGCCTCGGAGATACTCGGCGGTCTGGAAGAGCGGAGAGAATGCCATCCAGGTCTCTCTTGAACCCCTGGTCCAGTAATCGATCAGCCTCGTCGTACACGAGGGTTTTGAGTCCTTTAAACTGAGCCCGGACATCGTCAGCAGTTTCAGGCGTTGTGAGATGGTCATGAAGACGACCAGGGGTAGCAATTAGGATGGTTGGCGGCTTGTTGAGAATTTTATGGAGGGTTTGATGAGGTCTACGACAAGTCAGTGAAACATCAACGGAAGAAAATTATACACACTTCGTTCCACCAATGATATGTCCGACTGTAATGTTTGTGTGATGTTGGAGTAGCATAACGGCCTCTTGCTCGATTTGGATTGCCAACTCGCGCGTTGGGGCTAGGACGAGCATAGAGATACCGTCGAGAGGCTGCGGGGCCTTTGCAAGGCGTTCTATTGCGGGAAGAAGAAAAGCCATTGTCTTTCCTGTGCCTGTCTTGGCTTGTACTAGGAGGTCTTTGCCTGCGAGACCGAGCTGGAATGATGTGAGCATGAATGAGATGGGGAGAAAAGAACGTACGTCGATGGTCGCGGCCTGGACATCAGACATGAACTGATGCTTGATAGCTTTTTTTGACTGTTGTGAGATGGGCGCGGACTGGAAGGTACGGTCGGAGAAGTGGCGCGAGGAGCTGGAGTCAGCTGGTGGAGGTGGAGGCTTTGTGGCCATGAGACGCGATGCTGAGGGAGAGAGCAGGGACGCGCGAGAACACAGCAGCACTCTGCCTCTGGACGCGCGAGGGTACAGCACGACTCTGCCTCTAGCCACACGACACACGCTCAACATGGTCCACCACAAAACTTTTATTGTGACCTTTGTGACGTGCTGCCCGACTACGCGTGTCTACATCACAACATAACACGCGTGACTGTATAATTCTAAGCACGCCTCCCCAGCGCTATAAACCACTCGTCCTCTAGCAATTCCCCTGCCGTCTGCCTCTCATTGGGATCCCATTGTAACATCTTATGCATGAGGCCCACGAACAAATCCCTCTCGTCATCTTCTGTCCAAGTTTGGAGGGCTTCCTGCAAACTTTCCCAGGACGGTGGTAATGTAGATGATGACAGCCTTCTGTCCAAGAATGAAGATGAACCTTCATCTGAGCCCTTATGTCAGAACTGAGCAGAATAATCGCAAAGAAGTGCACTTGCTATTGGCAGAGAAGTACTGATACGACATTTTCCCCCTTGCAATAAGCTGCGGTGGTGGAGGGCCCAGCAAGGATACCATTTCGGCCAAATGTGCCCCGCTGTGATATTGATGCTCCCTGTATGGATCGAATGGGCCGTCCCCTTGACAAAGATACCAAGCCTTGCAATTAAAGTTGGTCAGTTTCAGCTGAATGTATTGGTCCCAGCTTGCTTACCAAACAGCCAACATTCCAGATATCGATCTTATAACTCCATGGCGCCGCGAGAATAACCTCCGGCGCTCGATAATGATCTCGCTGCACATCCTCAAGATGCGTCTTCCCACCCACTACCGCTGCGCCAAAGTCACAAAGAATGGGCCAGTTCACACAATCGGTCGTCCGGTGAGAAACTGGTATCTTACGGCATTCATAAATGAATCTTCCGTCGATTTCTTTACGCCGACTTGGATTCTTGAGCTCTGCCTTCTCAAAGTCTTCGAGAACGGAAGTGTCCATAAGCTCGAACATTATATTATCTGTGTCAATGTCTGTGGGGAAAGTGGTATAAGACTCCTGTACTACATCAAGAAAGATAGTTTTCACCTGTGTGAATAACCTGGCACTCTTTGGCATAATCAAGAGCAAGGAGGAGTCGCTTAAGTAGCACGGCAAGGACATCAGGTGGGCAGTAGTAGCCTTTATCACTACTTATTAATTGCCTGAGGCTACCCCAAAGCGGTGGGTGCACAAGACAATGGTGTTTTCCGGCAGGCCCTTTGATAGTAAATGAGTCGATTAGAGGACGTATAGCTTCTCGACCCGGATGGTCTTTAGGCCCTTGGTTCAAACGCTCGTAGATAGCTAATTCCGGTGGCACCTTAAAGTGCGAAAGGGACGGATGGACGTAGACCTTCAATGTAACGTAGCAGGGATCCTTCTCATTCAAGTCTCGAGCCAACCAAGCAGTCGCAGTCATGCCAAATCCAAGCTTCCCAATAACCTTGTATCGAGAAAGGAACACTTCTCCGATACGTACGGGGTAATACCACTCGGCTCTATATCCAGAGAGTCTCTCTTCTTCAATGGGTTCGGTCGTTTCGATCCTAGGATAACTGGGTTTGAAGAGGTCCCTGATGGAGGAACGCCCACGAATCACGGCAGAGATTTTATCATAAAGACTGCGAAGGAAAGACAACAAGCGCAGTGGGGAGAGAAGTTTGCGAAGCCGAAGGAATCCAGCGATGAGCTTCACAAATACACTCTCAAACATTTTTTTGTTACAAGTGAGGGAGTATCGACGAGTTGTTTCTTTTATAATGGATAGATACACTGCTTCGTACCCGAGATTGCGAGGATTAAACAAGACCTTCCTGAATAATTGCGAGGATCGAACAAAACCTTCCTGAATAGAGAGACGCGCGTACGATAGCTTTTGTCTTCATCTCTTTGTGACCACCCACACATATTCTTATTCAAGGCGCCCACACACGACCGCTAGAGCATACACACCCTGGAAACGACATCCTTTGTATTTGCCTTGTATCTTTGCCTTTTGTGTTCAATTTCCAGGTCTTCAAGTTCTCAGAGTATGCTTAACAATTTGAGGATCAACGGAAGCATGTGGAGATCTTATCGTGGCGCTGCACAAATCAGCTTTTTTAATAGGAATGATGACGTTTACTCACCTTCAGGTTCAAATACAGGTCTTATACTAATCCAGACAGTGCATCAGAGAAACTGGCAAATGACGGCCGCGATGTCAGAGTCGAAGTTGAGAGAACTCAGGCTTCCGAAAATTGGTTATTGCTACAAAGCGCTGTCTACACTTTGAAGGATCGGCGAGGAAGTGCGGCCTATAGCTACAAAGATCAGAAACAAACTCAGTTGAGGAAATCAACGCTGGTAATGTGACCTTTCTCTAGCTACTCTGCGAGTCTACAATTTTCAATTATCCTTCTAATCTTCAATCAAAAAATATGTACGAAATATGATAACTCGTTGAACGCCCGACATGAGGTTCTCACCCTCTTCAATGGGTCGCAAATTTCAAGAGTGATTTCAATGCTTTAAATGAGTAGTTACTTGATTCTAATATTGATTTCATTCCTCGACCACGTCTGCAGTGTGACTGCTGGGAGTCTCTAGTCTAATCATGAGCCACTCGTCCTCTAGCAGTTGCTTTGCCGTCTGTCTGTCCCGTGGATCCCATTTCAACATCTTGCGCATGAAACCCAGGAACAGGTTCTTATTGTCACCTGATTCCCAATCGTCCAAGGAATTTTCCATTTGTTTCCAATAGCCTGGCCATCCTAAGTTAAGCAGTCGCACGAATTTGGTCTTGACTCTACCTGAGTTCCAATGTCAGAATCAACCAAAAAGAGCAGAATGATCACGTAGAAGTCCACTTGCCATCTTCAGAGAAGAACTCAGATGAAATTGGGGCTTTTCCATCTGCAATCAAACTAGGTGGCGGATAGCCTAGCAAGGATACCATTTCCGCCAAGTATGCGTAGCCGCGAGCTGGACCTTTAAAGTGGTAGATTAGACGGAATAGGTCGCTTCCTCTGCAAAGATACCAAACCTTGCAATTAAGTTTAGTCAGTTATCTAAATGTATGGCTTCGTCTGAGCCTGCCTACCAAACAGCCAACATTCCAGATATCGATCTCATAACTCCACGGCACGCGGAGAATAGCCTCCGGGCATCGAAGAGGATCTGGTTGCACATCTTCATCATGCTTTCCCCCACCCATAACTGCTGCACCAAAATCGCAAAGAAGGGGCAGGTCCATATTATCTCGGTCAGAAAGTGGAATATCACGGGTTTGATAAATGAATCTTCCCTCGGCGATTCGTTTACGCGGAGATGGTTCCTCGAGCTCTGCCTTCTCGAGTTCTTCGAGAACGGCAGTGTCTTTGAGCCCGAACATTATATTACCTTCGTGGATGTCTATATGCAAATGGTATAAGACTCTTGTACTGCATCAAGGAAGATAGCCCTCACCTGTATGGATAACTTCACACTCTTTGGCATAATCAAGAGCAAGGAAGAGCTGCTTAAGTACCATGGCAAGGTCAGGAGGTTGCATATGCTTCTTCTCATCAAGATCTAGCCACTGCTGGAGGCTACCCCAAAGCGGCGGGTGCACAAGACAATGGTGTTCTCCGTCAGGCCCGGTGATAACAAATGAGTCGAGTAGAGGACGTATAGCTTTTCGACCCGCATGGTTTTCAGGGCCCTCTTTCAAACGCCGGTAGATAGCTAATTCTGTTGGCTCATTAGATCCTAAACGGTCCTGATGGACGTAGACCTTCAATGCAATGTAGCAGGGTTTCTTTTGAGTCAAGTCTCGAGCCAACCAAACGGTCGAAGTCACACCATATCCAAGCTTTACAACGACCTGGTATCGAGAAGCAAATACTTCTCCGATACGTACGGGATAATACCACTCGGCCTGATATCCAGATAAGTCCTCTTCCTCGATGGGTTCAGTTGTTTGGATCCTCGGATGACTGAGTTTATCCAAGTCTCTGGTGGGGGAACGCCCACGAAACAAGGCGGAGATTTTATCATAAAGACTGCGAAGGAAAGACAACAAGCGCAGGGGGCAGAGAAGTTTGCGAAGTCGAAGGAATCCAGCAATGAGCTTCGCAAATACACTCTTAAACATTTTTGTTATAAGTGAGGGAATTTCGTCGGTGAGTTGGATTGCTTTTATAATGGATAGATCCACTGGGGCTGAATTTCTTTGTACCCGAGAATGCGATGATTGAACAAAGCCTTCCTGAATAATTGTAAGTATTAAACAAAGCTTTCCTGAATAGAGAGACGCGCGTATGATGACTTTTGTCTTCATCTCTTTGTGACCACCCACAGATGTTCTTATTTAAGACGCCCACACATGACGACTAAAGCGTACTCGCCCTGTAAACGAAATCCTTTGTTTTGGCCTTTTTTTCAATTTCCAAGTCTTCAAGTTCTCAAAGCGTGTAACAATTTGAGGATCAACGAACGCATGTGGCGATCTTCCCATCGTGGGCGCTGCCCTTAATAGGGTTTAGGTTTAACAAGAAAAATGACGACGTTTACTCACCCTTCAAGTTCAGCCAATCACTGCATCAGAGTTGGCAAACGACGGCTGTGCTGTCTCCATTATCGTTACCAGAGTCTTAGTTTGTGAGTATCCAAGTTTGCGAAAACTGGGTTGTCATTATCTGAAGATCAGGCTGAGTAAACGCAGCCTATAGACAAAAAGGATGATTTTGTTTCTGATTTGGCTACATATAGTCATTCTTCATTCATTTACATTCCTAGTCTGACGAAACTTCATTGAAACTTGATCATGATCACAATCAGAAAATTGATATGAGTATGCGTTGAACGCCAAACATGCAGTTCTCTTCTTCTTCGTCATCTCAATGATTGTCCCGTCGACTCCGAGTGTTCTACATTAGAATGTGGGAACAAGCAAGAAGGGGAATACGACGTCGCGTCAAACACTACCGTCTGTCCTCTGCTGTTGCTCACTGACACGGGTTACAGTGACCACGGAGTACAGCAATCAACGCGTACTAAGAATCCACGCTGACTCCACACGCGTTCAACTCAGTCAATTCAAATGAATTTACTGAACTCACGGGTCAACAAAGTAGAATGGGTATGATCAGCCGGATAGCTTAAATTAACAATCTACGCTTCGGGATACTCCAAGTCGTCACATGGGATTTTCTCATCTACCGGCGAGCCACTCGTCCTCTAGTTGTTTTGCCGTCTCCCCGAGCTGTGGGTCTCATTGTAACATCTTGCTCATCAGATGCAGAAACAAGTCTCTATTTTCACTTTTTTTGCCTTCCCAAGCTTTCAAGGTTGTCTCCTTTTCTGTCCAATATGTTGGTGGCGGAACATCGGTCTCGCCTATGAACTGACCTGAGCTCTCATGTAAGAACCAAGCAAAATGATCGCGTAGAAAGAAATGCACTTGCCATCTCTAGAGAAGAACTTAGGCGAAAGCGCTCCCCGTGCAATAAAGTCAGGTGGCGGAAGACCGAATAAGGATATAATTTCGGCCAAGTGAGCGCGGCTGCGATATTTACCGTTGTGCTCTTTGTCGATTCCATGAAATAGATGACCTCCTTCTAAGATCCCAAACCTTTTATAATTTCGGCCAAATGAGCGCGGCTGCGATATTAATCGTTGTGCTCTTTGTCGATTCCATGAAATAGAAGACCTCCTTCGATAGGATCCCAAACCTTTGCAATTAACCTTCGTCAGTTAACTGAATGTATCGGACGCGCCTGCTTACTAAACAACCGACATTCCAGATATCGACCTCATAACTCCGCGACATCTCAAGAATATCTCCGGGGATCGATAAATATCTGGCTGGAGATCTTCATCATGTTTCTCCTCCCCCCAGACTGCTGAGCCGAAGTCGCAAAGGACGGGCAAACCCATACCAGTCAGGCTACTGGGATTTTACATCGGACGAGACCGATAAATGAATCTTCCGTTGAACTCTCTACGTGGGGTCGGGTACTCAAGCTCCGCCTGCTCAAACTTTTACTGATGTCTGCGGAAATAGTATGAGACTCTTGTGCTGCATTGAGAAAAGTAGCTCTCACCTGTGTGGATAACCTGGCACTCTTTGGCATAATCAAGAGCCAAGAAGAGCTGTCTAAGCACCGAGGCAAGGAGAGGCGGCGATCGACGGGGAGTGAGATGTTGCTTTGACCAGTTTTGGAGGTTACCCCAAAGCGGCGGGTGCACAAGACAATGGTGTTCTCCGACAGGCCCGGTTATAATAAATGAGTCCAGTAGAGGACGTATAGCCTTTCGCCCTCGATGATCCTCAGGGCCCCGTTCCAAGCGCTGGTAGGTAGCTAATTCCGGCGGCTCATCAAATTCGATGGAGTGCAATATAGCGGCGTTCCTTCGAGTCAACCAAACAGTCGAAGTCATGCCAAATCCAAGCTTTCCAACAATCTGGTATCGAGAAACAAATAAATCTCCGATACGTACAGGGTAAGATCACTCAGCTCTGTATCCAGGGAGCTTCCTCAACGAGTTCACTTGGTTTGATCTTCTCAAAGTCGGGGTTTGCGAAGTCCCTAATAGTCCAGTGGTGATGAAACACCGAGAATGTATCGGAGAGACCGCGAAGGAAAGATGACAAGCGCAACGGTGAGAGAAATTTGCGAAGTCGAAGGGATCCGGCGAGGATCTTAAGCATTTTGTTACAGTGGAGAGTGTCGATTAGTTTGATTACTCTTTTGATGAATAGGTCCGCTGAGTTAGAATTGCACTGTGCCCGAAATTGTGAGGGTTGAACGAAGACTTCCTAAATGGAGAGACACGCATATAGTAACTTGTCTTCATCTCTTGGAGACCACCCACACATGTTCTTATTGTAGGCGCCCACACATGACCGCTAGAGCCTATGTACTTGCCCCTTTAACGACATCCCTTGTTTTGCCTTGTGCCTTTTGCAAGCCTCCAAGCTCTCAAAGTCTGTTTTTGGTGATCAACGAACGCATGTGATGATCTCCGAGCTATCCACTAAAAGAAGAATTTGCAAATAGGGTTTAGCATGAAAATGACGACGTTCACTCACCTACAAGTTCAAGTACAGGTTATATGCTAATTCAATCATAGTACCGGAGACGAAATGTCACCTGCGACGGGTGCCATAAGAAATTCAGGTTCCCGAAGATGAGTTATCGTTATCTAATAAGGTAGATTTAAAATCACAAACTCGACTGAAGAATCAACGTAGAAGATGCATGTGGATTGGTTCTCATATCCAGAATGTGAGAAATTAATGATAGTGACTGTTTGAACGTTTGATGGCCAAAACCAAAGTCAAAAGATGTGTAGGAGTATCTGCTGAGTGCCGGATATGAAGTAAAGAAAAGGTCAACACGTCAACCTCACACATCGTCGCCCAAAGCATCAACGACATACAGCACCTGCTGTGGTCTGACGAAAAGTCCTCGTGACTCAATCCCTGAAGTGTCCGACATGGCAGGGCTTACACTTCTGAAGCGCTTGCTTCGGTGATCAAGGCTAAGTTGATCTCCCTCACGCTTCAAGACGCTCTTACCCGACCCAAACATACTACTTCCCCAACTTCCCCCGGCCCAATCGACGCGTCGCCTCCTGGCGGCCCGATCATCGCCGCCGTAATCCCATTCGCTGCCGGCCGCACTCCGAATATCGAAATATCGTATGCCACCCCAGGTACCGTCGTTCCACTGTCGCTCCCCGTCATCACGGTCTGCAGCGGCACCCCACGAGTCGTTTACCGGGACTTCGACGCCGACCCACGGTCCATCTTCGCCCTCGACCTCTCCAATGTAACGTGCATACGCCTTGAAACGCTTCCGCTTCAACGAAATGATGCACGGAATGCCGATATCAAGCGTCGCACCCCTGGCAGAAATCGGAAGCGTTGGTAGCGGCTGGTTCTCCTTCATAGCCTTGGCTTCAGAGATAGCGGTCCGTGCAAGGGCATGCGGTGATTGTGATTGGTGACTAGAGTTGGTATTCGTTACCACGCTCAAACGAGTGGTAATGGTGTCCGATGAGTTTCGCCTCTTGAGAGTCGAGTTACTTCCCGTAGATGTCGTACTGTCGCTCTTCTTATGCTCAAGCGAGAGATCCACTCCTGATTTCTGCTTGATCGTGATCGTGCTGGTCGTGTTCTGCAATGACGGCTCTAGAGGGGTGGGCTCTGGTGCCGGGGAAGCAGGAGTGGTAACGGGTGTAGAGGTAGGTGTAGGTCTCGATTGCTCCAATGCTTTCCCCTTTTCCTTCTCTCTTGCCCTTGCCATTTCCTTCACTTGCTCTGCTGGACTAAGAGTACTGCCATTAACAGCTTTCCAAGTTGCATTCGTCATCGCCTTCCTGGCAGCCATACTCGCAGCAGTCGATACCGTCGACGTAGTCGACCGCACTGACGACGCGCTCGATGTTGTCCTTGTTCTCTTCATTACGTTTGGGCTCAGCTTGCTTGGATCAACAGGAGGCACAGGAGGTCGCTTTTTTGGTGTATTTCCAGCCACACTGCTCACGGTACTCCGAACACTGACACTACTGATATTGCTCTTCAATGAACTCGCAGACGTTGTCCGGGCTCTTACAGGTGTCTTCGATGTACCGCGAGGTGTTGCGGGAGCATCCCGCGTGCGTGTTGCGGTGCTCACTGTTGAGGCTGCAGACGTTGTTGAAGTCTGACGTGAACGCGGGGCAGATGAAGATGCTGTGCGGAAGGTACTTGACGCCTCGGACACGCGAGATGAGGGACGCGACGAGGGGCGTGATGGCATAGTATGAGATGTCGAAGTGAGGGAGACGCGGGAAGTTGGTCGAGAGGTAGTCGACGGCTTAAGTGACTTGGTAACATCGGTGACGGTGCTCTTACGGATAGTGGACGTCGTGGAACGGACGGAAGTCGCAGATGAGCGGACCGAGGCAGAAGAAATAGGACGGGTGGTATAGATTGGGGTGCGTGCCTTCGAGGTAGCAGGAGGCTGTCGTGTATTATTAGGACTAACTTTCTTGATGACAACTTTCTTGGGTGGGACAGGAGGCAACTGGTTGTGGTCAAGCGAGAGCACAGGATATCGAGATTGCGCAAGAACACTTTCGGTGACACGTTCACTCTTGTTGGAATCTCCATTCTGACTCTGCCGATTGCTTCCAGGCTCTAGGACAGATGGCTGCGGTGTGGGTGAGGCAGTTGGGGATGAATATGGGGGAAGACCGATTGAATATAAGGCTGGCGTGAGTTTCGAATCAGGCCTTGAGTTGTCCACGTCATCCTTGTCAGCACCGTTTCCTGCCAAAGGACTACGACGTGCGAGGCTCGTAGTCGAAGCGTTCATGCGTGACAGTGTTTTATACGATGTGGCGGTCACCGAGGATGCTCGTACCGATGGTGGATTATTACTATTGCGCACAGGTGCCGAGTTCATGGGGAGAGTGCCACTGCGAACGCTCACACGCATGGAGGAATGTAGACTGATGGAATCGTTATTGCTAGCACTTTCCGCGCGCACCAGGGTCGATTGTCTAGGAGGTTTGTGCGATTGGGAAGCGGATAGTCTAGGGTTGATAAGATCCTCGAGGGGGACTTCGAGATCTGATGGCGTTATTAGATTGTTGAGAAATAATGGAAATGGCTGAGCGCACTGTCGCTGATCTCCTTGAGTGCCCATCCCTCGAGCTGATCAAACCCTCCTTCCTGGCGGATTCCTAACCATCGTTTGCCAATCCACTTAAGAAGGTCCACACGTGCTTGTTCGACCTGAACACGGACATGTGACGTCGGGGAAAGCATGGGAGCATCGGTCTCCGTTGTATGAGGACGAAGTAAGATTGATGACACCAGTGTCTGCAGTGACTTTTGAGTACAGACTCGGAAGGGTGATAGATCGACTTACCTGGTACAAAGGGGCGGCATTGCGTTCGTTAACACCTCTGGACACCGAGGCCATAATCCATTCAACCCTTTCTGCATCCTCAAACGCCACACCGTCTCTCTCCATGATATCGTTCCATTCAGGCGATGAAAAACAGGCTTCTGATTGGCTGCACACGCATTCATCGATTGTCTTCCGTGCGACCAGAATCATCTCCTTCACGTCGCCTGACCACGCGTCGATGACTGCCCCCAGCCGTGCTAGTGCATGCTCCGTCGCAGAAACTAGCGCGAAAGCATTCTGAGGAGTCGTACGCTTTCCTAAGCCTTTGAGAAGTCCATCACGAAGCTTCGGAGACAGTGCCGCAAACTCGCTGGTACACCACCCTTCGCCGAAAAGACCGACGAGCGCCCGTCGCGCCCCCCGTTCCAGCAATTGATTCTTCACATCATCTGCTAAGGAAAACTCGAGGATACGGGGGGCACGGCGTGCACACTGCCTGCAGCGACACCCTCCGGTACCCCAGGACCCTGCTGTCAAACGCTCATACTCGGGGAAGGGTAAGAAGGCATGAAAAAGCCCGTGCATCATCTCCTGCACGATTCGCGCCTGTATCTCATCATACAGCGTCGATAGACTAAGATATATTGATGACCGCATGATGTGGAATGCGGTGTCGAGGTCGTACGACCGGTGAGAAAAGATAAGCGTACCGGTGTAGATGAAACCTAAGGTAAAGTGCAACGAAGCCGGTGTAAATGGTGGTGAGGGAAGCGTAAGCATTTGGTGATCTTGCTTGTTCGGCCATGATAGTAGTGCTGTATGAAAATATTGAGATCGCGAAACAAGGATGAAACGATGGGATGAGAATATGGCTGTAGTATTTTCATGGTTAGATGAAGATGAGAAATTGCCCGTCAGAGATATTCGGACGTCAGAGTATAATCTAGACCTCCACATGAACACGAGGTCCTTTCGCAGCTTGTCGATACGCAGTTCCTCCGCATCCGCCTCGTTGGGTGTCGATTCGGACGAGTCGTATAGAAATTCGAAGGCTTCCCCGAAGCCTTGCCCAGTATATAGATATTCAAGTTCATTGGAGAACAATGCAGGGTTTATTGAGGTGCTAATTCGTAACAAAGTGTTCGTCGGTGCTGCTGACGGTGCGAGGGAGGTCGGTGATGGTGTACGCGATGAAGATAGGTCTAAGCTCAGTGCAGACGTCGTCGGAGGCGGTGACGATGCATACGGGTTTGGCCTAAACGAGAAATACCTCGCCTGGAAGCTGGGTGGTGCGCGAGCATAGACGATTGCTGTCACGGATGTTCAGCAAGAATGTTGTGCCGTGCGATAGGCGAAACACACCCTTGTGGCCCCACACTTCCTGCTCAGTATCATCTCCCTCGCCCACCTCCCATACAACATCAGGAAATCGGTCTTTGGCATGATTAAACAGCGCCTCGAGGTCCGCTCGCCAAACAATTGTCGACTTTTTAGTTGCTTCCTGCAGGGCTGGGTTGGTTACAGAAACTGTATCCTGAGCCATGGGGTATCGTGGGTATACTGGCTCCTAGCTCAATGTTAGAACGGTCGTGGTCGATGGACAAGATTGCTTGCTCGTCGTGTGAAACGACGCCAAAAAACATGAGGTGCTTAGTCAGCAAGAGCGCGGTTGATTTGGGCCATGTTATATTCTTGCTGCAGCTGGTACTTGTCTTGCCGATTTCTCTTTTCTCTGGAGATCACCGCAAACGACGAGGTCGGCAATGAATAGATGTCATAAGAAATGGTATATTCTGATGCGTTGGCGGTGTAGTCACTGCAAGCGTCCGCACCATTAGTCTTGATCATGGCAGATTTTCCCGTCCTAGATTTTTGCTGAGAGGAGTCTGGTTTCTCCCACTTTATTCTTTCCTTCCATCTGTCCTCTGTCTCTTGGTGAACGACACAACAATCGACGGACCAACATCTGACATATGTATATATATATATACATACATATACTAAACGTATACATCAACTCTACCTCCTTGGTCACGCGGACACCCACTGCGGGTCTTGTCGCTTTTATATTTCGTTGGGTCCTTTGTTTGATTTCCTCAATGTCAGACCAAAACTATTACGCTCCAAGACTACAGAAACCCAAACCTGTATACCATAGGTCTGTTTGTGGGTCCTTTACAATTTGACTTATGTTTCTGGGCATTTAGAAAACGACGGCTATTCCCAATATACCCAGGGACAGCCACAACCCCAAATGCAGCCTCAGATTCTTGTGATTCAACAGCCGCACAACCAGAATTCCGATTGATGTTGTCCTTGGTGCGTTTTCGCTGGGCTGCTCTACTGATCGGAAATTCAATTGTAATGGGATTGTTATAGTCTTGGCACTGGCTGTCTCGCTGGGATGTGTTGTTGGTGTTGTAGCTGCTACGAAAGGACAAAAAGTTAAAGAAAGGATGTTGTTTACGGGACCAGAACAATAGACAGAAGCTCCAGCAGTCGTGTGTGGGCCGATACCAATAAAAACATGTCTGGGTGGTTGCCAAGAGAGGAAGAGCACGCATCTATCTATTCAGGAAGATTTTGTTTAATTCTCACAATTTTTGGCCCAAGGCGAATTATTGTACAATCCTCCTGATTTTTTAAACATATCCAATCCAGCGGCCAAACACTGCACCATCAGCCAGGTGCAGAAGCTCATACTCAGATACTCCGAACTTGAACTTGGATGAACGTACTACTCGCGCGTGTCAAACATCCTCATGGTTCCCCTACCGTCCTTGTATATATGATGAACTCGAGGTTTTCCATACACTGGCGTAATGAGAACACTGATGATAAATTCGGGATCTTTTGGGTTGTATGTAGACTTGTGGACCGGGGTCGGACCCTTATCAGGTCGATAACTGATGAATTTGTAAGTATATGGGACAGTAACGTCAATGAGTCGGTCATCTTACAGGATGTCGTAACAATGGACTTTGCCGACTTTCTGTTTGCAATCGTCAGTTTTAATCCTTCTGCCATTCGAATTAAGAGGAGAAGAATCTTACCTTGACAGCTCCGATCCTTATATAATTGTTCGTTGCTGCGTCCCATTCAGGGGTTGTATTGATTTCGTAGCCGGGCTGGCCGGAAGTGGTTGATGGAGAGGAGACTGACATCAGTTAGAATTATCTATAAATGAGTAGAGTAGGTTTGCTTGTCGATCTAGAATGATTATGTGCTCCAGGACCTCCATCATGCCTTGGATTTATGCATCATACGATTATTGTTGATATTCCGAATTGTGCACAAGATTGATTTGTACTAGTAAGGCGAGTATATAGAAACTTGTCGAAAACAAGATATATGTTGTTGTGGGTATCAAGCAGGGAAAGTCGGCAGCTCTGAAAACAAATACAAGTTGTCAATTACAACAGACTTATGAATACCGCGACATACGTCATAATCTATTGTTATTGTTTTTTCTGGAGTAATCAGAATTGTGCTGGCTGTATTTTGGAGAAGACACATAATCGCGTCAAGCTCTGCAGACCTCGGGCATTGACAATGGTACCGGGTTCTTCTATCTTCATTGAAACAATTAGGCACGGGAATATCAGCAGCAGAAATAGAGAAGACACTACTGGCACTAGAACCTGTTTCCATTGGAAAAATGGAAACAAAAACCTGTCATACCATTTATTTGATAGATTTTTCCTTTGCAAAAAGGCTTCTTCCATTGTTTAAAGCCTTTTTCCATTGGAAATACACTGTCCAGAAATGGTATAACAGGTTTCTTTCCCAGTTTTTCCCTTGAAAACATGATTGGCTGCCAGCAGTGAGAGAACATAAAATGTTATTGTTTGCGGGAATGGTTGTATGCACAATAAAAGTACGATATTCTGCATGGATATGGGCACCTACAAGATCATGTGTCGGAAGGAAACAAAAGTGCCATCCCTGATTAGGAAACCGAGGATGATCCCTTTATTCAGCTTTGATCACAATTGTATGTGCACAACCAGCCCTTATAAAAGTAACTTGACTTGACTGATGTTCCTTTATTATCACAAAATGTTTATGAACAGACTTCTTGAACTCTTCAGATTCTTTCGAGTCAACCTCTTTCGTTCAGCTTGGAAACCATCTTCCCCCCTTCGCCGTCTCATTGACAATTTCCCACCCTCGCATCAGCATGGGACGATCAAGGATTTCTCCAACTCAAATTTCGAGAGGATCAGCCTGGATGAACTTGTGGAGGAAGAGAATTTTGATGGGTACCAGGCCGAGTGGTATTACCCCGTACGGATCGGGGAAGTGATCAGTTCTCAATATCAGGTCGTTGGAAAGCTGGGCTATGGCAGGACTTCAACTGTCTGGCTTGCTCGAGACTTGAAGGAAGGCCGCTACGTTTGTTTGAAGATCTGCGTCCTTTCATCCATCTTGGAGGAATATAACTTGCAGGAGTTGGCTGCCTACCGACGCTTAGAGCAAGGCCCCGAGAACCATCGGGGAAGGGAGACTATACGTCCCCTACTCAACGAGTTCATAATTACTGGACCTGATGGCGAACACCAATGTTTCGTCCACCCACCGCTATGGGGAAACATAGGAAACTTCTTAAGACTCAATCCAGATACTGACCGTCTATTCCCTCCTATCCTTGCCTTTATGCTGAAGCGGCTCTTCCTCGCTCTAGATTATGCTCAAGAGTGCCAGGTTATCCATACAGGTGAGGACACTTCCCTAGTAGTACATAATCCAAGAGATTTATTTTGAACCACACAGATATCAGCCCAAGTAATGTGATGTTAAACATTACAGACCCTACCTCTCTCGAGAAGTTTGAGCAGGCCGAGCTGGAGAATCCCTCGCCGCGTAAAGAAATCAATGGACGATTTATCTACCTATCTCGCGAAATTGAATATCCTAACAATGCCTGTGGAGTCCCCATCATCTGTGACTTTGGCCATGCAGTATGGGGAGGGGAAAAGCATGTTAACGATGCACAACCAGATAAGTACCGCTCCCCAGAGGTCATTCTTAACGTCCCTTGGTGCTATGAGGTCGATGTCTGGAGTATCGCTTGTTTGGTAGGTGATCAGACAATCAATCTGCTTCTAGTTGATTGATTCAAGTCGATTCTAAGATCTGGGATATTTTCGAAGACGCGAGCCTATTCAATGGGTTTGATGATGAATATCATACCTACCGCGGTCGCACCCATTTAGCTGAAATGATTGCCATCATGGGACCTCCACCACCTGAGTTCCTTGCACGGGGCTCACTGGCATCTAAGTTCTTCTCTCCAGAGGGTGGGTATACTTATACGTTGTCATGATCTTGCCCTGCGTTGTTTCTGACAAAATTGGATCTTAGGAAAATTCATTGGTGGAGTTGAGATTCCGCCACTAACGTTGAACGATGTGGAGACGACATTGACGTTTTGGGAAAAGTACGAAGGAGAAAGAGATCTGTTTCTGCAATTCATGAGAAAGATGTTACAGTGGGATCCGAAGAACAGACAGACGCCAAAGCAGCTACTAGAGGACGAGTGGATTGGGAAGCATTGTCCGGATTAAAGCAAACATACTCTGAATTTCTTATCTTTAATAGACGCCATGACACACTGCACTTGAGTTGGAACTTGATCAGAGCAAGACATCCACTATCATGAAATGGAAACCAAGAAATTCCACAGCAATTAAAAATCCCAAAGATATACTATATGTGTTTCCAAAAAGAACAAGAAAAGGTTGCCCGGAGTTTACCATCAAAATCACTCACGTGCTCAGACAAAGTCCGTGCCTCGCGCTCGAGCTTTCAAAATTGCTGCGAGATTAGTCAGAGATATTTCATAGTCTAACCAGCTCCGTTCAGCTTGGCTCCGTTCAGTCTTTGATCTCACCGCCTCGCATTTTCGGCTTGTACTATACACACCTCGTCTTTCACCTTACCACTCACATATACGCCATCTCCCCGCCATCCTCCCTCGGAGTTCTACAAACGAGATGTTTGTGCTTTTCTTTTGATAAGCCCTTAGGCCTTAGGCCTTCTGCGTCTCTGGCGTCTCCGGTCTAACTACGATGGTAATCTATGGCGGCGCTCACACGCCCATTCCTGCAACGCAAGACAACTTGGCATTTCTTACTGACTTGACCAGCCGTGTTTGCTATCGAGCTTGACCGCTACAAGACGTGATGATTCTGTTCAAATCTCACGCTTGTTCATAATTGTTGAGCTATTGCTCACGAGTCTTCTGCAGCCGCGGAGAACATCACGAGGTGTTATAATAGGTGTAAATAGAGCCGCGTACTCGGCTCCATCATGAAGACTCTGCTGCCAGATGTGTTGTAAATCAAAAATGCGAATCCCTAGTATATACTAACGTGCGGCCGTCGCCAAATGAAAGCTGTGTTCATAACGCCTCTTGACGTATCTCATCATGTCACATTAGAGACTCTCGAACTACTCATTACAGGGCGACACTAGGCACTGATAACCAGCTGATCATTCTGTCATGTCTCTGTGTGCATTTGATAGGAAGAAAACATCACACGAGAGTCACTTGGTCTGAATCTACGGAGCACTGGCCGCCAATGTCCGCTCTTATATTCCCTGATGCAACGACTGCCATTATATAAATATGTAGTCATCTGTCGTGTACAGGAAGGTTGACGCGCGTCTTATACCTATCCTAGCTCTGCTATATCTGCTGTCCTTGATCGATCGAGGCAAATTCCTCTTTGGTATTTTCTTTACCCATGATCTAATTCTTTCTTTGTTCAGACAACATCGGCATGTCATCTTTTATTGGAGCTTCACATTGCAAGCTCATGTTCATGAAAAGGAAATGCGAAGTTGCAGGGGCTGGCAAAACAACTCCACTTGACAGGAAACCAGTACAATATCACCTTGGTGCGTTCTACACCAGATCATGCATATGCCGTCTTATCTAGGTTTTACTAGACTATGTACTTCATTGTGAGCCCTTAAAATTCAAATCTTTCCATACGAGGACCGAGTCCTCTGTTCTAGCCATACTGTATCTTTGAATGCCCTGCCAAGTACATATGTCCGCAGGTCATGAAGTGTCAGTGCAACTCATTATTATTCCAGCCTTGTGCTCAAGAAGTTCAAACCATCGAGGCATCTGCATCCGTCTTCTATAACTTACAAGATGGCTACCGGGGATTACCGTGCGTCGATTTCTCTCTCTTTTGTGGTGCAGAACTGATCTGGTGTGATAGATTCTGTGGGGCGTCGTTGTGTAAGGAATTTATGTGTAGAACTTGATATGATATTGACATCGTGATTCAAAGAACGTTAATGGGAATAGTCAAGACGTAAGTTCAATCGCGCAAACTTCTGAACCTCCGACATCTATATTTAGTTACCCTCAACTCGTCGGTGTCCGTATCTGTCTCGGTGTCGCTGAAGCAGGTCTCTTCCCGGGAGTCGTATACTAGTACGTGGTCAAAACAACACGTCATGTATATGCTGATAATAAGCGGCATTTGATAGCCTTAGCATATGGTACCCACGCTACAAATTACAATATCGAATAGGTGTTTTCTTTGGAGCCGCGTCCGTAGCAGGTGCATTCTCTGGCCTTTTGGCATTTGGCATCGGTCATATGAACGGTGTGGGAGGTCGAGGGATGGTCATGGATCTTTGTAGGCATTTAACCCTGTTCCCACGCTTGAATTAATGTTTGAGCAGATCCTGGAAGGTATTTTGACCGTCTGCAGGTGTACTCGCTCTCGTAGGAAAGTTGAAAAACCTTGAACTCTCTTGATGACTCTGATGAGCCCTCTACTACTAGTGATGATCGATTTCCCTGCTATCGTGGGCTTTTTGACACCTGAAGAACGTTCTTACATCATTTGGAAGAAAAGTATGTTGGTATATCCCTGACGTTCATAGATTGATTGATTGTCAGAATACGATAACTCTTCGGTTGGTGAGGAGGAACACTTCGAAATGCGTCACTTCTGGTCGGCGGTTAGGGATTGGCAGATATGGCTTCACATTTTGATATATATGTCGGTCATCGCTCGACATAAGTCACTCCAAGCTTGTCATACAGATTCAAATATATCCCACAGTTTATGGAATCACACTATTCCTACCGTGAGTGTGATCCTAATAAGCAGTCCTTGAGTCTTGATTACTGATAAGAACCAACGCTTAGGAGCATCATCAATTCGTTCGTGACATTCATTATGCACACCTTCTTCTTTGACATCCAGTTTCGGAGATTCCACAGCATTCGGTCAACTCTTAACAGTGCCGCCGTTTGACTTCGCCAGTAAGCTGCAGTATTTTCCTTCCCATTTATATGATTTTTTCTCATTGATCCCACAGCCATCGTTCTATATATCTTCGCTTACTTATCCGACAAGATCAAGCGCTCGCCGTTCATTCTGGCGGGGCTGCTGATGTGCGCCTTCGGATTTGCCATCAACATCTCCAACGTTGCTCATGGCGTCAAATATTTCGGCACCTTCGTTGTCGCAGGATCGTACTCTGCTTTCCCTGGAGTTGTAGCGTGGTATCCACCTCTTCGTAATAGAGCCTTCGAAGACGTTCTGTCTAACATGCCTGTATAGGTCAGGAAATAACCTTGCAGGCCAGTACAAGCGTGGAATCGGTATGGCGATGCATACTGGCATTGGCAACTTTAGCGGTGCGTTCGCGTGTGACATCTACCGTGGTCAAGATGCACCTCGCTACATTCTTGGACGCAACAATTATATTGTATCTTTCTATAAACTAAGTCATTTGTGTTGACTCTTCAGATGTTATTGAGCTTATGTTTGGTCGGAATCGGTTTCATTTGTCCTCTAAATCGCCGTCTTGTCCTACATCAGGATCAACAACAAACGAGACGCCCCCGAGAAAGCTCGACAAGAAACCGGTTAAGTGAACAAATTCACAGCTGCGAACCTTCGGAGGTTGGGTAACAGGGCTCCAGACTTGAGGTATACTCTGTAATCGTGATATCAACTATTACACCATTAATGCAACTCGACTTCACAACATCCTCTCATTAGTCATTCTAGATATAGATAACACACGATGTATGATATAGATAAGAAAGAAACGCGTGCAAAACCCTTCTATACCAGCCTCGTGAGCGTTCATGATCAACAAGCACAGCCATCAGCTTGGGCACTGTGCCCTTTTTGGTCAGAAAGCCCAACGACCTGTACACCGCCCGGCATACCTCCCCGACCACCGTCCGTATTGTGTCCAGCTTTCTGTCCCTCCCAAAGTTCAGGTGTCTCGAGGATTTGCTCGACGACTTCTTGGAACGCCTCGTTGACATTGACTGCGGTCTTCGCGGAAGCTTCGATGAATAGCGAGTTCATCCGTTTTGCAAATGCTTGTGCCTCTTCAGTAGATACTTGGCGCGAAAATTCCTGAGATTGATGGGTCAGAAAAGATAGCCCCGTGGCAAGGAGGAGTGGGATGATACCTTGTCGAGTTTGTTTCCGACAAGGATCTTGACTACAGAATTTGAGACGTATGTTTCTAGTTCGCTGTACCACCGTGGGAGAGCATCGAACGATTCGCGATTTGCCACATCATACACTGGGATGAGACATTCGCGTGAAGAGTGAGGGCGCATGTCGGTAGTGAGGAGATCATACCGAGTATGATACCTTGTGCGCCACGATAGTACGATGATGTTATCGTACGGAATCGTTCCTGGCCTGCAGTGTCCTGATATACAAGAGTATAATGAGACAAGTTGATACTGGTAGAGCTAATGCTCACCCATATGCTAAGCTTAACTTTCTTCCCTTTCACATCCATCCTGTGCACCTACAATGACAGTGTAAGCTCCTATTCTGAAGACATCATGATGTCAAACATGATGTTCCGGCTCACTCGAAAGTCCACACCAATAGTTGCACTGCTTTCGTCTTCTGGTAGCCACTGTTCGTCGGAGAATCGAAGCAGTAAGCTACTCTTGCCAACAGAGGAGTTGCCTATGAGCAGCAATTTGCAATTTATGGGTGACGAAGCTGAATTGGCTTGAGACGTCGGAGCCATCTGGGAGTGGAGAGAGCGGTGAGCGGTTGTGGTGAAGTTGCCAGTGCCTTCCCGCGTCATTTGTTGACGCTTGCCCCTTATAGACCTCTCCTATATAGAAGATCTGCCGTTGTTCAATGAACGTTCGAACTACCACGGATGGAGTGGGCGTAATTCAAATTTTCGTTTGACATAAACTACTTCTTTTTACAATAGAGCACATCGAACAAAATGATCATCTGTAACTTAAACTTCTTGGCTTCAAACCAGCTTCAACAAGCTATATCTGACAGAGGTGGGCGACCCATGCAGAGATTCTGAAGGATTGGACTACTCGTACGCCTTGTCAGGGTTATGCGCCTCATAATCCGGGCACAACTTATCGAACGCAGCTATGGTTGATATGCGTCAGCGATGTTCAACGTCGGGATAACGAGAAAGCTAACGAGGTATCGGCTTGTTATGAGCCTTGGTGCCTTCTGGGTCCTCTGCGAAAACAATTCCCAAGCCCCTGCCCCACAATACATTAGTACCAATTAGATAAATTGAAAAGAAACCAAACGTACATGTCAATGTGCCAGTCAATATGACTAGACCCGCAATTGTAAGACGTTCATACAACGTTGGGAGATGAGAACATACCAATGGAGAAACCAAGGACCCGAATTGTCCGTGAAGAATCGAATGACGGTGAGGTTGCTGTCGAGCCCTGTGTTGATAGTGTCTCGGTACACAGGATTGACCCAGTTGAACATATTGCTATAAGGCTCTTTAACGACGTAGAAGGCGTGCTATATACGAAGAAATCAGCCAGGATGAAATGATGCTTTGTGATGACATACCCCATGCAGATGGTACGGATGCTAACGAAAATAATCTAGATATGAAGGTGCGCTGAATAGAGGTTCGATGCACTCACGGGTCCTCCACGGCTAAGGCCATAAATTTGCAACTCGACCGACGAATTCGCCTTGAGTTTATATATGCTTCCTTTTGGCATCAAATGATCTATGTCAAACGCGCCATTAAGGATCTGAAGGAGTACCGGGACAGTAGGAGGTCTAAATGTAACATTGTTGATGTCGAAGGTTTGATTATTGTCATGGTACCGCTGCCGGATTGGGATGACGATATCCGCGCCACCGAGTCGTGGTTCACCAGGAGGTTTCTTTTGGTTTCGGTTGTGGAGATCGACTTCATTGAGTGGGTGCTTAGAGATGGCGTGGGTCGTAGGTTCCTCTGTTGGTGCACCAGCGTATCTCAAGATCGCAGAGTTCCGCCCGCTGTCAAACCCTGCTTTTTGCCTGGTGGATAGAGGGTCGGCGCGGATCCAGTAGTTGTTGATGGGCTGATCAGCGTTCATGATAACGGAGTACCGCTGACCGGCGTACACCCAAAGAGAGTCCACATCAAGTGGAGTGGTGTATTCGCCGTCGGTCTCGATGATGGTAAAATTGTGATGATGGATCGTGAAATTATAGGGCGAATCGCAGGAGAGACCGATAATGCGGAAACGGTAACGTTTGCCTTTAGTGACATTGACAACAGCCAGTGGGGTGCTGGTGTTGTTGACATCCATTGCGCTCGTGCGGCCGAGGCCGTTGATAAGTGTTGTGACCGGCTGAGCAGGGTGCTGGACAGTAACTAGATGGTACCTGCATAAGGAATGTCAGTCGACGTTGGTTACACATAGTGAATGACACGAAGCTTACCAGTCAGCTAGCGTAATAATGGTAGACTCTGTAAAATGGTGTAAATGAGTAATATAGGTATAGGTCATAGGGGAACTAACCGTCGTCGACGTCGTACAGGTGCTTGTACGGGTCCTGGGGATCATACACGATGAATGCTCCACGGAGCCCATCACAATATTGAACAGCTTGAGCTGGATAAGCTAATATTCCTTACGAAAACAGGTAGAAACGCACAATAATGAGAATGGTACCAGAAAGTTCCTGCCTGGTCAAAGACTTGAAAATCATAGAGGAAGGACGAGTTTTGTACGATAGGACACTGAGAGACCATTGCGCCCCCGTCCGCCCAGTTGGTGCCATTCTGGAATACACCGTGCCAATGCTGCGGATGGAGTGAGTGTAGGGCAGATTCGAAGGAGAAAACAAGCTTACGACGGTGGTCGCACGATACATGCTGGGGTCAGTCAAATGGTTGGTCACATTGATACTAAATCGATCACCCTACAGCATTTTTTGTGAGCTGGGTTCATGGTACAGTGCCTATCCTATTCATCGTACCTTTTTACCGACAATTACAGGGCCAGGAAAAGTATCCCCAGCTAGAGTACTCCTGCACTACTTCAACCTCAGTCATGCGAAGGGCTACAGAGGACTTACGGGCGAAGGAAACCGTCAGGGGCGATTCTTTTGTTGTTAATGACCAAGCGACCTGTAGGGCCAATTGTGACGGCATTAACAATCCACGAAAGGCCGACAGCAAAGACAAGAAGATTTCCTAGCATCGTGGATGGGAAAAATATTGAGGATCAGGTGTCCTTTATATGAGTTCGAGGAAGCCAGAGCTTTTTTGAGTCACTCGTTGGGCAAGCATCGGGAGGTACCTGAGAGCAGAATTGGCTCGTTGAAGTAAGGTGGAAGCATCGGATGCACTCGCTGTCACATGTCACTGGCGATTCTGTTTCAGAAGAGCGGGCGTGCTTCGACGTATTTGATAAGAACTTGGGTGGTCTAGCTGCAGGTTGAGAATTGAAGGGATGAGCTTAGTGGAGACCGCTCAGGCTTCTTCAATTATGTTATAAACTTTAGGCTGGCCCGTGAAAGGTATGAGGTGAGGAGGCTTGTGCGAGAACCTCGCATAGAAGCACGAGACAGGATTTGGCAACCAGCGATGAAAGCCTTTCAAAGTGTAAGGCCGTCTTAAGGCCAACTAAAATGGAGTTTCAGGTAGATGAAAAAGGAAGATGGAGTCTAGGGTCGATTGGTCCAACTCGATCAGAACTGGTGTCCAAAACAAAATGAGTTGGTTCTTTGATGGGATCGAGTTTGATGATCTCTGTTTAATGCCGACAAGCCACTCTGCAGGGCTAAGAGGCGGGCTGTAAAAGCTATAGCTAAGGTAACGTGATGTAATATATGATGTATGTAATCGTTTGATCCGGGCTCTTCCTGGTGAAGTTTTTGTATGGCTTTGTTCGGTGGGATGGGACGGCGATGTGTCGTAGGGTAGCAAGTATGTGTTGTTATAAATCAATGAAGTGTGAGAGTGAATAGATTGAGAAAAAAGAAAGTAAATGTAAAGGGGACGGACTGAGATAAAGTCCATTTTAGTAGGACGTTGTCCCTTTTGTCTTGCCGTCTAGGTCTTCGCAGATTCCGACCCGACCGGACATATAAATCTGATAAGATAAGGGACCTCTTTTGTTGCTTTTTTTGAACTTGATTCCACGAAAAGCTTGAAGTTGAAGACGAAGATGTGCGATTTCAGCGTGGTATTGTTCTTCTCATTCTTGACTCTTTCGCATATGCATGCTAGAGTCGATCCTCGGAAAACTCAACATCTCCTCGGTGCCCAGCTCATTCTCACCTTCCCAGCAAGCGCTCAGGACCCCATGCAATACCTTCAAGTGACCTACTAGCGCGCGTGCAGATGTTTTATACCCGAACTCGCAGCCTCGAATGTAGCTGTCAAGCAGCAACGACAGGCGTATCCGTCAAGCGTGGACATTGAGTGCATCGAAGAGGATTCAGAGGTGCTATATTGAGATGGTACGCCAGCACTTTATATCATCCTCCCTGAGTATAAGTATTATGACCTGTTTCGAATCACCACCACTGGTCTTGTTCGTCTTCAGCACAGGAACATAGTTCCAGATAGCATGACCGATGACTCAGCGTCAAGTGATTCTTCTTCGGAGTCCTCTGTATCTGATCCAGAAGGTGACGACGATGAGACTGGAAGCCGTGAATATACTCCATCACAGTAGAATATTCCGAGTTCTGAATCGTTTCAAGGCTCAATGAAGATACGTTTTCTGTCAGCCATACACCCTGTAGCTATCACTTGTCCTTGATTCCTATGACGGGTAGACTACTTTTCTCAAGTCATTGTTGGTCGCACTAGCCAAGTTTCGATGTCTCGACATGTTTGTCTCGTTTTGCTTATAAAAAGTGGGAGAGAACAGGGCAGTTGATGGAGAACATGGAGTACAGGCAACTATCGGTTAAAGAGGATTGGGTGGGCGAGTCTCGTAGTAGATACATTGTACGTCTTTAAAATCCTAAGTTTCTCTTAACGTCGAACATATTGAAAAGGCCCAAACAGTCCATTATTACGGTTCTACAATACAGAGGGGATTGTCCAATCAATTAAACCATGCGACGAATCGCCTAACAAGTGCACGGCTTGTCTGATTTCAAGCAGGGGCACTGCTCTCCTTCAGTGGTGCAATGGCACTGAACAAAAGTGTCAGTATCCTCATCGTCACATTAACTACCAATTGACTCACGTTCGCCGTATGTTTCTTATTACTGCAGTTGTTGCAATTGCAGGTGTTCTTTGGGCAAGCGCATCCAGTTCCCTGGGGTCCGCAAGTTCTAAAGTAATGGTGTATGTTCCTCGTTATTCAGTGACAATGTTCGAGTCGGAAGCTGTACTCACCCGCAGTTGGTCTGGCAGGTACAATCAGTAGCCATTGAAGATTAATATGAAGGTCTGGGTTTCTGTATTTTTGTTGCTAGAGGGGGGGGAGGTTTATATGGGAGCGCCAGGTTATGACGTATGTGAGTCATATTTGCGTAAACCATGTTTCAGTGGCGCTGTCTATCCGATCAGTATGAGCCATTTTCTGGATGTACAAGATCCGATGTACAAGATCCGATACCAGTTAACCTTCGTGTACATCATTCATTTCTGACTTTTTTAACGATAGGGTGCCCACTTGCCTGTTCGCAGCAGAGGCCAACCCCCTCACAATTTTATGTTATTACTTCCACATTGGACGTTTTTCAAGACAGGTATGTGGTGGTGTTTGACCACAAAATCTCAGCTTTTCGTCCGTTTAGCTGTGTAAGAAGCATATCCATGTGCCTCTGCTTAAACCCTTCATACAACATTCTAGGCAACGTGTAGTGGATTATGCTTGCCTCAGCTATTGTTTCAAAGTTTTTCATCTCATTCTCTAGCTTATTCTATTTAGCATATCTGCTTACGATTCTCGCATTCTCCAGACATTGCTTCCATGCAATTAAATTCAGATTTCGTCAGGCGTCTCTGCAGTAAATCCTTCAGTAGGGTCAGGGACGGTATGATCGATGTGTTCATCTCTAGAGTGCGCCAGATTCTGTGAATGATATCACGACAGTCAAAAAGGAAGTTTATAGTCAAGCGCAGCTATTCGCGCTATACATGTACATGGCGTATTCTAGTGAATCTTTACTCTATCTTGAGATAAGTACTTCGAACATGCATTTATGGACCACGATTTAAATAGGGATAGCCTCGATCGACTGAAGGAATGTAATCCGATCATGTTGCGGCATAAATTTCTTCACCAACCATCCCGCACTACGGAGCAATTCTTCCATGTGACGACTTGTACGCTCTTGGGAGTTCAAAAGGAGATACATCTACCCGGAAAAATGTAATCAGCTCACGAAACAGATAAGGCAAGGGTCGCGTACTGTAATATCATGATTATACGGTATACCACTAACAGCACCATAATTGGCAAGTAATGGTTTTGGTGCTTCTTGCGCATTATCAGCAATGGCACACTCCGCGTCATTGCTGGGGTGGTGACAAGCATACGGTATCAGGGTCTCAACAATTACGAGTTTCGTGTTCTTTCCGGCTGCCGCGCGTAAATGGGACAAGATCTCGACACAATACTTGTCTGGCCAGTCATGCAGAATATACTTGAGAAGGAAGACAGACACTTCGCGATCTTTTGATTGAGGTTCAAAGAAGTTATGAACTTCATAACACAATGTTAAAGTGTTGTGCAGCTTTGTAAGAACACGATTTACCTTCAAGCGTTACTCTTGCATTCGAATTTTCGTCTTTCCATAGCTACAGAAGCATTAATAGTAATAAATGATTGATTATAGGGAAGGAATACTTTTTTTGCGTCCGCTATGACTGGAGGGAGGTCTTGAATCACAATGTCCAATGCAGGAAATGCACGGGCCAACTGTAATGACTCGTTTCCTACCCCACCGCCGACATCAACAATGATAGAGTTTTCCGGCAAATGATCCCATTCGTATGCTTAACAAAGGTTCGTTCAACAGATATCAGATATAGAAGGGCTATCAGATCCTGCATTTACCTTTCAGGATCATTTCCTTGGGCTGAAAAGTTTGAACACCCCTCATCGCTAGATTGAATCGACGGGTCCGTTGTTCATCACGGGCATGAAGTTCCCACAATGTTTCTCCAAATGCTCTTGATATTGGCGCTGTCTTTGGGTCGTCCGACTTCATGGTTTTAGGATCAGTGAGAGTTTCCCAAGTCCAAGCTGCCGCTTTAAAAATTTCATCGAGCCTAGATTAGACCACCTTAAGGTCTTCAACTATCTAACCAGACTGAAGGTGAACTTACTGTAACGAGGCCAGAGCATCCAAACCATTGGTATTGTTGTACTTGGTATCGGGGCTGGACAATTGAATACTTAATTAGAGATGAAATCGAGCCTGAATATGATAAACATACTTGTCGAGAATCTCTTGACTAGACTTGAGCGTGTCCATCACGCTTGAGATTCGAGTATTGGTGAAGACGTCTGGAGTTATTTCTCGGTAACAATGGTAAGTGGCGAGGTAACGCAGGAACCGAGCTATAACTTAGGATTAAACCCCTCGACGTTTTCAATCTATAATATATATCCTTACCGAGCTTTTTGGAATCCTGACCGGTTTTTGAAGCAAGTCTATCGACATGAAGTCCCTAGAGTACAACACTGAGTTAAGCCACCATGATCCATGCTGAAAATTGGGAAGTTCAACTTTAGGACCCGCCTCTCGCAGAAATTCTGTGACATTTGACTCAAGGCAGACTCGGAGAGCAGCCGAGAGGGAATACTAGAAGTTCACATAAGCTAGATAAACTCAACTCAATATGAAGTTGCTCTAGTTACCCCAGTAACCAGGCGGTAGAACGAGATCGAAGGAGGCATCAAAGTGGCTTCCAACTGCAATGCTGCCGCACATATGATCCTAGTAACCTCCTCTGCTTCAGGTTCAGCGCGAAATGCCTCCGAGCTGGGAGAGAAAGGTCCATGTAGATCAGGCAACTGATGTCCAGAAGTTTCACAAAGGGTTTCGAGCTTATCGACTGAGTCTGCAATGAGTTTCAACAGCTGGCGGATGGCGGAAGTCATACTTGGACGATATCTTCCCGTAGTGATCCAACTGATAAATAAATACCTTACTGGCATGAATGGAAGCAACCGGTTCTGGTTCTTGAGGCACCGTGCTGGAATTTGCAAAGCAAGATTGAAAAGTCGGAGTTGAGTCTTGGCAAGATCAAGCCACAATGTTCTGCGGAGGCTGGTTTGAGCTCGTTAGTTCCGGCAATGCGTACTTGTCTCAGAATGTGGATAATTAACTATGCCGAATTGAGTAGCATCCAATCAAAGTGGCCCAATTGATGCAGCTGCAAATCGGGGTACGTGTTGTGGCGGCGGGTGACCGGTGACCCTTGATATACCGGAGGGCTGCGGGAACACAAGTTGCGATGCACTTTGATCAATGAACCGATGAATTCATGCAGGCGAATGGTACCTTGCACGCAGAACATTGGTTCAAGAAGACATGCTTGATTCTGTTTACAGTTGGGCCAGAGTACAGGCCAGAGTTAGAGAGGAGAGTGGAACTAGCGTTTGAACATCACAATCATAATTACTTACGTCTTTGAAAGATTCTGGCATGCTGGTCTGGCTTTGCGGACAGCTTGGTGATTGTGATGCCTCTGGAAAGATAGTCCCGACTCTCCTACTGGAGAGGGGCATTGCCTGTGGAAATGAATCGCCCCTGGAGAGTCAGAAATCATGCTTTCGAACTGATATGCAGAATCATTCAGAAAAAGAAGATGCGCTTTTCAAGAATGAGATATCAGGTATAGAGGTCAATATATTGAATTATGAATTGATTGAATTATAAATTGAACAATCCCTGTCAGTGTTAGTTAGAGTTAGAGTTAGAGTTTTGTTATATTTTGTTATATTTTGTTATATTTGTTAGTGTTTTGTTATATTTTGTTAGTGTTTTGTTAAGGTTCAAGTTAAAGATAAGCTTTCCTTGCTTAGAAAATATGAAATCAACAACCATTTTGGGAGGTAGCAATTTATTTCATTTAAAAACTTGCTAAATTCATCGGTACCCAAAACGCGGTCCTTTGCTGACATAATACGTGTCACGACGCGCTGCGTGCTCTGAAAAATACACGCGATTTGGGTATGCCCAAGTGCTCTCTGGTACATTATGCATACCCTACTCGTCTCTCAATAATTCCAATGATCCTTCAAAACAATTTTCCATGTCTCGTTAGTCTGCCAGAAAGCATTGACAGCATTCTGTAGAGCAACAAAATGCTCTTATCCAAGCTCGAGAGGCTTGCACACTTTTATGGAAGTCTCAGGAAGGAAATCTGACACCAGCTTTCTGTCAAGAAGGAAGTTCAGAAGGATTTTCAAAAGATGCAAGTGGCAATGTATATTTTGGAAGCTACTAGCAGATATTGGAATGAAAGACAGCACACTGTGGTTGGAAAAGGCAGCAACATGACAAAAGCTGGAATGAAAGCAGTTGAAAGAGGAGAATAGAAGGATGCTGAGGGAACTGGACAAATTACAGAAGGATCAAGCTGAGGGGAGCAAAACAGCACAACAGCTCATCACAGAGTTCATGGCACAAATATTGGCCCTCACTTGTGAATGAAATGATCTTCAATGTCAACAGAATCACCTATCACATTGATATAATGCCCTCATAAAGGTGTTTGAAGCTAACAAGACACAAGATTTTAAATCAGCATGCAAAGACACTTCCAAACTTGTTGCACATTTGAGCATGGTCAACATGCTAGTTGACTTGGATGATAGTCAGTATGCCTCTGATCATGAAAATGACATGATCTGATTGTATTATACTGGTTTGCATTATTTCTGTTTTTGTAATGTAACACACATACTTTAGAGTATGATAGATGCCTTCTTTTGAGAGTCAAAGTTCATGAGATATAGATTTTGAATGTTGTCATGGGCAATGATGCATTGTCACTTTTGTAGGTGGCTGTATGCTTATGTCATCTGCATCAGACTTTTGGTAGGAGTTGCCCCTCTCCACTTTTATGCATGCCTTCCCTGCCAAACTTGCTGCCTGTCATGTGTCATTGATGGAATCTTCTACATGGCCAGGAGGAGAGGGGGCCCTGCATATAAACTGCACCTTTCAGACATTCAGATGTCTGGTTTTTTGAATGTTGATGTCATTATTGATCATGTATACATAGTCTCCTGAAAATAAAATTTGTTTGTGCAACTAATATTTCAAGTTCATTTCATATTGACTCAGGATCAATTCATTATTGATGTTGAATTGGAGAGAGTGTCAGCTATGCAAGGTTGTATCAATCTCATACTTTCTATCATATTTGTCACCTCTCATAATATATTGATCATATATGTTTCTAGGTGTTGTAAGGTGCTTGGCCAGTTATGGCTTTGCATTTATTTCAGCAGTGACTATATGAGCATTGTTTAACTCACATGCTGTATTATATGTAGGTATAGGTCTACAGACACATCCAACTGATACTCCAGCCAGACACCTTTTTCAAGTGTGCCAGTTATGCCCCATAGCTACTTTACTACAGATTGATTCAATTGGAGTTTATACAATTGGGTCTCCATATTAAGTCTCACATTATATATTGTTATCATGCTGTCCCATCCATTTTAACTATTGCACTTGGCAAGGTGCACCAGAAGGTAACTTCAATGGGTCCCATGCTTAACTAAACCACTCCACACCCAAAGTTGGTGTACTAATTGCACTCTTGTACATAGTCTAGACCTGGGCAGCCCAGCCTTTTTTCCAATCCACTCTTCCAGTAATTTTAGTGTAGCAGCCATCAAAATCCCTATTACACTGTTTTGCCAATCTAAGCCTGGGTCTCACCTATCTGATGTTATATTGTTTGATGAGATGATTTGAAGCTGCCATACTACTTTCTGATGCATAGCTTTTTCCATAATTGTCATCTGGTCTTCCAATTTTCTAGACTCAGGCATCCAGATCTTTTTCTGATCTGAAAGGAGTGTAGGATGCCTTGCTTTCATCATGAGGAGCTGCAATGCTGTGCTCATGGGCATCAAGTGACTTCCATTGCACATGACCCCTAGAACAGTGGCTCCACAAGGCATTGAATAAGCCAGGTGCAGTGTCTAAAGTGTTTTCTGCCAAAGGCCACAATGCATACCATGTCCCACAGGGGGTTGAACCCTTGACCATGCGTTAGGTGCTTGTCACCTGGGAACTTCCATCCCCTAAAGGACCCAATGGTGCCATCTGAGCCACCATGCCCATTTTCTAGGTGTTCAAAGTTGTTATGCCTGTATAGGGCCAATCAATACAAAATTGTTTGTGCATCATTAAATATTTATCTCATGGTTGTACTTGATACAAGTTGCAGAATGTCCTGAGCTTGAGAAGGAGTCATCTCAGCAAGAAGTCCAGTCAGCCTGAGAACAACCATTTGGTAACAAATGGGGCTATTTCATTCTAGGTGTGTATGCCAATTCTCCAATTGACAACATTGTTTGTGGGCCATACTCTCAAATCTCATCTGTTTATTAGTCAAATTGCAAGTACATATTTGTCAGTTAGAATGTATATCCTTGTTCAAGCTCAACCCTCCTCCTGATTGACTTGAATGTCTCTTCAACCCTCTACTGCTAACTTAGAGCCTTGTTCTCACTCACCTATTGGTATGATTTCCTTGTAGACAACTTCCACCCATCTTAAAGTGCCTTTGTTTATAGTTAGAACTACTTATTTTGCATTTGATTAGTCTCTATTATGCTTGAAAGTGGTTCAATTCATTTCAAGTCCTCTCATCTAAGTGTGGCTCTTGTACTGCTAGTATTTCTATCTTTTTTTCTTTCACAAAGCTGACACATATCATGCCATTTACATATATTTTATATTGAGGTTGATCTTGTCAGGGGATGTCTCACTTGTTTCCCCTTCTCCTCCTCCAGTTCTTGTCAGATTTGCTCCATTATAGTTTTCCTTTATTCTCCTTCCTTTTCCCTATCTATTGGTCCTAGTTTCAGCCCTCAGGCTGCACTGGTTCTCTGTCAATAATTCAGACAAGTGTGGCCCTTTGACACTGCCACTGGCTTATGTAACTGCTGACCAATTGCTGACACATCACTTGTGTCTTTTTTCTCTGTCATACTGTACAGTTGTTTCTCACACTCCTGAAGCCTCTGAAGCATCACACCTGGCCTAGGGAATCCCCAGACTTGTTCTCTTTAGATTTCCCTTTGCCAGGTGAGTAGTTATCTCAGTAGACACTGTACAGTACTGAATAGACTTTGGATTTCCCTTTGCCAGCTGTGTGATTGGGCCACAGCCTTCAGAGGTCGCCCTTACAGCAGAACAAGTCTCCAGATTTGGTCTGGGAGCCCCCTTTTTGGTTACTTGAGCTTCTACTTGGTTCCTCAAAAGGTCTCTCCCCCACCAGTGTCTTAGTGCCCCTGTGCTCTTCCTATGACCCAGCCAACCCCTCCAGCACCTCCCCCTGATGCTTTAAGCCCCCAGGATGATGCCTGGAGTCGTTTACTGTTCCTGGAAACACAGGTTCAACTTACCCAAGCCTCCCTTACTTCCCACACCACTGAACTCACAGGACTCTGTCAAACTACTGAAGTAGTGTCCCTTTCTCTACAAGCCCTTCTGGAACGTCTCCCCCTTGCTCCTACCACTTCTTTGATGCCCTCAGCAGATGCAGAATGGTTTGTGTCTGCACCTAGCTCAGGCTTGCTGGCTCCAGCTGCTGCAAAACAGTTTGCATCTGCATCTGGCTTAGGCCTTTCAGCTCCTTGTTCCAAACTCCCTCATCCTGCACTCCCTGATGTATATGATGGAGATTGTAAGGCTGGAGAATGTTTCCTCCAGTCCTGCATTACCTATATCCAGCTGAGTGTTGAAGCCTTTACCTCAGATGCCTTGAAAATTGCCTGAGTCCTCTCCTACATGAAGGCTGGTCAAGCCTCAACTCATGCCCTGCGTATCTTCCAACACTCAGGAGGAGTGGAGAGTTTCTCTAGCTGGACAGAGTTTGAGAAGGAGTTCCAAGCAGAGTTCTTCCCCCTTGACCCAGCCAAAACTGCAAGGCTTTCCCTTTGAGACCAAACTCAGTATGGTCAAGGAAAGCAGTCACTTGATGAGTACATTGACTCCTTTTGTGCCTTAGTTGAACAGGCTGGATATCCGGATGGTCTACAACTCTGCCTAACCTTCTGTGATGGACTCCACCCCTCTCTCAGGGATTGTATAGACAGCATGGCAGAAGGGCACCCAGGTGATGAGCAGGTCAATACCTGGTACAAGGTGGCATGTGAGCAGTGGCAGCTCATGGAACTGCAATGTGAGCTGTGGTGGACACAACCCCCAACCTTCCCTTTTTCTTGTGGAGGGTTCACTCCCCAAGCTCTCTCTTCTGCACCTGCACCAGCATCCTCATGACCAGGTGCAGCTCCTTTCTTCATGCCTTATGCTGCTCCCCTGCACTCCTTACCCCAAGGAGTCCCAATGGATGTTGATGCTTCCTGACAGCGGTCCACCACCCCCCTGCTATGTTGACACTGTGGGAAGGCAGGTCATTTTGCCTGTTACTGTCCTTAAGGGCTAGAAGTTTGCTACTTGTCAGCATCAGAGCAAGAAGAGCTGCTCATCCAACTCCTTGCAGCCTGGGATGCCACAGGAACTCCCTCTCCAGATGCACCTATAGCTATCCATCCTGAGGAAGTGGCCAATGGATTGGAGGAGGTTCCTACAGAGTCTGAGGGTTTTTAAAAGGGCAATGGATGACCAGTATGCCCCCATTGCCCAGTACTAATTGTTTCGCTCCCCTGTCCATAGAATCAAATATATCCATTGCCATTGTTGATACTATGCCTGAAACAATAAGCCCCTCCTCAGATGTACAAACTCCCCCTCCAGCTAAAGTCTCAGCCAGAAACGCACTCCTCAGCACACACCCTTGCATCCCTGCATGGGAATGCTGCCTTTCCCACTGTTATTTTGTTGCTTCCACCCCTTCTACCAACTCCCTGAAGCTACAGGTGGAGATTGAGACAACGGACACCCAGCAGATCCAAAGTGTGGTTGCCCTCCTTGACAATGGTGCAACAGGCCTCTTCCTTGACACTGACTATGTGCAATGACACTGACTGACTACTCGCCCCCTTTCTCATCCTATCACTGTATACAATGTTGATGGCATGCTCAATGAAGCTGGCTCTATTCACTCCATGGTGGACCTGGTCCTCCACTACCAAGACCACTCAGACTGAGCTGCTTTTGCTGTCACTAGTTTGGGAAAGCAAGACATGATCTTGGGGTTCACCTGGCTATGTGAACACAATCCAGAAATTGACTGGACTAAGGGTGAGGTGAAGATGAGTCATTGCCCATGCCGCTGTATTACCTGTGCAGAAGAAGCCCATATAGAGTGGAGAGCCAAAGTTCATGAGCGTGCTGCTGTGCATGCCTGTTGTGCTGGGCATCTCCCTTATGCTGATCTTGACCTCCTGAGTCCCCCCCTTTAGCATTCCCTCATAGAGAGGCCCTCTATGAGGATGTCCAAGGTGTTGGATGTGAATCTCCAGAGGAAGAGGAAGGAGGAGGAGAATGGACCCACACTCCAGATGCAGAGTTCCCGGATGAGAATATAGAGGTGGGTGATTGGATCTATGCTACAACCCTCTGCCTCCCTCCTGCAGTGGCAGAGATTCGGGCCAGTCAGACAACTTCTCAGCATTTGGCTGAGGCATTTGTGGCAAATTCACAGCCCAAGCCTTTCCCTAGCACTGTTCCCAATCACCTCTATGACTTTGAAGATGTATTCTCCAAGGCCTCCTTTGATTCACTTCCAGAGCGTAAGCAGTGGGACCATGTAATTGAGCTGATACCAGATGCAGAGCCCTCCAGTTGCAAGGTTTATCCACTTGCACCCCATGAACAGAACAAGCTGGATGCTTTTCTGCAGGAGAATCTTAGCTCAGGACGAATATGACCCTCCAAGTCTCCAATGGCCTCCCCAGTCTTCTTTATTAAGAAGAAGGGTGGGTCTCTTTGTCTGGTTCAGGATTATTGTGTCCTGAATGTGATGACAGTGAAGAACCGCTATCCTTTGCCACTCATCTCAGAACTTGTCAACAACCTTTGAGGTGCATGCTATTTCACTAAGTTGGATGTCTGCTGGGGCTACAATGTACTCATCAAAGAAGGGGCTACAACAATGTATGCATCAAAGAAGGGGATGAGTGGAAGGCAGCATTCCAAACTAATCGTGGACTTTTTGAATCTCTGGTAATGTTCTTTGGTCTCACCAATAGCCTAGCCACCTTTCAGACTATGATGAATGACATTTTCCATGATCTGATTGCAGAAGGTGTTGTCTGCGTGTATCTTGATGATATCCTCATCTACACAAGAACTCAGGAGGAGCACCGCCAGGTCACACGCATGGTCTTGGAATGCCTCCACCAACACCAGCTCTATTTAAAGCCTGAGAAGTGCAAGTTCAAACAGACAAAAGTGGAATACCTGGGTTTGATCATTTCACATGGAACTGCTGAGATGGACCTCATTAAAGTGGCAGGGGTAGCAGAGTGGCCTGAGCCAAGGAACAAAAAGGAAGTTCAGGCCTTTCTTGAGTTTGTCAATTTCTATTGGAGGTTCATACAGGATTTCTCCCACCATGCATGACCCCTCTTTGATCTCACAGTTAAGAATACTGCATGGCGGTGGGAGCCCCCACAGCAAGCTGCCTTTGACGCCCTCAAGCAATCCGTGACCTCAAAGCCAGTCCTCCTGTTCCCCAACATGACTCTCCATTCTATGTGGAAGCAGATAGCTCAGACTTTGCTACAGGGGCAGTCCTCTCCCAGCAGTCAAAAGAGGATGGAAAATGGCACCCAGTAGCCTTCTACTCCAAGAGCCTTAATGCAGTGGAATGGAACTATGAGATCCATGACAAGGAGATGCTGGCAATTATTTGGTCCTTTGAAGAGTGGCAGCATTTCCTTAAGGGTGCACAACATAAGTTTGAAGTCTGGACAGACTATAAGAACCTGGAGTACTTTCATTCCACTAAGAAACTCAATTGACGTCAAGCACAGTGGTCTCTGTATCTGGCCAACTTTGACTTCTCACTGCACCACAAACCAGGATAGAGCATGGGCAAACCAGATGCACTGTCCAGGTGGGTGGACCATGGCACTGCTCCCAGGAGATAACAACAACATTGTCCTCCTCAAGCCAGAGCTCTTTGCCATATCCACGCACTAAAAGGGATTGTGGCTCAGGGAGATGAGGCAAACATCCTTAGAGACATCGGACAAGGGAACCAGGAGGGTGCACAGGAGGATGCAGTCGCCCAGGCTGCACAGGCCCTACAAGCTCAATGGGCAAGTGGAGTCAAGTCAGTGCATGCAGATGAGTGGGGTCTTCAGGATGGGCTGCTGATCTTCAGAGGATGCATTTATATGTCTAACATTCCAGAACTTCATCAGCGCATTGTAGAACAACATCATGACTCTCAAGTGGCTAGACATCCTGGAAGGTGGAAGACACTAGAGCTAGTATCCTGGAACTATTGGTGGCCACAGATCTCCCAATATGTAGGCACCTACACTAGCATCTGCAACCTCTGTCTCTACAAAACCTTGCCGCCAAGCACCCATGGGCCAGCTCCACCCACTTCCTATTCCAGCTGCTCACTGGAGTGTTGCATCAGTGGATTTCATTGTGGAGCTCCCAGATGCTCATGGGTACAATGCTGTAATGGTGGTGGTGGACCTCTATGGCAAATGGGCTCACTTCATACCTACTCACACCACATGCTCTGCCTTAGGAGCAGCCAGCCTATACCATAAGAATGTCTAGAAACTCCATGGTCTATCAGATGGATATGTTTCAGACTGGGGCCCCCAGTTTGTGGCAGAATTCACTTGAGAACTGTATTGCCTGCTAGGCATAAAGCTCCATACCACCACAGCCTATCACTCTCAGTTGGATGGGCAGACAGAATGCATTCACCAGGAACTGGAACAGTATCTCTGCCTGTTTTGTAATGAGAGGCAGGATGACTGGGATGAGCTGCTGCCAGATGCAGAATTCCAATACAACAACCACATTCACTCTTCCACACAAATGACTCCATTCTTTCTGGACACTGGCAGGCACTCTCACATGGGATTTGAACCTTGGGCACGCCCCTCAGAGAACTATTCTGTCAACAAGTTTGTGAACTAGATGAGAAGGGCACAGGAGGAGGCAAAAGCTGCATTGGTGAAGGCCAAGGAAGACATGGCACGGTACTATGATTGCAGATGGACACCTGCTCCAGTTTACAAGCCTGGGGACTATGTATACTTGGATAGCTCAGACATTAAGACAACAAGGCCATCCCTGAAGCTGTCACATCATCATCTGGGCCCCTTCATGGTGGAGAAGAAGGTAGGGCCTTTGGCATACTGACTTAAACTCCCAGCAGGCCTGCGCCAACTGCATCCAGTCTTCAATGTGGTCAAGATGTTTCCAGCTCTAGAGGATCCAATTCCAGACCGTCACCCTAAGCCACCCCCACCACCAGTTCTAGTCAATGATGAGGAAGAGTATGAGGTAGAGAAAATCTTGGACAGCAGAGTATTCTGAGGAAAGTTGCAGTTCAAGGTGAAATGGAAGGGATATGGCATTGAGAACATCTCTTGGGAACCACAGGCTAATGTTCATGCACCAGGCTTGGTCTGGGACTTCTACCATAGGCATCCCAATGCCCCCAAAGCAATTTGAGGCATCTACTCTATTTCACCAGCTGACCAGGCAATTCATGACTTCTTCTACCCAGTGCATTGAGGCACCGCATCCTAGAGGGGGGATGTCAGGTGATGTCAGGGGATGTCTCACTTGTTTCCCCTTCTCCTCCTCCAGTTCTTGTCAGATTTGCTCCATTATAGTTTTCCTTTATTCTCCTTCCTTTTCCCTATCTATTGGTCCTAGTTTCAGCCCTCAGGCTGCACTGGTTCTCTGTCAATAATTCAGACAAGTGTGGCTCTTTGACACTGCCACTGGCTTATGTAACTGCTGACCAATTGCTGACACATCACTTGTGTCTTTTTTCTCTGTCATACTGTATAGTTGTTTCTCACACTCCTGAAGCCTCTGAAGCATCACACCTGGCCTAGGGAATCCCCAGACTTGTTCTCTTTAGATTTTCCTTTGCCAGGTGAGTAGTTATCTCAGTAGACACTGTACAGTACTGAATAGACTTTGGATTTCCCTTTGCTAGCTGTGTGACTGAGCCCCAGCCTCCAGAGGTCACTCTTACAGATCCTCTTCCTTTCATATTTAAGGATGCAATTTTGATTGCTCCTCTTCTGTCTTTTCCTCATTTCCTTATGAATGATGCAAGTGTGTTATTTTTCTCCAGCATTCATTTAGTTTGGACCAAGTAGTTCTGGTTCATCTAGGTTTCAGATAAGGAAAGGGGTGGATTGTCCACTCTCCTTGTCAAGTTCTTATGTTGTGGTTGGATGTTGTATGCATTCTGTTTATTTATCACAAGGAGGGAGAAAGGATTTGCTGCCCTAGAGTTAGCATGGCTTAGTGTTGGCACCTATCTCTGATCTCTCTTGGCACTGCTAGCACTAGAACCTGTTTCCACTGGAAAAATAGAAAAAGAAACCTGCCATACTACTTATTTGATAGATTATTACAATGGTAGTGTCCTCCCCTCTTCCTCTACTTCCACTTCCCAAAGCAAGTCAGAAGACCCAAAATGCTTTTCCACACTTACCCACAAATCAGGTGAGTAGACTTTCCTTGCATCATCTAGTAGGTTAAACAAGCTGACATTATCCAACTCCAGAATACTTCAATGCAGTAGAATGTTTCTAGACCTGCCTTTACACCATGGAAAATAGCTCAACTCTTGAAAGATCTGACCTACACCCCCATGCCTGTAGGATTCTTTCCTATAGTCCACCTATCCATTCCTACATAGTACAACTTCTTCCTAGAACAAAAGACAATTTTTGACAAGTACTCTAAATTGAAACTCTAGGTCTAAAACTGACAAGTGAATATAAAGGCTAGTTTTATAGCTACCAATAACACTCTGAAGGATCTTATGAAGCACATGACTAAAAAAAGAGCTAAGCTCTTGACTTCTTAACAAGAAGAAGAACTAGCCACAAAATGCAGAAACAAATGCCATAAGCCACCATACTATTTTCTCATCTCCAATATCTAAGAAAGTGAGAGAGATTCTTATAGCTATTCCAATCATCTCTACTTTGGAAGCCACCACTTACACCCTCCCTATAACTCTCCCACCCCTTGCTTCCTATGTTTTTTTTGCCATTTTAGTTGAAAATCATTGAGATAAAAAGTTGTGAGAGACTGGATGGAAGGATGGTGAGGGGCAATGGGCTAGAAGAGAGAGTTTCATATTTCATGAGCTACAAGTGGGCCTGGCATTTAGTCTTTTCTTATTGTGGCTGCATACTCTCCTTTGTTTTTTAGGGCTTGTTGATTATAAATGTTTTTGAGTCATTTATCTGAGACATGTGTCAAGCCTTCATAGCTTGAGTGTTGGGCTTATTAGTCATTATGACTTGACAGTGGGCATAATCCAGAAATTGTATTGTTTGTCATAGTATTATGGAGTATTTCATAAAGAGTGATTTTGTTTTCCAGTCTAATGTCATGAATTTTGCAAAGTCTTCATTTGTAGCAGTCTCCACTAGACTAGAGAGTACTTATTTTGAGACTCTATAGCATATGCTTCCAGATGAAATCTTTCCACTGCCATATACTTCATAGCATTTAATTGTTTTATCTGAGGTACTCAGGCTGCTATTAGTGGAGGATGCTAAAGACAGCAGGGTGCTTTCAATTTTTAGAAAAGTAGGGACATTCTTCATTGGGAAGAGGTGTTAGAGGTTAGGCATATTGTAAAACAATATGAGAGTGCTCTTACAGGCACTGAAGTCCATTTTTGACCAGTTTAGAATGACAGCAGGTGTCAGGTTTCACTGACATGGGGGCTCAGCTATACTGGGTGAGTCCTTATTAGGCAGACATGATATCCTGCACTGATAACTCAGCTTCAGGAAAGGTCTAGACCTCAGAGACTTGTGAGGATAAGCAAGAGGGAGTGATCCAAGCAAGTCCAGGATGGTCTGAAGAAGTCTAAGACAAGGTGCAGGGAAGAGTTAAACTTGAAGAGGGTGTCAGGCACAAGTCCAGAAGCAAGTGTTGGAGGTGCAGGGCAAATAGAGGCTATGCAAGTGATGGGGGTGGGGCTGGAGTTTGATGGAGGATCAACAGAAGTTGATAGGTTTCAGGACCAAGCAAAGAGCAAGGTCCAGAGTTGGTTTAAGGAATGCTTGAGGTTTGTAATTATAAGTGTGAAGTTTGTCAAGGCATTAAAGTTGAAAGGACTTGAACACAATAAAGGAAACAGAGTCAAATGAGATGAGACAGAGTTGAGACAAGATTGAGACAAGAATAAAAATAGATTCAAGCAGAGATACAAGACAATAACAAAATAATAATGGAGATAGAGATGAGGCAAGACCAGGAGACTGAGATAAGACTGGGAGACTGAGAGAAAAGGAAATGTAACATGGAACACAAAATATGAGACAAGAACAATCAGACCATAGGTAATGTTAAGCAAGTAGGTAATATTAAGACTAGAGTATGAGGTGTTACTCTATGACTTATATACTGACTACTGGAGAGCTCCAGGGGACAGCAGGTCTGGCAGTGGGGCTTGATGGAGCCACACAGAGTTGATAGGTGTCAGTTGTAATCAGGGGATGGGCTGCAACAATATTCTGATGGGATCAGTTGGGGACATGGGCCATCCCAGGGTCATTGTGATGCTTTGGAGTTGGTCAGTCAAACCAGGGTGACAAGTTGGTGATGTATGCTGGAGTCAGGAACAATGGAGGAGGGTCCCAGGGGCTCAGAAGAGTCAGGAGAAGCATCAACAGCTGTGGAGAAAGCGTCAGAGTTAGCTAGAAGGGCCATTGGAGTTTGCCAAAGAAGTGTCAGAGTTACCTGGAGTGGGTGCCATGGGTGGGCAAAGGTTGGGGAAGTCAAAGGGGGAGATGGGGGTGAACTCTAGAGAAGCAAGGTGGTTGGAAACAAGGTCAGGAGTCAAGGGAGCAGGTCATGACAGCAGGCATTTAGAAGGTGATTTTATAATGAGTAGTGTTTAATATTTTAAGAGAGTTTGGCAACAGAGTTGATGTTCCTTTCACACTAACAGGGCATATGTTTATTCATTATCATTTTAGAGATATGGTGTATGACAGAGAGTTGCTGAACATAAGTAGTTTGGAGCTAAGCAGACTAGGGCATAAAGTGGAGCAAGATGTTATGCATAAGCATATGCATTAGTTGCAAGATATATGCTAGTAATGCTGATTCTTTTGCTGTTTGCTATGGATGTAACTAGTATACTACCCATGTATTGAGTGGAGTTATTCATTTGTTTTTCTGAAACACTCTTTGTGCAATAGGCTTGCATATGCTATTTTTTTTTAAAGAAGTAAGTCTTGTGAGAGTTTGATGGAAAAAAAGGACTGTTGGAATAGTAGAAGTCTTTACTCATTGCAGTCTGATTGAGGACTCATAATTGGGCCTGAGAAAGGCTTTGAGTAATCAGCCTGTTAGGCTTCCCTCAGTTAGATGGATTTGTAGTTGCTCTAGCATGTTAGGTGTGGGCACTATATTTATTGTTAATAGAACACATAGTAGTAAAGAATCAAAGAGCCTTACACACTTATTGCTTCACATTTATTGCTTGTCACTTGTCATATTTAATTTCCTATTTTAAATTGTATCTTGCTTTTCAAAATTTTAATATGCACTTTTGATTATGGTTGCTTATATTTATTTAGCATTGTCACACTTTTTATATAACTTATTTGTTTATTTACTTTTTGACTTTGTCTACTTCCTGAATATTGTCTATCTCCATTTTTGTATTCTGTTTAACCTCTGCATAGTTGATCAAACTTTTCTTTTTTGGATGACTGCTGCTTATTTTACTTTTATCATTGAAAATTTGTAATTTTCTTTTCAAAGACTGGTAAAGACACAAGTGTCTTCATTATATAGTGAGTTTCATTTTTGAATTTGCTGAGTAATCTACTTATTTAATCTACTTACTTTTCAAAATGAGAACAGCATGATCAACTTTAGCACTAGTATTGATTTTAAACATTTCTTTTTTTAAAAGTATGACTAATAAAAAATATGTATTGTAACAAAATCTCCTTTTCAATAAAATTGTGCATTTAGCTTTGCTTTTTCTACATGTGCTACTTGTTATTCATTTTATATTTCTATTTATGAATAGTTTTGCTCTTGAATATTATATAATGTAGTTTTTTATATGCTTGAAGCTTAAATGTGCTATTGTCTCTAACATGCCTTTGAAATTGTACTTCTTGTTATATGATATGTATGAGTTTATATTGAAGTGAACAAGTTGGTTATATCAAGTGTTTCTATTGTCCCATACTCCTTTTAATTTTCTGACTTTAATTTACTTTCTTTAAGGATTTTATTAAAGTATTTAGCAATAATTTTTAATGTAATCTCTGCTTTGACAAAGATCTTTATTTTTAATTCAATGAACTTGACAGACTATTTGAGATATTTGCTTTTTGTATAATTACTGCATTTTTAGTGAGCTAACTTGTTTTTATAACTTATATATTATATTACTCATTTTAATGGTGGCAAGTTCTTTTTCTCCTGTCTTTAATAACTATTGCTCATTATACAAGTCTATCAATTCAACTGTAGAACATGGCTTGTAAGAGTGTGTCCACTGAATAAATATATTCTATGTATCATAATGCTTGTAAAGTTATTATTTTTAAAAAATGTGGACCTAAAATTTTATCAAAGCAAATTTTTTAAAAAAACTATATTCAACACTCACTTTATAATGAACATTTAAATAGATGAGTATACATAGGCTATGAGTGCAAAGTCAGCTTTAAACTGACAAGCAGCATAATCATGTGCAATTCATTTGAGGCTAACTCTGCACTCAAAGCATAAAGCAGGTTTACAAAATCCAAGTTATTATCATCAAAGTCTTACCAGTGTGCTAGCACCAAGTAAATAAATTAAAAAGGAGGTTGGGCAGAAGTATATAATAGGTGGAAGGATAGCTCAGAAAAAAAGGCCTTTCTGTTGTTAGCTTCATATATGATCTATTAACAATGTCTGATTGCCTCTTATTCTAAATTCATACAACATCTTAAAATATGTCATTTTTTGCTTTATTCTGCTATATACAAAGGCTAATTGAAATCTACATACTCAAATAAAAACAAAAAAACAAAAGCAATGCTTTCAGATCACAAAAAAAGAGTAAAACTTTAATATATTAAAACTATTTAAAATGCATTTATTTGAGACTTTGATCTTTATATTAATTGGACAGCCACTGCAAGTTTTGCTAATAATGCCCACCAACATGCCAAAGAAAAATAAATGAACTGGCCAAAATTCTTTTCAAACATGAAATAATTGCAAATTTTATACTCACAGGAGGCTTTCATATGAATAATATAACATTGCAGATAAGAAACATCATCAACATATTCATTGATATTAATACTTATTTAAATCATTAGACCTCATTAAACTTAGAAAAGCTTGTAACTTTCTTTCTTCTTCAAATTTTAACTGTTGAAGAGTGCTTACAGCTAGGACATGCTCATCATGATAAAATCATTACTTGTAATAATTAACACAACTAAAACATTGCTAGCAGCCAAGCCACATGTGCCAGTGGCAAAGCTGCACTGAAATAAAATAGCATAGTGGAATAGCAATGTATAAAACAAAAAATGAAAAAAAAACATGTAAAAAATTAGTAGAAAAGACAAAAGGAAAGCAAAACTCATGATGTGTTTAAGACAAGAATTAAAAATGTGTTTGTTCATCTTTCAGTTTGGAATGGCATGTTAGACAATGATTTGACATGCTCTCTAGCTGTAAGCCAATTAGAGTAACTGCTTAAGTGAACAATATTAATATAACAATTATCATGTGACTGATTATAGATTGATTGCTGTAATGGTACATGACAAATAATATAACTGCCATCCCATATTTGAGACCACTTTATTTTGTTAAAATCTAATGCTGTCATGTGTATACTTGTTATTTAATGCAATATAGGAAACAAATTAGTTTGCAAGCACATATAATGCAATTGTTGCACTTTTAGACCTGCATTTTAACATGTCTATATTGTTCAAAAATCCTCTTTTTTTAACTATTTGGTAACTTTACTGGACCATCATGTAATCATACATTATTACTCCACTGATACATATTTATTAGGAAAATAATGATCACTATAATATATAACACCTTTTATTTTATAGTTGTAAATTATAAATTTATTCATTGTATAAATAGCAACAGTTTTGTCAATTATTAGACACAGACAACATGTCAAAATATAATATATAAGGTGCTATTTATGTACTCAGCATTATGATCTGGTCTGCAACCAGAAGTTTTCTATGTGTTCATGTATAAATTGACTATCTAACAACAGTATAACTATGCATGATTTTGTGCTTGACTGCTAATGGCTCTTTCTGTGCTGCTCTGGACACAGTATGTATAAATTTACTATAACTTGTTTGTTTACTAAGAGTTCATTAATTAATATGTGAATGAATATATACTCACTAAAAAGAAACATGGCATGATTTTTAGAATTTAGTTTTATTCACAGCCACTTTTTGTATTTTTTTAAGGCTTTGTAATCTCTAAGTCTCAAATTTTAAAAATTCTTTTGCAATATATCTGCATAACTGGGGACTGATATCTCCCATTTTAATAAGCCATATATACAAGTCTTCTCTGCATGAGTTGAACAACATCAAAATGACATAATCATATGCACAACTGTTAAGTTTAATATACTCTTCTAAATGATTAGTAATGTATAACTCTGTTGCTGACAGGTTCCGCTGACCCTGGGGGCTCAGCTGCACTGGGCAAGTCCTTACTAGGCGGGCGTGATCTCCTTGCACTGGCAACTGGACACTCAAAGCGTTCTGGATGCTGATTGCTTGTGCGGATAGTCGGAGGTGTCACAACCCATCCCCTGGACCCCCGCACATCATCCAGCAACCTCCCGATTCCCCAAAACCCCCAACACTCTGCTGAACTTCTGCCCATGCCCCGCGCCTATTTCAGTTAGCCCCAACGCAACCTTGGCTAACTCCGACGCCTTCCCGGCTAACTCCAACGGCCCCCTGGCCAACTTCGACGCCTTCCCCGCAGCCACTGACACTTACCCTGGATCTCCCGAACCCCGAGAACCACCCCCGCTGTTCCTGATCTTCACCACCCATCATCAACTCAACACCCTGGTTCCTCCGACCCATTCCAGAGTATCACGACAACCTTGGGGTGACCCGTGTTCCCAAATGATCCCATCAACATATCAGCGCAGCCCAACCCTCGATTGCAACCGACACCCACCCACTCCGTCGAGCTCTGCCAAGCCCCGCCACCACAGCCGACATACCCTGAAGTTCTCCAGTAGTCAGTATATAAGACGTCGAGTAGCTCTTTGTACTCTAGTCTTGATATTGCTTAACGTTACCTATGGTCTGATTGTTTCCTTCTTGTGTTTTGTGTTTTGTGTTTTGTGTCCCGTTTTCCTTACTCTCAGTCTCCCGGTCTTATCTCAGTCTCCCAGTCTTGTCTTGTCTCCATTTCATTATCATTCTCATTATTGTTTCGTATCTCCACTCGAATCTACTCTTGTTCCATATCAACTCCATTTCATTTCGTCTGACGCTGTCTCGGTGACTCCATCCAGCCGTTGTGCCCAAGTCTTCCTCAACCTTAACAACCTCACAAACTCCGCGATTACAATTATGAACCCCAACACTCTTTCACCAGGTCCGAACCTTGCTCTTCACTCGGTCCCGGACTCCATCAACTCCAATTGATCTCCCATCAAACCCTGGCTCCGCTCCCATTGATTGCATAGCTGCCTACTCCTTTGCTTCTGTGAATCTCCCATATGGTCTTCTGCCTGAACCCTGCCAAGCCCGTCCTATTTCCTTGCAATCCAACTTCTCCGGACCTCCCCGGATCTGTCTGGATCACATCCCACCAACTATCCACACAAGCCATTAGTGCCCAGAACGCTTTCGAGTGTTTGGTTGCCAGTGCAAGGGGATCATGCCCACCTAGTAAGGACTCACCCAGTGCAGCTGAGCCCCCGAGGTCAGCGGAACCTGACATAATATCAAGACTCTACCTTACCCCATCTGTGATGCCCGCATTATCTCCGCACACATGATCAAATAACTCCAATGTCTATGGTCTACCCGTGCCTGGAAACCCTTATGATTCATACAGCCCTGCCCAATTTGCCAAGGCACATTGAGTTGCAGATCTGACACCAAACATCCCCTCTGCTCTGGTTACATCCATACAATGGCTCCCCCCACAGACACCCTCCCCAACTCACACCCAACCCCCAGCCCCTTGCACAAACCGTCAAATCATCCCCCACCCCACCTGTACCCTCTCCGCCAACTCTGTTCCCTCACACAAAGTTGACTCCAATGTCACCCAAAGAACAGCATTCCAAAACCTGGTGACCATCTGACCAAACGAGTGACAAAGTCTCTGGCACCACGCCAACCCTCCGACCCACAATAACGCCAACCCACTGCGAAACCGTCACCTATTGCACAAAGGATCGCCAGCCACAATGAGACCACTGAGAACATGCTTCCCCGAAGCCTGCTTGTGGATCCACCGACCCACTAGCAACCCCACAGACTGACAAATGCGACTAATCACCGACAACATCACCGAACCCTACTATCGACCACCCAACCCTCACCCTGATCACCTCCGAGGAACTACGCCCTCTGACAACTAGCCCCAAAACCACCGAAATCAAGCTCAAACCCAACAACCCCAACAACAGAGCAAGAACCCCAGACCTAGGCTATGCTCCAACTCCAGAACCTGCTTCCGGACCTCAGTCGATTCAGCCGTCACCTCCGCCCAACAAATAAAGGGGCCCCAACACCTCCAACCTGACCCTGACAACCCCGGAACAAGACCAAGACATCCCCAAACCTAAACTCCACCACCAGACTCCGCCACCTCCCACAAAGGAACCCCCAGCATAGGAGCCACCCCGAACTAACTATAGGAAAAAGGACCCTATACGAAGTAGTTCCCCTAAGTACTCTAAAATCGCTGACATGTTCATATAAGGGAGAGAGAAGCCCCACCATCATCCAGAGAATGTTGATCAGCCATTCAAGCAACCTGACGACCCAAAGGGCATATGCTCCGATATTCTTAAAGAACCTCCCCCACCTGGCTTGATGACCCAAACAACCCTGCGCCAGCCCAAAACTGCCCGACCCACCCCTCCGACCCCCTCCAGACCCCTCGACACAGCTCCGGACCCTGGCAACACGACTCCAGGGCCTCCACTCTGACTATGACATTTGATTGAGGGGACTCATGGTGCCAGCCCAACAATGATGCCCTGGTAGCCCCCAACTCCGTGACATAAATCATCACCTGCTCCGAATCCCGCCCCTACGCCAGAATATGTCCGTCAAACAGGGACCACATCATTGGAGCACCCAGAAGCAAGCCACATACAAAGTATCCTCTTTGGAGTACCCAGAAGCAGGCCACATGCGAAGTAATCTCTCAGAGTACCCTAAAGGTTGCTGATGCCTTCCCCAAGAAGCGAGCAGTGCCTCTCCCCACTGCCACCCCCACATTTGCAACAATCTCCAGGCTGCTCCGGAACACAAATGAAGAGTTGCCTCAACCCTGCCGCGACCCCCGAGGAGTCCCACTCCAGTGCCTCCCCACGACCAACCTCCCCACCGCCCCCCAACAATCATGAACAACCATCTCCCCCCATCCAAGCTCAGCTCCAGGAGCCACTGCCACTCCTGCATGACAACTCTGCTGCTCTGCAAAAAAACCCCACACTGGAGCTCCCCCTCCGATTCGCAACACAACCCCACTTGCAAGTTAAGACCCAACCCCAACCCCGCATCAGCTCCGGACCCCTGGTACTCACGCTTGGAACTGCGGACCAACAAAATGCACCTCAGACCCCTTCCTCCGCCCGCACCCCCCCCCCAAAGCCAACACAACCAACAAACCCCCCACCAAGTGACCCTTGTATCGACTCCGGGACTGCCCACTTCTTCCCCGATGAAGGAACCACTGACCCCCAGGAGGGAACAACCCTCAGAACAAGCCCAAAGCATCTCCGCTGAGGCGACCATTCCCCAACCAACCCCTGCGCTGCTCCTGCCCAAAAGAAACATCCACCAACACAACTCCAACAGACCTCCAAACTCAAGAGAGTGTCAGAAATATGTAAGACCCCTCTGTCCGTCTCAGGACTTACCTTTGGTCAGGAAAGCAATGATGACCCGGAACCTCAAATTTTGGCTCCGGACCCAAAGGAACTGGTTGGGACTGATCACCCCACATCCTGCCCCCTTGGTCATCGACACTCCGGTGCACACCAAAGCACCACTCGAACATGCCCGCCCACAGATGCAATACTCCAGAACACGACCTTGACCTGGACCAACACCCCGGAGCACAGCAAGCCCGATCCCGAGTGCCCTTCACCAAGTGCAATACTCTGGAGCTTGCCCTGCACAACCCCACCAAATGAAAATCTCTGGGCATCCTCAACACAGAGATCCTCACCCTGAGGGAGTATCTCTGCCCCCACGCTGACCAAACCCACAGCCCAGAACCTGCTCCCATCAACTCATTACAAGGACCCCCCTCCGGACCAACTATGCCGCGAGGACAAACCTCGCCCCACCGACCCCCACCAATGAAGAGGGCCCCACCGCCTTTGCCACCAGCGCCAGCATAAGGGCCAGATCATGGGAAGACCTCTGTCCCCCCCGCCAACCGCACTGCCAAGAAAACCAAAGCCCCAAACCTGCTGGGCACCATGAAAGATTCAAAGGTCTGCCCTCTGGTACCAACACAGTGCACGTCCCCGCCGCAGACTAAAGAAAACCCCTACACCCCTGGTCAGAAATTCCAAGAATCAAACCCAATAACACCACCCCAAAATGTCACAGAACTCCACAGGAGAACTCCCACCACTCCCGCTGAACCTCGGGAGCCCTCCCTGCGATGCCCCGCCCTGTCCCAACAAACCCCGGGACTAGCCAGCACAGATGGCACTAGCAGGCATAACCCCCACCTCTGGATTCACTAGGGATTCAACTCCCACTCACAACCCTGCGTGTTTTGCTTACTCCGCCCTCATACAAACTAAAACCTCACTTCACATGCCCAGGGACCAAGAGAACATGTTCGCGTACAAAATTACATATATATAGAAGGCGAGGGAGGCAGCAAGTCCAAAGGCAACAAGAAACGGGGCCCACACCCACCTCACTCCCTCCCCGGATCCCCCGGCAACCCTATCCCCAGATCAACTTCCATCTGGGCCCGCACCACTGCCAAAACCTCTGCCAACCCCAGCAACGCCTCCCCCGTGTCAGCCGCCACCTCCCACCATGACCCTGGGGCCACCACATTGTGTTGCCAATGCCCCGCCAACAACCTCTCCAATTGCGCCATCCCCTGCTGCAACTCCGGGGGCTGAACTGTGGACCCCTGCATCAACCCATCCTGAATCGACACGAACACCATGGAGGCACCGTCCAAGAGGACCCGATGCTCCTGCACCCAGCCTAACCCCAGAAAATGAACCGTCAGTAACAAACCAAGGAACAGAAGACAACTCACAGAGGATCCCCACGTGCCCCAAAGCGGCCTTGTTGGCCAACCAACCCTCCCTCCACCTTGCTGCCTCCAGCTCCATCCACAGTGCATCCCCCCTGGAACTTGTTCCCGCCCCTCCGCTTCCCCCATGGGCTGCCCCTCCATCTGCGTCAGACGCTCCCGCAAGCCCCGCACCTCTAATGCTCACTCTGTCGCCATGCACACCGATGTGTTCCTTTCCCACTCCATCGCCTCTTTCTCCATCTGTGCCACGTCACGGTCCTCCCTTGCCCATTGGAGCTCACCCTCCCATACTGCCAATGACATCGTCAAAGCCTCCACCTGCTTGCAAAGGAAGACCTCTGTGATCAAAGAAATAGGCGCGGGGGGACTCAACGACCGTTCCGAGGGAACGCCCAGGGTAGGAGAAAAGAGGAGAGACTCCGGAGGCCCTGCCAACAGCTCACGCCCACGCAGCCTCTTGCTGGGTCCTGCCCCCGAGGGTGGGGAGGCTCGGCGCTTCCCACAAATCACTGCCAAGGACGCTCCCTTTCCCCAACCACCCCGCGAAAGCCCCGCCTTCCCTGCAGACCGCCCCATGCTCCCCTCCTTTGGCAATGTGGGACAAAACTTGGTCTGCTTTGGGACCCCTGGAAAATCCACCACCACCACCATGGACGACTCTACAAAAACCCCGTCAGTCATCCCGAGAAGACAAGTCAGCACCACTTATGACTCCGGTCCCTGACACTAGCGCGGCGCCGACGCTCAAACTCCTCCCCCCCACTGTCATACACCACCACCTCATCCAAATCAGCGGGGAAGACTACTGGAATGCTGGGGGAAGAGATGACAAAATTTGGGAAATCCCGGGGTACGTCCAAGGCTTTTAATTGATTGAGGAGAACCCTGATGAAGTGGTGGCCGTGCTTCTACTTCATCTCCCATGCCGCTATCACTTGCTGCGGACTGATCAATATTGCTTGGCTTTGACTCCCATGCCCTGCCGATCCCTGTCCTGCTCCCTGCGTCTCGAAGGGTCTCGACGCTGAAGGGGGGGTGATGTCACGACCTGTCCCCTGGACCCCCACACATCGTCCAGCAACCTCCCGATTTCCCAAAACCCCCGATGCTCTGCCAAACTTCCACCCATGCCCTGCACCTATTTCAGTTAGCCCCAACGCAACCTCGGCTAACTCCGACGCCTCCCCGGCTAACTCCAACGGCCCCCTGGCCAACTTTGATGCCTTCCCCGCAGCCACTGACACTTACCCTGGATCTCCCAAACCCCAAGAACCACCCCCAATGTTCCCGATCTTTGCCACCCATCATCAACTCAACACCCTGGCTCCTCCAATCCATTCTGGAGTATCACAACAACCCCAGGGTGACCCGCATTCCCAAATGATCCCATCAACATATCAGCACGGCCCAACCCTCAATCACAATGGACACCCACCCACTTTGTCAAGCTCTGCCAAGCCCCACCGCTGCAGCCAACGTACCCCAAAGTTCTCCAGTAGTCAGTATATAAGACGTTGAGTAGCTCTTTGTACTCTAGTCTTGATATTGCTTAACGTTACCTATGGTCTGATTGTTTCCTTCTTGTGTTTTGCGTTTTGTGTTTTGTGTCCCGTTTTCCTTACTCTCAGTCTCCCGGTCTTATCTCAGTCTCCCAGTCTTGTCTTGTCTCCATTTCATTATCATTCTCATTATTGTTTCGTATCTCCACTCGAATCTACTCTTGTTCCATATCAACTCCATTTCATTTCGTCTGACGCTGTCTCGGTGACTCCATCCAGCCGTTGTGCCCAAGTCTTCCTCAACCTTAACAACCTCACAAACTCCACGATTACGATTATGAACCCCAACACTCTTTCACCAGGTCCGAACCTTGCTCTTCACTCGGTCCCGGACTCCATCAACTCCAATTGATCTCCCATCAAACCCTAGCTCCACTCCCATTGATTGCATAGCCGCCTACTCCTTTGCTTCTGCAAATCTCCCATACGGTCTTCTGCCTGAAACCCGCCAAGCCCGTCCTGTTTCCTTGCAATCTGACTTCTCTGGACCTCCCCGGATCTGTCCGGATCACATCCCACTGACTATCCACACAAGCCATTAGTGCCCAGAACACTTTTGAGTGTTTGGTTGCCAGTGCAAGGGGATCATGCCCACCTAGTAAGGACTCGCCCAGTGCAGCTGAGCCCCCAAGGTCAGCGGAACCTGACAGGTGGGATGTGATCCGAACAGGTCCGGGGAGGTCTGGAAAAGTCAGATTGCGAGGAAATGGGACGGGCTTGGCGGGGTTCAGGCAGAAGACCATATGGGAGATTTGCAGATGCGAAGGAGTAGGCGGCTATGCAATCAATGGGAGCAGAGCCGGGGTTTTGATGAAAGATCAATTGGAGTTGATGGAGTCCGGGACCGAGCAAAGAGCAAGGTTCGGACCTGGTGAAAGAGTGTTGGGATTTGTAATCATAATCGCGGAGTTTGTGAGGTCATTAAGTTTGAGGAAGACTTGGGCACAATGGCCGGATTGAGTCACCGAGACAGCGTCAGACGAAATGAAATGGAGTCGAGATGGAACAAGAGTAGATTTGAGCAAAGATACGAAACGATGATGAGAATGATAACGAAATGGAGACAAGACAAGACCGGGAGACTGAGAGTAAGGAAAACAAGACACGGAACACGGAACACGAGAAAGAAAACAATCAGACCATAGGTAATGTTAACAATAAGTAGGTAATATCAAGACTAGAGTATGAAGAGCTACTCGACGTCTTATATACTGACTACTGGAGAACTTCAGAGTACGTCGGCTGCAGCGGCGGGGCTTGGCGGAGCTTGACGGAGTTGGTGGGTATCGGTTGCAATTGAGGGTCAGGCCGTGTTGATATGTTGATGGGATCATTTGGGAACACAGGTCGCCCCAAGGTTGTTGTGATACTCCGGAATGGATTGGAGGAGCCAGGGTGTTGAGTTGATGATGGGTGGTGAAGATCAGGAACAGCGGGGGTGGTTCTCGGGGTTTGGGAGATCCAGGGTAAGTGTCAGTGGCTGCGGGGAAGGCGTCGAAGTTGGCCAGGAGGCCATCGGAGTTAGCCGGGGAGGTGTCAGAGTTAGCCGGGGAGGCGTCGGAGTTAGCCGGGGAGGCGTCGGAGTTAGCTGGGGAGGCGTCGGAGTTAGCCGAGGTTGCGTTGGGGCTAATCAAAATAGGCGCAGGGCATGGGCGGAAGTTTGGCAGAGCGTCGGGGGTTTTGGGGAACGGGAGGTTGCTGGACGATGTGCGGGGGTCCAGGGGACAGGTCGTGACAGTTGCTAAATTTGTTTTAATAATGACAAGTAAACCAATACATAAGGAGACTTTTCCCCTTACTTGAGTTATAGTTCATGAAGGAAATTGCTCCCACAGTATTTTTTGAATTGAAAGAGGAACATTTTGCTCTGGATGCATGGACTTTGCCCTTTAATAGTTCAATCACCTCATCTCATTTGTAAGCAATGGTATTCTCTCTAAAAAAGTCAGTAAGCTGCTGTCTACTTTCTCAAGCAAACTGAGTGCTTCTAATCATGTTGATTGTGTCTTTGTTGATGTTGTATACAATTATAATAAACACATTCCAGAAAACTGCATCTATGATACTGACATAAAAAAGTGTTAGTATACATTGAGATTTCAGAAACTGTGTATCATCACTAATACATACATGATATCTTATGTTAATTCAAGCTGTAGTTTATCTGAGCAAAGACAAAAAATAATAGCAAGAGAACATAAGTAATATTGTTAATAAGTATACAAAGGCCTAATAGTATAATCAAAATACAAAGCCTGCAAATTAGAAAGATTTAGGACTGGAGACATAGTGGCTGTCTAACTATTATTTTAGATTGTTAGCTTAAATAGAGAAAAACTCAGAATGCTACTAGTATTGAGATTAATCACACTACTTAACAAGAGCTTATGAAGAGTAAGTTCAGCTTATTGCAAGCATGATACATGAAATGACTTGAATGACAGACTAACACACTATTAATCAAAGGAATGCAAGGTGGAGAAAAACTCAAGAGAGCTCAAAGACCAGAATAGTGTGTAGCATGCACATATATTATACTGATACATCTAATACTCATTCACTTAAATAATGTATTAATTACTCAATTATAGTTCATATGTGATATCAACACATGATTACCAATTCAGTTGCTGGAGCAAGAGATGACAAAGCATGACATGTGGCTTTCACAATTACTAATTCAGTTGCTGGAGCAAAAGATGACATGACATGTGACTTTGGCTTTGCTTGGGAATATAGACATCTATTAATTTCAATGGTCATTTTCTTGCTCTAATATAAAGCATTGAATGAGCTTTATGGCTTGTCAAATATTCAGTTGCCACTATAGATTGCTGTTAAGTCTAGCTGACCTGGGGCTCCCTCACTGTAGAGCAAGGAACCTGCTAATTGTTGCTAATTGAAGAACTGCAATGACTAAAGAGACTTATGGAGCATCAGAGTTAGACAGAAGTCAAACAGACAATTCAGAGGCCTAAGGAAAGTGGGAATAAAAGTTCTGAAACTTAACAGGGGTCAAATGGATGTTCTGGAGGTCTAGAGTAGTGAGGATGTTGAGTCCAGGGACAAGTAGGGTCAGGACTTGGGAGTCAAGCTGGAGTTGGGTTAGGAGTTGAGATAGATAATTAGATTATTGTTTGGAGTTATAAAGATAGTTACAAATAAGTGCTGAGAAATAGATAAGGCTGGGAAACAGATAAATGCTGGGAAACAGAGAATGCCAGGAAACTATATATGACTATGGGCAATATCAAGACTAGTGTACCAACTACAGTAGTACAGTACTTATAGGAAGGTGCTTGGAGGGTTTTCGTAAGGGCAACAACCTTTGGAGGCTGTGGCTCAATTACAAGACTGGCAGAGGGAGATCCAAAGTCTATTCAGCATTTATAAGAAGTTCTAGAGTTTTAGCTACTTGCATGGCAGAGAGAGATCCAAAGAGAACAAGTCTAAGGATCTCCAATGCCAGTATTTGGAAAATTTACTCTAGAGCTTTTGGAAAAAAACATCCAACAACAACCAAATCTGGACCCAGAGTCTAAGGTGTGTTCCAAGATTTGGAGTAGGTTGGCAATGCTGAGACAAGGTTTGGTGGTGCTGCTAGGGGTCTTGAGTGAGTGCAGAACAGGTATGGGGCTGTGGAGTAATTTAAAGTGTGTTCTGAGACTGGAAATGGGGCAGTGGTGTTGGAACAAGGTTTGATGGCACTGCCAGAGGTCTCAAATGAGTGCAGAACAAATATGGGGATTTTGTGGAGTAATTTAGAGTGTGTTCTAAGACCAGGAGCAGAGCATGGATGCTGGAACAAAGTTTGTTGGTGCTGCTGGGGGTCTTGGATGAGTGCAGAATAGGTACAGGGGTTTTGTGGAGTAATTTGAGTGGAGAAGGCTGTTGATGTAGACTTGATGGGTTGATGGTGGGATCTGATAGTGGTTTTGATGGCAGGGTCATGTAATTGGGCAGTTTGGAAGAAGTTGAGGGGGATGGTTATGACAATTGCTTTGATTTGCTGCATGTTTAAATATCTTTGTGGATGGAATTTTGATAAAGGTCAATTTATACCAGAAGGTGGTATTCAATCATTTATCAGCTTTTTATGATCACAATGAATCAAGTGAGTGAGGCCAGTGACATGCTCATTTTTTGCTATGGTTTGTAAGTGCTTCTAATCTGTCTGATATATATGCACACTTGAAATAAGATCTCAGTTTCAATCAGAAATTATTTTCTTATTTTGCAACAATACTTGGAAAGCTCTTTTTGATCATAAGATTAAGATGTATAGTGAATTTCTTCAATGATATTATTGCTGAGTTGCATGTCATAAATATGAAAATGCTTATCACTGTTGCTTTTGATTTTCTCATGAAATTATTCCTGAATCTAAATTCAATGACTCTATATAATTAATGTGCAATGATCCTACAATGATTTATTTCAATCCAATTATTTGAGTTTATTGTAGGCATAATTATGACTTGAAATGTTTTTTTGTCTGGAAAAGCTGCTAATCATCCAATTCTGTCAAAGAAACCTCTGCTGAAATGAGTAGTAAAACTCTTTTGCATAAATTTCTTTCTCTGTTGGCTGAGCAACAGTAAATTCAAACTATACTGATAGTTTTGCATCTCATCAAACTATTCCTATGCTTCCTCACATTCTGCTTTATTATACAGAAAACTTCTTTAAATTTAACTGTAATTAGCCATGAAAAAAAAATTGAACCTAATCTTCAGAAAAGCATTCAAGTTGATCATTAGATTGTGATCAAGAGTTGGCTAATATTTTCTTTTATTTTTTTCTTCACTTGAGACTCAAGTCAAATCTAAAATTACTCCTGAAATTTCTACTACTTCTGGACAAGAACACTCAAGTACTGGAATTTCAATTCTCCTCATCCTTTAGCTAAAACTCATCAGTTAGTTGAGCCCATCACGATGGTAATCAATTACTTATACCTAGAGTTTGTGGGATGTCAAGTTACACTCTGATTATTATTTGTCTCAAGCTTTTTGGTATTTATATATCTTTACTAATCTGCTAATTATTTCTGAAATTCTTATGAGTTTTCTATTCAAAGCTAAATCATGATGAAAAATCAGGAAGCTATTCATGAATGTGAAGACACAAAAGATGCTGAAAGACTTGGAAAACAAGAACAAGCTTGACAAAAATCTCAGATCTTAACACAAGCTGCTGTTTTGAATTCTGTTATGTGTTTTGATTCAAAAACTCCTTCATTACTATATCTTGAAAGTTCTAACTAGTTTACTTATAATGCAGATCTGGATTTCCCGATTTTACACCTCAGAGGAAGAAATAAATTGAATTACATGAATTGATTAAGTTCTTGATACAGAACTTTCTTCTTCCATGAATAGACTTAAGTGGGTACTTCTCCAGAGCTTGTTGACCAAAGTTCTTGGGACATAGGAAAGGATTTATTCCTGATAGCAACGTACACGGTGAGACTTGTGCAGGCTTCGTAGGTCATCTCTGGGCAGTGCTTCAGCTACGACCAAGGAAGACAATACATCACTTTGAATGAGCCAAGGAAGACTTTGAATGAACAGAGGAAGATCACTATTTCGCCAGCTTTGAATGTGACAAACTGGTGCTGGAATCTCTCATCGTGCAACTGAGAGTTGTGCAGGCTTTCAATCATTATTTGTAGGTCATCTCTGGACTTCCTTCCTGTTGGGTGCCGTACTCCAGAGGTGGAAGCTGCCTGACAGAACCAAGGAAGATGAACCAAGGAAGACAATCCATCACCTTGAACAAGGGTTCTCGCGAACTTTAAATTCCCTGATACACATGGTGACAAACTAGTGCTGGAATTCAACCTAGCATAACGAATGGGCTGCTTGCTTGTTACAAAGCCATCTGTTGTGTCACCCACTAAAGACTATCATTTCCTTGTCCCAGCCCACCCAATCAGCGCTGCAAGAATAGTAACCGCGCCCCACGCGCGTACTTCACGCCTTACACTTGTGCGAGTGACATCCGCCGACTCGGGCGTTGGTGAAGCGGCGCGCAGGGGTAGGGGTGCGCGTTCTTGGTCCTGCTGGTGCTGGTGCTGGTGCTCGTTGGGAGATGCGGGCGGAGGGCGGACCTCAACCTGCGAGACGCCGCCGAAAAAGTCTGTGATGCGCGTTTGAGAGAGGGGGCGGTTGAAGAGGTCTGTGCGCACGCCTGGGTGGGAGTTTATTTTGGAGGGGTCGTAGCTTGCGAACTGCACGGGGGTGAGTGGGCGGGGACGGGGACAGAGAGGGACGTACGAGGTCGGACATGGTGAGGTGGGATGTTTTGTTGATGTGTTCCATGTAGGAGAGGATGTGGTGGGTGTACGAGTCGATTACGGCGACGCCGATGTCGTTGTCGTTTTCGTACTGGGGGGGATTAGTTGGGTGATGATTTGGGGGGATGGGGGGACGCACGGAGTAGGAGTTTTCGCCGACGAGGGAGGAGCCTGTTGCGAGGATGTTGGGCGAGTAGAGTTTGGAGTACATGGAGTTGGCTTGGCAGGTGTCGATCATGAAGAATATTTCGTTGTACCGCTTCTTTTGGTACATTTGCTCGAACGCGTCTGCGATATCAAAGGCGCTGATTTCTTCGTTGTCTTGGAACTTGAGGAACTCGTTGCCGCCGTGGCCGGTCATGTAGACAAAGATGTTGGATCTGTCGTCTGTGAGGAGACGCTTGGAGCGCGGGACGGAGGGGTCCATGCGGCCTGTGGTGGTCAGCGTTAGCGATGGCGCTCGACGCACGCACGCACGCACGCACGCACCTGTGAGGACGCGGATAAAGTTTTCGACGGTGACCTCGTACCCACGGTAGTCGACCTCGATGTTGTCGCCGTAGAGCTCGATGTGGCGGCCGCGGTCTGCGTAGACGCGGGCTGGAAACTTGTTGCGGGGGTTGCAGGAGGCGTCGTCGGCGAGCATGAGGATGATGTTGGAGTCTGGGATGCCGAGGCGTTTGACGGTACGGTACCTGCGCAGGCGTTAGGCAAGGAGAGCGGATGGAAGCGTCGGACGTACATGCCTAGCGCGTTGGCCATGTGCTGGGATAGTCAGAATTATTTACTGTAGACAGAAGGAACCCACTCTGTAGTTGAACCAGTAGCGCGAGGAGCAGACGAGGACGGCCCAGTTGTTTGTGTGCTCCGCCCCATCGCTGCCTGCGACGACGACGACGACGACGAGCAGCAGCAGGTGCAGGAACAGCAGCATTGTCGGGCTTCGGATGTCTTGCTTGTCTTTGTCAACCATGAACGGTGAGTCCGTCACGCTCGATGAGGGCTTGTGCTCATGTTTAGGTCTGGTCGAGTACGACGACGACGACGAGAGCGACTACGAGGAGACTAGTAATGAGCACGAGAGCCGACGTGCGTCGTCGTCCAAGGTTATGTTGAATGTGAGATTTGTCCACCCGTCGCGATGCTTTTGTCTTTTTCTGTGCTCCGGATAGGATAAATCGTGCAAGTTGGGGACGAGTGTAGAACGTGCGTGCGTGCGTGCTCATGTTATGTATGTAACTAATCACACGATGTAGCAAGGAAAATACAGAAAGCGCAGGTTATTATACGACGGACGACGATGGCGCACAAGTCTCGTGCGCATCTGTCGAGCGAGATTGAAGCGGCAGCTCAGTGTCCACAGGCGGCAGAAGAGACGACGGACGCCCCAGCGGCTCGGACACCAGAGCCGGTGGCGGACGAGCTAACGCGCATTCGAGCGCTGCTTGTGCCGCCTCCGATACCGGGCGTCGAGGACTGGGGGATCCCACGTGCGTCGTCTGAGCCTCCAGATGCTGCTATCGCCGTGCGTGTGCGCTGATCTGACGATGCGGTGGTGCTCACGACGCACTAGACAAAACTCGCGCAATTCCATCGACTGAAAAGCGACCCGGGGAGCCCGAAGCATTTCAATGACTCGCTAATGTCTAACCGGTCGTTCCGCAACCCGCACTTGTTTGCAAAGCTTGTAGAGTTTGTGGACGTGGATGAGCGGACGACGAATTTTCCGCAAGAGGTGTGGAGGGTGGATGTGGGGACGTTTGAGAGGGAGTGGTTTGCGGACAAGATTGGTGGGTTGGCGTGTGTCTGCATGGTGGCGGTACTGAGGTTGTTTGTAGCCGAGTATCAGAGGGAACATTCGGAGCTGGGGGCGGGGAAGAAAACGAGTGTGGGGTTTGTGTCGGCGGGGAGGAAGAGTAGGTTCCAGCCGTACGCGAGTAGGCGATGAGTAGCACAGTATTGTCTATGATTTCGAGGGCGGGCAGTAAACACTTTTTACTAATGTACAAAATCTACTCTTCGTCGTCGTCGTCGCCGGACACCTCTGCATTCTCCTCGCCTGCCTTTGCCATGAGCTGGGCCAGGTCCTGCTCTTCGGTCTCGGAGACTGCTTTGGGCTGGGGAGGGTTAGCCATGCCACAAGGCAGGAACTGCGGCGCACCTTCATCTTGACAAGGAGGTTGCCGCCCTGGAGCTCGATGGAGCTCTGTATGCAGTCGATGGCGGACTCGAGCCTCTCGACGGCGGCGTACTTGTCGGTGGCGTTTGTGCTGAGGACGTATAGCGGGGGGGCGACGAGCTTGGCCTTGATGGGGACGGCGTCGGTGCTTGCGCTCTCGCCTGCGCGGAGGGCCTTTTTGATGGCGTCGATGCCGGCGGGGGTGTAGCAGGTGAGCTCGATGTCTGCGCGGAGCTTGATGGGCTGGGGCGTGAGACGGCGGGCGATGGTGGACATGAGGAGGGAGTGGGTTGCGGGGGGGAGCGGGGCGTCGAACACGGAGTCGGGCTCGGTGAGGGCGAGCTTGAAGGCGTCGTAGGGGTGGCCGTATTTTTTTGCGAGGGGCCAGGCGATGGCGTCGTAGAGCTGCTCGAGGCGCTGCTCCTCGTTGGGGCCGGGCGCGGACTCTGGGTCGTCGGGCTGGCGTGGGCGGCGGGGCTTTTTGGGCTCTGCGGGGTCGTCGCGCAGCTTGGAGGCGACGTGGCGCAGGATGGACGCCACAGTCTTGGATTTCATGTAGCGCTCCTCGCACTTGACGATGTCCTCGGGCGAGACGCGGCGCTTGGAGAGATCGATGTAGCCTGGGCCGCGTGAGGCAGAGCAGCGGGATGCGGTGGCGACAACGCACCTTTTTCCTTGTCGACGCGCAGGACGACGACGACCTCGTTGCGCCCCACGCGGATGAGCTTCTGCACCGAGCGGATGCGGCGCCGCGAGAGCTCGGACAGGAGGATCATGCCCTCGGTGTTGTCGTACTCGAGCTGGGCGACGATGAGAACAACGACGACACAGCGACGACGACAACGCACCAGCTTGACATAGGCGCCCATCTCTGCAATCTGGCGGACCTGGACCATGACGAGCTCGTCGACCTCGGGGTATTTCTGCTCGTAGTACCGCATCGTGGCGCGAGTCAAAAAACAAACCCTAACCCCGTGCACTCTCAACCATGGCCACCACCACCGCCGCCCCCCGGCCCCGCGCCCGCCGCATCCCCGACGCCCTCGACGCCATCAAGCAGGAGTACGACCTCCTCCAGGCCGACCGCGACGCCCTGCGAGCCCAGCGCGACGACTTGGAGGCCCAGGGTGTGTCTGTTGCAGGCCTTTTGTGCGTCGCTCACCGTCTGCAGTCGCTCACCAGGTCGGCGAGGTCTCCAGCATCCGCCGCTCGCTCTACGACCTCGAGGTCCAGCAGGCAAAGGTCCGCCAGCACTACGAGGACGAACTCCGCCGCCTCCGCCTCGAACTCGCCGCCCTCCGCCACGCTGCACCGCCCCAGGGCATCCCTGGCTTCCAGCCCGTCCCCGACGCAGACAAGCGTCCAAAGCCAGAGAGGGGTCCGTGTGTCCGTCCTCTGTGTTTCCACGCTAACGCACACGCAGAAACCAGCCCACACGACGTCGAGGCCCTCTACCCCCCACGCCCCCACCCCTCCGACTACCAGCTCCCCCCCATAAACACCTCCTCCTTCCCCGACGAGCTCACTGTCCCCCCCGATTTCAGAAAGGACGGCTCCGACTGGTTTGCCGTCTTCAACCCCCGCATCAAGCGCTCACTCGACATTTCACTCGTCCACAACCTCCCTCATGCAAGGTATGTCCTGCCCCCGCTCCCTCGCCTGCCTCACGCCTGTCCACAGCGTCGTCTGCTGTGTCCAATTCTCATTGGATGGAAAATACCTCGCCACGGGGTGCAACCGCACCGCCCAGATCTACGACGTCAAATCCGGTGCTAAAATTTGGTCCGTGTCCTCGCTCCACCCCCCCGCCCCCCCTCTAACACCCACCAGCGTACTCGCAGACGAAACCGCCGGCAAGTCCGGCGATTTATACATTCGCAGTGTTCGCTTCAGCCCAGACGGCAAGCTTCTCGCAACCGGTGCCGAGGACCGACAGATCCGCGTACGTGCCGCTTCCTATCCACGACCTATCGCTGAGCCTCCCAAAGATCTGGGACATTGCAAAAAAGCGCATCCGCAACATCTTTTCCGGTCACACCCAGGAGATCTACTCCCTTGACTTTTCCTTGGACGGTAGGTTTATCATCTCCGGGTCCGGCGACAAGACGGCCCGCGTCTGGGATATGCATGACGAGTCGGTCAAGGTCCTCACCATCAGCGATACCGATTCCCTCAACAACGACGCCGGCGTCACGTCGGTCGCCATCTCCCCGAGTGGCGCCCTCGTCGCTGCCGGGTCCTTGGACACCATTGTCAGGATCTGGGATGTAAAGACTGGCGCCCTGGTCGAGAGGCTCAGGGGGCATAGGGACAGTGTGTACAGCGTCGCGTTCACGCCAGATGGGAGGGGGCTCGTTAGCGGCAGTTTGGACAAGACCCTCAAGTATTGGGATGTCGCCGCGTTGGCGGCCAGAAAGGAGGAGAAAAAGTTGGCAGACAAGGGCGCCTCTGTGTGCACGATGGATTTCGTGGGCCACAAGGTGGGTCGAATGTGCGTTTTTTTGACAAGTGTTGACGGCGGTCAGGATTATGTGCTTTCGGTCGCGGTCTCGCATGACGGACAGTGGGTCGTTTCCGGATCCAAGGATCGATGCGTGCAGTTTTGGGATATCAGAAATGCGACGCTGCAGTTTGTTCTCCAAGGTCATAAGAACTCAGGTACGTTGCGTTGCGTTGCGTTGTCTTTGCACTGCACCAACATGCGTATAGTGATATCACTCGATGTCAACCCCATTGGAAACATGCTCGCAACAGGGAGTGGAGACAGTCTAGCGAGGATATGTAAGTGGCTTCAAAACTCGCACTCGGTCTCTGACATTTCATTTCCCAAGGGCGGTACAATACCATCCCATGACGTGCATCATACTTCTCTCTCTCTCTCTCTCTCTCTTTGTATTGGGTCATGGAATACCCCCTGATATATATATCGTGTACTCGTGTACAACCTCCCTATCCTAATGTATGTAATTTTTGCCGAGGGATGGCGCCGGTAATCTTTGCCCTTGGAAGTTGCAGTGCTTGTTGCCCTCGCATCACCGCAATGCAATATCAGAAATTTTACCAGCCCTTTTTCATCACCGGATTGGAGATACGTCACCCACTCTGGCCTCGCATTACAAAGGACGTTGATGTTCAAGGCGAGGAATTTGTCTGCTACAACCTGGCATTGCTTGTCTCCAAAATCTTCCTCGAAGCCTGGACGATCCGATGAAGCTGCCCACTGAGAACTGGAGTGGATGCTTGAGATGAGAATGGATCTTACATGGTGCAGACCTGCTATGATTAAAGCGATAATATCAGTGAGTGGTGATGCGGCGCAAGAAAAAGACGATCTGCTTCCAGAAACTCAGTGGTATCAGCAATCCTAAAAAAAGGACGCCCATAACCTGCCGACTCAGATCTGTGAGCCCATGGAACCTCAGAGTCTGTGAGAGAGAGCAACTTTATTGATGACAGTGAACAGTACAGCTATCATATATGCTCGAACAAACAAGCTAGACGAACACTTACAGCAGAAGAGAGAGCAACTGAGGCTGTATGACATGTCAACGTGATTCTCTATCAAACCCCATAGACAGCTGTCATGTCTGTTATTTATTTGGGGCCTTGCATTTTGGGGATTGATTTTCAAAGTTGCTCATTCTGACGTGATCCTTGTCAGACTACATGTATGATCATACTTTCTAACAGCCAGCCATCTGGATTTGTCTACTTCTCACATCACTTTGACTTTCTGTTCCCTCACTGTGGCACCATTTATGTTGCCTGCTACAACAGCACTTCATCCATTTCATTTGTAAACCACTTACTTCCTCTCTGAATCCTTTGAGCCTTCCTAGATGATTCCAGACATTCTGACAAAGACTTTTCCTGCTACCACTTGTCATAATTTTGTTTTTTCTCTCAGACTAGTGCCTCTCACATAATATTTGCCACATGATGGAGTTGTGCTAGCATAGCTTGTGAGGTCATCACTTCAGTTTGATCACACATTGCTTGGTTTTTTGTGTTGCCTCAAGTTTGTCTATAATGCTTTTAAATGGAGAGGCAAAGAGAAACAGCTATTGGAAGAATGCACTTTGCTTCATTCAAAAGTGGGAAGGGTTCTACCTCAGGATGCTCCTGACAGTTGTGTCTCTGTCCAACTTAGATGGCATGCAAGGCCCTTGGTCTTTTGGAAGATGATGCATAATGGAGGCAATGACCAGTAAGTTGCATGGACTTGTTATTGTTCTCACCCCAACTGCTACAGATTCATCCCTCATTCCAACTGCCATTTTTTATTCTGACAGGGGCACAGGGATCATGCATCAGTGTAGACTAATTGTTGTGTTCATTGTAGAAATCCAATGAAATATTTACAATTGAATTGTTTACAAAGACTCAGAAGCCATATATCAAGCATCTCTTGTGGGCTATACAATCCTTTTATCCAATGCAAAGAACTCATATGACACAGATTTATGGGAAATCAGCTGGGCTTTTTGCTCAACACCTAGTCCCAGCCGAGCCAGAAGATATCCATTTTTGACTGCCAATATGGCTAAATACAAAAGACCTGGAGTGGAGGGTAAGTCACACTAGATACTCAGTTTGCTAATTGTTAAGAATTGTTAGACAAGAAACTTCCTTGTCCACAATTTTCCTGACTTATCTGGATAGAAATTGGTGAGATGAAAGTCCTAACTGACTCAGTTGCCCTCTGCATTTCTATCCTAAGTTGCCATGTGATCATTGCAATCATCAAGTTCATGCATTGGTTAGGTTAAAACTTTATTTCAACATCAACCAATGCAAAGAACTCATACAACACAGATTTATAGGAAATCAGCTGGGCTTTTGAGAGGTGTTGCTGCTCAACACCTAGTCCCAGCCCAGCCAGAACATATCTATTTTTGACTGCTGATATGGCTAAATCCTATGACATTAAGCCTGCAATCAATAAATGGCAGTTTTGATATTAGAAGTATATTGATAGAAAAATGCAAGTTGTCTGTTGAAAGAAAAAGTGGCAGTTGTCCATTGAAAGAAAAAATTCAAGTTGTTCAACAACAGGTTGCTGACAACAGTCTCTGTTTGAGGAAGGTCCATAGTCCAAGGGAGAAAGCAAAGGAATGAGTAACTGTGAGAAAGGGGAAACAAATTGTCTGTTGCCAAAGTGCAAACAAGCAAGTCTGTGGAGAAAGGTATAGTAACAATGTGTATGTGAGAAGGGGCTGACTACTTTGAGAGTCATCAATGGCAACTGTCATTGTAGATGGAAGGTCTTTTGGTAAGGGAAGGTGCTGTTGGTGTGGATCAGGGTTCTTTCTGATGTAGTGTTGGAATGCCTTAATCAAGAGAAGCCTTTGTCTAGCATTTTCCAAACATAGCCACACACAGCCTGCCAACGTGGTCTTAACCAGTCTTGAATGTTGAACCTTGTGGATGTCTGGAAAATACACCTCCAACTAATTGCATATTACTGAAAGGTAGGTTTGGACAGAGCATGCTTTAATATGATGAGACATATATACCACAAAGAAAGAGAGTGAGTCTAGTGTAGGCTGAGTTTCCATGTTATGGATTTTGACCAAGTTCAGATAAGAATTTAGAGTGGAGTTGTAGGAGATAAAAGTGCTTGTATTGATTGCCACCCCCAAAGCTAAAGACTATTCTCTAATGAATGGGTCTTTCATGTGATAAGGCTTCATGTCAAAGTTACCAAAAATCATTTTTTTCTCTGCCTCCAGCACACCTTGAGATGGTGAAAATAGTTCTATAGTCAGAGAAGGAAACAAATTCCTTGCTTCTGAAAATTTCTTTCTTGAGATGAGATTGGCAACCTAGTTTTCTGGTCCTAGAATACATTGAACCTTCAACTTATGGTCAGCATAAATGATCAAGTCAACAGCATGTTGGAGTATAGGGTTATAACAGGGCAGGGCATGTAAGGTGCTGAAGATGTAGACTGTGTTTGTGTTATTGGTGTCAATCAAGATTTTTGATGGAGAATTGGTTCTATGTACAGCAGTGCTGAGAGTGGAGAGGACATCCAGTGCCTCTAGGTAGAATATGAGACATCTATAGGTGCAGGTGAATAGTAATCCCTTCTCAGATAGGGAAACCAAATCCCATGCCTTTGAGGCAGGTGTCAGTCTCAATTATGAGGTCTGCATTGGTTTCACCCCAAGCCAGAGAACTGAGAATCTGCACCCTGTTAGATCACTCCATGTGCTGAGTACCTCAGAGCAAATCCAACTTGATTGCATTGTTGGACCATATTTGAGCATGTGGAAAGTCTCCAACTGGCATTGATCTTAGTGTAAATGTTGAACAAACATGGTGCAAGTAAGAGGAAAACATTCAAATCCCAATTAAGCCAACCTGCCAAACATTGCCATCTTCTCTTTGTAAAGGATTTTCATTTTGGAGTTAAGCAAATATTCTCATCTCTTCTACCAGCTCTGTCTTTGTATCCACAGGCAATGTCATTGTCATTTCATTTGGATCAACTAAAATTCCAATTATTACCAAGGGGCTTCCATGAACTTGCTTTCTCTCCTTGTGTGGGATCCTGAGGTCATCCCAGAGAGTTAGAAGCTTATTGTCATGACCCATTCCCTGAAGCCCCATACACCGCCTGACAAACCCCCACTCCCCCGGAACCCCCCCCCGATGATTTGTCAAACTTCCCCAGCACTCTGCACCTACTCCGGCTAACTCCGGCACCTTCTTGGCTAACTCCGACGGCCCCCTGGCCAACTCTGATGTCTTCCTCGCAGCCGCCAGCGCTTCCCCTGGACTTCCTGAGCCCCTGGGACCACTCCCCTGCCATGCCTGACCCCATTACACGTCATCAACTTGACACCCTGGCTTCCCCGACTTACCCTGGAGTATCACAACAGCCTTGGAACGGACCGCATTGCAATTGATCCCATCAACTAATCAATGCGGCCCACTCTCTGATCATAACTGACACCCATCAACTCCGTCGAGCTCCGCCAAGCCCCGCCACCACAGCCGATGTCCCCGGAGCTCTTCAGTAGTCAGTATATAAGAATAGAGTAGCCCTTCATACTCTAGTCTTGATATTGCTTAACGTTACCTATGGTCTGATTGGTTCCTTCTTGTGTTTCATGTTTCATGTCTCGTGTTTTGTTTTCCATATTCTCAGTCTCCCGGTCTTATCTCATCTCTGTTCTGTTATCTTCCGTTATTGTTCCGTGTCTCTGCCTGAATCTATTCTTGTTTTCATCTAGTCTTCATCCTATTTCGTTCGACTCTGCCTCATCCTGTTTGATTCTGTCTATTGTGTTCAAGTCCTTGACCGTAACGTCCTCACGAACTCCACAATTACAATTACAAACCTCCGACGCTTGTTACCACCCCCAGACCCTGCTATATACTCGACTCCGAACCCCATCAATCCCTGTTGATCCCCCATCAGAACTCCGGCTCCACTCCTGTCATCTGCATAGCCTCCGCCTCCTCCGCACCCGCAATACTCCCACACGGACTTATGCCTGAACCCCGCCAAGTCCATCCCCCTCCCCCACAACCCATCCTCTACTCCTCCGGACATCCCTGGACTTGCTCAGATCAATCTCCCCTGGCTATCCTCACAAGTCCCCAGTGCTTGGAACACCTCCGAGTGCTTGGTTGTCAGTGCAGGGAATCATGTTTGCCTAGTAAGGACTCGCCCAGTGTAGCTGAGCCCCCGTGGTCAGCAGAACCTGACACTTATTCCAGTTTGCCAGGACCATTTTGTTGTATGGTTCATACCACACAAGGTTGCCTTGATCTTCAATTCTGAATGAGTCATCATTGAACACAAATGGATTGTTGACATCACAGATGTGCTTAGCAATCCATGTTACCAGGGAATTGAGTGAACCCCAACACATAAGTGATGCCCTCCCTCCAAAACATTTACAACAATCTATGTGATGCTCACCATCAATGGTAACAGTTTGCTAAAGTTACCACAACTTATATATAGGAATCAATTGGTAGGCCTCTGCCACATCCAATTTCCATAATGTTAAGTGGCAGTCAAAGTGTTCACAAACTCTAAGCAACAACTTGCCTAAGTAATGCATATTATTTGATGGGAAACTTGTGATTGCCTTGTGAGATACCATAGAGTTTAATGAAAACTCCCCTGCCATTAATTCTGTGACAAGCCAAGAGTCTGATGAATGTCACTTTGGCATAGCATAGATGGGTGAACTGGTCACAGAATGGAGGAGCTATTTTTCAAAGGTGAAAATCTTCCTTTAGCAACCTCAATGTCTCTTTTTCACCTCAAAAATTTGCCTCTGCAAGATTTGAGGGCATTGTGATGAACATGTCCAAGATTGATGGCATAAGGCCAGAAGCATTGGCATAAATTGAGCAATACTGACTTCTGAAGGTTTTATTTGGCTGACAAGGAGTAATCAAGTAAGTGGACATTAATAGGTTGTCACAATTTCAAACAACTCAGGATATAAACCAAGGGTTTTTAAGGACTGCTGATTGGTAACTGCACTTTTTTTTGGCAGTTCAGGTAATGGCAAGGCTGTCTCAGACTATTCTGCCATAGTCATGCAGGAATCTGAGACAGCTTTGTAATAATTATACCTAAGGTATTTTGGTTGGTTGTCATGTGTGGCCTCAATTCTTGCTAGATTCTGCACATTCCAGCTTAGAGTGGGCTCCCCCACAGGTCTTGCACACATGGTTCCAGTAACAGGAACCTATGTCAAAGGTACAGTCTTTGGCTGAATTAAATTGTTTACATACTATTTGTTTTCCTTTGGTGCCACCACTCAATTTTCCTGTTCCAGTAGCAGCCTTTTTGCCTCTGTAATTGATTCCATCAACATTGAGCATTGAGTCTCTGAAGTCAGTGAACTCATGTTGGTCAGTGAGTAATATCCTGGTCCCCCAACTCTAGCCCTGACTGCTTTGTCATAAGCAATGACCTTTCCATGAGCTGACTCATGTTTGGCTGCAAACAGGTTAAGGATGATTTCAATATAGGTCTGGAATTCTGTATTGCAGTTTGGAAAGGTGAAATGCAATGCCCTGGAGTAAAGATTTGCTGCAACAAGCCACTGGTCCATAGTCTTGACCTTTTGCAGTGGAGAGCTGTATCCAAAAAGATGATGTCACAATGTCACAACTGCTGAGACTTCCTCAATTCTACCTACAAGCTCCCAAAAGTCCAACCAAAATGTAGATGGTATCAAATCAGACTGGTTCTCCCTTGAGTACCTTTTCCCATTCAGAGCTTGGGAAACAAATGGGAGCTGAGTGGGAAGTCAGTATGCTTCTCTTGACTCCACTAGGGTTTTGCAGGTATGACCTAAGCAGCTTTTGGTTGGTAGCACAATGGGGGTCTCCATTTGCTTGAGCAAACTTTTCCTGCTTGTACCAAGGTATTTTCCACTCATTGACTTTCTTTTGCTTCTTTCTCCTTTCTTTGTCTTCATCTGAAGATTCAGAGCTTTCAACTTTCAAGGATGGTCAGCTGAAGTAAAGCATGGTGGGGATGCTAGAATAACATACACATGTCTTAGTCATACTTTGCAGAATGAGTAACAAACTGAATCAAATACCTAGAATAGCACACACACATCTAGATTAATTGTAATGTAAGTATAAGAAATGTAAGAGTGATGTAGCATCATACCTCAGCCATACTTTGCAGAATGAGTAACAAACTGAGGTGTGACCTGTCAAGAAAAAACATATATAAGTGTGGCATAGCCAAGTACATTGATGGACATGTACTGGCATGCACTGCCAATCTCAATCCTTGACACTCCCACTCATGTGCAGGTGCAGCCCCATGGCTTTTGTAAACTTCCAGTGATTTTTGTGAGGTAATGCTTTTGTGTAAATGTTGGCTACCATGTCCTCTGGGCACATAGCACACAATCACTTGTTCCTTTGCAACAAGATCATCTCAAAGGATATGGTATTTTCACTGAATATGCTTAGTTCAAGATTGGTATTGGGCTTTCCTAGTGAGTATAATTGTGGCATAATTGTCACACAGGATTTTGGAGGACTCCTTTTGGGTATGTCCAATGTCTTTTCAAAGAAGGATCTAAGCCATGCTATATGTTGACCAGCATAGCACAATCCTATGTGCTCAGACTCCCTAGAAGACAGGGCTACCATTGTTTGTTGCTTACTAGCCCATCCAATAGCCCCTCAAGCAGTAATGAACACATAACTGGACAAATGCATAACTGGACATGGACCAAGAGGTGTCCATGTCTCCAGACCAGTCCATGTCTGAGTATCCATGGAGGGACATGTCCATGCTGACATCATTGCCATTGAACCTGAGTTCTATATCTTGCATGGTTTTCAGATATCACAGTACATGTTTGGCTGTGGCCCAGTGATGCCTTTTTGGGTTAGACTTAAATCAACTGAGGACACCAACTGCATAAGCTATGTCTGGTCAAGTTCCCATCATGGCATACATCAATGAACCCACAACACTAGAATAGGACACTTGCTTTCCACCCATTTCCATCTTGGTAACGATGGTGTTGTTGATTGGATTGTCCATCATGAGTTTGGAGTTTGCAGCCATGAGTGTCCACATAGGCTTAGCATCCTGCATGCCACAGTGTTCTATGACTGTCTTTATATATTGCTGTTTTGACAGTGAGATGATGTGTTTTTCTCAATCTTGTGATTTGAATGCCCAAGATGTAAGTTTCAGGTCCAAGGTTTTGCATTTTGAATGTGTCTGATAATTTTTGTTTATATGATTGAGGAATTGCTGTGAGTTTGCCACAAGGATAAAATTGTCAACATACACAATAAGGAATTGCTGTGAGTTGTGCCACAAGGATAAAATTGTCAACATACACAACAAGAAAACAGATTTTGCCTCCTTGTCTATAACATAGGGACACATCTTGGCATTGAGGCATGTGAAGCCAAGTCTCCAAAACTTCTTATCAAGTGTTCAGTTCCATATGCAACCAGCTTGTTTCAAGCCATATGGAATGTTTCAACCTCTAGCAGTGTTCTTCAGGCACTTTTACTCTGTTTGGTGGTGCTATGTACAACTCTGCTTTGAGTTTGCCATTGGGGTAAGCCATTGCAACATCCACTTGGTTGAGCTCAAGATTGTATTTGGCTGCCAGAGCAAGGATGATTCAGATTGACTCCAGGTTTGCTAATGGTGCTTAGACCTCCTTGTAATTGATGTCCTCTACTTGTGTGAATCCCCTTGCTACTATACAAATTTTTTTGGTGTTCAACATCTCCATTTGTGTCATGCTTGATGCAGAAAACTAGTTTAGAGGTAAATTGGTTTGACTCCTTTTGGAATGGGTATGACTTCATACATGTCATCAATAAGATTTTGAACCTCCTCCTGTAGTGCTGGTTCACAGATTTTGTGGTCTGGTCCCTTGAAGGCTTCTTTTGTGTTTTTTGAGAGTTGATTCTTTGATGGGCCACTTTGGGAGATCCCAGCAAAGTACACATCCTCATTGTCATCCTCTGATTCTGGGGGGTCAGTTAAATCACTCAGTTCTGGATCTTTTGTTCTGGCCTGAATGTCAAGTAAGGTTTGGTGGTTGGGTTCAGTCATTGTATTGGTGTTGGCTTTGTAAAATCAAGGATGTTCTTCAGATTGGCACCTGTTTTCCCTTCTTTCCTCCTGTAGTTTGGCAGCTCACCTATAGTCTCCATTTTTGTCAACATTTTTACAAGCATGAGTACTTCTCCCTGGCTGTGGCTCAAGAGTTCCTCCCACTAAATCTGCATCTGGATAGACACAGTGTGTTTATGCTTGGTTGCATTCACTGTTTGTGCTGATGCAGTTGGGGTATCTGGTGGTGACTGAGATGATGGTGAAGGTGGTTTTGGGTCTTTATCCTTTGGAGTTTGGCTGTTTGGTGCATTGCCTCCCACTAGCTCTGCATCCAATTCATTGTCTGACTCATTATTTGACTCCACAGGGACTGTCATGTTCTTTTAAGTGCCCTGTGGAAGATGTAGGAAGTTTGTCTCCCACTTGCCCTCATCCTCATCTTTGGGTCTCTGGCCACAGGAGGTGAGCCATAATCTTCATCAAATTAAACATGCTGACTGGACTCTCTTGAGACATGTTGGCAGTGTTAAAAACTGATGTGATTGTGACTAGTCTAAACATTCTACCTTGCCTGAAAGTCTTGACATGATCTTCCAATTACCAAATGGTCACTCTTTCTCCCCCAGACAAAGTAATAGAGGCACCTGAAGTGGCAGTCGGGCTTGCTGCACTTTGAATGTCCTTAACCCAGGACTCAGTGGACTACATGCTTGATGCCTATGCTTAGGACAAGCCCACTGGTGTGTTTGAGGAGATTGAGGTGGCATATGAGCTCACATGCCTGACAAATTTTGGCCAAATATTCCACCAATTGGGAGAATTGAACCTGTGACCACAATCCCAAAAACAATCATTGTTACAACCATAACCACTTGACTATTAGAACCTTAATGATATTACAAAATTATTACAATAAGGGGAGCAAGTTCCCTTTCAAAATATCTCTGGACCCCTAAGCATATTAACAAAACCTAACCAAACCTTTAACTACCTAACCAGAACTCTAACTAACCCTAATCAGGCTAACCATGTGCTCAACAGGCAGGCCCTGTGAGTACATAGGCCTGGTTTGTTAGAAGCATTCCTCAGCTTGTTAATTCCTTGGTTTTGTTGGGTCTTTCTTAGGACTATGCCTTTCATCTAAAAGGTTATTGGTTCAATTCTGTTTGGTTGGCTTGTTTTGTCTGGTTTAACATTTGATGTTGTTGACATTATCACAGGTATTGATATAACAAGCAGCCCTGTAGCTGTGGTTATATCAGGCTTATCCTGTAATGACAGGGGATGTTATATCATCCTGCCAGCATCAGGTGTCTGTCAGAGATGTCAAGTGTTCTCCTGGAAGATGAATGCATCTATACGTATGTCTTCAGAGAAGTAAATTTATCTTTGAGAGACATTGTTTGTCTCCTTGAGAAATTGAGGATGGAATCAGAGAGACGGAGATCCTTTTGGTCTCTGGCATCTTGATGTCTTTGATGTCTCCGCAGAGAGAGACCTCAGAGACATCAAAGACAATCCCTTCATTTTACTGATGTTTGCCATTGTTCACAACATAGGTGTATCCAACATTATTTTTATTCCGATGTTTATCTTCAAGCAGCCCGCGAAGTTGCCCCAACTCTCTTTTAAGTGATTCAGCCTACTTAGTCACGTATCATTAGTCAATGTTCGGGGATTTCTCTGGCCTTGCTAGGGCTATTTCGCACCTACCGATCCTATCATTTTGTGGGTCCGGCAAACTACTCGCAAATCAACCGGGCTAATTTGCAGCCTGCAATTTTCAAAGCTCTATTTCCCGCCAGACTATAAGACTGTGATGAGAATTGATCATCTGGTGATGTCATGGTTATGTGCTTTTACCATATATTATTTCATGGAGAGTCGAAACTAACTGTTATCAAGGTGATGTGTCTAGTAGTGTTCTCTGCCTCTATAAAGCTTGTGCAAGGTCTACAAGCATGAAAAAGTTGACAAAAGTTGACTTGCGTCTAGGGACCCCGACCTCATACCTCGGATTTCTCCGGTGCACACCTTGTCCAAAATCATTAGTCGTTGACGAATCTCCCTTAGCTGATTTGTCGATATCTATCAACGCCTAACAAATGACAATATGTGACATACTATATAAAAGCGTGGCTCCTCGGTTCTTAATTACTAATTACTATCCGCAGAAGCCCCGATATGACTTCTACTACACGAGTGAACGATGCCCTCCTCTTTGTATATGGAGAATGTGGACCCTACGTGACGGAAGAGGAATTCAATGGTATGCATATAAACATATCGGTACCGTAGTAAGGAATTACAATAACTGCATCTATAGAGTGGTATGACAAGGAACACGTTCCCGCACGATTAGTTCTATCCGATTTTTCGACAGCTGCACGTTATAAAGCTGCCGATGGGAAATCGCCCTCTTGGTTGGCAATCTATGACGTGACTACACCAGAAGTCCTCCAAAGCGATGCATACAAAACACTTTCCGTCAATGCTTCAGCGAACGAGAAGTTTATCATCTCCCGCCTCGCGGTTCTCCATCGCGGGGTTTATCGTCTCTGCCTTACCATTGAAAACCCAAGCCCTGGAAGTGCATTGCTTCCTGGCAAAGTTGTTGTCGTCGTGGGCATCCTTCCCAAAACCCCCGAACAAGAGGAAGAAATCGATAGGTGGTATTCAGTCGAACATCTGCCTCTATTGTCAAAGGTGCCGGGTTTGATCAGAGCACGAAGATATAAGCTCTTAAACGATGTTGAGCTGGCGGGAAAGGCGGATCCAACCTCTCCGACGATTGCCTTTCCCCTCTTGACTTTGTACGACTGGGAAAGTGCCTCGTTTGCGGATGAGCCGGCATACAAGGAGGCAATATCGACATCTTGGAGTTCAAAACTGCTCACTAAAGTTGGGGAGGGCTTAGAAGTAAGGTCGTTTTCACTTTACAAGAGTTTCGCAAAGTAGTGGAGGAATGAAGGACAAAAAAGACGCTGAGTTATTTCTGATATCTCTTCGGCTTTGGGAAAACGTCCGAATTTATTCTTGCAAAATGAACTATGTACGTACTTCAAATCCCAAACAAGTCCCCTCATCTCCGTTGCTCCACTTTGTTAACGTTTGTTCACTATACAAGCTAATTGGTTGAAATTTATTTACCGCATATGAGTTGACACACCGTGTTTCCGAATGATTCTACGTGCAAAGCTGTGCTTGCTCCGCCTCGCAGGACGTCCCAAAACCTCAGTCGACAGAGAGCGGAACGTACGGTGTTAGACATCGTAGGAGTACCGCACACTGTTTTAGAAATATTAGTGAATTCTCGTAGGAGGTGATGCGGTTGTACCGTTGAAGGAGATGGCGCCAATTGCTTTGGCAGTCTCCTCCCTCACCAAACGGGTCAAGTCCGGGCGACCGTTTGCTATGTTTATGCCAGGGAGATTGATGGCGTCAGAAGTCATGTAGTCTGCCTTGTTCTCCTCATCGCTGCCATCTTCCGAATTCTTCAACCTCTCCGTATTGGAAGCGGTAACGTGAATACGAATGTCAATTGCGATTCGGGATGGAGGGTTGGCGACTACAGTTAAGAGTGTATCTGAAATCAATGTGATGTCACCTGTACGATATTAACATGTCTGTGAAAGGCGAAAATATAAGACCATACTGGCATCTCGGATTGCCCATATAAAGATAACTTTTTGACAGTCGGTGGTACCTTGCTTTGCTCGGCTACGTAGGAAATGAATAATGATTAGCACTCAGATAAACAAAGCTCACTGGATAAGGTCAAGGAAAAGTGAAAGCGTAAATGATACGCCGGAACCACCTGTGGTCCTGGAGTAAATTGGACTTAGACGTAGAGAGCGATTGAAAATATACCTGCTATCAAGACTACTGTCTCGAAATCTCGAAGAGATGGGGGCGAACCATATGGCCCGTCAAGAATGACTTTCATTTCTGGAGTCTGACTAAACGCGTGGAGGAGCCGCTTCGTGAATCCAGATCGGACCCGTATCAAGAATGTCAACGTCTTAGAGTCGGTATCTGGTCCACTGACGCTGCCTTCCTTGCCAATCTGGTCTTCATCGTTGCTTTCACCCCCAGTGACGTCAAGCGGGGTGTCAATGGTGGAGATAGTGAACGGGTGGGCCTCAAGAAACACGCCTGATACGCTAGGAATGGTAAGATAAACATTCTGGCCGGGACGCCAGTGCATGTAAGTCGGTCGCTGGAGAGTCAAGCGCACGAAATGTGGCGAAAGAGCTTCGAGGTGACCATATTGTTCAGGAGAACCTTTTTTAACGTAGCCAATGTTATAGATGAGAATGCGAATACCTCGAAACGCGCGGTCAAGCCCCCAGATGAGAAAGGCGGGCCAGATATGATTCCCTTCTCTGGAGACAAAGGTCAGGATTTGTCAAGGGGTCGGGATTGTAGGTGGGAAAAGATCTCACGCATTTGCTCGAGCATGAAGATAACCGCCGAGCAATACGATACTGAAAATGGGTGTTGATCAGAAACGAAGATGTTCAGGGTTAGGCCGACGTACAAGACCATGACAAAGTGGAAAATAAGAAAAATTTCATAGTGGCGTCGCCTCAGGGGTCGTATGGACATGATAGATAGGATTGTGAAGGCAGTCGCGGCGAGGAGACCGCATCGAATCCATGGAAACCGTATAGAAAGGCTTCCAACCAACCTACAAACGTTTGTTCAAAAGCAAAAAAAAAATACATAGAAGGATAGGGAACGGACCCGATCTTGATCTGTGAGAGATTTTTAGCGGCATGGTAGAAAGTACGTTGGGGATGAGCTTACCCGGCCGGCAGCATGCACCCAAATAAGTACACAAACGACGCGCGCGAACGTCCTATGGAAATATTGCAACTGAAAATATCATGAGGTGTGGACATCAAGGACGCTGGGCGTGAAATTGGCTTACCCTTTCATAACCTATGCCAGTTAGGTCTGCAGTGGCGTTGATATTGAACTAGTCATGAAGCGTGGAAGAATCTCACATGAGATGATGTTGTTTTTGGTGCCAAGGGCAGTTATAAGTGGAAGCTGCGTAGTAGCGATGTTGGCGGCGACATTAGCCCAGTACTTGGGATCATATTTCTGTCCTTTTGTATTTGTTGCTAAGCATTAGTAATGAGTGTGCACCGAAGGAAGAGCGGGATTATGACGCGTACAATTGACTAGTGCCCATACAAAGATGAAAGTAATATATATAACCGTTACGAATACTTCGGCAATGTTTAGGGTATAAGAAGCGCCTAACTGGACCGTTGATCGGAATGTGATGGAACGGAAAGCATTAGCTATCGCCAATGGCAGTCTGGAGAGTGCAATCACACCACGAGTAGGAGTGTTCTTATACGACCTTTTAAAGCGAGGGATGGCTAGAGTACGGACCAAAAGTGAGATCGCGTGGCACAGAGAGATAAACGCGATGAAAGTAGCAATGCAGAACCATATGTCCTCTGGATAGATCATAGCATGGGCGACACGGATTGAGTGGTCAGGATCCGATTTCTGCGATGCCAGGACTTGGGTAACATTGAGAATTGCCATCGAGCTAAGACCATGGACGTCAACAACGGTCGGAAGGCGATGGTTCATTCTTTAACTCTTTATGTATTGAATCATGTTGAGTATAATTTTTTGGTAGACAGCTTCCTTCGCTCCAATCGCCGAAGAACCGGGTAGATTCCAGTAGAACCATACAAGTGACAAGCGAGTCTTCATGGTTCGTCATCTGATGAAGTCTAATTAACTTCGCTTGTCGGATGTACGAAACATGAGAGGGAAAGTTGTTTGGATTAGGTATGACCGGATGGAAACTCGAGGTCAAGAAGGGCGGTCGGTTCTTTTGTGGGTTATGCACGGCGAATTGTATCTTCGAAGTGCGGTTTGGTAAATGCCAGAACATATTGAGTTTGTTAAATAATATGGTATTCCCTTAGGTCGACAAGCCTTGGAGAAAAATACGTAGACGTAAATTTTCCATCACCCGCTATCGTTGTGAAGTGAGCGAGCTGTGAAAAATTCATCCAACATCTGTGACGGTGCCAAGTATCCGACTTTAAGGCGAGAGCACGAGGCCTGCTACTTCCACTTGGAGATTACTTTCCAGACGAGATCCATCTATGACCCTACGGTGTTCTCTGACAACGGAGGAGGGGTCGTCGCCTGATATTCTCGATATAGCAGGAAAACTTGCTCAGCAGCCAAGTCCCAGGTCACACTGCATGCTTATCAGAGTCAATGGCCAAATTTGTTTTGAGAAGAGAAGGGCGGAGAAGTGTCAAGGCAGCCGATCGGTCTACGTGGAAGTTGTATGTCCTTGAATTGCCATCCCTCGTCGGAGTGTCATTTGCCTTATCTGATAAGAAATAGAGCAGATTTTGATTTTTGAGCCTTGAGGCATGGAGTGGGATCATATATAGATGCAAGGAACGAAGAATGTGGGTGAATTCAATTGCCTGAAAGCTCTAGCATATGAATGCACGATTCCCAGTTTTGATTTACCAACACGTATGCTTCCGTCAGATATACTTAAATAAGCACTGCGAACTAAAATAGAATGTGACCCATTGACATCTCCAACTCAATCGCTTCAGAAAGGAGACTTGCCGATAGTATACAGAGATATGTAAAGCTTTGACCATAATGAACTGCAGGGGTGCTGCTGAGGAAGATACAAGAAGGCGACCAAAGGTGATCCAGGGCAGAGCTTAGTAATTTCCACGTGTTGGGCAGTTTTGCTAAGGAAATCTTTTCTTGGTCTCCTGGAGCCTCCTCGGGTTACATTGTGGTTACATTTGCGTTTGCTCGATTTTCTCGACGACGTTCACTCTTCAGAACTTGAATGCCAACCGCAGAATCCACTAGCCCTGACGACAGGGACCGCGAAAGGGATATTGAACGAGGCGAACGGCCTGATCGTGGCGGGACTAAACAAAAGTCCTCAACATCTACATCCGCTAAAAGTACGTCTTGTCTTGATATTAAATCTTTTTCCGACTCATTTCTTCTCTTATCCCTTTTTTATAGCTTCTAAAGACCTATCTCATGTGCCATGCAAATTTTACAAAGTGGGAGGATGTACTGCAGGCGCATCTTGCCCCTTCTCTCATCACCTACCAGAGCCAGGTCAGAAGGAGACCTGTGCATGGTTTGTGAAGGGAAACTGCAAGTTTGGCCACAAATGTGCTCTCGCCCATATCCTCCCCGGCCAGAGTATGTCTATGGATCGGAAGAACAAGAAAGCTGCCCAGGTTGCTGCCCAGGCAGCAACTGGTACTGAGCGCGGAGAGCGAACAGAGCGAGGGGGAAAGGAGGGCAAGGGTGGTCGTGGAGGCGCTACTAAACGTGAAGCTCATGCTACTGGTTCTGGCAGCATCGGGAATCGTAATCCCCTCCTTACCGGTGGATCTACTGCCCCGACTCGGATGGCTTCCTCGACGCCCACCGGGCGTCCTCCCATGTCATTAAAGACTACGCTATCTCCTTCTGCACCCGCACCGCCCCTAGCCTCGTTCGGCGTTCTCGAGGATCTCGAAGGCGATGGTGTCCAACTCGCGACTGCCCCTGCTCAGGGCAAACAAGGGTCACAGGATGGTGTCACTGCCGCCAGTACCCCGGAATCTGCACAACAACAATTGAAACCCAAGTCACCTGAACCCCTTCCTACCTCTGCCCCTCGCCCTGCTGCTGCTACTCCGACAAAAATTCAGGACTTCGGTCCTATCGGTTCACCGCCTGCCAGTGGGTCTCGCCCCTCTATGAATGGAGCATCTACTCTTTCGCCAGGCCCGTCCCCAAAACGCGCAAATGGTATCAATCCAACGGAGAACGAGGCCGGCTTCTTTTCAAGCTCGCCGTTCTCGGCTCCGGGTGCACAGTCGGTGTTCCTATCAGGGTCGTATACTGGTGGAGGGGTGGCTGCTAGCCTTGGGAGTGGGCTTGCGATGATGGGCGGCCGGAAAGGATGGGGCGGGGAAAGTGTTGGAGGAATGGCGCCTTCGTCCGTGCAGCAGCGTGGGTTCGATTATGAGGAGTTTGCTGCGAAGAAGGCTGGGCTTGGGTCACTTAAGTCGGTGTCTGCAAAGGCGGCGGCAGCGGCAGCAGATGTTGCTGTTGAGGACGAAGATCTGGAAGACTTTTTGCCGAGCTCACTGACGGATTTGCTCACAGCCGAGGAAAGGAGCAGGAGGATGTCGAGGAGCAATTCGGGTCAGCAGCCTGGTGCCGCAGTGTTACCCGGATATGGGCCTGGAGAGCTGAGTGGAGGCACAGGAGCGGGTGCTGGAGCGGGTTCGGGCTTGAGCACCGGGGCTCATCATCGGTACTCGCGTTCAGTGCCTGCTCCGTCCCTGTTGGGTGATATCAAGTCGATCTGGTCCGAGAACAAGGGTACCCCTTTGCCTTCGTCCCCACCGACGCATAAGGGGACTCCTTCACAGTCGTTCATATCGCGCTTGGATGCGCATGGTGAGGATCCGCTCAGCATGAGCATCGGGAGTGCTGGGAGCGGCATGATGGGTCTTAGCCCGAGCAATGCGAGTGCGGCGTTCCTGCCTGGTTTGCATTCCCATTACTTGAATGCAAAGGCCAAGCAGGCACAGGCACAGCAGCTGGGACTTGGCGGGGGGCTCGCGCGTGGAACAACGAGAGGAGTAAGTAATCCGCCATACGGGGGTGCGACCTCGGGTTTAGGAAATTCCTACCTCTTGGGAGGGAACGCCGGTGTTTCCAGCTCGCCTGGCAGCCAGGTACACACACATACGGACGCACGGACGAACACGCAGCACACGTATCGTACCACACCATCGCCGTTTGATCTCACGCAACAGCAACATCTGCACCTCCAGCAATCGCAAACCCCACGTCCTATCCCGTCCAACGGCAATAACGGGGGTGATGATGGTTCACACCTTCTCTCTCCCGGGGCACGGGCCCTTCAGTCGCATGCACCCGGACAAAGTCTGCCTCAGGGCCTGGCGGCTGGGTACTCGCGCATCCATGCCTTGCCACCGCTGAACTCGCCTGGAAGCGGGAGTGCGTTCGTCAGTGGCACGCCGCCGACCACGACGGACGCGGGGGTACCTAGCAGCGGACCTTATGGTGGGTGGAAACCACCACAAGTGGCGACATCGCCTCCTTCTAACGCGGGGGGGCTGGAGGCTATGTTCTCGCGGTTGTCATACTCGGCGGCTGCAGCTACGTCGGCCAAGACGGGGCCTGTGCCACAGACGGGCAATGCGGGACTGGCGCCGCCGGGATTGACGAGGAATGTGAGTGGGGGAAGGTTTGGAAATCCGTCAACGCCGCTGAGTCCGTTGAGCGGACCGGTGGTGAATCGCGATGACGACGATGAGTTGTTCAGCATGGACGGATGATAATTTTCCTTTTCTTCTTGTTTTTCTTTTCCTTGGATCAAAATGACTGCTCGGTGCACGCGTCGCGATATGTACGGACTATTGTGTCGCCTCATCACCACACACACTACTGACAAGTTGTTGTGACTAATTTCAAACCTCCTTATTCTAATACCGAAAAAGAATGTACATAGTAAAATGTATGAAGATTGTACATTTAATGATGACGTGGCATTGTGTGGATGACGAACTACCAGGAACGGATATGATATGACACTGACAGACGCAGCGGGCAGTGGCCGGGAAACGCCGAAGTTGAGTATAACTTTGCTTTCTGCTACGATGGACGAGCGAATGGCCAACTTTATCTGCGGATCCAGCAGCTACCAGCCACTTGACCTCATTGGCGAGGGCGCATATGGCGTTGTCGTGTGCGTGGCGTTGTCTTTTAATCTCTTGTTGTTCTATTTACTTTATACTGACCAGGTCTGCTATACACACGCCGACGCAGCGCAAGGTTGCAATCAAGCGCATCACACCGTTTGACCATCACATGTTTTGTCTGCGCACTCTTCGCGAAATCAAGCTGCTCCGCCACTTTCATCACGAAAATATCATCTCTATTCTCGACATCCTCTGCCCACCCAGCATCGATGACTTCCACGAGGTCTATCTCGTTCAGGAGCTCATGGAGACCGATCTCCACCGTGTCATCCGCACACAGGAACTCAGCGACGACCACTGTCAGTATTTCATCTACCAGGTCAGGAGATCATTTACATCCTTCTTGTTCCTAACTTATCTCGCCACATGTAAGACCCTGAGAGCACTCAAAGCCCTCCACTCTGCGGACGTCCTCCACCGCGATCTCAAGCCATCCAACCTCCTCCTCAACGCAAACTGCGATCTCAAGGTTTGGCCGCTATTCCGGCCTCAGGGATCATCACTCACCCCGCTTTCACAGCTCTGCGATTTCGGTCTTGCACGCTCCGCTCGTCCCCCACCCGAATTTGTAAATGACAGCAGCACTTTTATGACCGAATACGTCGCCACTCGGTTCGTGTTCTTTTTTCGTTTCCCGGTACTTTGTGTAACCCGCATTTGTATATAGATGGTATCGTGCCCCCGAGGTCATGTTGACATTCAAAGAGTATACCCGTGCGATAGATATGTGGAGCGTGGGCTGTGTCCTGGCTGAGATGCTCAGTGGGAAACCTTTGTTTCCCGGCCGTGACTGTGCGTGTGACCACGATATCCCTCCGGCTTCTCATACAGCTCTTTATTGTTAGATCACCACCAGCTCTCGCTCATCCTCGATATACTTGGAACGCCGTCTATTGATGATTTTTATGCCATTAGTTCTCATCGGTCAAAGGAATACATTCGGGCTCTGCCGTTTAGGAAGAAGAAGAATTTTGTACAGTTGTTCCCAAAGGCAAATCCGCTGGTGAGCATGTGTGCGTAGGTTTATGGTTTGACGTTGTGCTGATGAAATGTAGGCGATTGACTTGATGGAAAAGTGTTTGACGTTCAACCCGAGACGACGCATCGAGGTTGGAGAAGCGTTGAAGCATCCGTACCTGGAGGTATGTATGCTTTGTAGGACGAGAATCCGATCAACTGCTTGCTGACTTGGTGTTTTTGATGAAGCCGTACCACGACCCACTTGATGAACCTGTCGCAAGACCCCTCGACCCCTCGTTCTTTGACTTTGATTTTGGCGAGCCCCTGCCAAAAGACGACCTTAAAGGTGCGCTTTTTTCAAGTGTCTTTTGTAGTTCACATGTTAACTATCCCCTTATAGTCTTGATATATGAAGAGATCACGCGGCCCGATACCACTCCCTCACCACTCCTTGCCTCTCGTTCTTCTTGAAATTGCTTTGTTGGCCAGCCCATACTAAGCACCCCACCTGGCGTGGCATATTACTTTATGGTGTGGTTGTTCTTGTTCTTCATTTATAGTTACTGTATCAGCTACGGAGTTTTTTTCTATATAACTAGGTTGGCTAATCGTAATACTCTAGATGTACCAATGTTATAATTTGGATGCTGTGTCCCTCCAAAATGTGATTTGATAGATATTTATACAGGGGTGTGGTAAGTATGACAGCAAGTACCAAGAATAAAAAATAAGCTCATGCGAAACCTGCTTCTTCGGCCCAGACACCCGATGTGCTCATGAACAGATCTTCTTCGGCCTGTGGGGCCCATTGCGAATCGTCCCGGGTTTTCGATGCCTGAAAGGAGTTGTCAGAGAGAGGGGCACAAAAGTACCCGAGGGCACGTACCTTGTTTAAGAACTCCTTGCTTTTCGCCATCTCGCGCTCCAAAGAGTTGAGCAGGTCCGTCTGATCCTGCACGTCCGCGAGAACACAGTCGACCTGTTCCTTTGTGAATGTGGGCGCGGGATCGGAAAAGGTGACTGTTCCATCGGCGGAAATCTGGGCTGCGACATCGTTGGATTCGATCTGGAGGGAAATGAGATGAAATGGGTAAGGAATAGTTTCGAAGTAAGAGCACCATGTCGAGGAGCAAGGCACGGACGTCGTCCTCAGACTCGAGCTTGATGGCTCTGGCGATGTCTGGCAGGCTGAGAGTGACGTATGTCCCGGTGAGCTTTTTGAGCGTCCAGCGGGGCGCACGTGAGAGAGCTTGTTGGATGAGACCAGTGTTTTTCTCCTGGGAGAAGGAGCGTGAGTTTAGATCGAGGAGGTTTGGAAGATATGTACGTTGGCAAAGGTGACTGCCTCGCGGTGTGCACATTCGTTTAGGAGGTCAGTGTTGTGGGGGTAGGCGTTGACAAAGGCGTGGTATGGACTGTTCTTAAAGAGGCGTGGGAGTAGAGGGTGTATGTACTTGGGCAGGGGAGCGGTCTAAGCTTTGAGTCAAAAGAAAAAGAAACTTGAGGATCATGGAGAGAAAGTATACCTTTCCTGTGGCGATGAGCTGCACGAGTTTGAGCTTTTTGAGGGCTTCTAGCTGCAGGGCGGAGGGTACGTGTCCAGGGGTGCTGAGTGCGATTTCAAAATATTCTTGGGCTTCTGCCCACCGTCTGAGGCTAGCAAAGGCGATACCGCCGAGGTAGTGGTATGTCAACGAGTCACTGTAAGTCAGATCGGGGGAAAGCGCGGTATTGATGTTGGTTATGGGGTTTTCTAGGACCGGAATGAACGCAGAGAAGCTCTGCGTGGATACACAAGACTGTTGGGATGTTTGTTAGTGGGGCGTGTTGGGGAGGGAGCTTACGTACGAGGGCGAATACGGAGTGGATGGAAGTAAGGTAAGAGTTATCGGGCGGATAGCGTCGCACGAGGTCGTAGAGGGGAAGAATGGCGGCTTTAGGCTGGGAAGAGATGGGTCAGATCAGACGGATGAGAGAGAGTCGAGGTACATTTGGCGAGGCATTGGCAAATGCAGCGATACCTCGTGCAACGGCGGTCACTAAACATTGTATTGAGTGTCGATAGATGATATTCCTGGAGGCAACGCACCGCGATCGGGAGCCAGGCGCGCATCTTCTGGAATAAAAGTGTGGCAAAACTCTTGGACAAGTGGCCACGGCGGTGGCGTTGCTGTCTGCAGGCTGAATCGCGCTGCACTGTCAGTCATCTCAGTGAAACGTTTGAGAAAAGGTGTATCATGTCCCACAGAATCCACAGGACTCCCAGGGTGTTCTCCCTCATGTCGAGCACTGTCAAGGGGTCCTGACCGCTTGGAAGAAGGCTTGCAAGGATGGTGTCGCGAGAGTCCTTGGAGAGGTTTGTTCGTAGGATATGGTGGAGGGTTTGAGCATTGTCTGAATTCGTGATTTGGTTGAGGATCGTGTCGAGCAGCTCTGACGGCGCCATCGTGGTTATCGCGAAACAATCACGCGATCGGACGTCACGCAGGCGTCACACCGACACATTTTGACCACCATGGCCTCAGAAGAACCGCTCTTCGACCCCTCCCTCAAGAAGAGAAAGAAAAAGACCGTCGCATTCACTGAGGATCCCCTTGGTCCAGACGCTGACCCTACCGCGCCTCCTCCGGACTCTATCGACTCCACCACAGTCAACGGCGATACAGTCGATCTCGGGCCCAAGACTACACATGAGCTCATCAAGTCCAGCAGCGAAGAGGCCCCTGCAAAGTCGGAGGACGATGAGTTTAAAGCCATGTTCGGTGATATGAAGAAGAAGAAAAAGAAGAAGGAAATTCCTCTCGATCTTGTGCGTCACCACCCATACCTTTTCTTCCCCTCGTCTAAATGATTGCAGGGTGAGGACTCTGGCACCTCGACTCCTGCTGGAGAGGGTGCCGCACCCGCTATCACAGCCGACGATCTCGATTTTTCCGATATCAAAAAGAAAAAGAAATCGAGTAAGAAAAAGGCTGCTTTCGATCTCGACGCTTTTGAAAAGGAGCTCAACCAGTCCAAGGCAAAGTCTGGTGCAGAGGGCGCCGATGAAGACGACGATGTTGAACCTGCTTCTACCAATAACCTCGACCATCTTGACGATGCCGATCTCGGCGAAGATGTATTTGCACAAGGCGATGCCCCCGTTGGCGTCGAGGCGGGCAACGAAGCTTGGCTCAAGAGTGACCGTGATTACACCTATCCCGAGGTTCGGCATCTCAGAGTATCATTTCAGTTGATGACTGATTGATACTTCAACCAGCTCCTGACGCGGTTTTATGCCTCCCTCCACGCCGCAAATCCTTCACTTCTTTCCAATTCGTCACAAAAACGTTATACTATTGCACCTCCGTCCATCCATCGTGAAGGCAATAAAAAGTCCATTTTCGCCAACGTTACAGATATTTGCAAGAAGATGCACCGTCAGGTTCGTTCCTGAGACTAACGAATTCTTTTCGCTCATGTCTGTCTTGTCACAGCCGGAACACGTCATTCAGTTCTTGTTCTCCGAGATGGGTACCACAGGAAGTGTCGACGGTGCAGGGCGCCTCGTCATCAAGGGTCGTTTCCAGCAAAAGCAAGTCGAGAACGTGCTTCGACGTTATATCGGTGCGTTCACCTTGCCGCCACCTTTTCTCACAAGTTCATGTCACCTGTAGTCGAGTATGTCACCTGCAAGACTTGCAAGTCCCCCGATACACTCCTCACCAAGGAAAACCGCATTTTCTTTATGGCCTGCGAGTCCTGCGGCTCGAGACGGAGTGTTAATGCTATCAAGAGCGGATTCCAGGCACAGGTTGGCAAGAGGAGTAAGAATAAGACAGGATAGACATTATCATCTGTATGTTACAATCACGACTTGATCTGTGTTTCTATATGTGTGGACAGCAGCTCAAGTTTGAAGAAGCAACACTTTGGATTGTCATGCTTCGAGAGCATGGTTTCTGTAGTGTTTCATGGGATACAAGCCCTTTGGCATGGGTCTTGTATCGTATTGGGGGTTGCGGTTGTTGCTAATTCAAGAATTTCCCGCTTAGGCGTGGGAGACAGCGAGACTGGGGTGTTAGCGACTGGCGATGAAGTGATACTGGTGGTGCCATTGCTGGTCTTGGTAGTAGACATATCAGTGCCTTTCAAAACCCATTTAGTGCCTTCAAAGACTTGGTCCACATCATAAGGATCTTCCAGGTGATGGTTGGGAAGCATGATCTCGACCTGGCAAACAATTTTAGACCATGGCAACATGGGTATACCTTGGTGGAATAGACAACATTCCTCATTGCAGTAGAGCTTGCCATTAGCAAGGAGCCATCTAGCAATACATTGGAAGTCTTGATAGAGAACCTTCCCAAAGTCACTAAGCTGCTGTTGAAAGTCTGATTAACAAGTTGTTCAAGGTTGCCAAGGTTGTAACGAGCACTAGCATCAGTGCCAGGGTACAGCCTGAGCACTGCCACCTTCCATTCCTGATAGGTATAAGGCTGAGGTGCATTGTTGCCAATAGTTACATTGTTGCTAAATTCTGCTAAGCCAAGCCAAGTTTCTGCTGTGTTGTAAGAGATGTAGCAAGCTGCATATTCCTTTTTCTGGGTATCATCAGCAATACCACAGTCAGCAAAGAGATATTCCAATTCTTTGGAGTACTGGGGGAGTTCCCTAGGGCAACTTTTGTCCCACTTAGGCACAGTGGTATTGTTGCATGGTGGCATTCAAGTGTGCCAAGCAGCGGGGTTGTTGTTCATGTTATTGATTGTTGGTACTAGTGTGGAATGAGGTTCTGAGGATTGATTAGCAATGAAGGGATAGAATGCACTTCTGGGAAGAAGATAGAGTTGGTAGGAGTTAACAGAGAGAGAGATGCATCAAGGAAGCTTTTTATAAAGGCACCTGGGAAGTTGGCAAGGATTTTGCTAACATCAAGGAGGTTCCTAGTGGTTTTGAGTTTGTTGGCAAGAGGCCAAGGTTGGGTAGTTGGTGGTGAGTTCTGGGGAGTCAATAGAGAATAAAGTGGGAGTTTGCTAAAGGTTTCCAAGTGATGTGTTGCTTGAGCTCTAGTTTCTGGTGAAATGGTTACTTAAATACCCCTTGTAGTGGGCTCCAGAATGATGTGCTCCTATGCCACCTAGTGCTGTGCAGGAAACCAAGAAGGAAGACCTAAACACTAGCAACTAGATAGGGTAGCTGGCAATAGGAAAGTTAACAGGGGTGAGTCAGTAACCATCCCAGAAAACAAGAGCTAATGGGTGTGGAGTGAACAAGTGGAAAGTGTTGCTACTGCTAGCCTAAGTTGCTAGACAGTAATGAAAGGGTCATTGGGTAAAAGAAGGGGAAAAGAACAAAGGCAAAAAAGTTGCTAAGGAAGGGGAAAACTAAGTGATAAAAGGGAGTTGGGAACAAAAGGGAGAGTGAAGTCAAAGTAGGCTGGGGGACAAACACAAACTAGTCACTAGCTGTAGTTGCTAGCATTGCTAAGTCAAAATAACACTAATGGTGACTGCAGTTGGCACCACACTAAGTTGAAATTGAGGTCATCAAGACTGTTGCTAGGTTATTGGCAATGACTAACAAGAGCAATAAGAGATCTTAAGCTGGTAAGCATAGAGCTGGTGAGGGGGAATGGTACTCTGTTTGTTGTTTTGTCTCTATGTACAGTCAGTATTTATACTGTTTGTAGGTATAGTATTGGAAAGGAAATATTAGTTGCCACCAGCAATGGTGTCTGTCAAAGTGTTTATGATACATACTGAGTGTCAGTTGGGTAACTCAGTAAAAGTATGCAATGTTGACATGATGTGTAAAAATTGTCAATCCCAAGAAAAGAGCATTTCTGATGTCAATATTTGAAGTGTAGAGTATGTTTGTAAGCTCAACAAGAAAAATGATAAGTAAGAAATCACATGACTGTCAATATATCCATTTTTGGAGAGGAGGCAGTGTTGTTGCCAGGAAATGTTGCTAGCAGTCATTGCTAAGAAAGGTCTTGGCCTTGTCATTCTAAATCTAGAGTCCAGACTCCACATGATGCAGCTCATGATCCATAAGTCTTGTGGTTGCTAAAATTCCATGCAAAGGCTACATTGTTCCAGGCCTTGGGGCTAGACCTCACATGCTAAGTGTCATGACTTGTACCAGATCAATATAATCAGCTGCTGTCCAATTGGAAATGCTAAAAATGGTGCTCAGCAACAAGTGGGTCTTATCACTGCAATCCTAGCTTCACACAAATAAACTGACTTGATCTATTCTAAAACCTGTTATTAATGACACTTGGCTCTAGGCCTGCTTAACTACTCACTAGGTGTGGACCATGGCCCAGCTGCTCATCTAACACCTGCCAGCACATGCTGGCATCTGTCAAAAACACCTAGCACATGTCACCCATGCCTCCAACATCTCTCAGGGTTTACCAGGGGAGTACAGCCTAAACAGCACTTGGATGCATCAGCTTACTCATTCTCCATGTATGCAGGGGGGTGTGTGGAATCCCATGGCCCTTGTAGACTTAGTTTCCTGTCTGTAGTATCATGCAGCACAGATGCCAAGCATCTTATGCATGAATGAACTGATAAAAAAAAACTTCCTATACATTCTTTACAAGACACTCAAAAGATCATGACACTCCCTGTGGAGTAGAATGATGAGTCAGACAATGAATTGGATGCAGAGCTAGTGGGAGGCAATGCATCAAACAGCCAAACTCCAAAGGATAAAATTTCAGTAACAAAACATCTGGAACACATGGGACACCTAAAGCATCTTGATTGCCATTGGTTCTGGTTGCAGCAAGCCATGTCCAATGGAAAGATCAAACCTGTCTACATTATGTCTAAAGATATGGCTGCAGACTTCCTCACAAAGACTCTATCATGTGATACAGTTGACAAACTGTGCAGGAAAATGGGTATTGTTGGGGAGTTCTTGAAGACTGAACTTTGGTGACATTGTGGGCACTCTGTCAGGTGGGAGTGTTACAGTTATATTGGTGAGAGTGCCACACCTACTAATTTACCCTAGCTCCTCAAGCTACTACTTGTTGAGCTAGTTGTCATGTGAACAGTAGTACTATTTTCCTGTCCTAGATTCCATAGGCTTCATTCTGAACCTACAGACATCCAGGTGCATACCTACTGTTACCTACATGTAAATACATTGATTCTGAACCTACAGACATCCAGCTCCCTTGAGTCACTTGCAACTAAGTCATTGTACTTATCCTATCAGTCTTGCACTCTTCCAGTATTAGTCTGTCACCCCTGCATAGAACTTGCTGCAACAGAAATAATATATGGTAAAAGCCCAACAAAACCAATGAACTAACAAGCTTAACACTGCCAACATGTCTCAAGAAAGTTCAGTCAGCATGTTTAATTTGATGAAGATCATGACTCACCACCTGTGGCCAAAGACCTAAAAGATGAGGATGAGGGCAAGGTGGGAGACAAACTTCCTACATCCTTCACAGGACACTTGAAAGAATGGGACACTCCCTGTGGAGTCAAATAATGAGTCAGACAATGAATTGGATGCAGAGCTAGTGGGAGGCAATGCACCAATGGCCAAACTCCAAAGGACAAAGACCCAAAACCACCTTCACCATCATCTCAGTCACCTCCAGATACCCCAACTGCATCAGCACAAACAGTGAATGCAACCAAGTATAAGCACACTGTGTCTATCCAGATGCAGATTTAGTGGGAGGAACTCTTGAGCCACAGCCAAGGAGAAGTACTCATGCTTGTAAAAATGTTGAAAAAAATGAAGACTATAGGTGAGCTGCCAAACTACAGGAGGAAAGGAGGGAAAACAGCCACCAATCTGAAGAACATCCTTGATTTTACAAAGCCAACACCAATACAATGACTGAACCCAACCACCAAACCTTACTTGACATTCAGGCCAGAACAAAAGATCCAGAACTGAGTGATTTAACTGACCCCCCAGAATCAGAGGATGACAATGAGGATGTGTACTTTGCTGAGATCTCCCAAAGTGGCCCATCAAAGAATCCACTCTCAAAAAACACAAAAGAAGCCTTCAAGGGACCAGACCACAAAATCTGTGAACCAGCACTACAGGAGGAGGTTCAAAATCTTATTGATGATATGTATGAAGTCATACCCATTCCAAAAGGAGTCAAACCAATTACCTCTAAACTAGTTTTCTGCATCAAGCATGACACAAATGGAGATGTTGAACACCAAAAAAATTTGTATAGTAGCAAGGGGATTCACACAAGTAGAAGACATCAATTACAAGGAGGTCTAAGCACCATTAGCAAACCTGGTGTCAATCTGAATCATCCTTGCTCTGGCAGCCAAATACAATCTTGAGCTCAACCAATGGATGTTGCAATGGCTTACCCCAATGGCAAACTCAAAGAAGAGTTGTATATGGCACCACCCAACAGAGTAAAAGTGCCTGAAGGCCACTGCTGGAGGTTGAAACATTCTATATGGCCTGAAACAAGCTGGTTGCATATGGAACTGAACACTTGATAAGAAGTTTTGGAGACTTGGCTTCACATGCCTCAATGCCAAGATGTGTCCCTATGTTATAGACAGGGAGGCAAAATCTGTTTTCTTGTTGTGTATGTTGACAATTTTATCCTTGTGGCACAACTCACAGCAATTCCTTGTTGTGTATGTTGACAATTTTATCCTTGTGGCAAACTCACAGCAATTCCTCAATCATATAAACAAAAATTATCAGACACATTCAAAATGCAAAACCTTGGACCTGAAACTTACATCTTGGGCATTCAAATCACAAGATTGAGAAAAACACATCATCTCACTGTCAAAACAGCAATATATAAAGACAGTCATAGAACACTGTGGCATGCAGGATGCTAAGCCTATGTGGACACCCATGGCTGCAAACTCCAAACTCATGATAGACAATCCAATCAACAACACCATTGTTACCAAGATGGAAATGGGTGGAAAGCAAGTGTCCTATTCTAGTGTTGTGGGTTCATTGATGTATGCCATGATGGGAACTTGACCAGACATAGCTTATGCAGTTGGTGTCCTTGGTTGATTTAAGTCTAACCTAAAAAGGCATCACTGGGCCACAGCCAAACATGTACTGTGATATCTGAAAACCATGCAAGATATGGAACTCAGGTTCAATGGCAATGATGTCAGCATGGACATGTCCTTCCATAGATACTCAGACATGGACTGGTCTGGAGACATGGACACCTCTTGGTCCATGTCCAGTTATGCATTTGTCCAGTTATGTGTTCATTACTGCTTGAGGGGCTATTGGATGGGCTAGTAACCAACAAACAATGATAGCCCTGTCTTCAAGGGAGTTGTGAGTACATAGGATTGTGCTATGCTGGTCAACATATAGCATGGCTTAGATCCTTCTTTGGAAAGACATTGGACATACCCAAAAGGAACCCTCCAAAATCCTGTGTGACAATTAGGCCACAATTATACTCACTAGGAAAGCCCAATACCAATCTTGAACTAAGCATATTCAGTGAAAATACCATATCCTTTGAGATGATCTTGTTGCAAAGGAACAAGTGATTGTGTGATATGTGCCCAGAGGACATGGTAGCCAACATTTACACAAAAGCATTACCTCACAAAAATCACTGGAAGTTTACAAAAGCCATGGGACTGCACCTGCATATGAGTGGGAGTGTCAAGGATTGAGATTGGTAGTGCATGCCAGTACATGTCCATCAATGTGCTGAGCTATGCCACACTTATATATGTTTTTTCTTGACAGGTCACACCTCAGTTTGTGACTCATTCTGCAAAGTATGACTGAGGTATGATGCTACATCACTCTTATATTTCTTATACTTACATTAGAGTTAACCTAGATGTGTGTGTGCTATTCTAGGTATTGAATTCAGTTTGTTGCTCATTCTGCAAAGTATGACTGAGGCATGTGTATGTTATTCTAGCATCCCCATCATGCTTTACTTCAGCTGACCATCCTTGAAAGTTGAAAGCCTTCAGATGAAGACAAAGAAAGGAGAAAGAAGTAAAAGAGAGTCAATGAGTGGAAAATGCCTTGGTACAAGCAGGAAAAGTTTGCTCAAGCAAATGGAGACCCCCATTTTGCTACCAACCAAAAGCTGCTTAGGTCATACCTGCAAAACCTTAGTGGAGTCAAGAGAAGCATACTGACCTCCCACTCAGCTCCCACTGATTTCCCAAGCTCTGAATGGGATAAAGTACTCAAGGGAGAACTAGTCTGTTTTGATATCATCTACAGTTTGGTTGGACTTTTGGGAACTCCTAAGTAGAATTGAGGAAGTCTCAGCAGTTGTGACATTGTGACATCATCTTTGGAAACAGCTCTGCACTTCAAAAGGTCAAGACTAGTGGCCAGTGGCTTGTTGCAGCAAATCTTTACTCCAGGGCATTGCATTTCACCTTTCCAAACTGCAATACATAATTCCAGACCTACATTGGAATCATCCTTAACCTGTTTGCAGCCAAACATGAGTCAGCTCATGGAAAGGTCATTGCTTATGACAAAGCAGTCAGGGCTAGAGTTGGGGGACCAGGATATTACTCACTGACCAACATGAGTTCACTGACCTCAGAGACTCAATGCTCAATGTTGATGGAATCAATTACAGAGGCAAAAAGGCTGCTGCTGGTACAGGAAAATTGAGTGGTGGCACTTGAGTGGTGGCACAAAAGGAAAACAAGTAGTATGTAAACAATTTAATTCAGCCAAAGGCTGTACCTTTGACATAGGTTCCTGTTACTGGAACCATGTGTGCAAGACCTGTGGGGGAGCCCACTCTAAGCTGGAATGTGCAGAATCTAGCAAGAATTGAGGCCACACATGACAACCAACCAAAATACCTTAGGTATAATTATTACAAAGCTGTCTCAGATTCTTGCATGACTATGGCAGAATGGTCTAAGACAGCCTTGCCATTACTAGAACTGCCAAAAAAAAAAGTGCAGTTACCAATCAGCAGTCCTTAAAAACCCTTGGTTCATCCTCTGAGTTGTTTGAGATTGTGACAACCTATTAATGTCCACTTACTTGATTACTCCTTGTCAGCCAAATAAAACCTTTATGAAGTCAGTATTGCTCAATTTATGCCAAGGCTTCTGGCTTTATGCCAATACATGTCCTGACTGCTATCCATCAACCTTGGACATGTTCACCACAATGCCCTCAAATCTTGCCATGGCAAATTTTTTGAGTTGAAAAAGAGACATTGAGGTTGCTAAAGGAAGATTTTTACCTTCACTTGGAAAATAGCTCCTCTATTCTGTGACCACTTCAGCCATCTATGCTATGCCAAAGTGACATTCATCAGACTCTTGGCTTGTCACAGAATTAATGGCAGGGGAGTTTTCATCAAACTCTATGGTATCTCACAAGGCAATTACAGGCTTCCCATTAAATAATATGCATCACTTAAGCAAGTTGTTGCTTAGAGTTTGTGAACACTCTGATTGCCACTTAACATTATGGAAATTAGATGTGGCAGAGGCCTACCAATTGATTCCTATATATAAGTTGTGGTAACTTTAGCAAACTGTTACCATTGATGGTGAGCATCACATAGATTGTTGTAAATGCTTTGGAGGGAGGGCATCACTTATGTGTTGGGGTTCACTCAATTCCCTGGTAACATAGATTGCTAAGCACATCTGTGATGTCAACAATCCATTTGTGTTCAATGATGACTCATTCAGAATTGAAGATCAAGGCAACCTTGTGTGGTATGAACCATACAACAAAATGGTCCTGGCAAACTGGCATAAGCTTCTAACTCTCTGGGATGACCTCAGGATCCCACACAAGGAGAGAAAGCAAGTTCATGGAAGCCCCTTGGTAATAATTGGAATTTTAGTTGATCCAAATGAAATGACAATGACATTGCCTGTGGATGCAAAGACAGAGCTGGTAGAAGAGATGAGAATATTTGCTTAATCTCCAAAGAGAAGATGGCAATGTATGGCAGGTTGGATTAATTGGGGTTTGAATGTTTTCCCCTTACTTGCACCATGTTTGTTCAACATTTACACTAAGATCAATGCTGTTGGAGGCTTTCCACATGCTCAAATATGGTCCAACAATGCAATCAAGTTGGATTTGCTCTGAGGCACTCAGCACATGGAGTGATCTAACAGAGTGCAGATTCTCAATTCTCTGGCTTGGGATAAAACCAATGCAGACCTCATAATTGAGACTGACACCTGCCTCAAAGGCATGGGATTTGGTTTCCCTATCTGAGAAGGGGTTACTATTCACCTGCACCTATAGATGTCTCATATTCTACCTAGAGGCACTGGCTGTCCTCTCCACTCTCAGCACTGCTGTACATAGAATCAACTCTCCATCAAAAATCTTGATTGACACCAATAACACAAACACAGTCTACATCTTCAGCACCTTACATGCCCTGCCCTGCTGTAACCCTATACTCCAACAAGCTGTTGACTTGATCATTTATGGTGACCATAAGCTGAAGGTTCAATGTATTCTAGGACCAGAAAACCAGGTTACCAATCTCATCTCAAGAAAGAAATCTTCAGAAGCAAAGAATCTGTTTTCTTCTCCAACTATAGAACCATTTTTATCCCCTCAAAATGTGCTCGAGGCAGAGAAAAAATGATTTTTGGCAGCTGTTTACACCAGGCAGCCTGCCAGGAGATGTCCCACTTGTTTGCCTTTCTCCTTCTCCAGTTCTTGTCAGATTTCCCCAACTATAGTTTTCCATCATTCTCCTTCTTTTTACCTATTTATTGGTCCTAGTTTCAGCCCTCAGGCTGCCCTGGTCCTCTGTTTGTAATTCAGACAGGTGTGGCCCATTTGACACTGTCACCAGCTTATGTAACTGCTGACCAATTGCTGACACATCACTTTGTCTTTTTTCTCTGTCATACTGTACAGTTGTTTCTCATGCTTCTGAAGCCTCTGAAGTGTCACACCTGGCCTAGGGAATCCCCAGACTTGTTCTCTTTGGATTTTCCTTTGCCATGTGAGTAGTTATCTCAGTAGACACTGTACAGTACTGAATAGACTTTGGATTTCCCTTTGCCAGTTGTGTAATTGTGCCACAGCCTCCAGATATCACCCTTACAGCAGAACAAGTCTCTAGATTTGGTCCGGGAGCCCCCTTTTTGATGACCTGAGCTTCTACTTGGTTTCTCAAAAGGTCTCTCCCCCACCAGTGTCTTAGTGCCTCCTGTGCTCCTATGACCCAGCCAACCCCTCCAGCACCTTCTCCTGATGCTTCAAGCCCCCAGAACAATGCCTGGAGATGTTTGCTGTTCCTGGAGACACAGCTTCAACTTACTCAAGCCTCCCTTATTTCCTACACTGCCGAACTCACTGGACTCTGTCAAACTACTGAAGCAGTGTCCCCCTTACACTCTAAGCCCTCCAGCTGTAAAGTCTACCTGCTAGCACCCAAGGAGCAGGACAAACTCAACACCATCTTGCAAGAGAACCTAGACTCCAGTTGTATCTGCCCCTCCAAATCCCCAATGGCTTCTCCAGTCTTCTTCATCAAAAAGAAGGACAGCTCACTTCAACTGGTTCAGAACTACTAAGTTCTCAACACCATGACAATGAAGAACTGCTACCCCCTTCCCCTTCATCTCTGAGCTCATCAACAACATCCAGGGTGCACAGTACTTGGATGTCCAGTGGGGGTACAACAATGTGTGCATCCAGGAGGGAGATGAGTGGAAGGCTGCCTTCCAGACCAACTGGGGATTGTTTGAACCTCTTGTTATGTTCTTTGGACTCACCAAAAGCCCAGCCACATTCCAGGTGATGATGTACAACATCTTCTGAGACTTCATTGCCAAAGGTGTAGTGTGCATATACCTTGACAACATTCTCATCTACACCAAAACACTGGAGAAGCACTGCTGCATCACATGCCTTGTCTTGGAACACCTCTGCCAACACTAGCTCTACCTCAAACTGGAGAAGTGCAAGTTCAAGCAGACCCAGAATTAGGTATCTCAACCTGATCATCTTGCATGGAGCCATGGAGATGGACTCAGTGAAGGTGGCAGGTGTTGCAAAGTGGCCAGAGCCCAAGAACAAGAAGGAGGTGCAAGCTTTCCTAGGCTTCATGAACTTCTACCATAGGTTCATCCAGAACTTTTTGCATCATGCTTGCCTGCTATTTGACCTCACCAGGAACAATGTCATATGGAGTTGGGGGCCCATGGAGCAGACAGCCTTTGATGCCCTCAAGTGTGCAGTTACCTCTAGACCTATCCTCCTCTTTCTGAATGATGACTCTCCCTTCCAGGTAGAAGCTGACAGCTCTGACTTTAGGGCAGTTCTCTTGCAGCAGTTTCTGGGATATGGGAGGTGGCATCTGGTGGCCTTCTACTCCAAGAGCCTGAATGTGGTAGAGCATAACTACAAGATCCATGACAAGGAGATCTTGGCCATCATCTAGTCATTCAAGGAATAGTGGCATTCCCTGGAAGGTGTGTGGCACAAGTTTGAGGTCTGGACAGATCACAAGAACCTCAAGCACTTCTGGATGGCCAAGAAACTCAACCACCAACAAGCCCAGTAGTCTCTCTATCTAGCCAACTTTGACTTCTTGCTGCACCACAAGCCAGGCTGGAGTATGAGAAAACCAGATGCCCTATTCTGGAGAGCAGACCATGGCACTGGAGGAGAGGACAATAGCAAAATCATGCTCCTCCAGCCTGAATTGTTTGCAATCCAAGCCATGGAAGGTCTAGCTGTTGAGGGAGCAGAGATGGACATACTCCAGGACATTTAGTGGGGTAACTGGAATGGTCAGCAGGAGGAACTTGTTGCTCAGGCAGCCTGGGTGCTGAAATCAGGATGCACCACTGGTGCCAAATCAGTCTGTGCAAATGAATGGGCCCTCCAGGATGGGATCCTGACCTTCAGGGATTGTATCTACATGCCCAATGTTCTGGAGCTCTGTCAGAGGATTGTGGAACAACACCACAACTCCTGCATTGCAGGACACCCTGAACAATGGAAAACATTGGAGCTATTATTGCAGAACTACTGGTGGCCCCAGATGTCCCAGTATATTGTGTCCTACACTAGTACATGCAATCTTTGTCTCCAGGCCAAACCCCAATGCTGCCTTCCCTATGGACAGCTACACCTGCTGCTTGTGCCTGTGGAACAATGGAGTGTTGCCTCTGTGTACTTCATCATAGAGCTCCTTGACACCCATAGTTACAATGCAATCATAGTGGTGGTGGACCTGTATGGCAAGCAAGTGCACTTTGTTCCAACACACACCACCTGCTCTGCCATAGGCACTGTGAACCTGTACCAGAGGAACATCTGAAAGCTCCATGGCCTCTCCAATGCCTATGTCTCTGACTGAGGACCACAATTTGTGGTGGACTTCACCAGGGAGCTCTACCAACTACTTAGCATGAAGCTTCATACCTCCACCACCTATTACTCACAGTCCAATGGCCAGACTGAACATGTAAACCAGGAGTTGGAGCAGTACCTCCACCTTTTCTGCAATGAGCACTAGGATGACTGGGATGAACTCCTCCCCAATGCTGAGTTCCAATACAACAACCATATTCATGCTTCCACCCAGTTCTCCCCATTCTTCCTCAACACCAGACAACACCTGCATATGGGCTTCAAACCCTGGGCCCAACCCTCAGAGAATGAGGCAGTAAACAAATTTGTGGACTGTATGAAGAGGTCACAGAAGGAGGCCTGAGCAGTGCTGGCAAAGGCAAAGAATGACATGGTGCAATACTACAACTGTGGAAGGACCCCGGGATACAAATACCAGCCCAGAGATCAAGTCTACCTAGATGCCTCTGACATTATAATGACCCAGCCCTCAAGAAAGCTGTTGCACCACCAGTTGGGACCTTTCATGGTGGAATGGCAGGTAGGGCCCCTAGCCTACCAACTCTGGCTCCCTGCAGGGATGTGCCAGCTTCATCCAGTATTCAATGTGGTCAAACTGACTCTGGCTCCAAAGGATCCTGTCTCAGGGCAACATCTGCCACCCCCACCACCCTCAGTGGTGGTTGACAACAATGAGGAGTATGAGGTGGAGGAAATTCTGGATAGTTATTTATTTTTATTCCAGTGACAGCTGCAATACAAGGTGAGGTGAAAGGGCTATAGGATCAAGAATATCTCATGGGAACTGTGGGAGAACATACATGCCCCCAGACTCATCAAGGAGTTCCACAGAAGACACCCAGATGCTCTATGCACTACACAAGGAATCTACCCTATTTTGCCAGTGGACCAAGCAATCAGGGACTTCTTCTACTCCACACATCAAGATGCTGCAACTCTACTGACTACTTAGTGTGAAGCTCCACACCTCCACAGCCTACCACCCACAGTCCAATGGCCAGACCAAACATGTGAACCAGGAGTTGGAGCAGTACCTCTGCCTCTTCTGCAACAAGTGCCAGGATGACTGGGACAAAATCCTCCCTGATGCCAAGTTTCAGTACAACAACCACATCCATGTGGCCACCCAAGTCTTGCCCTTTTTTCTCAACACCAGACATCACCTGCACATGAGTTTTGAGCCCCAGGCCTAGCCTTCAGAGAATGAGGCAGTGAACAAGTTTGTGGACTGGATGAAGAGATCATAGGAAGAAGCCCAAGTGGCTCTGGTGAAGGCAAAAGATGACATGGTATAATACTACAACTATGGAAGGACCCCAGTACTCAAATCCCAGCCCAGAGATCAAGTCTATCTGGATGCCTCCAATATTACAACCACCCAACCATCAAAAAAGCTTTTGCACTGTCAATTGGGACCTTTCATGGTGGAACAGCAGATAGGGCCCCTAGCCTATTGGCTTCAGCTCCCTGCAGGGATGTGCCAGCTCCATCTGGTGTTTAATGTGGTCAAACTAACTCCAGCCTCAAAGGATCCTATTCTGGGGAAATGCTTGCCACCTCCACTACCCCTGGTGGTGGTTAACAATAGCAAGGAGTATGAGGTGGAGGAGATCCTGGATAGCCATTTATTCTGGCAATGACTACAATACAAGGTGAAGTGGAAAGTTTACAGAATTGAGGCCATCTCCTGGGAATCACAGAAGAACATGAATGCCCCAGGGCTTTTCAGGGAGTTCCATCAGAAGCACCCAGATGCACCATGCACCATCTGAGGAATCTATCTCGTCTCACCAGTGGACCAGGCAATCTGGAACTTTTTCTATCCCACACATTGAGATGCTGCATGCTAGAGGGGGGGTGATGTCAGAGGACTTCCATTTCCAACCTCTGTGGCTTGTTCCAGTGCCTTGTGCCTCTGCAGCTTACTCAACATCTCCAGGGCTCATTCCAGACCCCCAGAGATTTCTGGAGACCCATGGGACTTTCTGTATTACCTCATTGATCACTTTCCTAGGGTTAGGGCTAGCTCTGGCCTTCTGTATAGCTATTCCCATGCCTCCATTGCCCACTGATGTGCTGCACTAAGCAGCAGGGATCCTTAGACTTGTTCTCTTCAGATTCCCCTCTGCTAGGTGATTAGTTACTGTTGTATTGTTGTCTACTTTGCTAATACACTTTGGATTCCACTCTGCTAGCTGCATGACTCTGAGCTGCCACTCCTGGAGGTTGTCCTTACACAATTGCCTCTTGTTTTTGGTATACTCATCATTGGAGTTTCAAAGGATGCAGCATGGAAGCAGCACACTAGCAGGACATGATGATGGAGAGAACTGGACTTGGCAACTTGTGACATGTCAATGGTGCCCATGACAAGCCAAATCTAATCTAAAGCCATGCAATCATTCCAACAATAGTGCTCAATGCTTAGCTAATGATCTCAGCCAAATTTCTATATGACTGACAGTTAAAATTTTGTCTATTTTCTGATATACAGTATTATTCACATTACACATAGTTCAATTTTGGACATCAAAGAGGTAACATCATAATAAGTCATATCAAGGCAGAGCCACATTTGGAATCTGATATATTACTATAACATTCACTTGAAAATGTTTCCATATAGTTGTTAGGTTCACTCATTTTTTGCTAATTTAAAAATTGAAAACCTCAATTGATTTTTATTTGTGTTAAAATGAAATAACATTTCCTCAATTTCATTTCTTTAAAAGTGAATTTGGATACCATAATTTATGTAATTTTACATTTCATGGCTGCCAACACATTTTTAGAAATAAACTTAGCAGATCTTACCCTTGTTTATTATTAAAATGATGTGTATTACTGGTATTAGGCTAATAAGGACAATGAATCAAGAGTATTCATGGATTTACTAGAAAACAGGGATTTTTGAGAACCACTCTTGATCTGCTTCCACCACCTGACCTGTATATTCCCACAGTAAGGAAAGGGTAAGGATAGACACTGTAGCAGCAATGTACAGCAAGAGTGTGAAAAAACATGCCAAAAGTGTGCAGGACAGACCACCAGGGGGAGAGACAGAAGATTACATGAACATGTCACTGGCAAGACCCACCTTGGGATGATGTAAACAGAGGGACATCAATGTCTTTGACCAGCAAGTTGAACAGGAGCTTAGAACCCTGACAAGACTGAGATGCAACCTGGGAACACAGACAAATGCAGAGATAGAAGTGGAGCTCAAAACAGAGAGAAGGATAACATTGGAAAATGAGGCAATAGTGATGAACCAGCTGGAGAACCTGAGGAGGGAGCTCAAACAGTATTCAGACCACTATGTCTGGAACCCAAAGATGGAAGAAATAGTATACAAAGTATGAAGAAAATACTACTGGAACTGGTGATAGCAGTGAGAAGCACTGTGAATCCAGCACTGCTGATTCTGTGCATGCACTACAGGAAACCACTGAGCTATAAAACACTGTAAAGGACCTAACAAAAGCAGTGGACACTCTGGTTAAATGCCAAGAGGGGGACCCAATGCAGAAAGAAACAAACAGAAGCTATCCAATGGCGGTTTAGGGCATGAAGACAGTGATAGCCACAGGCCCAACATACAAACCCACAAAGAGCAGCAACCTGAACCAGACACAGACCACCAAATGACAACAGACTCCACCTTGCTTGCCAAAAGACCAATACAACCCAGCAAGACTAGTCATCATCCTGCAGAGGGAGAAGTTTGACATAAACTATCTGAACCCACATAGACTCATTAACCTGATAAATGATTGCCTATCCCTATCCCCTACCACAAAGCACCTGTGTGTAGCATTGGCACAGTATAATGACAACCAAAACTTGATTATCATGCTTTGTGAAGATCAAACAGGTGAAGAGTTGAGACAACATGCAGACAAATTTATTGACATATTTGGGGTGCCAGCCCACACCATCAATATGATCACAGATGACAGATGTTACAAAGTTAGGATAAATGGAGTTTAGATGGGAAGGGATGGCCATGGCTACATCAACATGCCCAAAGACCTGCTAGAGGAGATCAGAAAGTTCAATCCAATCATAGCAAAGGTGAACCTTATAGACAATGTAAGGGCAACCTCTGGGGCAGTGGATCAGAGTCATGCAGCTGGCAGAGGAGAATCCAAAGTATATTAGCAGGAGTAGATGATGATACAATCAGTAACTAATCACCTAGCAGAGGGGAATCCAAAGAGAACAAGTCTAAGGATTCCTGCTGCTCAATGTGGTGCATCAGTGGGCAATGGAGGCATGGGAACTACTGTACAAAAGGCCAGAGCTAATCCTAACCCTAGGACAATGATTGGTGAGGTAATATGGAGAACTCCATGGTTCTCTGAAGATTTCTGGGGCTCATTCCAGAACTCTGGAGATGTCAAACAAGCTATGGAGGCACTGGAATGGGTTGCAGAGGTTGGCATTGTCAGTTTCCTGACATCACCCCCCCCTTTAGCATGCAGCATCTCAACATGTGGGGTAAAAGAAGTCCCTGATTGCTCAGTCCACCAGCAAAGTAGGGTAGATTCCTTGTATGGCATGGGGAGTGTCTGGGTATCACCTGTGGAACTCCTTGATGAGTCTGGGGACATGCACATTCTCCCATAGTTCCCAGAAGATATTCTCAATCCCATAGCCCTTCCACTTCACCTTGTATTGTAGTCATCTCCAGAATAAACAACTATCCAGGATTTCCTCCACCTTGTACTCCTCATTGTTGTTGACCACCACTGGGAGTTGTGGGGGTGGCAGATATCACCCTAGAATACAATCCTTGGGGGCTGGGATCAGTTTGACCACATTGAACACTGGATGAAGCTGGCACATCCTTGCAGGGAGCCAGAGTCAGTAGGCTAGGGGCCCTACCTGTCATTCCATGATGAAAGGTCCCAGCTGATGGTGTGACAGCTTTTTCAAGGGTCAGGTAGCCATAATGTCAGAGGCATCCAGGAAGACTCAATCTCCAGGCTGGTATCTGTGCTCCAGGGTCCTTCTGTGGTCATAGTATTGCACCATGTCCTCCTTTGCCTTTGCTAGTGCTGCTTGGGCCTCCTCCTGTGACCTCTTCATCTGGTCCACAAATTTGTTTACTGCCTCATTCTCTGAGGGTTGGGCTTGAGGTTCAAAGCTCATGTATGGGTGCTGTCTGGTGTTGAGGAAGAATGGGGGGAACTGAGTGGATGTGTGAATGTGGTTGTTGTATTGGAACTTGGCATCAGGGAGGAGCTCATCCCAGTTGTCCTGGCACTTGTTGCAGACAAGATGGAGGTACTGCTTCAACTCCTGGTTTACATGCTCAGTCTGGCCATCAAACTGCAGTGGTAGGCAGTGTAGGTGTGAAGCTTCATGCCAAGTAGTTGGTAGAGCTCCCTGGTGAAGTCTGCCACAAATTGTAGTCCCTGGTCAGAGACATAGGCATCAGAGAGGCCATGGAGCTTCCAGCCATTCCTCCAGTATAGGTTTGCAGCACCCATGGTGGAGCAGGTGGTGTGAGTCAGAATGAAGTGCACTCACTTGCTATACAGGTCCACCACCACCATGATTGTATCATAACTGTGGGCATTGGGGAGCTCTACAATGAAGTCCATGGAAGCCATGCTCCATTGTTCCACAGGCATGGGCAGCAGGTGTAGCTGTCCATAGGGAAGGCAGCATTGGAGTTTGGTCTGGAGACAAAGATTGCATGTACTAGTGTAGAACCCAATATACTGGGACATCTGGGGCCACCAGTAGTTCTGCAATAATAGCTCCAATGTTTTCCATTGTCCAGGGTGCCCTGCAATGCAGGAGTTGTGGTGTTGTTTCACAATCCTCTGACAGAGCTCCAGAACATTGGGCATGTAGATACAATCCCTGAAGGTCAGGATCCCATCCTGGAGGGCCCATTCATTTGCACAGACTGATTTGGCACCAGTGGTACATTCTAACTTCAGCGCCTGAGCTGCCTGCATGACAAGTTTCTTCTGCTGACCATCTTGATTACCCCACCAGATGTCTTGGAGAATGTCCACCTCTGCTCCTTTGATGGCTAGACCCTCCATGGCTTGGATCGCAAATAGTTTAGGGTGGAGGAGCACAATGTTGCTGTTATCCTCCCCTCCATGCTGTAGTCTGCTCTTTGGGACAGGGCATCTGGTTTTCCCATGCTCCAGCCAGGCTTGTGGTGCTACAAGAAGTCAAAGTTGGCAAGGTAGAGAGACTACCAGGCCTGTTGGTGATTGAGCTTCTTAGCTGCCCAGAAGTATTCAAGGTTCTTATGATCCATCCAGACCTCAAACTTGTGCCACACACCTTCCAGGAAGTGCTGCCACTCCTCAAATGACCAGATGATGGCCAGCATCTCCTTGTCATGAATCTCATAGTTCCACTCTACTGCAGTTAGGCTCTTGGAGTAAAAGGCCACCAGATGCCACTTCCCATCCTCCAGGGATTGCTGTGAAAGAATGGCCCCCATGGCAAAGTCAGAGCTGTCAGCTTCCACCTAGAAGGGGGAGTTGTTATCTGGGAAGAGGAGGATGGGTCTGGAGGTTATGGCACACTTGAGGGCATTGAAGGCTGCCTGCTCCAGAGGTCCCCAACTCCATGCAATGTCCTTTCAAGTGAGGTCAAATAGTAGACAAGAAGTCCTGGATGAATCTCCAGTAGAAGTTTGCAAAGCTGAGGAATGCCTGCACTTCCTTCTTGTTCTTGGGCTCTGGCCACTCCACTACACCTGCTACCTTCACTGGGTTCATCTCTGTGGCTCTGTATGAGATGATCGGGCTAAAATACTCAATCTGAGTCTCTTCAAACTCACACTTCTCTAGTTTGAGGTAGAGCTGGTGCTGGCAGAGGCATTCCAATATAAGCTGAGTGATCCAATGGTGTTCTTCCAGCATTTTGGTGTAGATGAGGATGTCATTGAGGTATACACACACTACACCCTCCACAATAAGGTCCCAAAAGATGTTGTTCATTATTGTCTGGAAAGTGGCAGGGCTGTTGGTGAGTCCAAAGAACATAACAAGTGGTTCAAACAATTCTTGGTTGGTTCAGAAGGTGGCCTTCCACTTGTCTCCTTCCTAGATACATGCATTGTTTTAGCCCCACCAGACATCCAGTTTAGTGAAGTAGCATGCACCCTGGAGGTTTTTGATAAGCTCAGAGATGAGGAGGAGGGAGTAGTGGTTCTTCACCATCATGGCATTGAGAACTCAATAATCCTGAACCAGTTGGAGCAAGCCATCCTTCCTCTTGATGAAGAAGACTGGAGAAGCCATTGGAGACTTGGAAGGGTGGATGCAACCAGAGTCCAGGTTCTTATGCAGGAAGGTGTCAAGCTTGTCCTGCTCCCTGGGCACTAGTGGGTAGACCTTACAGCTGGAGGGTGTGGAATCTGGCAGCAGTTTGATGGCATGGTCCCACCTCTTGTGCTCTGAAAGCAAGTCAAATGAGGCTTTGGAGAACACATCCTCAAATACATGGAGGTAGAGGGGTACAACATCTCAGAACTCTTGGGGTGTGGTGTTAGCAGCAGATGCCTGGGCTAGTTGCTGGGATGTGGTCTGGCTAGCCCAGATCTCTGCAACTGAGGGCAGCAAGTGTATGGTGGTAGCATAGATTTGGTCCCCCACTTCTACCACCTTATCTGGGAACTCTGGCTTATGTATGCCACCAAACTCCTCTCTATGCTCCTCCTCTGGAGCTCTGCCACTGCTCTGGTTGTCCTTATAGAGGGCTTCTTTATGAAGGAATGCCAGAGGCAGGGAATCCAGGAGGTCCAGATCAGTAAAGGGGAGAGAGCCAGCACAACATGTGTGGATGGCCATGTGCTCTCAAACTCAAGCCCAGTGTTCTTCCCTGTCCTCAGTGGTGCAGGCAGAGCACTTCCTCCAAGGGCACCTGCTCATGGTTACCTCTCCCCTGGTCCAATTTACCTTGGGGTTGTGCTTGTGGAGCCATGTGAAACCAAGGATCATGTCCTGCCTACTCACACTAGTGATGGCAAAAATGGCATGCTCTGTATGATTCCAATAGCAGAGGACCAGGTCAACCATGAAGCTGATGGCACCTGCTTCATTAGGTGTTCTATTGATGTTGTAGACCAGAATTGGCTTGGAGAGGGGTTGCGTGGTCAGGCTGTGGTGTTTGACAAACTTTAAGTCCAGAAACAGTCCTGTTGCTCTGCTATCCAGAAGAGCAGTGACTCTGCAGGTTTGCTGGGTGTCCATGGTCTCTATCTCCATGTTAAGGCACAGAGAATTGGTGGAGGGGCTGGAAGCCATCACATACTGTTGGGGCATTTGGTGCACCCAGGCAGGGCAGTGCTGGCAGACTCTAGGAGGTGTTGGGGAGCTTGGTGGGGGCTCTGGAGGAGAATGTTGAGGTTCATCTGTCTCAGAATGAAGGATGTTGGAAAAGGCAATTTTGTTTTCTATCAACAGACATGAGAACTCGTTAGCACCCAGTGATGGAGGCTTACACCTCATCTGTTGCTCAACTAAAGATCCTCCTCAAGCTCCAGGGGGTGACACACACATGCTGATCTCCTCTAGGGTCAACTCTGATGTAGGCTTGTCTGGTAACAGAGCTCTGGTGGCATTGTTTGCAGCCAGCAGGTGCAGGAGGAGTTCCTCCTGCTCTGCTGTGGAAAGGTAACATAGCTCCAGGCCCAGGGGGCAGTGCTGTGCAAAGTGCCTGGGCTTCTGATATCTCAGGCACAGCAGCAGCATGGCATGGAGCTGTCTGGCAGCATCCATGTCCATGGGGATACTCAGCAGGAGGGGGTGTGTTGCAAGGGTGGCTGGAGTAAGGGCTGGCATTGGGCAAGCAGGTATGGGGTGGTGGAGGATTGGTGATTGGAGCAGGGTGCATCATGGAATGTGGGCTGCAGAGCTCCCTCTGAATCTCCATAAGTTGCCACTGGTCCCAGGCCACCTTGTACCATGATGTAACCTCTTCATCATCCAGGCACCCCTCCACAAGATTGTCAATGCATTCCACCAGTGTGAGGTGCATGCCATCCCAGAAGGTGAGGCAGAATTGAAGGCCATTGGAGTAGGTGGCTTGCTTGACTAGAGCCTAGAACAAGTTGATGTACTATGCTTTCCTTGCCCATATTGCTTCCTATTGTATAGTGTAAATGCTGTGGTCTTGGCAGGGTCCAGCAGGAAAAACTCCCAGTGGAAGTCCTTTGCAAAGGTGGCCTAGTCCAGAAAACTTCCAACACCTCTGGAGCAATGGAAGACTTGTAGTGCATAAGTGGAGGCATGTCCAGTCTTCATGTATGACAGTACCCAGGCTATTTTCAATGTGTTGGAGTCAAAGGCATCCCTGCTGAGGTGGATATAGGTAAGGCAGGATTGAAGGAATTGTTCCCTGCCAAAGTGGGCACCATTGTACAGATTTGTAGGGCAGGGCACAAGATCCATGGCTGTAGGGTCACCGGAGCTGCAGAGACAGGTGCAGATATGGTTGGGGCTGGTTCTGCAGCCAGGGCAGATGTGGAGGTTGGAGTTAGGTGTTTGAGCAATGCCTGGAGCAACTGGGAGATAAGATCTGTGATTTGATGGAGAGTAGAGTTTGGTTGTGTGGTGGGTGAGGGATGATTGCATTAATTTCTAGTCTAAGGATCCCTGCTGCTTGGTGCAGTGCATTAGCAGGCAGTTGAGGCATGGGAACTACTGTACAGAAGGCTGGAGCTAATCCTAACCCTAGAATGATGATTGGTGAGGTAATACAGAAAACTCCATGGTTCTCTGGAGATCTCCAGAGCTCATTCCAGAACCCTGGAGACATTGAACAAGCTGCAGAGGCACTGGAATTGGTTGCAGAAGTCAGAATTGGAAGTCCCCTGACAGGTAAACTCAGATGGCTGCACACCAAATCAGACAAACAGAAGGAGTACTTGTCAGTGGTACTGGAGCTCACAAGGGAAGAGGATGCAAAGACTATGCTGGAAACATGGTATGTAGCCATGTATACCAACTTCTGTGAAGTAGTACACCATGCCAATAGACTGCCAGTACTACAATGCAGCAAATGCTGGAGCTTTGGACACCATGCCTCAAAGTGTTGCAATGCAATGAAATGTAGAAAGTGTGCAGGACCACACAACAAGAAGGACCATGGAAGAGTTGAGGGTAGACAAATGGGGAAGGAGGAAGAGAGGATGGAGGAAGACCACCAGGAAACAATGGGAGACATATCAAAATGTGTTAACTGCAGGGGAGAACACCCAGCTATGGAAAGGGACTGCCCAGGAAGGAAGAGGTATCAGAAATAGAAGACAGTGAGTAAATAAACCATGTGTAGACATGATCACCCTCAGTTTATTCTGACATTATGGACAATGGACTTACAGTACCATAGATAAGAACTCATAGTGTGTTATCTATAGGTACAAATACACAGTTGATTGCACTAAAGACTGAGGATAAGAACTCATAGTGTGTTATCTATAGTCCATACCAGTATCCACCTCTAACACATGAAGAGAGATTCAGCAGTTCAATGTTGAAATAAGGCATGTAATACTGCAGATGCAAGATGTCATTGTTGTTCAAGGAACCAGGCCTCTGGAGCACCAATCCATCTCTAGCCTTCCATGTTTGGCACTATTATGAGTGTTATAATTGCTTATTACATTCTACTATGATGATCAACATTCACTCCAAGTTCATTTATTACATATGTATTCTGCTTCCTTCATTTCTATTCAGTTTATCACATGCATCTTCCATGTAATCTCCTTTCTATTCAATTCAATCACATGCAACTTTCATGTGATTTCTTCTATTCAATTCTATCACATGGATGATTCCTTCTATTCAGTTACATTAAAGTATATATAGATAATGTAGAAGCCCAAAGTCCTTACTCAGTTTCTGGCTCTGGACTTCAGCTCTAGTGATTATTCAGTCCCCTGTGCTTTGCCTGTCTTCAACAGTGAGGAATGGACATGATTCTGCAAAGGCCATTGTCAACATTTTGAGAACTTACAAGGAACCTGTTCTGAAGTTGGGGAACAAGTCACAAACACTCACTGGGCAGTCAAAGTGGTGAAGAATTTGGAGTTTCATTTAATCATTCTCATCATATTCTTGAATTCTTTTGGCTCAATAAATTGTTCCCTGCACCCGGTGTAGATATCTGTAGGCCCGAGCTTCTTCGAGCCGAGCCGAGTCAACTTGTGTTAGGTTTTATATATAATTCTGACGGTATCCGATGTCCTTCTCTCAGGAGGGGGACCCGGCACTTGAGAACTCTCTCACAGGAAACCTAACCTTTTTCTTCCTGCGAACCTCGGGTATCTCCATCAAGTCCATCCCCGCTCAATCTCACCCCTTCTTCCCTTCTCCTTGGCAGCATCATTAAGCATTTTCATGCTTTCTCGGGGCTGATATGATTGCGATGTTTCACCTGGTCATAACAATCACATGTTCTCCCATATTTGCTGATGTTTCATTTCTACACACAACTCCTTTTAGGGTTGACTGAAATATGATACCTGAATCCTATCTCGCATTCATTAAATATGTGTTCATTTAATCCAGCTTCTGATTTCTGATGCAATCTGCAAGAAATCTGTAGTGCAGATCAACTTGAACCAGATATGACCTAAATAGTAAAATAGATCAGGGTGATTTGAGAATGGCTCGGCAATTCGGATATATTTCTATCAACTACAAATGTCCAAGTTGACCAAGTCCCTATGCGAGCAGTACCCCTGTTGCGCCGCGGCTGGCACCTTCTCTGCCAGATGAGCCGACTTGGTGGCCAATTATGCCCACCAATGGGAAAACCCAGATATGACACGGCTGCGGATTGTATCCCGGCATGAAGCCGTCCCGGATCACGGGTCGAAATGGCCGCGTTACGGGTTTGGACCTCACAATGGTATATGAAGAAATCACTGTTCGAGGTTAGCCGATCTTTCACAAGATTGTGATGTTTCACCTGGTTTGATCACGTTCTCCCAGCTCCATCAGGATGGCGAAGTGTTTCTGCACAGAACTCCTTTCAGGTGTCCACTAAGTTCGGAGTTACTATGACTCTATGCTATGTTGGTTGATATCATCTTGCGTACATCGGCCATCTGTCTAATCCCGTTTCTGATAGAATCTATCAGGAAGCTGCTGTGCAGACCAGGGTTGCAATCAGGTGTGAGGTAGATAGATCTGTTTGCCTTTGGTCCAGGATACCCACTGCAATATCAAGACGATCTAAAAGACTTCTTTCATTCATGTCTAGAGAGACAACGCGGCTCTTAGGGAGCGTTAACAGCTCCGCTGAAACTGCTGTCATCACCCAGCATTACAGAGACGGAGATGATGAAGACCTTGCACTGTGCACGGGAAGGCCAGAAGTTGTCAATGTGGAGGCGAGGCCGACAAATTTTCTTTCTGTTGTGAGCCATATCCTTTGCGAATTTCTGAGAGTTGTTGCAAGTTCGAGCGATAGTTCATTCCGATGATTGTCGGACTCTTTCTTGCGGCGATGGATGGAAGCATTGTCGTTTCGTGTCAGTGAACATTCACACGGGGCTATAAGGAATATGATGCTAAAATATTCTAAGCTTATACCGTTATCGGAAGCGAGTTCAAGCAGCTACAGAACATGAGTTGGATCTCCACCGGCTACATGCTTACTCTCACTTGTTTCCAGTATATGCAAGATCTCAGTTCCTTTTATTAATCCTCTAACGATTGCATTACTTAGGCCGCTGTATGGCAAGATGAGCAGTATTTTTGGCAAAAAGCAGTGCTTAATATTTGCTTACTCCGTCTTCGGTCTGGGGTCACTATGGTGCGGTATATCACAAAATCTACAGCAGTTAGTCGGAGGTCGTGCCCTCGCTGGGATTGGGGGGGGAGGTATCTCGACGTCAGTAGCAGAGACTGATCATGATCATGTTGAACTTCTCTGATAAACTGTAGGGTTGTAAGCATTATCATGAGTGATATCGTCCCACTGAGATCAAGAGGAACGTGGCAAGGTTAGTAGGGAAGGTTTACATATCTCTTTACTGATACCGATGACAAGAAGGCATTATCAATGTTATTTTTGCGGTTGGTGCAGGAATCGGTGCACCTCTCGGTGGCTATTTGGCGGACACTATCGGGTGGCGCTGGTATGTCTGATCATTGTCACCTGTCACTGGCTTGATGTAGCTTTTGCTTTGTTGAACTCAAGGATATTCCTCATCCAAGTGCCTGCCACATTCGTTGCCATAGCTTCGGTTTCCATCGCTCTTCATATTCCAACCCTACAACAGAGCAATCTAAAAGCCAAATTGAAACGTGTCGATTTTGCTGGGTCAACAGCTTTAATCTTGTGTATTTTTTCCCTTCTGGTAGCTCTAGATCGAGGCGGAAACTCATCTTGGTCTGACACTCTCACTATTTATTCCCTGGGAGCATTTGCCTGTATGTTCATAATTTTCATGGCGACTGAGGAATGGTTCGCTGTCGAACCATTCGCCCCTAGGCTAGTGGTGTGGGGCCCTTCCTTAATCGCCAGCTATTTCGTCAATTTCTTTAGCGTCGCAGCTGGAACAACTATGGTATTCCACATTTCGCTGTATTACCAAGCAATTCGCGAGTTGAAGGCATCAGAGGCTGGCATATTGTTGATTCCAAGTATTTTGAGCGGCGTGGCAGGAAGCTTAGCTGCTGGTCTTCTTATGCAAGCGAACGGAAAATATTACTCCCTCACAGTCATCGCATATGCCATGACGGTGGCTGGCGCAGTCATGACTTTGTCGATGGCGGGAACCATGATACAGTCCGACTGGGGTGTATCTCTCGGTAAGAAAAAATCTAGATCAGTGGAGAAATCTATGATTTACCAACGTATCCAGGACTCGCGGTGTACGGACTCGGAAATGGTAAGGATGCACACGAAATTCACTTTTTATTTTACTGGAACAATGCCAGGAATCGGCATCACTACGAGCCTTGTGTCGCTCATCGTCAACGCTGGGCCAGAAAACCAGGCGATTGCTACTGCCAGTGAGCACTATGAGTTATGTCCGACTGGGGGAATCACCATTCACAGCCTCCTACCTTTATCGCTCCCTGGGAGCCGTTGTAGGAGTTTCCATTGGGAACACACTCTTTCAAAACGGATTACGTTGGGACTTAACGAGAAAGCTTACAGGTACAGATGTTGAAGAGGTATGTATTCTGAAATTGTTTCAAGTCCTTGGTTCTTATATCACAGAAGATGATTGTTCAAATACGTGAATCATTGGCTTACCTTGGTTCACTGGATCCAGCTATAATAGCAATTATCAGATCATCATACGCGCACAATGTTCAGCTCACACTAGTGCTTTCAGCTGGGTTGACCATATGTGCATTCTTCTGCTCATTTTTCATCAAAGAGAAAATGTTAGGTAGTCAACATGAAATGAAGTAACCTGTATAGATGGCAAGGAGATTTACAATGGGCACTAGATACTAGCATGATTATGCATTATCCTGTCTGATTACACATGGAACATAATACACTTTTTTCTCTAGTGGATATTCTACATATGCGTCAGTAATACATTAAGGATGATGATGCATTAATTGGCAAATAAATATGGACATGGGGGGAATTAAACCATCAACTATGTGGATGCATAATATAAAAAAAGTTCTACAATAACCATTACACCAACAGAACAATCCAAACATTACAACTCAGGGATGATACATACCTTGGAAAAGACATATGATATATAAACTTGCCCAGAGGTATGCAGGGTTTAAAATAATCATGTGATCTTATTGCGTCGCATCAACATGTGTGTATATATGTTGTGTGGAATATATCTGTTCTCCATTTTCTGTGCCTACCTACTCTGTGCAACATATCTGTGCAAAAAACATGTCTAAGAACTCTGCTGTTGCCCATATCCTTGAGAAAGCCAAGGATGAACTCCTGTCTATCCTGGTCCCACAGAAGCCTAATGTCAATCAAAAACTATTGATCCCAATAAAAATCACAATGGTACACTATGTATGAAGAAATACCAGTGTATGTGTATACATAATGAACATTGCAGTGTTAGCAACAAAGGTCTGGGTTATTGCTTAGAGTTATATGTTTAGGGTACTCAGTTTTTCAGCTGAAACAAAGGCCGTGCAGGCAGTCCATATTAGCATTAAATCCTTTTCCAAAATGTTATGTGATCTGATTATCTCTGCAGGTTCAGCCTCTGAGAAAGTATATCTAATTACACAATACACGGAGCAAATAGGTACACAGAGAAGAGCAGACACAGAAAACATACACTGTCATGTGTCCAAATTGATTCACACAGTCACATGACCTGAATTATTTCTGGGCAGGTTGCACCTCCAAGCACTGCTGGCACTGGAACCTGTTTCCATTGGAAACATGGAAAAAGAAACCTTTTATGTCATTTACAAACAGTGTGTTTCCAATGGAATAAAGCTCTAAACAATTGGAAAAGCCTTTTTCCAAAGGAAATTTCTGTCAAAGAAATGACAAGTTTCTTTTTCAGTCTTTCCTCAGGAAACATCATTGGCTGCCAGCAGTGAAGACATATCTACTGCTCTCATAAGTTAGCTCATTGGCTCATTAAGGTTAGCAGTTAGCAGTTGTTAGGTTTCTTAGTGATTTAGGCTAATGTTTGGTTCATATCTAGGACAGTATATCTACTAACTCCCTTTGATGCAGTGACTTGTGCACAAGTGAAGACAGAGCTTAATCAAGGAGTTGAGTATGGTTGAAGAAACTCACATAACTGGAGGTCTGTGGAATGAGTATGTAATAATTGCATGAGGTGTTCTACAGCCTTCTAGTGTTCAAGTTCAAGACTTGTATTGAACTGGCATAGAACAGTGACAGTGTGGGTGATGTCATGTTGTGTGCATATAGTGAGGTAAAGAAATGCTCCTGTGGCCTGTATGTGGTGTAATGGCTACATTGCTTCAACTTTCTTTGGGGACTGGGGTGAATTGACTTTGGAGAGGTGAACTCCTGGATTGAGGGGGGTTGCAACAGCCTTGCAGTCTAGCATGTTCAATTATGAAAATTTCCACTGCATATGAATGTTGACCAATCCAGAGCCTATGTTTGGGGCAGTTACATGTGACAACAATGTTAAGGAGGCCAGTGGTGGCTCTGAGGTAGCACAATTTGAGGTACTCTCATCACTATGAGATGACCTTGAGGATTGCAAGACAGGACTTTAAGGGCAATGTCATGTCATTAACATGGACAGGAATAATGATACATATGCCATCTTGGAGATACATGCAGGGATCAGAGGTGATTCAAACAAAATCAAGCTTCACTAGCACTTCATCCATATGCTTATTTTACAAGTCAGCATCCTGCTTAAGCCCATAGATCCCCTTCCCTAGCTTGGTACAAAGGTTACCATGGCCTTGTTTGCATTCAATGTTGGGAGGATGTCCTTAAGAAAAATCTCCAGGAACTTCATGTAGACTTCTGCATCCACAATTCTGTCAGGGACTGCCATAATGGACCCCATTCTTGTTTCCCTTATTCTGAGGCTGACCTTTCATTCCCATGCTCCCATCTTCTGGAAGCAAGTACTTTTTACTATGAGATATCTAACAATTATATTTTTCAATGGCCATGTGTCTGGAGGATGGAGATTGAGGCCATTTACCATGGATTTTTGTTTTTGGACTGAATTCTGGATTTGGTTCTTGTTGAGTGTTTTTTCTAGAAGCTCTAGAGTAAATTTTCCAAGCACTGGCATTGGAAATCTTTAGACTTGTTTTCTTTGGATCTCCCTCTGCCAGGTGAGTTGCTAGAACTCTAGAACTTCTTGTAAATGCTGAATAGACTTTGGATCTCCCTCTGCCAGTTGTGTGATTGAGCCACAGCCTCCCAAGGTCACCTTTATAGCAGAACAAGCTTCTAGCTTTGGTCTGGGAGCCCCCTCTTCAAGTGTTTTAGTTAGTTGAGGTAACTGAAAGGTCTCTTCCCCACTGATGTCTTAAGACCTCCTGTGCTCCTCCTATAACTCAACTAACCCCTCCAGCACTTCCCTCTAATGCTTCAAGCCCCCAGAGCAATGTGTGGAGCTATTTGCTGATCCTAGATATGCAGTTACATATTACCCAAGTGTTCCTTACCTTCTACACTGCTGAACATATCAGATTATGTCAAACTACTGAAGCTGTGTCCCTCTCCATCTGGATCCTCCTGGAACACCTCCCCCCTGCTACTACTACTCCCCCTATGCTCCAAGCAGCTGAAAGAAGGTTCTCCTTTGCACCTAGTCCCATTCTTTTGGTTCTCCACTCAAAACCTCCCTGCTTGATACTCCCTGATATATTTGATGGGGACTATAAGACTAGGGGACATTTTCTTCAGTCCTGTGTCACTTATATTGAGGCAAGCAGTGAAGCATTTGCCTCCAATGTCCTGCAAATTGCCTGACTCCTTTTCTACATGAAGGCTGGTTAAGCTTCATCATATGCATTGTTTAAGTGCCCTGGAAGAGGAACCCTGCACATCCTCTACTCAGGGGATCCCCATAGACATTGATGCCTTCTAGCAGCAATCTTCAGCTCCCTTGTTATGCCAATGCTATTGGAAGGCTGGCCACCTTGCTCATAACTGTCCCCAAGAGCAAGGGATGTGCTATCTAGCCTTCTCAACTTAGAGGCTATACAACACATGTCTGGAGTTGTTTGTTGACTCTAGAGACACAGATACAATCTACCCAAGCTTTTCTAATGCTGAGTTAGATGCTAAAAAATCCCCTAAGACTGCTGCAGAAGTATCCATGCCAGAAGTTTCTTCTTTTTGAACCATTGCTAGAATAATTAAGGAACAGGTTGCAGCAGCCCTTATTAGTGTTGCTACTCAACACAAATTAGTAAGTCATCTTAGATTTCCTGATGGATCTATCAATTCTGATGGGATTCTATTTTCAGAGAAAAGGAAAGGCTGCAAAGCATTTTGCATGTCCATACATGCCTCTGCCTGCAAAGGCAGCATGTGCAAAAGCCCAAAGAGTGGGAAAGGCAGTCACAGATAGAAAGAAGAAAACCAAGTCTTCTTCCACCAAGGCATTGAAAGGGAAAAACAAGGCCTAACTGTTACATGAACTAAGCTGCATCCAAGGTATGCAGACCATTGTTCTTACCCTGACTGGATACTAACCATATCCTACCCAAAAGCTAGTATATACATACTCAGCCTGGTATCAGTAGATTTAAATTATTTGTACACACATTGCTAGGGGTCAATCTGCCTTAGGCCAGGTGGGACTTGATAGAATCCACCTGGAAAGACTTTTGTGATAGACTTCAATGGAAGATTGTCTTTGCTTTTACTAACACTGAAAAGTCCAATTATGATCTAGATTTTGAGGTCTCACATGAGCAAAGTTGGCCTTCAAAACTACCAGATTATCTTGAGTTCAGCCTGAAACTGGGAGAGCAATATCTTATTCACTTTCTTCTACAGATGCTCAGTCTTCTACTTTGGAATAGACTTAGCTTGCTATCTCCCCAAGTGGATCAACTCAAAAAGTTTATGTTAGAAAATGACTACATAGTCACTAATACAGACAAGAATTTAGGTATTTGCATATCATTGCAAGCCTGGATCATAGCACAATAAAAATCAATTCTGCTCAATCAAAATGATTACATACTTTTACATGCACTAAAGGCTATTGAGATTTTGAGAATCATGGTGGCTCACATAGTGACTTAGGTCAAGAAGTATATGTTCATGATCCACAACTTAGATTGTTTTTGCAACACTTGGTACTAATCAGACTGAAAGGAAAGGAAATAACTTTTGAAGCCTTGAAGATCCTGAAATTTTATGGCATGCCAAAAATCCATAAGGAACCAGTCAAGTCACTGCTGGCACTGGAACCTGCTTCCATTGAAAGAATGGAAAAAGAAACCTGTTATATCATCATTTCTTTGACAGAATTTTCCCTTGAAAAAAGGTTTTTCCCATTGTTGAGAGCCTTTTTCCATTGGAAATACCCTGTGTGGAAATGGCACAATAGGTTTCTTTTTCAGCATTTCCTCAGAAAACATTATTGGCTGCCAGCAGTGAGTTTAGACCAATAATTCCTTGTCATTCAGCCTTGCAGAATTCTTGTGCAAAATATGTGAACCCAAACCAATCATCAAGACAGCACCAGAAATCATTCACAGAACAAAGGATCTAGCAATAAAATTGAGTAAATTACAATTAAAACCCAGTCATAAGTTCCTTATCTGTACAGGAGATGTTGTAGCCTTTAATCAGGTTCTGCTGACCATGGGGGCTCAGCTTAACTGGGTGAGTCCTTACTAGGCAGATGCAATGTACTGTGCTTATAACCTAACACTCCAGGGAGGTCTGGATTTCAGTTACTTGCAAGGATAAGCCAAGGGAAGCAGTTTGAGCAGGTCCAGGGTGGTCTGAGGAAGTCTAAGACCAGGTACAATAAGGTCAAGGCTTGGCAGTGTATTAGGCACCAGTCCAGAGGCAAATATACAGATTGTGGAGCAAGTGGAAGCTATGCAAATGATGAGAGCAGGGCCAGAGATTGATGGGGGATCAGTTGATGTTGATGGATCCTGGGGCTGAGTGTAGGGCAAGGTCCAGAGTTAGTTATGAATGTTTGGGAGTTGTAATCATATGATTGGAGTTTGTAATGGAATCAAGGCTGAAAGTAACTCAGACAACAATAGAAGAAATAGAGACAGATGAGACAAGACAAAGTCAAAACAAGACAGAGATGAGAAAGAGATAGATTGACAAGACACAAGACTCAAGACAGAAACAGATGAACTGGGAGACATAAAAAACATGAACATAACAGAAGAATATTGGTAATATCAAGACTAGTGTAACAGATGCTACTTTATGACTTATATACTGACTACTGGACCTCCTCTGGGGATTAAGGATGTGATGGCAGGGCTTGTTAAAGCTGCATGGGGTTGATGGGTGTTGGTTCTGATCAGATGATGGGCTGCATTGATGTTCTGATGGGAACTGATGGGAATGCAGTCTGCTCCATGGCTGCCAGAAAGTTCCAGAGTGGTTGAGTAGGTCAAGGGGACAAGTAAGTGACATGTGCCTGTGTCAGGAGAGACATTGGAGGAGCTTGGGGGCTTGAAAGAGGTATGGAGGTCTGGGAGTGGGTCATGACACTTTTTATCCCAATATCCACCTAGAAGTGTGTTACATGATAGTTAAGCAAACATATTTCACATACCTTTACAATTTGGTGAGACCAGATGGAATGAATGGGAATGTCAGGTTCTGCTGACCATGGGGGCTCAGCTACACTGGGCGAGTCCTTACTAGGCAGACGTGATTCCCTGCACTGACAACTGGGCATTCAGAGGTGTCCCAAACACTGGGGACTTGTGAGGATAGTTGGTGGAGATTGATCTGAGCAAGTCTGGGGAGGTCTGGAGGGGTAGGGGACAAGCTGTGGAAAGGGGGACAGGCTTGGCAGAATTCAGGCACAAGTCTGTATGCGAGTATTGTGAGTGTGGAGGAGGCAGAGGCTATGCGAGTGATGGAAGCAGAGATGGAGTTTGATGGGGGATCAATGGAGGTTGATAGAGTTTGGAGCCGAGCATGTAGTGAGGTCCAGAGTTGGTTAAAGAGTGTCTGGGATTCGTAATCATAATTGCGGGGTTTGCAAAGGTGTTAAGGTTGGGAAAGATAGGAACATGATGGATGGGACAGATCAAACAAGACGAGACAGAGTTGAACGAAATGAGATGGAGTCTAGATGAGATGGAGATGAGAACAAGAATAGATTCAGGCAGAGATATGAAACAATAACAAAAATGATAATGGAATAGAGATGAGACAAGACTGGGAGACTGAGAGTAAGAAAATGAGACACAGAACATGAAACACAAGAGAGAAACAATCAGACCATAGGTAACGTTAAGCAATATCAAGACTAGAGTATGAAGAGCTACTCTATGTCTTATATACTGACTACTGGAGAGCTCTGGGAAACATTGGCTGTGGTGGCAGGGCTTGGTGGAGCTTGATGGAGTCAATGGGTGTCAGTTATGATCAGAGGGTGGGCCATGTTGATATGTTGATGGGATCAATTGGTGATGTGGGCCATTCTGAGGTCGTTGTGATACTCCAAAGTAAGTCAGAGGAACCAGGGTGTCAAGTTGATGACATGTAATGGGGTCAGGCATGGTGGGGGAATGGTCCCAGGGGCTCAGGAGATCCAGGGGAAGTGTCACCAACTGCAGGGAAGATGTCAGAGTTGGCCAGAGGGCCATTGGAGTTAGCTGGAGTAGGTGTGGAGCGCTGTGGAAGTTTGGCAAGGCATTGGGGGAGGTTCTGGGGGGGCAGGGGGTCATTGGGCGATGTGTGGAGGTCCAGGGAATGGGTTGTAACAGGGAAGGCATTCATAGATTGGAGACAACACAAAACCTCCATCTTCTGTCAATGCCTAAAACTGGGTAACAGTAATTTAATCTTATGCATTGAAAATCAACTATACTAACAGGCTTGTGGCTCAACAATGGAAATTTACAAAGATGAGGCTAGTAAGCTTGCTCATGCACCATATGAAAAGGCAAAGAACCATCATGAAAGTATTCCTTGGCATAGTGCCCACCTCCTTGATGTAAAAAGAGGGACTTTTGTGGGAGAAATGTCATGGATTGCCACTCTGTTGTCAAAAAGGTTGATGTACATAGAAGCAATCAATGTCCTCACTGGATTATACTGAAAGTGTGGCTACCTGGAAAGTCTGATTAGATCATAGGCTCACTTAGAGCTCAACAAGAGATGGACTAAATAGTTTGATGTTAGAGAACCAGTACTGGACAGTATCCTTGTGATAAAGTCTGAGTTTAATCAGGTATGGGAATTCTTTAATGTACATGAACTAGGTAAAACAGTTCAGAACTTCTGGGCAGCATGGTTACAGGCTGCCAAAATCACCAATTAGGTAACAACTGGTTGGCCATAAGCACACAATATGGTGGTATTTTCACTCAACTGAGGGTGTTATTGCCAGAGATGGAGAAGAAGTATTAGCTGAAGCTCACATCACTGGAAAGCTTTGATAGATACAGATTCCTCATGTCCAAGGAAGCAGTGAACCTGTTCTCTTGCCCAATGTTAGAGAAGTACCAGAAGTCTAAAATGCCTGGTGGCCAGTATCATGCGAATGCATATGCAACATGTTTAATCTCACCAGAATGTGGAAAAAAGCTGTTTTTGAATGTATGAGCAGTCTCAGCCTACTCCATCAAATTTTAATAAGGAGCCTGAAAATTTAAAGTTAGTGAGGTACATTACATTCCAACCTGTCATGACAATTGGCTCAACTAGTCTGACTCTGATTGTGAACTCTCTATAGAAATCACTGATATGTGGACTGCTGGACAACTGGATAAAACAGACATATATGACCCATATGCATAGTATACTATGTAGGCAGTCATAAACCATGGTCTTATGCCAAAACACATTTAATTGTAGGGCCCCAGGTTCCTGCCTGGCTAGAAAATAGGATTGTAGGCCTGCCAACCCCCATACATTATCACAACAAACTCCCCACCACTAACTGGAGGTGTGTGAGTGTGTTGACAGAGCTGCTGGGCTAAGGACAAAGAGCCTGATACAGCTGGAGGAGTGTTTTACATACCAAACCACTATAAGAATTCATCCTGATGGCAAAGGTTATGGCTAAGTCCTAACTGTGCCCTAACAACACCTTACTACTAGTCTCTCAATACAGAAATGCAAGGAGAGGTACAATATACCAAGTCTGTAAAGGTCATAGGTACTCCCTGTTTGTTCATACTACCCCAATGAAATAACAGTGGGTTCTCACAGAGATATAATACAGATCAACATGGCCCACCTGCCCATTGAAGCAAAAAGCTCCCAATAGCAGGTCTACCATGATAATGATATTCAGACAATACAGTAGTTCATACTGTATCCCATATGGTAAGTAACTACATTTAGTGCTGGAATGCAGACATACTAACCACATGTCATCTACTTAGCAATAACCTACCTAAGTATTCTAAACATAAGTAACTATTGATCCAAAAAGACAATGTACAGTTTGAAACTTACACCATTCTATACAGCCTGACATCACTAGCCAATACATGTGCCTCAGGATACATGAACACTAGCCAGCAAAATGGTCTTCAAAAGGAGGCACAATGACACTTTGTCATTACTATGTATAAAACAAGGTGCACTGTTACTATTATTTCACAAACAGCCTTACTCCCCTGCCATTGTACGGCTAAAAAACAATGGTATAAGCAAAATCAAGTAAGTAATTGTGTGGGTAGTACAATAAGTTATTGATCTACAGTAAAAGAAAAACAGCAACATTATAGTCACACAAAAAAAAATGGAAACCATATGGGCTATTATTCCCATTGTTCTACAAAAAACAACAGAAAAACAATAGAAATAGAAAAACCAAGAAGATTCAAAGGATCTGATGAGCCTATAAAGTTGAAACTTGGATTGGCTTGAACACCAAGTTATCCAATTCTTCTACCTCACTCATTGCAAATATACAGTTGAGCTTTGCTCCCCCCCCCCTTCAATTGTGATGTCAGGCTCTGTACATGTGCAGAATCCAATGCCATGGTACTTCCCACAGTTTGTTTTTGTAAATTTGCAGTCCTGGCAATGGGAATCTTTAGACTTGTTCTCTTTGAATTTCCCTCTGCCAGGTTGGTAGTTAGTTTCTGCTATGTAGCTCTTCCTGATAGACTTTGGATTTCCCTTTGCCAGCTGTGTGACTGAGCCACAGCTGCCAGAGATTGCCCTTACAGCAAAAAAAGTCTGTAGATTTGGTCTGGGAGCCCCCTTTGCAATTGCTTGATAGGTCCCTCCCAACCAGTTCTTACTACCTCTGTCTACCTCCTGACTCATCCAACCCCTCCAGCACCTCCCCCTGATGCTTTAAGCCTCCAGGACAATGTCTGGAGTTGATTTTTGACTCTAAAGACACAGATGCTATTTACCCAAGCTTTCCTAACCTCCCACACTGCTAAACTTGCTCAATTATGACAAACCACTGAATCCATGTCTCACTCCCTCTGAGCCATACTGGATTGCCTCCTCCTTGCTTCTACCACCCCCTCTATGTGCTCAGCAGCTATAGAAAAGTTCTCTGCACCTTGCCAAATGCTTCCATGGCCTCCCATGAAAAAATTCCTTGTCCTACACTTCTGGATGCCTATAAAGGCTGGAGAACAATTCCTTCAGTCTTGCAGCACTTATATTCAGGTATTTTCCTCCAATTCCCTGGAGATTGCCTGGGTCCTCTTCTACATGAAGACAGACTGAGCTTTGATGTATGCTTTGAGGGCTTTTGTCATCTGGGAGGGATGAATAGTTTTGTGGATTGGGATGAAATTGAGAGGGATTTCAGAGTGGAGATTTTCCCCTTGATGCTGCCAAGACCACCACACTCACCCTTTGTGACCAAGACCAGTATGGTCAAGGGTAAATGGACTCTTGATGAATACATTGATTCATTTCATACATTGGTTGAGGCAGGCTTGCTATCTAGATGGCCTTAAATTCTGCCTGACCTTCTACAATGGACTTCATTTTGCCCTCATGGATTGAATTGATAGTATGGCTGAAGGACACCCTGATGATGAGCAAGTATAGACTTGGTACAAGGTAGTCCAGATTAATGGCAGTTGATCAAATTGAAATGAGAGCTTTGACATACAACCCACTCTGCTGCTGCCCCTTGTTCCCTGGCCATCCCACAGGCCAGCTCATTTTTTGTTGCTCCACCAAGGACTCCTTTTATTTCCCCCCTTCACCAGCACCCATCCACCCTCTTCTCCAAGGAATTCCCATGGACATCATTATATCAGAAACTCTAGCACCTGTCACAGCTATTGATCTAGTTGAAGCCTGCATTGAATCAGTACCCCCAGGTCAAGACCCTGTTGTTCTCACTTGCATCAAGAAAGCCCAGTCTATTCAGTCCATTATGATGCTTATCAACAATTGGAAGGAAGTTGAATGCATTGTTGATAGTGGGTCTTAGATTATCTCCATGTTGGCTGAACTTGCTAGCAAACTGTCTTTGACCTACAATCCAAGCATTGTCCTAAACATGCAGAGCCCTAAAAGCACCATGGATTGACTGCTAGGCTTTGGCACATAACATTCTCTGCACCATTGGCAACATCACATTCTACCTCCAGATTCATCTCCTCAGATCACTAGCATACAACATTCAACTTGGCTCCTCTTTAACATTTTAACTTGCAGTGTTGTTAAGACTTTTAGCAATCAGGAAACAATGCTAACAATCATGGACCCCAACACTGGATTTTGGTGCATCATACCAACATTCTCTAGAGGCAAACCCAAGCAACCCCACCAGTAGTTTTTGCTAAAATAAAAATATGTTGCTTCAGCAGCAATGCTGCCACCATTGCCACCAACACAATTGCAACAGCACTAGCAACCTGGCACTAGCTGTTGAATACAAACACCAGACCAGACAAGTTTCCCTACCTATCTCTTGCATTGAATTAGACAATGATTCTACTTACAGATGATTTACTTACAGAAAACCTACACAGCCCTTCTCTTATCTATCTCTATGCCATCTCTTTTGAACCTTTGCCTACTAATTCTTATATTATCTCTATAGATGTTTTTGACCCCCAAATTCTTGGACTTACAACCACAACTCCACATTCCTCTACTACCAATGTTGCTACAGATGTCTTTATTCATTATCCCTTCTCTGCCATTTTTGTTGCTAACAATACTAAATGTAAAGGTGTTCAGGTTAAAAAGAAGTACAAGCCTGTTGCTCCCAAAACCAAACCTGTTGCTAGCCAAGTATCAGAAGACTTTTGCATTGAGCACAAAATTGTTGGCAACTCCCTAGCAACCATGCCAATACTCTACCCCACCTCCTTGTATAGTAACTGGCTAATTTACCAATGGGCACAAAGCAATATTTGTCAGCAACCATAAAACTGGCTTTCTCACTAGCAACAAACTCACTGTACTAGTTGACCTTATTGCTCAGCAAAATCTCAAGCCTTTGCTTGGGACAACTCTAAATGTGGCAGCTTGCACCTTGACTTCTTTCTCCCTGTATGCATACCAACAGTTCCACATGTTTCCTGGGTCTAGTAATTGCCCTATACCACCTGGCTTTGAAAAGGAGGTCTGTGAAGTCATATGTGACAAGATTGATGCTGACATCTACAAGCCTTCCAACTCAGCCTACTGCTTGCACTGGTTTTGTGTTCTCAAGAAGAATGGTAAGCTCTGACTTGTGCAGTTTAGAGCTGCTAAACTGGGTGACCATCTGTCACTCTGGAGTTCTGCCATTCCCAGATCACATTGCCAAGTTGTTTACTGGGTGCATTTGTGGTGCTATCCTTGACCTCAATGTTGGCTACAACAAATGCTTGATCCATTCCTCTCATGACCTAACAATGTTCCAGACTCTCTTTGGTGCCTTGAGACTAGTGATGCTACCAATGGGATGGACTAACTCTGTACCAATGTTCCACAACAACAACCTTGCAACCTGAAATTCTCCATAACATACTCAGCTTCATTGACAACATTGGCACTGGAGGACCCAAGGACATCTTAGTCAATGGTGTTTCTGCTAAGCATCTCATGAGACAATAGCCTAGTGCTTTGGGGGTTCTTTGAACTTCTCAATTGCATTTTCCAGCATATGAAGTATTGTGGCAGTACATCATCTATTCATAGCTAGTTCTTTGTGCTGCCAAGTTTAAGATCCTCAGTCATGTCTGCACACTTGAAGGACAAGTTCCTGAAGAGAGCTGCTTAGCACTAATTGAGCACTGGAGACCTTGCAAGTCACTATCAGAAGTTTGTGCCTTTCTTGGCACAGTTAGCATTCTTAGGATTTTTGTCAAGAACTTTGCACACAGTGCACATCACCTGACAAACTAATGCACAATGGTGTCCCCTTCAGGTTTGGCCCCAATCAAATCAATGCTCAGTGCAACCTCATGCAGGTGCTACAAAATGCTAGGCTCCTAGTCCCTATTGACTACAAATCTGCTGATGCAGTCATCCTAGCAGTCACCACTTCATCCATAGCTGTTAGCTTCAACCTCTGTCAGTGTCATAGCAACAATTGCAAACAGTGTTGCTATAATTCATTTGGGTCTATCATGCTTAACAACAGGGAAGCCCACTCCAGCTAGTCCAAGCTCAAACTCTATAGTTTATTTCAGGCACTACAGGCCTTGTGCATGTACCTCCCAGGAGTCTGCAACCTCATCATTGAAGTTGATGCATGCTACATCAAGGGTATGCTTCAAACCCTGATATCAGCCCTCTGCTAGCATGAATTACTGGATTATGGCACTTTAAATGGGTGCATGTCAAGGGCACTTTTCATGGCCCTGATAAAATCTTGTAATGCTCTCTGCAGCCTAGCACCTCTGAGCCTGACAATAACAACAACAATGTCTTTGAAGACTGGGTGGACTGCATGTATGGCTTTGTGCATGCAATTTAGCTGTTGGTACCCCTACTTTGCATCTCAGCACCCAACCATTGTCTACTGCCCTTAGTTGCTTATGCTCCCCCACATTTGCCACCAGTTCTCTCCCTCCTTAACAAAAACCCTGCCAACAATGCCAATGACTCAGAGGAGCCACCATTTTGCTTATCTCCTGCCAACAAGCCCCAACTACTTTGCAATGACAGCAGCACTTTGATTATGATGCTGTCCTCAATAGTACTAGAGCCTTAGCAGAAGACCAGTGCCTCCTTGCTGTGCACCAGTGGCTTGGCAACCTGAAACAACCTCAAGGCCTTAGCAACACTCACTGACTGTGCCACCTTTGTTTGCTATGACACCACATTTTTTTTAGCTGATGGCAAGCTCTGGTGATGTAATTGCATAGTGCTCACAAGTTATTCATTGATGCTAGCCATTGTATTTGCATCCTACATGCCATGCATGACAAACTCAGGCACAGAGGCATATTTGCTATCAAGGCAGCCTTACTGGAATGTTTCTGGTGGCCTCACATTAGCACCAACATTGCCTGGTACATTCCACCTGCCATCTGTACCAGATTCATCAGACAACCAAAGTTCTCATTCTGCCCACTGTTGCTATGCCCACCTCCTTGTTCAACAAGATATATGTTGACACTATGTTCATGCCATCATCTAACAAATTCAAGTACATCATCCTGTTGAAGACAGGCAAAGCACAGGGGACTAAATAGTCACTAAAGCTGAAGTCCAGAGTTAGAAACTGAGTGTATTGAAGAATCACATACTAACCTGAAGTCAAGAGTCAGAAACTGAGCAAGGACTTCAGACTTCTACATTAAATATATACTATAATGTAACTGAATAGAAGGAATCATATGGATTCTCCATGTGATTGAAACCAATACAGGGGCTATTGTTATTAGGGCTATTGTTATTAGATCACATTCATTGATGATTGCACAAGCTTTAAAGCTGCTATGGCTCTAAAGAAGAAAAGTGAAGCATTTAATGCCTTTGATAATGATGAATGATTTCCTATACCTGCTGGGGCTGTGCCATATGTTGGGTTCTACTTGTATCTAGACATCTATGTACTATCACTGTCACAATGTATGGTTGCTAGTTTACCAGCAGGTGCCTCTAATGCCTGGATTTTGGGCTGTTGTCCATATTATGCCCTTGTTTAGGGCAAGTGTAGACTAGATTAAACATTAGTAGAATGAGTTCATGCTTTTCCCCCACTTCACTTCTTCTTGCTTCTGCCTTTCCTCCCCTTCAGTTTGGATGCCATCATGTTCTCAGCAATCATAAGGTCTCCATAAGGCCTCTGGAATTGTCTCGTACTGTTGATGAACCTGAATAAGGGCTTCACTGACTTGGCATCACTCAGGAGCTTGCTCAAGGCTCCTGTACCCATGTCCACCACTTTTGATAGTTTGCGATGCTGCCTCTCATGCATGCTGCAGTAGAGCAGGTAGTGTTCAACCATTTTGTCAGCTGGTGGCATGCTGTGCATGTTGGGGCATCAATCTTCTTGAACTGGTGAAGATAGTGGTTCAATGGGCAGTGTCCAGTGTGTAGCTACATCAGAATTGCTGCATGTTTGCATGGTATGTTGGCTAGGGTCTGTGTTATGCCTTTCATGCTGGGCACACTGGGGTCCATCACTTTCAGCCTCTCATATCTGGGTGACTCATGTATCTTGTTCTCTGCCTCTGCTCTCCAGCATTTCTTGTGATTGGCTAAAACTGCTGCTTTGGATGTCTTCAGCAGTTTTCAGAGAAATGGTAGTCCTTGCATCTCTGTGTCCTTGCTCTTGGCAGCCTGCTTTGCTCATTGCCTGGTATCCCTGTGTGCCCTGGTGTCCAGTATAGTGTGATGCTCACATCTGAGTTGATCCCTTTGGCCCTCTAGATTCTGTCCAATACCTCATCCACAATGTACCTTGCTGAACCTCCCCCCAGCCCATCCACTGCCCTCATTCCTGCCTGGTTGTCAGTTCCCACCATGACGGTTGCAATTCTTCTTCAGCCCCTCATCTTCCCCCTTAACAGCTCAAAACCCAGCACCTGTTTCACACACTCCCCTTCAAAGACCATGTGCTTTTCCTCAGACCCTAGGAACTTCCTCATGACCTTTGCCTTCTCCCTGCCCCTGTACAATACCACAGCCACTCCCACATTCCCTTTGTACCCTGACCTGTCTGTGTAAATCCTGATGTCTGCCTTGTTGTTCCCTTCCCTCTTTACCACTTCCTCCTCCATCTCTCCATGGATGACTTTGATGGGGCATTTCCAGTCTGGTGGCAACCTCATGACCTCAATGGTTTCCATGTCCTTTGGGTGTACCCCCCACACCTTTATAATTTAGTGTAATGATGCCCTGTGCCATTTGACAAAAGTGGCCACCCTCTCTGCTGCTTTGCTCACTGGGTTGGTGCATGGTAAGGTCACAATCCTGGCTGCTGCATTAGTGCATATTTTCTTTATTCTTGTGTCTATGGGCAGAAGCCCCACATGGGCATCTAGTAAGTCATTTAGCATTGTCCTCAGAGCCCCTGTTACCTGCACTGTGCTCATCCTCTGCACCCTCCCCAACTTTGCTATGAACCTCCTGTTTCCTTTGACTGTCATGCCCTCCACTTCCACATCCAGTCTGCACCATATGTCCACTGTGTACAGCATATTGGGTGCCACCACTGCCTTGTACACCCTTTGCACCATTGTCCCATGGATGCCCCCATTGACCTTTGCCAGCCTTTGTGTCTGTGCCGCCACTGCTGCTCCCTTCCCCTGTGCATAGGCCACATGCTCTTTGAACCTTAGCTCTTGGTCCAGCACTACTCCTAAAAACTTGTGTGCAGGCTCCATCTTTATTGCTGTGCCATTGATTTTCACCATTGGTCATGTTGCTGGCCTCTTCTTCCTCTTTCTCCTTGTGTCCCTCTCTTTCCTTCTCAAGAACCCCATCCCCACAAATTTCTTTACTTTGTATATCAAATAGTATGTTGTCGCCCACTTGCTTGCCCCATTTGCCCTGCTCATCATGTCCTCAACCCTCCTTGCTGCCTCCTCCATGTCCCTGCCCTCTGCTGCAACATATGTGTCATCCATGAATGACCCTGCTAACTCCTTCTCCTTCTTCCTTGCCCCTTCAATTTGCCCAGCATTGTAGAAATTACAAAGACCTGACATGTTGCATCCTTGGTCTAATCTGCTGTTCACTGGGATCTCATGTGAGCTGTAATCATCAAAGGTGATCACCATCCTCCTCCCTTCTAGCTTCCTCTCAAACCACCCTACCACTTCCTCTGGCACTCCCTGTTTCTTCATGTCTGCTGCTAACACCCACAGTACTGTGTTTGGAAAGGCCCCCTTCACATCTATGAACACCACCACCACTTCTTTCCCCCTGTGCCAGGCATCCTTGATGAAGCCCATCAAGACATGTAGAGAATCCATTGTCACCCTGCCTGGCCTCCCTCCAAACTGGTACTTTGGCAGTATATTTGTCTTCTCCACAAAGTGCACCAATTCTGTTTTCATGCATGATGATAGCACCTTCACAATAGTGTCCAGCAGTGCTATTGGCCTGTATAAGTTTGGGTTACTGTAATTGTCCCTACCTGGCTTCCTCAGGACCACCATCTTGAACACTTTCTACCTTTCAGGGTTTGTCTTATACTTGAATGTTGCCAAGAAGATTGGCCTCAGGTAGGGTACCAGAGTGTATTTCATTTTCTTCAGGACGATGTTTGGGATACTGCTTAGGCCTGGGGCCTTGTGCAGCTTTAGCTTGTCTATTGCTGCATATATCTCCTTGTTGGTGATGGGTGTCCATTGGAAGGCTGGTGCAGTTCTCTCCTCATCCTCCCTGCCAACTACAGGATTGGGGTTGTCATAGAAGAAAGCCTTGTGGAAGAGTTCTGCCTTTCCTCTATTGTCCTCCACCTCCCTTACTCCCCTCTCTGTTGTCTCCTTCAGTGCTGGCATCCTCACCCTCCCTCCATCTGACAGCACCACCATTATGAAAGATTTTGCATCCCAGACTGACCTTGCATCCACTCTTTCCAACCAGTCCTCCCAATGCTTTCTCTTCACATCCTTTATGGCCTGGCTATATTTGTTGCTCACTTGTTGAAATGCTTTGTGCACCTGGTGCCCTTCAATCTCTATCACCTTCCATGACTCCCTTTCCATTGCTCTTGTCCTCATCCTCAGCTCCATCAACTCCTTCATCCACCACCTCTTCATTCCAGTTGTCTTCCTCCTCACCAGCACCTTCTCCTCCACCACCCTCCTCAACACTGCCATCACTCCTTCCAGCCTGTCTTCCACCTCCTCCCTTCTCTCTATCCTCCCCTTCTTCACCCCCTCCAGCTCCCTCCCCAGCACCTCTTCAAACTCCCCCCAGTCCACCTTCTTGAAGTTCCTCCCAACTTCCTCTCTGTTCCTCTTTATTGTTGTCTTGCAAACCATTATTACTGGAAAATGGTCAGCCTTTGGGAGCTGGTCTGCATATAGCACTTCACACTGTATGATTTGTTCTTGGAAGGAGTTAGTGGTAAACACATTGTCTGGTTAGGTCATATTTTTGGTACTTTTTGCTCATAGCATAGCAACATGCAGTCTGAGTGCCATGCACATCCTGTGCTGTGTCATCACTGCTATCAGCTCCTCTGCAGCATTCAGGTTCCTCCTCATGAAGAGGTGTGAGTTGTGCAGGTGGTCTCACATTGGGTGGTGCCTGTTAAAGTCCCCTACTTAGATGTCTGCCACATTTCTACCTGCTGACCTCCTGCCTTCCATGCTTCTCAGGTAGAAGTTGAGCACTCTCATGCTCCTTGAGTGCTCACAGTCATTGTAGATGTTGAAAATGCATACTGTTCATTCTGCTGTCTCAAGGCTTATGCCCACTACAGTTTCTGCATTACTTGGCTGTTAGGTTCACTGTCTGCCCACCTGTAACTATCCAGCATAGTCTGTGTTCCCCCCACCATCCCATCTGCCATCTTACTCTGCTCTTTGCCACCTCCACTCACCCCTGCACTCGGCTCTGCTGCTGTCCCTCCTCCCTGCCCTCTGACTCCCCCTGCTAGTCTACCTTGGTCCGCAGTGTGATAGGTGATGCTGCCCATCACCCCACCTGTTCCCATGTTTGCCATTGGTTCAGTCACAGCTTGGTCCAGTATTGCTGCTCTGCCATTATCTGCTCACATCCATGTCCACTGCTGGTCAGTGGGAAAATACCTGTATCACATCTCTGGTGTTCTCTCCAGGAGCCTGTTCTTGGCTTTGACAAAGACTGGGCATGTTCTCAAGGATGACAGGTGGTCATGTCATGTCCCCCTGGCTTTGCAGTTCATGCACATGTACTTTGCTGGGTTGGTTCCTTGCAGTCCTTCATCCTGTGGTCTTTCACACACAGGGTGCATGTATCTTTCTCCTGCTTGCACTTGTTAGCAATGTGTCCTCTCCCATACCTCTGACACTTCAAACACCTCCTTAGTTCTTGGTCCAGCTTTCTTGCTAACACCCTCTTCCCTTCTATGATCAGACTGTTCCAAATGATATGGTTTGCACCTTTGCTCGACACACAGGAGATTATCAAGTGCACCACCTTCTGGTTTTTGTGTCATGCTTGTGGAGCTCTTGCCCACCTTGCTGCCACCAGTTCACCTGGGTGCAGGCCATTCCCATTCTCCACCACCCTCATTTGTTCTGCCAGCATGTTGCCCAGTCCCACCAGTATGAACTCCATGAAGATGTCATATACTCTGTCCTTAACTGTCATGCCTGCTCCAAAGTTGTCCAGAAATGCTGCCCACATGTCCAGCTTGGCTAGCCATTCTGCTGCCTCTGTTGAGTTTAGCTTGTACAAGACCCCCCCATTCTTGAGCTTCCTCGCTGAGAAAAACTCTACCTTTAGGGTGTCTAGCCCTTGTACCCCCATCAGGTCTTTAGGTATCTTTGCTTTCTCCAACAGTGCCTTCTCTGCCAAATCTTTCCATCCTTCATTCCCTTTTGCATTGACAATTATCATCTGCTTCATCTTGTTCTTTGCTCTCCTCACAATGTCTTTATGCTTGGCCCTGCATGCCACCTGGGTGAAGTTCAATCCTGTTGTTGTCATGTCAGCCACCCTCTCTCTCCTCTCCTCTTCCCCTATCTGTCTTGCTCTGACCTCCACTACTTGCCCCCCCTCAATCCTTCCCACCACCTCTCTTGTCTGTTCTGCCATTTCCTTCACTGTCTCCACTGTTGCCTCTGCCATGTTTTCCAGCACTTCCCTGTACTCTTCCATGGCCTTCCCCACTGTCTCTCACACCATCTTCTCTGCCTCACTTCCCCTCAGCCTATCCATCCCCAACACCACCACTCTCAGCCCTTCCCTAATCTTGCTGGATGTCTCCTTCTTTGCTACTAGTAGGAGCAATGCTGTCTTCAATGTGTTGACATTGATCGGGTCTTTGACATTGTCCATGGCTCTAGCATCATACAACCATGCCCTTGCCTCTTCAGCTGTCTGGACCTTTGGCTCCTGTTCTTTGTTCATGTTCACATGGGATATGACTCCCTGCGACATGTTTTTGTGTGAAGTTGTTCCTTTCTTCTTTGCTGGATTACCCCTGCTGGTTGCCAACATCTCCTTTGCTGGTTGATGTGGTCATTTTAGAAGTAGTAGCACAGTGTAACATAGCATATCTACTTCTAATCTATGGCCCCTTCTGCCTCTGTGTTTCCTTGAGCATGTAAAAACTCAAGTTCCCACAGTGTGCAGGTGGTGGTTTTAGATCAAAAGTGGTCCATTTAATGCCTTTAAAACATTGAAAGCTTATGCAGAGAAGGCTCTAGATGCCAAAATCAAGGCTATAGTAGATGATAAAGGTTGGAGAGTACATGTCAAAGGAGTTTATTGCATACATTGATGCTTGTGGAACTAAAAGGAGGCATACAACTTGCAACAGACCTCAGCAGAATGGTGTTGCTGAGAGAGCAAATAGGACACTTAGAAGACATCAGTGCTATGCTTGATGAATCAGGTCTACCAGCCTCATTCAGCACATTGCCTTCATGCCCAGATTCACATTCTGAATTGACTTCCAACTGCAATCCAAGAGGTCCTGGCTCAATTCCTGGGATGGTCACTTTTTGTTTCTAACAGGATCTGACCAGTACTGGCAATATGTTTCTATCAACTATTATTTGCACATCAATATCAATTGGTTCATTGACCTGTGTTAGTGATTTCAGCATGCTTAATAGCACCATGATTGCAATTCTGACATCCTCTGGGTGGATGGCAGGAAGTCTTGCTCCTTAATGTCATTCTTTCATTTATAGTCCTCAATAACATTCACTTGTGTCATGCCACCATTACAATTGTGAATTGCATGGTGGGGTACATAGAAATAGCTACATGCATCAGACAAGTTCATGGGTTGGAAGTACTTGCCATTCCATATCTTAGGTTGGTGAAGTGGGTTGGACTGGCATGTTTGGTGTAAACACCTATGACAAAAAGTCTTGACCCAACACAATCACAGCATTCACTTCAGGAAATGTAGCGTGTTTCCCGAGAAAAAGGTGTCAGAAATTGAAAAACATATTTCTGACACCTTTTTCTCAAGAAACATGCTAAATTTTGTGTCAGAAAATTTCAATAAATATATTAAATATTATCTTAATGTTTCTTTCGTAGAATGATAAATTTTTCCGTGTTTTTTCTGAAGAAACAATCCTCAAAATATTTGAAATGTTCTCGATGATTTTCTTGAGAAACACGTGATATGTTTTAGCACGTGTTTCTCAAAAAACCTTTGTCCTGTTCTTAGTTTGTATCTCGAGAAATACTCTGTATTCTTCTCGAGAAACACGTGTCGGCATAACGTATGATATTTCTCAAGAAACACGCAATAAAAAAATGTAATAATATTATATAAGAACAATATACAGAAACACGTGTCGCGTCGCTCAGCGCGCGACCGTCGATTCGCTCATCAAGACGCTTAATACGTACTACTGAGTCGGTAACATAGTGTACAAAATCATAGACTCCCAAGAAACACAGCTGAAGTCAAGAAAAATGAGGGCTAAATCAGCAGGACAGACAGGGCATCGACTTACAAGAAAGATCACCAAAATCAATCCGATCTACAAGCCTCTCGAATTCGAATTTGCCGGCCATGGACAGCGCGCGGAATGCTATACGGTCAGTAACGAGCAGATCGAGATTTCGTGTGGCCCAAGCACTGCGCAACTACCTGGGACAGCATTGTTGTGCATGTCTGGTTGACTCTTGATTGGTTGGACGGCATCGTCGAGGGGGGTTCATCAACAACAATGAGTTCCTGTGTCTGGTTGAGGATCGGTTGGTTGTCGTTGCACTCCAGTTTGACGACACAAGACAGAGACTCGCGCGCCTGAAGCTTGTTAATTCTGTGTATTCATAGAAAAATCTCAACACTGACCTGTGACAGATGGATGGAAATGGTGGACCCTAGGCAGATGTTATCATACAGGATCTCAAAATTAGGCATCGTGGTCAGCTCTGTGCTGGTGTATTTGAGCTGAAAGATTGGCATTGTGATGGGGTTATGAGAAAGAATTTGCGTGCATTTGTGATTGTTTGGCTACCCTAATTCTAGAGAGGCACCCAAACCTTCGGAATCTGTTCCTCTTCCTTTGATTGTACTGGGTGTCTCGTCGATTGGTGTATCTGAACCCATAATTGCCCAACTCACAAGTACTATTGATAATCTCGCCTCCTTTGTCAACGCCAATCCCGTGGCCACCTCAAAAGTGGCAGATGTTCTCGAATCTGCGAAGACAGACCTGACTGCACTTGCAGATCGTATTGAGAAGGCTAAGGAGTAGGAGAGAATTGGCTTGGAATCAAAATTGGATGAACAAGCGCGAGAATATACACAGAAGCTTTTGGAACTTGAGATGGAGGCTCAGGATAAGCTGGATAACCAAGAAGATGATTTTAGGAAATTCTTTGACCAGGAGAGGCAGAAACTCATCCAATCTTATCACAAGAAATTGCATAACCAGTTGCAGACTCAGACTGAACTGATCAACAAGCAGTAAGTTCCTTTCTCTGTTCATGCAGTTTCCTCGGCTCTGACTCTATCTTAGTCTGAAGGAAGAAGTCATTGCTCAAGGTGTCAAGCTTCAGCGCCAATGGATCCAGGACATCAAAGTAAGGGTTGAACAAGAGCGAGGCAGACGCCTTGGCAAGCTCGAAGAACTTGCTTCACATCTCAAGCGTCTTGAACGTGTTGCTCTCAACAACTCTAGCTATCTCGACGAGAATCTGCATGTTCATGCTCTCTGGTCTGCTGTCCGTGCTCTCAGTTCCTCTGCCTTGGTATCACAGGCTTGCAAACCTTTCCGCGAGGAACTCCGCATCTTGCGACATATTACCAGTGCCCATGAAGACCCGGTAGTCATGGCCGCTTTGGAATCTCTTGAATCGTCAGATGTACCGGATGTTGGTGTCGAGCCTTTTGCCGATCTTGCATCATGGTTCTCTAGCGATGTTGCACCTAAGGTGGTTCATGTTGCTTTGGTGCCTGATCAGAACGCAGGTGTTTTGTCGTACCTTGCCAGCCAACTCTTCTCTGGACTCAGATTCCGTTGACAAGGATTGGTTGCCAGTAATGATGTCCTCAGTGTGGTTGCAAGGGCCGAATATTACTTGAATGAGAAGGACCTTGATAGCGCTGCGTGCAAACTGAATCAATTGGGTGGTGCAGCAAAACTCCTGCTGCATGATTGGCTTGAGGCCGCTCGACGAAGGTTAGAGGTCGAGCAAGCACTAGAGGTGAGTCTTCACTTTCTCGTCCCATGGCCGCAGTTGACTTGGTTCAGGTTGTCCAAGCACAAGCAACACTTGCATCACTTCTGGTTGTATAGATTCTGACATTAATAGATTACTTCTCAACTACTCAGACATGATCTGTATTGGATATTCTAGAAAAAAGTGAAAGTAGGTGTTAACTTTCTCTAAGTCAGTGGGGTAGGTGTAGAATATCCGTTCAAAGGCAGGCTTTGCGGTCCTCTGTAGTTGATAGGAGGCTGTACACTTCCAGGGATTTCATAGCCATTATGAATATAATCTACGGGTACTTGACCAGCCTGGGGAGATGGACCTTGGGATCCATAGTTATTCTGGACAGGCATCTGGAGAGGCTGAGGTGCATCCCGAGCAGCCGGTTGCACGTTTACTGGCAACAGGCCCATAGCACATTCACATATGACTTGAGCCCTTCTGACGACAGTCTGCACATCGAGTCAGAGGCTATACTAGTTATTTTGATAACGAGATAAGGCAAACCTGAAGATATTCTCCAGACTCCCCATTAGATTCTCTTGTCACCTTTACAAGCCCAGGAAATATTGTGGCTCCCACGCAATCGAGTTCACCTCGTTCACTTTTCATACACCGTTTGACAAGCTCAATTTGCCAAGGGAACAAAGGGCTCGCAATTTCTGAGACAAACGCGCAATAAAATGCGTCCCCAGAGGCAGATCTTGATCCATGCAACATTTGCGAGAACGCATATGCATGTTCCAAGATTGAACTGCCACCAGAAGTGGGTAGAGCTCCTTTAAGATGTGTCATGAGTTCGGGCATCTGTTCATAAAGGATGCTAAGTGACATTTCTGGAGTGCAAGTTTTGACAGCCGCTGAGAATGTTTGTCGTCGCCAGACAGAAGCTATGGTTGGATCACCTGTCATAAAGAAGAAGATTTTTGAGCCGGGAGATGGACAGATGTCAGAGGGCTTACGGGCAAAGATGTGTTCATGTATCCGTATCAATTGGACGTTGGCCTCACTCGAGTTAGTGATGATAAGGCAGTTAATGATTCCCTCTGATATTGTCTCCAACATGGCGTGACAAAGAAGGAACTGGGTCTGCATCGGAGTTGCCATGAAATGGGATGCATCCAGACCTGCGACAATATCGGCGAGGGCAGCACGAGCAAGAGCCTGGAGTGGTGATGGAGGATTCTGCACAGTGTCTGCCGACCATCAATTAATCAACTTATCGAGCTGCGAAGCGGCATTCTTTCAATTGCAAGGAAAATACAATGAGTAAGATAATTCTAGGTCGTGTTGGATGATAACATACTTTGATTGAGAAGTCGTCGATGGAGTTCCCAGACGGACCGTGTCACTGCTGCACTGACCCGCCTTCCAAAATAGCAATTCTTTCTCGCAGGAAAGCAACCTGATGTTCCTGCTCTTCAAGCTGTTATCTTTGTTGTTCGACCTTTTTATGGGCAAGACTCTGGAGGGAGAGTGATCAGTGTTGAAAATGCTCAAATCTCTATCGGTGCTGACAAAGTTTGTGAGCGCATAATGATATTGGTCTCCGGAACTACGTCTTGCTGGGGCTGTTGGTATTGCGGGTATGCCATTGGGATGAGGTTCAAAAACAGAGATCAGAGTATTTATATATGCCGCCATGAGAGGAGAATTCAAATGACAGAAGGCAGTGCTGATGGAACGTCAATGGACAATAAGATTGACCAAGATACACTTGTAGCCAATCAATTGGCGCCCTTCATTTATTTGAGTACATATTTTGAGATCGTCTACTTAGCACCCAGACTATGTATGCCGAACTCTGTACTATCCGACGTCCTATCAAGTTCATTGAAAGGATCTCAAATGCTTCCTGTTTTAGTGCGCCATAGTTGCATTACAAACACTTTAATTTTTTGAAACTCAGCATCTAAAACTGCCGTTTTGCCCGCAAGAGAAAGGAATGTCACATGTTTTGCATCTGACTTGATGCTGATGTATTCGGGCTGCCAGAAGGCACCGATGAGATTTTTCCCCAGAGGGGTATCGATTGCAGTCTTTCCGCCAACACTAGAGTCCACCATTGCGAGGAGCGTGGTAGGTATCTGGACAAAACGGACGCCATGCATGCTTGATAGTTTGTTTTTCAAGATTGCGAAGATATGATATAGGTTGACAGCTTACAATGTCGTGGTAACAGAACCAATTAGATCACCAATGACACTGCCACCGAGGGCCAGAATCACGGTGTCTCTAGTGCATCGATTGAGAAGTAGAAAGTCCTCGATGTCTGCCTTGCCTTGACGGCTCTTAGATGTTTCTCCGGGTGGGATCACATAACTAAGAAACCTCAGCTTTGCCCCTGATAACTGCTCCAAGGCGGCCTCGAATTCTTGTTCAAACGACTTGAGATGGAAGTTGGCAACAGAGACTTCTGGCTCGAGAGTAGGCAGGAAGTACTCGAGCTTGTTAGGTGTAGTGCCAGATCTTTGAGATTCAGGGGTAGGTACAGTGGTGGATGTAATGCGGATTGCGAGGTGGCTCGGGCTCGCTGCAAACATGCTTGCTGGACATGCGTTCCCACCTTGTGGAGAGGTGAACATCTCAGTAGGTTTGGTGACGGACGAAGTCATGGGGACGCACGTGGTCAGTCTTGGTACAGCAGGAGTAGCCTCAGATCGGGTATCGAGTTTTGGTTCTAGATCAGGTATAGATTTCGTGGTATTCATTGAGATCTTTGGTTCTTGGGACGTTGAGGGAGTTTCAATAACTGGTGGTTGGTATGATGGAGGGGCAGCAAGAGGAGAAATCTGCACCAGGAACATGTCTTGAATATTTGCAACGACCTTGCCAAGATCATGTACAGCGTTGACAAGGCTGAAGGAACCCAGAGGAGAAAGTTCACTTTCGCTTGTGGTTGACGAAGATGCAGTGCTTTCAGCTGGGTTCAAATGTTGGTGAGGTCAGTGTCACATACGACGAGGAAGAGGACGTGTTCACTGACATTTTCAGTTCCAAAAGAGTGTTGGATGTGCTACAAGCCGGCCAGCGACTGTAGATATCAGGGTAACAGAAGATCTAACTTCAAGTGAAGCAATGAATGGAGGTGGCACACACACTTCAGGAAATGTAGCGTGTTTCCTGTGAAGATGCTTGACCATGAGTTCTGCGATGGTTGCCAATGTTTTGGTGACCTGCGCTTGTGGTAAATTGAGAAACAGAAAAGAATCGAAAGCTTAGATTAATAAACTTACGCAAAACGACGAAAGGAACAATCTTTCACCACAGATTACATTGCACGATTCTCAATGTTCGATACAATTAACTAGTTTTTCCCTCCCTTGTTCCTTTTATCAGCCTGTGGTATATGAGAAAACTGAAGAAATATAAACAAAAAGAGAACTGACCTTCCAGCAATCATGCCTGTCGTAGATCCCCTCCTCCCCATCGATCTCCCTAATCACCTTCACACTCCGAGAGACCCAGACACACTTGATCCAGTCAATACATTTGTCCCCCTTTACTTGACCGAAGCATTACTCACTGATGGCAAGGCGTTTGACAAATATCCCATTGCCTCAAGTTCCCTTTGAAAGTGTGCCCCCCGATGCTTCTCCCACAAATGAGCCACAAACTTCGTGGCATGAATGTCGTTGGCAGATCGAATGCACATGTTGGTGTTGCACTGGATAGAGGCCTAGAATCGAATCGAAAGACACTCAAAGCAAAAGACCGTACACGAATCCGTTGGCTCTTCTCCAGCTTGAGGACGGGGTACTCTTCGAGTTGAGACTTGCTCGGGTGAAGGACAGGGCGGCACATTGGGATCTTGAAGGACTTGGCATGCCTTGGCATATTGATGGTGTAGACAATGCTAGAGAAGCATTAAGTAAGTCAAAAGAAGGAAATAGAATGCCTTACTTGTCAGAGATGGTGGTTCGAGTGAAGGAGACGGTCAAGGAACCAGACACCTTAAATATGACAGAGCAATGGGGTCTTCTGAAGAATTGGAACTTGGAATATTATCCCAGAGCTCAGACAATCATAAGAGTGAGTGAGTTTGGGTGAATCCAGGTGTCATGAGTAAGGGATAAAGCTTGGGTGAACCCAGAGCTCATCAATGGTAGTATTAACCAGACACCTTAAATACAACAGAGCAATGGGGTCTTTTGAAGAATTAGAACTTGGAATATTATCCCAGAGCTCAGACAATCATAAGAGTGAGTGAGTTTGGGTGAACCCAGGTATCATGAGTAAGGGATAAAGCTTGGGTGAACCCAGAGCTCATCAATAGTGGTATTCGACACACAGAAGAGACTGTCTTGTTCTCAAGGCACCTTACAGGTGTACATCAAGCCCCATGCCTTGAAAGTCACTCAGCAAAGGAGGAAATTTGAGAGTTGGGGTTCCCAAACCCAAAACTTGAGAGGGAGTGTGAGTGAGTTTGGATGTACCCAGAACTCGTGAGGGAAGGATAGAGCTTGGGGGAACCGAGTTCAACTCCAGTCCTACTTCGATGGAGTTTGATGATTATGTAATTCACCCATGGAAAACACGATGAGCGTTGAGCGAGTGGGTGTGATCTGCGAGCAATATATTGGAAAAATAGATCTTCAAGGTAGCGTCATGGTGATACAGATGCCTTAGTCCATCAAGGCTACGCCATAGATAAATCCTTAAGATTACTCAGCACAACAGGAGTTTGAGTTGAGCCAAGAACTAGAACCAAGTGATCACGAGTTTGGGTTGGACCCAGAACTTCACAGGCAGTGGTAGAGTTTGGATGAACTCAGAAGTGATACAGAATTCAACGAGCTTGGGTGAACCCAGAACTCGTGAGGGAGGGACAAAGCTTGGGTGAATCCAGAGCTCATGGTCGTTTTCAACAAGTCAAAGTCCGACTTGACTGGTGTTTGATTCTTACATAACCCATCATGGGAATGCGATCAGCGATAAGCAGAATCATAGATAATATTATGTATGAGCGCGTTGAGCGACAAAGACTACATTTTGCAGATATGATATATGTAAACAAAATTGATTCATTTGAGAGCCAAACTATAATAGTAAATGACATCTGTAACTGACAGACAGTAAGTGTAAGCAAGACTACTATCATCCGCTGGACTACATGTATCTAGACTTGGCACCGCAAGTTATTTAGATCTGATCAACATAAAGAGACTAGATCAAAATGAGTGAGTGTATTGATTGTGAGCTCAGAGAAAATAGAAAAATAGAACCAAGTGAGCGAGTTTGGGTTGGACCCAGAACTTCAGAGGAAGTGATAGAGTTTGGGTGAGCTCAGAAGTGATACAGAAGTCAACGAGCTTGGGTGAACCCAGAACTCGTGAGGGAGGGACAGAGCTTGGGTGAACCCAGAGCTCATGGTTGTTTTCAACAAGTCAAAGTCCGACTTGACTGGTGTTTGATTCTTACATAACCCATCATGGGAACGCAATCAGCGATAAGTAGAATCATAGATAAGATTATTAAGATTATATATGAGCACGTCGAGCGACAAAGACTACATTTTTGTAAGGACTATAATAGTATAAATGTGAACAAGATTGATTTATTTGAGAGCCAAACTATAATAGTAATGAGTTATGTAACTGACAGACAGTAAGTGCAAACAAGACTACTATCATCCGCTGGACTACATGTATCAATCATATCAACTAGTTCTGCAAGTGAGGTAAGTTAAGGACTGGGTGAGGGTCCAACTTGGTTTGCAATCCAGGAACCAGAGTCTTGAACCACACCTTGTCGTAGAAGTTTGCGGGAAGCTTCGCAGGAATGTCACTGTAAAGATGTGTAGTCTCTTTGCATTTGCTGATTTGACGGATACGAGGAGCACTACCAGGGAGTCAATTTCCGAGGATGTTAGTGGTAGGATGACTTTGGTCTATGTAGCGAAGCAGTCTGGTAATGTGTGGATCGCACCAAGTTTGAATTTTGACTCTATATTCTCCACCATCAGACTCATCTGAACTCTGGCCGTCCACTCCTAGAAATCTAACCATGAGAAGCATCTTGTTCCAAGCTGGATTATTATCATATTCAACTTGGTCTTGACAATGACCGCTCCTCGCGAGGTATAGCTTGAATGTCCTAGTTAGCCAATGAAAAGATGGAGAAAGGATACACATACTTGTTTCTGTCTCATCCTAACTCGCTTACAATGACTCATAGCTTGAAACTCGGCTGTCATGCGTACAAGAACATCCTCCGGCTGTTCATTGGCCCTTGGACAGGCCTTTGCACAAGCCTTCCAAAGAGTGTCAAGACGATTGAGGAAATGTTGCGCAACTATGTCTGTAGACAGGTCCTTCTCAGGATACTTCTGCGTCACCATGTCAGCAAATTGCCGAGCAAGTGAGACATTCCATATATTCTCAGGAGCCTCGATATAAATCTGTGGGTGCTGGAGGTTCGGTCCAGGAGCATCGTCATCAAAACAAAAATTGAACACATCCTGGGGCGCAGCCAGTAGCTCTGGTCTTTCTGAGACAATATTCGGGAATTCTCTATCCTTCTTCGTTCCAAGGAGGGACTGCATCTCTTTCCGGACAACGCGCATGGTATCATTGTGCTGTTCAGTTTGTACTTCTCGGCCTTGCGGTACTTTGAAAGGGAATGTCCGCTGCACCAATGCTTTCCTACATCCAGGCTCACCAAAATGCTGTGCGGTTACATCAAAATCGCTGCGTAAGGCCAAGATTTCATCCTTTAGTCTTCTAAGAGTAGGTCCAATGTCATCACTGTCATAGACAATGCTGTCGTCGTTGTCTTCGTTGTCTTTGTTGTTGTCTTCTTCATCTTCAACATCACTGCCACCGCCGTTATCACTAGCAGCCCACCTCGGAGTCTCCTAGCGAAAGGGACAGACGGCTGAGTTGTGTCATTTGAAGAAGTGCTCTTGCCATCCTCTCTGGTCTCCCGAAGTCTTGAACTCTTTGCCATACGAGGAGTGGTAGACGATCGAAAAGAGTTGTGAAGGTGAGCAGAAGGGGTGAGAACCAGTTCTTCATTAATCTTGGGCAACAAAGTGGGCTGGTAATTCAATCGACCAGTTCTAGGAAGCCTGTCCGTCCGTACGAAATCATCACGGTTGCATTGCTTGGACTTTTTTGAAGGAGTCACAATTGTAGGTGGCAAACGAACACTCTCAGAACGAGGACCGGGCGACACATGGGATGGCGTTGAAAACTTCCGAGAGGTGTGTGATTGCTGTGCTTGCCGAGCGGGACTCAAGCAAATCATTTGGTTTCGAAGCAGTAGATGGTCATCAGGAACCTCGCTTAAAATGTGAGGTGAACGCATTGTATCATTGGCAAGAGAAGTTCCCACAGTCCCACGAGTATGGGAGGCAACTGATTGAGATGATGCACATGATCTGAATGGCGAAGAATGGGGTCTCATTCTGAACAGCTTGAGAAAAGAACAAGTCAGATATTTAATAATCGAAGATAGTATGAATTTACTCGGTAGTCGACTGGCATTGATGGGTCGGGCGAATTTTCTTTCTGTTTTCCAGTGCGATAAGGTCTTCCATCAGCAAAGTCGGAGATGGTTTGTTGCTGCCCTTCGTAACGAGCAGGCCTCGAGTTGGTAGTACTGGGGATGTCATCTATGTTGATAATCATTTGGTTGCTGTCGTCTTCAGATTCCGTGTCAGGTTCATATCCATTTTGGTCTGCAACATTGAGTATGACATCCTCATCTGAAGGATGTTGGCAGCGGAGGGCTCAGCTTGTGTTGTTTCATTCGATTGTGCTGGATGCGCGGATACCTTCCCTTCCAAAGCATCCAAAGCAGAAATCCTCTGTTTAAGCTTGGTCACAGCATCTTCATGAGTACTCTTTTCCTGCGACAGAGGTAATGGAAACCCGAGGAAGTGAAAAAAAATGAAAGACATACAACTCTGAGCTTGCCAATCAACTTTTGTGCTTGATCAAGTTGTAAACGTGCCTCTTGCATCTGTTTCAGTGCTTGATCACATTGAACTTGAAGATTATCTTGTTCGATTTGTGTAGCTCGGTGTGCCTCTTGAAGAGCTGACAATTGATCCTGAAGCGCCTAACATTGAAAAATAAGTAAGAACAAAAGAAAGCAGGAAGTGACCAACTGATGCCTCTGTTGCAGACTGCGTACTGGTATCTGACTTTACAGACTCCAAAGCTGCCAGCTTAACCTGAGAAAAAGGGTGTTTTAGTTGACTGGAATGATGAGAAATGGTATGCCAGAGGCTTACTGCATTCTCTTGAACCTTCTTCCGTTCAGTCGATAATTCCTCCTGGTGTTGACTCAGAGTGTTTTGATGGGTGTTCTGAAGACTCGTCAATTGGCTCTGAAGATCTTGAATAGCAGCCTAACAACGAGGAATCAACGGAGAAGAGAAAAACGCATGAATCAGTTACTGACAGAAGCCTTTGCAGACTGCATGCTCATTTCTGATTGTACGTCTTTCAACGCTGCTAACTCAGCCTGATGAAAGTGTCAGAGCAAAAATGATGAGAAGTCGATGGGCAAACACTTACTGTGTTCTGTTGGAGAAGCCCCTCTTTAACAGATATTTGAATTTCCAGGATCTGTTGCTCTTCCTCAGCCGTCTGCAATTGACTCTGAAGTCTTTGAATCATCACTTAAGTATTGGATAGTAAGCAGAGAGTAAAAGCAGACAAAGAATGACTGGAGCGAAAGGAGGCGATGAATAGTGACCCACTGTTGACTCTTCAGACTGGGCTTCCAACTTCGCCTGAAAGTCAGATATGACAATTTTAGTGGCATTCAGCTCAGCCTGAGTAATTGTTTTCAGTTAGAATGATAATTCATTCATTGATCTTGATAAGCACTCACAATTTTCTCGTTGACTTGTTTCTGGTCCGCAGCCATACACTCTCGAAGACTCTTTCGCTCTCTTTCAACTGACCCCAGTTGTTCCAAGGTATTTTGATGAGTTTCCTGGAGGGTGACAATTGAATCTTCAGATGTCCAATGGTAGCAACAAGAATCTCTTTATTATTTGTAGTGTTGTCGAGATCGCCCTTGATTTGTTTCAAATCCAATTGAAGCCTATTGCACTCTCCTTGCGATAGTAGTAGCTGTTGCTCGCTGCTTTCCATCTGGTCCTAAAGAGACTCGATACATTTTTAAAAGGGTAGAAGCACGAGTATTACAACCCACCTGATATTCCTCTAACAATGCTGCTTCAGCATCCCTTTGGTGTTGCTGCTCGGCTTGAAGGACGGTCAGTTGCTTCGAAGAAGAGTCGCACTCGGCGGTGAAAGTCTGCGCCAGAATAGTCATTGCTACTAGGGCTCTTTGCGCGTGAAATCTAATGTTTTTCTCCTTGGCAATCTCATCGTGATGGTGACGATCAGCATAAGCTTGAAGCCACGCAACTTGTTCTGCACTGTCTTCCAATTCTATTGTCTTGCATTGCAAGTCAGAGCATTGAGTGTTGAGGGTGTGCTCAAGTTCGGTGTTGGTACTTTCGATCTAGGTGCGGATGGTGTCATGGGTATTCTGACAGATTTATGCGAGAATGACATACATCGGCAAGACGTTTCTGTGTTTCATTCAATTCAGCTATCTTTTGGCAAGCTAGCAAGTCGATCAGTATGGATTCTTCAACGACTTGCGCAGAGCTCACCCGCTGCTCCAGAGAGAGAATCTGGAGCTTCAGTGAAGCAGTGTCATTGTCATCTTGACTTGAGTTCTTGTCCAAGCCCTACAAGAGACAAGTCAAACAAGGATGGCTGGATGAACAAGCGACCTACTGTATATAGAACTAGTTCATGACAGCTGGTTGATTCTTCATTTCCTTGTCGATGTTTCTTGGAAGGAGCATCATTGACATAACCAACCCCTTCTTTGTTTTGCTTGTTGACCGTCATTATAATATGTTTGGGTAACAGGGAACATTTATGGAACAGAGGTTCCTCTTGGGTGTCTACAGACATCATAGTCGCTCCTTGTCTATTCAAAGGTTTGTGATGCGCCGGGTCGTTTCCAATGGTGACGATAGCCTAGAAAACAATGCGATGTCAGAAATTACAAAGAAACGATATGGGACTTCACATACCTCGAAGTCACCGTTCATCGTATCTGGACTATGTAGGTATTGCCTGACTTCCACAGGTGGTGAGGATGATAATGGGGAACTGATGTGGGACAAAGGCTGAAAGGTTGAATTTCAAAGAAAACATATGTTAGAAATTCTAAAGTCCGCTCCTTTGTTGAAATGATCACAAAGGACAAAATGAAAACAAAGGACATGACCGCATAAAAATCTGCTCGCTTACCCTCTCAGACGGAAATATCGCTTTTTTCCTTCCTTGTCAAACCTGCAACGCGCTCATTGCTACTGCATATTAATCGTCACGATGGTCAATACTTTGGAACCGTTCACCCCTACCACACGCGTGAGTGGCTTTCTTATTTGTGATAGATTGTATGATGTTGACCCAGGGTAGGACTATACAACGCTTCTTGGTGGGCGTTATTATAGCACGTTGCGTATACAACCTATCACCAAGAGAGTTCAATGTCAAACCAATTATTGCGGGAGGTGACCACACTTCAAGTTTATCCTCACCAACCACAAAGTCCAACCCCATATCCACCATGCCCTCGTCACCGTCACAGGTGACCACGGAATAGCTCAGTTCAATCTGTTTTTCAAGAACCATGTGAACTTACCAGTTAACCGTCAAATTTTGCCATGGGCAGCAGGGAGCTGGCAAGGCAACATTTTTGTCTTGAAAAAGGGGAAAGAAAAAGAATTCATAAACATCCAAGCTACGGATAACACTCTTGCCAACTTTGCCATGTGTTGGTACGTATGGGCCTTTCATCAATCTCTTTCATGTGAGTTGATTTGGAAACCACTAGTTTTGTAGGCAGAGTGCATCAGGGTCGACTCTATATCCCCAAAAACTTAACGTTCCGTTTCCCTCAACGGATACAAATGGATTAGAATATAGAATACAGCTTCGCATATGCTTTATATACACATGTAACAATAGTACTGATACCCTTGAGATGTGACTTTCATGACTTTGATAAGTACTGTTCAATGAATGATCGGGACCACGACTCCATAGTGTCTTTAATACGACAAATCTCTTTGTTGCCACGTAAGAGATCGCGCCATTTCTTTGAGCTGATGGGCCCTCGAGAATTTGTTTGAGAACTAGTATTCGTGATCTCAGCCAGTCGTCTAGAGAGGGTATGCTCACAATTTCCACTCCAGCGTTCATATTCTTCCCCGCTAGCTTCAGAGGTCTTCATTGTGGGAAACCAGGAATGGAGCACCGTTTGATGACCAAATCCTAAAAGAAAGTGAGAACCGGAAATTTGATAACAGAAGAAAAATCTCACCGGTGTAACATACATACACACCAGAAATAAGGTTGAACTCCAATTCAGTCAAAGTGTTGTCAATGAATCTTCTATTGGTTTTTGGGTCGCGAACTCTGAGCATTGTGTTTGGGACTGATGACCAACCCGTAGGACCTTGAAGGACTGTTGAAAAACTAACGACAGACGCACTCAATCGCCAAATTAAACCCCCTCGCATCAATGCAGCGCGCGCACAAGGTTGATTCAAAAGGGACTCCCGTTGCCTCAGATAAGAATTGTAATCCTCCATCCCAAACGACGAATCAGACAATTGCGTAGGTAGGACACAAGGTGGCAGGGATTGGCGTGGTGCTCTAGAAGCAAGTTCAAGAGGAAGACAAGTTGAAACGGGATTCCATGCTGGAAGAGATACTCGGCAACATCTGACTCACGAAGCCGAGAATCAAGGCGACACACCATCAATGCATCTGCCACAGTAGTCAATGTCAGCTTCTACAGCATTTCAGATTTGTCCCTCAAAGTCAAACATGTACAGTAATTGAGACTGATCGTCATCATTGACAACAATGCATAAGTATTTGGACTGCTCAGACATTGACAGAGAGACACGGCTTCGAACGTTGAAATCGCACTCATCATCCTTGGGTTTTTGTCCTGCGATAATGCCTTCCAAGTAAGACCTTGCCAGAGCTGCACATGGAACTGCCATAATGTGAGGCTGGCACTCAACCGATCCCAAACCTAGCCAACAAACAAGTTGACTGGCTTCTGCCGCGCTTGCCAGTGAGGGGTGTGAGGATGGAAGAGGAAGAGGTGGAGTAAAGCCATAGTGTAAGACGAGAATTTCCAAAATTTCCTGTTGCAAGATGTCGATTGACCTGGAGTCTGACAATGATGATGGAATGGGTATGAGATCCGACGACAATTCAGGCAACGCTGGCGATTCTGGCACCACTGGCTCTGAAAGAACAACAGCGTGCTGAAGGGGATGAACATGGGGCACGTCAAGGTGTTCGGATTCCGAAAGATGCACTGGCTGATCTGAAGAACTGAGAACCCTTGGGACCTTAGTATTATCATATGGAGGCTCGAGTGTATTGCAGGAATTGGTTGATTCTTCTGGGAAAGCGTAAAATTCCTCAAACTTGGCCTCGTAATCACAATTGCTAGGACCAAATTCCTCGCAGCAATCCCACTCATTTGAGAATGAATCGTAGCGCTTCTGTGCCTCACTATATTGTCCGAGTGTATCTGCTCTATCCGCCTTGCACACTTGAACGCGGCACCACACATTTTCGTCCTCCTCACTACGAGACCATTCAAAGACTTGAGTGCTGACTGTTGGTGGCCATCACTCTCTGTTCAAACAGGTCTGTCGAGCAGCAGGAGTCTCAGACAAGAGACATCGAGTGTTACGCTCGTCTTGAGCAGAAAGAAAAGCTTCATACTCAGGCTGTTTTGTCGTCTGCATGGATGGGTGGAGTTGTTTGCTCAGTGTGCGTGTCTCGTGCACAGGATTGGTCAAAGCCAGCACTGTATGCTGCATCTGGCTCGCAGTGGGTGCCAAATAAGTGAGGGAAGAGATGGCCACCTCTTTAGAACCCCATCAATACCAGACTGGAATGTTGTACTTGAGAAACCACTCTATAGCTGGTTGCCTTGTGTCTTTACTGGTTATATCAAGGAATACGCTGGCGCATTCGGTGTTTGGGGAGAAGTCGCAAACTGTCGAAGCCTGAAGCGCGTCTACTGTTTCGATTGGGAAACCATTATCGCAAAGTGCAACTTGCCAATATACATCGGTATCAGTTGCGTTGGCTGACTTGGCTTTAGCAATGAGATAAGACAGCAATCCCATCCAAATCGAAAACCAGTCTCTAGCCTTATAGATTCGAGACAAAGTATGCCCATAGCTGTAGCGTCCATCAACATAGCCCATAGACCAGGGAGAGAAGGGGCAACTACCAAAGCCTCGAAGTTCTTGGCTAGGATAGTTGTCGCACAATTCAGCCACCAATCTAACTTGACCCAGGAATCCTTAATTTCTGAAGGTAGAACAAACTGGTCTCGCCCATCTTTAGTGCGTTCCAAGCTTGGAACTTTGGCAAGTCGTTTGAAAAGAGGACCGGTATATGAAGGTTTACGGGAGACAAATGCAAGCCATCCATATGCCTCTGTCCACCAGAAAGGCTTCGGTAAAATCGTCTGTACAAGAAGTCTCGCTTTGAAAGATGCTATACTCCATTCCAATTTTGGGATCTTGAGGTGGGAGAGAAATTGAGCAACTGCAGTTTGGCGAATAGTATAAATCACCCTGGTAAACGACGATGTTTCCAGAACTTTTATCCAATCTATAAAGTTGGTGTTAACAATGCTCAGCAGTATATCGAGTTGCAAAACTTACTCTCTATTCATTGTTTCTGTCTATAGTTGGTGGGACTCAGATAAAAATGTTACGAAAAATGCAATTATAGAGAGGTCTGGGCAAGTACCAAGCCTTGCAACAGAAAGATGATTATAACGAGGTGGATAAAATTCCAGAACACTAGTATATGGGGATAATGATCAGAGCTTGGAAGAGGGAGTGATAGAGCTTGGGTGAACCCAGAACTCAAGGGAAAGAGAACGAGCTTGGGTGAACCCAGAACTCGTGAGGGAGGAACAGAGCTTGGGTGAAACCAGAGCTCATGGGTTGTTTCAAAAAGCCAAAGTCCGACTTGACTGGTATTTGGTACTTACATAAGCCATCATGGGAACACGATGAGTGATAAGTATAATCATAGATAAGATTATGTATGAGCGAGGATGAGTGTCTAGCAATCTCGCAATACCAATTGCACGCAGACTACATATTTTCCAGTATCTGACATGGGCATGAAGAAAATTTATTTATTTGAAAGCGAAATATACACACAGTGTTCTGTAAGTGACAGACCGTAATTCCAAACAGGGCTATACGATATCACACCTCTGCTGGATATGAATGTGTTTCTAACGCTTTACCTGAGCTTGTTGAACGTGATGCAATGTATGCTTAATTTCTATTTAAGATGATACCCATAAATGAGAAGTACAAGTATAAACGAATAAATCCAAAACCACCAACCACTCATTCCTCCATCACATATCCGTATCCACCTTAGATGATGCTCTCACACCTCCCATGGCCTCCACAGCCATCTGCAACTGCTCCGCTCACCCCACCTCATGAACACGCTCCACCAGTGTATCCAGTACCGACTTTCCTCCTGCCTCACCCGAATCTGCCTTGTTGAGAAGCTGAGTAACTCAGTTGCCCAATTCCTGTATCCCGTCTCGCTTGTTTCCCCTTGCATTTCCCAGGGTGATGGACCAGCAAAGTAACTGTGCAGTTGTCGAGTGGCGTTAGCCCAGCTACAGCATTGTACATCGTGATGAACTTAGTTGGGAGAGCGGTAAGGATGGCGAGAGACTCTGACTTGAGGATAGAGAGCCATTCAAGCTTTACCTTTTTGCAAAGTTGTTGTCATTTCGATACTTCGAGAGCATGGGGATATATTCTTCGTAGTCAGAAATCAAACGCGATATCCATGTGGTGCTCTAGCACCGTCTGAAATCGTGTCATCAAGTTTTGCCTCTTCGCGACGTTGTTGTCCTCTCTGGTGGGGGCGTCAAATCCATATTCTGCTAATGGGGAAGTACAAGGGGCAGGTCTGGTTGAATTGCAAATATAAGTCTCGATGACCACACCTTGAAGAAATCAAACATGATATCCGTGTGGTGCTGCAGCAACGTCTGGAGACCGTGTCATCTACCAAGACGAGTATACCGGAATGGAAACGCAATGACCGAGGATGAGCAATAAGATGATGTTGGCCACAGAATCTCATATTTGGAAGTGGTCGCCTTAGGTCTTGGAACTTTAGATAACATTGAGTCAGTTCAAGGAATTGGATTATTCACAGGAGGTGAAGACGTACAAAGAAAAAAACACCGCATGTCCTGAGCATCAGGCTACAAGTCAGGAGGAAGTGAGCGAGTTTGGGTTCATGGATTGGAAACTCAAGAGGAAATGAGAGAGTTAGGGTGAACCAAGAACTCATAAGGGAGTGAACGAGCTTGGGTGAACCCACAACTTGTGAGGAAGGGACCAAGCTCATAAATGGTCGTGACAGGCAAAAGTTTGAAGTCCAAAACTTTGGCCAGCATTGAATGGTTACATATTCCAGATGAATGATATATATAAGATTCCTTATGAGCGAGGATGAGCGTCAAGCGATCTCACAATGGCAATTGCACACAACATCTAGATAGAAGAAAATTGATTGATTTGAAAGCGAATGTCTATAATAGTAATGAGTTCTGTAAGTGACAGACAGTAGGTACAAACAACAAACGCAGACCCAGAACTCGCGATGAAGGGACAGAGCTTGGGTGAACCCAGAGCTCATCAATGGTCGTGACAGTCCAACATCCAAATTTCAAAGTCCAAACTTTGATGGCGTTTGATGGTTCCATAATCCAGATGAACGATATAGATAAGATCTGATGTCTTGGAATCATCAAACACAAGCAAAGTCGGACTTGAAAACGACCATATGCATGAGCTCTGGGTTCACCCAAGCTCTATCACTTCCCCTTGAGTTCTGGGTTTCACCCAAGCTCTATCACCTTCCTCTTGAGTTCTGGGTTCACCCAAACTCTGGTCATTCTCCCCTCATACTCTAACATCTCCAAAATCTACCCATTGCAATTGACGTCTCCAAATTCTATCCATTGCATCCATATGGACCATCTACCTGGTGCGGTGATCCACCAGAGTAGGGTCTCCCCTATCCTCTTGCCGAGCTTCAAGCGCCATGTTCATTCCCACCTACGTTACAATAATAATAATTAAGTATCTGGGCTTATTCCCCTTCTGTTCATAGCAGCTCACAAGCGCTCATGGGTAGCCCTCATCTCTTGCCTGCGAGCTGATGCAGCGCCGTTCTTCAGTTTCAACTTCAGCAAGGAAGTTACTGGCCAGCAATTCTTGTAGTTCTTTAGATGAAGCCAGTTCTTGTCCCTCATAATCTGCCAAACGCATTAAGATGAGGTTATTCGAGCCTCATCTTGAACTGTCCACGTGTACCTCTTCGCATAACTTCTTTATCTTGTTGTTATCCTGCTTTCGATAGCTCTTGGTCAGATCCAATTTCTTTTTGGCCAATTTGTACACATCTTCCTGTTCAGAAAATCAGGTCAATTTGTAAGTTGATCTTGTATGACTGCCCACCAAAAAAGCGTTCAACAGTTTGGATAGTCCAACCAGTCTTGACAAGCTCCGAGCTCAAATTGAACCCACCACTGTTGGGCCTTCCTGGTTCGCCATTGGGCTGGAGAAATTTCTTACCCAAACACCTCTGGGAGCGGCAAGGCTCAACCTCAGGTTCTCCATCACTCTCATTTCCAGGGTTATCGCGGTGTAAAATGTAATCACCAAACTCCATGCCTGGAGCAGTTGGGGGAAGCGAGGCGGGCGGAAGAACTGTAAACTCGATTTGAGACGCAGTCAAGGGAAAAGGTCTTTCAACATAGAGGTTCATTGTAGTTTTCCAGGAAACAGATACATTTCCATCTCCTGGCGTGCGTTATATATAATTCTATTGATTTACAAACATGCTTTGAGCCTCAAAGCAACAACAAAGACCTTTGTTTTTTTTTGTTATGTAATCGCGCCCAATTTTTTACAAGGGATTATCCACTTCACTCTTGCATGCTATATTCACAGTTCAATCCAATGGCTCTCGCATCTGTCAGCATCAGTTTCTCATTTTCTACCCTCCTTTTGACCTCTGCCCCTTCCCAGACTTCTGAATACAAGCTTCGGGGTGACCTCAGAGGCAGCAAAGGCCCAGTTAGCGCTGCGACCTTCACTAACGATTCGAGTATGGTCTTAATAGGAGGTAGGTCTTTCAATTTGCCTTGACTACACAAATTGATCATTTCTCAGGCGATGATGGACATGTCCGTGTCTATTCCACAAAGGATCTCTCCTCCCTACAAACCCTCTATGATAAGACGTGGGGCAAAGTCACTACTCTGACTTGTCTCACTATAAATGCTGCTGGTAACAAGGGTGAATCTATATGCGTCGGGACCATTCGAGGATCAATCTGCCTTATTCCCCGTGCAAATTCAACCTCCGTACGTCATCTTGAGTTGAAATGTTGTCCCTCCCTGATCATGGTCCCAGTGGTTCTCTCAGAGGTATTCCAAGGTCTACAATATCTTTGAGTTCAACGATAGTGTCGCCACCCAGGCTTGTGATGATGCTAACCAGCGACTTGTGGTCGCTAGCTATAATGGTACAATCAAATTGTTTAGCATCAGTGCAGGTGGTAAGTATTGGCAGTTATGTCACCCCGTCTTTGTCTAACCCCCGGCAGTTGACATGACGGAATTGTGGGTCATTCCACCCGCGGCTGATGCCATCCCCGCAAGCCTCAAGTTCTTTGGTGCTGGTAGCCAAAATATACTGCTCACCAAGATTGAAAACGGCGAAATGTAGGTGTATCTGAACGGTCAATGTTGAATCCAAGTTTACTCTTTACAGCCTTTGCATCAATGCTCAAACCTCCAACCAGCTGTGGCAAAAGCATTTAACGAGTGCAATGTGTGCTTTTTCTTGCTGTTGTCCTCCGCATTATTGACTGCCTCTTCCAGAGGTCATGCCGCCCTTTCGCCTGGCGAAGACCTCTTGTTCACTCATAATCTCACCCAAGGCCACTTTCAACTCCACCAATTTCCTGGTACTCCAGCCAAAGCAATACCAGGCGTTACGTCTACCCGGCGTAGAATCATTCAAGGAGTATTTGCAGAAGAAGGCAAAATTATCGTGTGCGGCAGCGATCATGGAACGGTCTACATGGTAGACACAGCAACTTGGGAAATATTGCAGAAGTTGTCTGGATCTGGTGAGTTATATAACCCTGGTTGATGATTTGCGCTCATGGTATCTTAGGACTCATGCAAGTCATTGCAGTTGCCAAACATGAAGATGGGTATGATATGATCGTAGGTGGCTCCAGTTTGGGAGGTTTTGAGGCGTATATGTGGGTGAAAGAGGTGCATAGTTCTGATTCACTATCAAGTCTGCATTCACCAACTTGTCATCTAGCCCTTCAAAAGTGCCAATGAACCGCTTGCAATGGGCTTCACGGTGGTTTATGCAAAGTGGTTCTCTATTGCGAAACAAGCCACTTACTGCGTGCTCTATGCTGCTGTGTTATTGCGGGTACTGTTTCCAACGATGGCTGTCCCCTTTGTCAATGTTTGTTTACTTGCCCCTCCCTCGATATCTTTTTGTGTACTAAATTCACACTCCCTAGCCCATCCCCGGTGTCAGAGCGCTAACCGCGCAGCTTTTCAAGTCAAATGCTCAAGATCTTGCCACCCACCATCATGCAACTCCAGACGCTTTCGCTCAACCCGTTGAACATACAGTGCTCTCCCCCGTTATTTCTGTAGATAGTAATATCGCAGAGCAAAGTGCGAGTCCGGTCACCCTCTCGTATGTTACCCAGGCGGTTGGTGCCCAATCTTACACTACGATCTGGACCATCACTAGTGCACAGGCCAAAGAGGTCTCCACAATCACTCGATTTGTTACAGTTACTCACCCGACGGCGGAGAGTTTTACTACCACAAAGCCGGAGTTATCAGAGGAAGAGTCTGCCGAGGTGGATGATGTAGAAGTGCCGTTTCACATTGTTGATCTCAATATCTGATTGTATTTTGTTACCTTTGAAAAATTTGAAAATGAAGTTGTATGAGGTACCAAACTTCTCATCATGTGAATATTAATGAGTATCTGTTCTTTGTTATCACATGTATCACGCCCCACACATGTATGGGAACTTGCAAAACTCTTTGTCTTTCTGGGGACAAAGAAAATGACTGCCTAAAAGAGTCCAATAACAATCGGTATGCTTATCGTTATCCCTGCTTGGCACATGTTTGATTTCAACTCCTTACATAGATTTTCTTGGAGGCAGGCCCAGGCTGCAGTTACAGCCCTTCCTTTCATATGTGTGAAATGTGCCGACTAAGCTATAATTTTGAAGGGGACAGGGCACAGGGTGCAGGAGGTTCTCAATTGTTTCCACAGAGCATTGTATGGCAAACCTTTGTCATACTAATTGATGTTTCCATCGGATGTTATCTCGCTTAGTCTGCATATTGATTTCGTCTCTTAGCTACTTACGATCGCCTCCCTCCCTTGTACTACCTCTTCAATGTTGCCGAAAGACAAAATCTGCACTTGCACAAAATTCAAATGCCATCTGAATCGGCTTCCAGACGGCACCTGTGGCACCTTGGTTGACACCAGGACACTTCGAAATCATGAAAAGGAGGACAAGGCTCAGAGATTAGGTGATTGTGCCTTAGCATACGAAGCACGAGCCTTGAAGGCTCATGAAGCTGAGATAGCAATTGCTATGAACAATCTTTTGCTGAGCAATATTGCGGCGCATCCAGCAACATTTCCGCCTGTAACCAGTGATAAGCCAAATTTACCAATTAACAGGGCGAGCAAACTCGTTGCTGGTCTCAACGAGATTGAGGGTGTGTGAATCTTTGCACACCAAGGTGCAAGTGATTGGTTTGGCTCCGTTTCACACAGGCAACCATATGTTTGCAGACAAGCTTATGGCGCTAGAATCGATCAAGCAAACTTTAGTTGAGCAAACTACACATTTACATACCATTGGAAGAGTCAAGACTCCTGCCGTCGTGCACATGCATGGCGTTGTCGACACCCTATGGCAGGATGTTCAGCGCTTTCTCGACAAGACGACGGAGTCATGGACAAATGCGCTAGACACATGAATTGCAGAGCCACTGGCGCTCGCACACAGTCAATTTGACATGAGTGAGTCACCAATGGCAATGTGCATGAATTGTTCTCTGATTCTTTCTTCCTCAGGTGACCATTTTTTCCTCGGCTTTAGCAAAGTGGTACCTTTCCTCCAACTTGTGGTCTTCATGATCACCGTCTGCCATGTTGTCCTATGCCTTCCTTGTAGGGGAACTGTCTGGATATTCCAGATGTGCAGTAAAATCATAAGCAATGCTTTTTCCTTTCTCCCATCTATTCTGCATCCCATCGCTGGCATCCTTGATAAATTTCCTGTCAATATTCACACCACTATGAAACCCCTTTGCATAGAGGGAAAGTCCTTGGTTTACGCTTCCTGTCCAAAGTGTCATGCAATTTACAGGCCCAAATTCCCCAATGTTAAAGCAGGTGATCACAGCAAAGTACCTGTCTACCCCTTACAGTGTGATGCCGTTTGGCATGGTGTTCTCTGCAAAGAATTGCTTGTTCGTCCTAAGTCAATAGGAACCCGCCGACTGGACATCTATGTTCCCATCCGGCCTTACGTTGTATTTGACTTTAAAGATTGGTTTGCTGGGTTACTCTCGTGAGAATCATATGAAAAAAAGATGGATCAGGCTTGGAAGCGGATGGAAATGCCTTCTGACGGAATACTAAGGGACATCTTTCAAGGTTCTGCTATCCAAAATTTCAAAGGCCCCGATGGAAAATCTCACTTTAGCGTCTATGGAGGTGAAAATGCTGGTCGTTACCTTTTCTCACTCAATGTGGATTTCTTCAACCCTTTGGGCAACAAACAAGCTGGAAAGAAGATCTCTATTGGCATGATATGCATTGCATGCTTGAATTTACCTATTGAGGAACGTATAGACCAGAGAACATGTTTATCCACATCATTCCTGGCCCCAAGGAACCTGAGGCCCAACTGGACGGAATGAACCCATACTTGCGCCCCATCATCGATGAATTCTTGGATCTCTGGTCAGGTGTTGCCTTTAGCCAGACCACCGACTTCCCTTACAGTCAACTGATTCTGTGTGCCATCATTCTTGTAATTTGTGATCTCATGATGGTTCAAAAAGTTGGAGGCTTTACTTCAATCCATCACGAGTACTTTTGTTCCCGCTGCTGGTGCAACAGGACATCTCACAAACTCAGCAATTTTGATGTTAAATGCTGGAAATTCCGAACTGATGAAGAATGTCGAGACTTGGCTGAGAACTACTTCTCGGCTTCTTCTCCAGAAGAGGCGTCTGCTCTTGTTGGCAAATCGGGTTTGCAATGGACCGAGCTTCTCCGGCTTCCGTACTACAAGGCATCAACATACCTTGTTGTCGATGTTATGCATAATCTCTTTCTTGGTTTGATTAAAGAGCACTTCCAGAACATCCTTGGTTATGACCCCAACAATAAGAAGCGCAAGACCAAGAAGGGAGCTCCAGCGAAGTTGACTGTGGTGAATTTTCACTACAATGAAGCCAATCCCAAGCCGGATTCAGAGACTGAGCCAAAGGTTTTCAATGATGTATATATGTTTTGCCGGTGGCTTCAACGGCCCATCGATTTCAGCGCTGAAGGCCCGGCTTTTGATAAAGCAGTCAAGAGATGGAGAAATTTGCGCAAAGAAGCCCTGATTCGTATGGCGACAGGATTAGGTATTCAACTATCGCTGGGAGATAAAGGGACTAGAGAGGACTATGCTCGTGCAATCCTTCTCTGGGTATGTATAAATCGGTCAATGTGTATGAACAACGTTGACTTAGATTGTTCTACCAGCGACTTCAGCAACCAGAACACAATGTCACATTGTTTCATGGGAAATCTTCTCAGAAGATGAAATGGAGACTATCTGGGCTGACCTCAAAGATATTATCAGACCTTCCTGGGTAACTTCGGTCCCAACAACTCTCTTATCAAGTGGGCCCAAGCTCAAAGCGGATCAATGGCGGATGGTCGGCTGTGTAAATCTTCCCATATCTTTGACCCGCTTATGGTGGGATGGTGACAAACAAAAGAAAAATCTCCTGCATCTGACAATGCTGCTTTCTTTGGCTGTCCAAGTGGCAACTTCTCGAGTGACTAGCACAAATCATAGAGCGCGTTATTTGGAGCTCATGACTGAGTATTGAACAGAGCTTGCTCGCCTCTTCCCATTCTATGAATGTGTCCCCAATCATCACATGGCCTTCCACATTCCTGATTTTCTCGAATTATTTGGTCCTGCTTCAGGCTGGTGGGCCTTTCCTTTTGAGCATGCAATTGGGCAATTGCAGCGAATGTCAATGAATTACAAGAAAGGTAAGACCAACATATTCATTTGGCTTCGATTAATAACACGCAGTTCAGGTGAATATGAAGAGACAATTGTGCGCGCTTGGCATCGGACATCTAGTGTAAGAGGGCTCTTCCTTAAACAGGCCTGCCCCAACATCATCAAAGAATGCGAGTCCATGTTTCAGACTCTTGTTCGACCACAGACTCGTGGGATCCTGGCGACTGAAGAGGACGATGCTTTTACCCTCATTTCGTTCGACAGGACTGAAGTAAACGATGATGATGACGATACTTTAAAAGGGAAATTAACCCCACTTCCCGAAGGATATGGTCTGGCAATTGAATGTGCCAAGCCGTATCACAAAATTCCTCCAAAAGCGGTCATTAAATCTCAAATCCATCACTTTGGCTTGTCATACACCTCTTGTGAGAAGCACAAGGGCAACAGCTTTGTCTTCTTGCAAAACATCTCTGCCCCATTTATGATTGAGAACATTCTCGAGTTTCCTGTAGTGAGGAACAATCAAACTCTTCATGGCACATGGATTGTTGGGTATCATCTGAAGCCCTCAACTTCATTCTCTTTTGACCTTTACTCGAAATATCAGGAATTGGGAGCAAGCATTTGGAGTACTGAATTGGACCCACAGCTTAGAGCCGTGATGATTTCAGACATTGAAGTTCACGCAGCAAGGTTGAAATGGGAGGACAACTGGGTGGTTATATCACTGAGACGTGTTTGTATTTTCTCTGAGCTCAAGATGAATAAACTCACTCATTTTGATCTAGTCTCTTTATGTTGATCAGATCTAAATAACTTGCGGCGCCAAGTCTAGATACATGTAGTCTGGCAAATGATAGTAGTCTTGTTTGCACTTACTGTCTGTCAGTTACAGAACTCATTACTATTATAGTTTGGCTCTCAAATAAATCAATTTTGTTCAAATTTATCATTTCTGATACTCGACTGTTGTCCCTACAAAAATGTAGTCTTTGTCGCTCGACACGCTCAAATATAATCTTAATAATCTTATCTATGATTCCACTTATTGCTGATCGCATTCCCATGATGGGTTATGTAAGAATCAAACACCAGTCAAGTCGGACTTTGACTTGTTGAAAACGACCATGAGCTCTGGGTTCACCCAAGCTCTGTCCCTCCCTCACGAGTTCTGGGTTCACCCAAGCTCGTTGAATTCTGTATCACTTCTGAGTTCATCCAAACTCTACCACTGCCTGTGAAGTTCTGGGTCCAACCCAAACTCGTGATCACTTGGTTCTAGTTCTTGGCTCAACTCAAACTCCTGTTGTGCTGAGTGATCTTAAGGATTTATCTATGGCGTAGCCTTGATGGACTAAGGCATCTGTATCACCATGACGCTACCTTGAAGATCTATTTTTCCAATATATTGCTCGCAGATCACACCCACTCGCTCAACGCTCATCGTGTTTTCCATGGGTGAATTACATAATCATCAAACTCCATCGAAGTAGGACTGGAGTTGAACTCGGTTCCCCCAAGCTCTATCCTTCCCTCACGAGTTCTGGGTACATCCAAACTCACTCACACTCCCTCTCAAGTTTTGGGTTTGGGAACCCCAACTCTCAAATTTCCTCCTTTGCTGAGTGACTTTCAAGGCATGGGGCTTGATGTACACCTGTAAGGTGCCTTGAGAACAAGACAGTCTCTTCTGTGTGTCGAATACCACCATTGATGAGCTCTGGGTTCACCCAAGCTTTATCCCTTACTCATGACACCTGGGTTCACCCAAACTCACTCACTCTTATGATTGTCTGAGCTCTGGGATAATATTCCAAGTTCTAATTCTTCAAAAGACCCCATTGCTCTGTCGTATTTAAGGTGTCTGGTTCCTCGACCGTCTCCTTCACTCGAACCACCATCTCTGACAAGTAAGTCATTCTATTTCCTTCTTTTGACTTACTTAATGCTTCTCTAGCATCGTCTACACTGTCAATATGCCCAGGCACACCAAGTCCTTCAAGATCCCAATGTGCCGCCCTGTCCTTCGCCCGAGCAAGTCTCAACTCGAAGGGTACCCCGTCCTCGAGCTGGAGAAGAGCCAGTGTTCAGCAGGTGTTTGGTGGTCTAGCACGAATATATGCACATGAATTCCTGCTTTGTCACCTTTGCATCTTTGGAATCGAAAGAGACCTTTGGACGGTGGATATGGTGGCAACGTAGGCGACTACGGCATGCATATTATAAATGACTACATGTTACAATGAGTTACATTACAGAGCAGAATATGAGCAACAAGCAGAGAGCACGAAAGAAAGCAAGGGAGCTAGAGCTGAGAGACAACAGCATAGATGGCGTCGTGTTCGTAGATGTCCAGGGGTGTGTCGAGGGGCGAGGTGCCATGGCATGTGGCGGCGTGTTTCCACCTGTGTGAGGTGGGTCAGTGTGCGAGGAGGGTGGGGGAAAGGGTACCAGAATAGTTCCTTGACCTAGGGGAGGTGAGGGGAGAAGAAAAAGAGAGAAAGGGGTGGACCTTGGGCTGGACGTCCTTGATGCCCTCGACGGGGACCCAGCGGGTGCACTTGTGGCACTTTGCCTCGCAGATGGAGGTGCGCTCATATTTGGCAGGGTTTGTGCGGGGGGTTGTGCAGAAAGCAAGGGGTGGGGAGAAGGGCCATTGGGTGGTGGCGGAAATGCCGTGGTAGTACTGCATGTGGTAGCTGGGGGGTGTCAGTGGGTGAGGAGGATAGTGACAGGTACTCTGGGCAGGGATGAGACGAGGACAGGGGAGAAGGGTGGGATGCACGACTTGAATGCGCTAAACTTCATGGTGAGCCAGATGCGGCGAGAGGTGCTGCCACGTGCGCGGGGCTGATGCAGATGGGACAGAGGCCATGTTTGGCAGGGCCCTTGCCGCGGACAAAGTGAGGCGTGTAGAGGTCGAGCGGGGAGCACGGGGGGTTGTAGGTGCCGCCGGGGTGGGAGGGGTTGAAGAGGGTGAGCGGGGAGCTGTGGGGGGTCAGCAAGAGAAGACGGGAATGCAGGGACGCACTCGGTGGCAGAGGGCGCGTAGAAGGAGCTGACGGGGAAGCGGTGGTAGAGCAGCAGGAAGAGCAGGGACTGCAGGAATGGAAAGGTGCGCGTTGTGAAGAGGGCTGAGTCGGGTGACGGTGGGGGCACGGCCAGACGCGACGATTGCAGGGCGTGGCGCGGCAGGGTGTCTGCAAGCGGTGTCAGTGGGGATGGGGCGCAGGCGGGCCATGACAACGCGCGCATGATGGGCGACTCAGGCTTGACTGGCAGCGGCAGCGGCGGGCGTGGAAAGGGGTCGGCAGCGGCAAATGAGGGCGGCGAGAGGACAGCTGTGGATGCCAGGTACAACGGCGGCATCGGCGGGGATGTGCAGAGGAAGACATCCATGCATGTGGCTGTGACGCGCGCAACTGTGACCAGGCCTGTTGTGGCTGTGCAATCCTCACCCACGATGGACGGCTGGCACAAACTCTCGTCAAGCCTCAGCAACATCAACTTTGCGCAGGCCGGCTCAAAGATCTCCAAGGGCTTCAACTCGAGCGTCCAGGCGACCAAGGAGCGCCTCAGGCAGGTCGCGCCCGACGAGATCACAGAGCTGCCCCAAGGTTGGTCTGCGCCCCTGCACACACTCTCGCTCACTGTCTGCAGAGTACAAGGACCTTGAGGCCCACGTCGACGCCCTCCACACGGCCTACCTCACTCTTCTCAAGTAAGCTTGCTGTTGCCGCGCTGACCCCCCTCATGCCCCGCAGGATCACCAAAGTCTACAAGCATGAGTCCTACGACTACCTCACGCATGTCCAGGAGTCCATCCATGAGCTCTCCTCCTTCCTCTCCTACAACATCTCCTCCTTTGCTGCCACCAACCTCAAGGGCACCAACCTCCCCATCTCTGCGTCCCCCGCCGCGCCCCCGCCCACCCAGCACAAGACCCTCCCCCACACCCTCCTCCGCGCCGCCACCACCACCAGCAACGCCGTCCAGGCCACCGCCCCCGGCCCTGACGACGCCCTTGCCAAGGCCCTTGCCCTCTACGCCGCTGCCTACAAGAGGGTTGCCCTCGCCCGCCTCGACCACAACACCGCCGTCCAGCTCAACTTTCTCCACCCCTGGCAGACCACCCTCAACACCAGCATCACCATCGCCATCAAGGCCAGGCAGGCCATCAGAGTCAGCAGGCTCGAGCTCGATGCCGCAAAGCAGACATCCGTCGTCCCTTTTCTTGTCGTCCTCACCTCCGCTCATCACTCCCAACAACAGCCTCAAGAATGCTAGTCCCACTAAACAGGAGCACACCAGGCTCAAGGTCGAGAATGCCGAGGACAATCTCATGCAAAAGACAGAGGTCACCATCACTCTCATGAAGACCGTCTTGGAGAATGTGCGCATGCCGTACAATGTGTTACACTCGTACTCACTTCCTTGCAGCCCGAACCAATCAAGAACCTCAACGAGCTCACCAAGGCCCAGCTTCTCTACTTTTCCACTGCCGCAGAGGCCCTCTCCACCGTCCAAGGCGAGATTGATGAGCTCAGCGTTGCTGCAGAGGGACAGTACAGGTCCATCCAGTCTCCATCCTTCTCCAACACCCCTCATTCACGCTGCCTAGAAAGTCCCGCGACCACTGAGGTGCCTCTCTAGTTGCAGTTGTTAGACTTGTTGTGTACCAATACAACGTACTTTCTCTTGGTATAGAATGTATCGCATGGTCCTCTGACGGCTATGCGGTGTGAGAGCTACATTTTGTTCGGGATCTGTCTCGTCATACTCCTCAGCACAAATCTAATCTAGAGTTAGGGAGCCAAATGATCACAAATGCACATTCTTTCTCATAATTCCATCACAATGCCAATCTTTCAGCTCAAATACACCAGCACAGAGCTGACCACGATGCCTAATTTTGAGATCCTGTATGATAACATCTGCATAGGGTCCACCATTTCCATCCATCTGTCACAGGTCAGTGTTGAGATTTTTCTATGACTACACAGAATTAACAAGCTTCAGGCGCGCGAGTCTTTGTCTTGTGTCATCAAACTGGAGCACAACGACAACCAACCGATCCTCAACCAGACACAGGAACTCATCGTTGTTGATGAACCCCCCTCGACGACGCCGTCCAACCAATCAAGAGTCAACCAGACATGCACAACAACGCTGTCCCAGGTAGTTGCGCAGCGCTTGGGCCGCACAAAATCTCGATCTGCTCGTTACCAACCGTATAGCATTCCGCGCGCTGTCCACGGCCGGCGAATTCGAATTTGAGAGGCTTGTAGATCGGATTGATTTTGGTGATTTTCCTTGTAAGTCGATGCCCTGTCTGTCCTGCTGATTTAGCCCTCATTTTTCTTGACTTCAGCTGTTGTTCATCTGTTTCTTGGAGTTTGTTGGGAGTCTATAATTTTGTACACTATGTTACCAACTCAGTAGTACGTATTAAGCGTCTTGATGAGCGAATCGACGGTCGCGCGCTGAGCGACGCGACACGTGTTTCTGTATATTGTTTCTATATAATATTATTACATTTTTTTATTGCGTGTTTCTTGAGAAATATCATACGTTATGCCGACACGTGTTTCTCGAGAAGAATACAGAGTATTTCTCGAGATACAAACTAAGAACAGGACAAAGGTTTTTTGAGAAACACGTGCTAAAACATATCACGTGTTTCTCAAGAAAATCATCGAGAACATTTCAAATATTTTGAGGATTGTTTCTTCGGAAAAAACACGGAAAAATTTATCATTCTACGAAAGAAACATTAAGATAATATTTAATATATTTATTGAAATTTTCTGACACAAAATTTAGCATGTTTCTTGAGAAAAAGGTGTCAGAAATTGAAAAACATATTTCTGACACCTTTTTCTCAGGAAACACGCTACATTTCCTGAAGTGATTGTCATCAGGCAAGATGATTGTCAGGACATGCATAACAATGGGTAATGGATTCATGACTGAGCAACTGTGGAACATACTTAATGAAGTCATTGAGACAGGATATGAACAATAATATGCTGCATAATTTTGACATGGAAATCAATCTTGCCATGCTTCATGGAGGCAGGACATATATCATCTACCATTGTAGCTATAAACTGCTGATTTTTCTTCCCGCGCGCAAGCGCGCACATGTAAATATATGTCCTTTTTGTCCTCTCTACTTACAATACAGAGTTTCATTGTTCTTTGATTATAATGGTGTATTCGGCTAGAATATAGGTATCACTTGTTATTACCTATATATAACATTTTTTCCGACATTTTCCAGTGAATTTTGAGGGGGCATGCGAGCTCATCGTGTGCAACGATGAGGAAAGGGCGGGATCAATGAGCGGCGTTATCTCCGAGCAGCGCCAACACAACGGCGGAGATATGTCAGCGGACAGCGTTGCCGGCACCCTTGACAACGTGCCTGATGGCTGAGGCACCACCGGCAATGAGCTCTGATGGTAATCGGTCGATGGTCTCAAGAGCCAAGTCAAACATTAGAGTAACATTAATGACATCCTTCCAGACCTGTCACTTCGGATCTCACGTTACATACAGATCTTGGCAGATAGCATACCTGATGGTGCAATGACATCCAACAACAAGCAGGGAGATTTGGCAGAGAGATCGGCCTCAGAAGATAGGATGGAAAGGATATGGAGGCCAGTTATTTTTACTGATGAGGGAGCGGTGGTCCCAATGATCTTATGATTGGAGACACCTGAGCAATTTCACGCAAAATAACTGCAAATTAGTGCAAATTAGCCTAATGTCACAAAGTGAAATAGCCTTGGTAACATGGCTGTGAATTAAGCCAGTAAAATAGGGCCTGAGACATGACGGAGCAAATTTGCTGATCAAATTAGAGCCCAGACGTATTTCCGCCACTCTACGTTCCTTTGAGATCTATATTTGTCAGACATGACTTCACGTGACAGGGAGCGCCAAAAAAATAAGTACACCTCTAGAGGTCAAAATTTGCTGTTTCAACCTGTCTTCTTGTCTAGCAGAAATACAGATCAGTAGTTTCCTAATGGAGCACGATCGCGCCCTTGACCGCTGGCATCAAGACGCCCATTCGGCTATGAAATACGCTATCAGCCAGATAAAGATCTCAAAGATCTCCCGCTGCGTTTTCCATGGCCGTTAACAGTCGATGAATCGGAATTCTCCGCTTCTATAAGAAATAATAATTGCCCAAATCTTCTCTTTAGTCAAACGACGACATGGATCTCAAATATGAACCTTCGACTACAGGCGTTTTCCATTACTATCTTCCTCCTTTGGATGGTTCTCGTCCTTACAAAAACATCAACGATAGGTCTGCATCATGTCTAGATCATTTGCAGCGGCTGACACTATGCTAGGAATGACAAGAATTATATTCGAGATACCCATGAGGTTGTGGTCGAGAACATCCGCGGCAATGAATCTGAATTCACCCTGGATGTCTCTGGCTTCCAATATTACACACACAATAGTAGATGCAAAAGCTTCAACACTGATGCTGAAGTCAGGGAGAATTACTACCCTGAGTCCATCGATGTTATTAAACGGCTTACGGGGGCTTCCAAGGTCATTCTTTTTGACCACAGTAGGCAACCTTTGGTGCCTTCCCAAATTTCGAGAAATGGCTGATTTTGATCCAAGCTATTCGTCGTCATCGTCCTGAGGATCACGAAGAGTCTCCAGAGAAGCGCCAGGTAAGAGAGCTCAGCTCGTATCACTGAAATTGTCGATTTTTCTCATGTCCTGTGTAGCCAGGTAACCCCTTTCGTCATTTCGTCTTTCCTTCTCTGATCACTGATTTCTCCGCTCAGTGGTCAACGTCCACGTTGATCAGGTGGGAACGCAGTTCTATACACTTTGTTGCCAGTAACTAACAAGAAACCAGACCCCAGATTCTGCTGTTGCACGTGTATACAGACACATCCCCGAAGAAGCAGATCAGCTTCTTAAGCATCGCTTTCAGATTCTTAACCTTTGGCGTCCCATTTCGCATGATACTTTTGATTTTCCACTAGGATTCATTGATACACGCACTATGAACAATAGTGATCTCATGCCAATGACCCTCAAGTTTCCTGGGGGTCCAGGAGAAACTTATGGTGTTAAATACAATCCAGCCCATAAGTGGATTTACTTAAGGGGCATGGCTACTGACGAGATCGTTCTTTTCAAATGGTGCGTACTATGACTCGAGTGGGACTCTTGCTTTCTGAAGGTCAAATTCAGTTACGACACTCTCCAGGACAACAACATTTGCACGTTCAATGCGCACTCTGCTTTTGTTGATCCTTCCGCTCCTCGAGATTCCCCTCTTCGTGAATCGATTGAACTTCGCGCATTGGTATTCTACGTTTAATCCATTTAGGATATCACCACTGTGCGGTATAGTTGTATGCCATTTGAGCTGTGGTCCCTATCATGTACATCTCTAAACTGTAGTTGTTCAACCCGGAAAGCTTGAATATAACGAACGATTCTTCCGTATTTGCCCGGTCGCGTCAAGTTTGAAACAAGTCATGTGGAACTTTGACAATACCAGTTCTCAAAGTTCGAAGGGAACCTAGTCAGAACTGGGCAACATCATATTTGTCAGATAACGGAATTTGATTTGGAGATAGATAACCAAGCCAACATAAGAATGAGATTCTTAGCAGCCTGTTATTGTCCGAGTCTATCTCTTTCGAAGAAGGTCACACAAAATCTTCTGACCATGCGGACAGTATCTCTGGTCTTATTACAGCGCGAGTGTGCTCCGATCATTTTGAATGGGTCATCATCGTTGAACCGGATATATGGCTTAATTCTAGCCAAGGCTGGCTCTCGCATGCTTGGATGCAGAAACTTCCGCGTTCTCGGGTGATACAATATAATCAAAATCAATGTCAGTGATAACTACTCTTTGACCGCACGCTTATTTCGCCCCTGGACGGAAACAGCTACGCAAGTTTTGAACTACCTGGCCTTGTGCAGACTTTTCCCGGAATTTGATGCAGAGTCTCTGATCTTCGGTCAGTGTCTGTTCGATGTTAGGAGGGTGATCTCTTCGACTCACAATCTGCACGTAGTGTACTTCCTGTCGAGGTGAGAACTGCCTTTGGTGGTTGTCTTCCTTTAGCTCCACCAGAATACGAGGGTGTATTACCTAAAACTGTTTATGGATCGCGGTGCGGTTTTGAGACACTCCTACGTCGTCTCGTCCTTGAAGAGGGTCGTTACCCCAAGATCAAGCAATTCACTGGCCTAGTAACTGGGATACGTTCCGATCCCACTGATCCTTCGAGGATTTCAGAGGTCTTCGTCTGCTTCGAACCCGAAAATGTCGTAGATATATATGCGTCCTTCGTCGTTGGTGAATATACGAATTTAGAAGCCCGTGTACTCATAATATCTCATAGATTTGTAGATTGTAGTGGTACTTCCCATCTAGGCCTCTTGTGGCTGAAAGATGCCGGTTATGAAATTCCTGTCATATCTCACAGTGAACGCACATCCGACAACATCAGGATTCAATACGATCAGAAACTCAAAGTTGTGACTCCTAAATTCAAGATATCTACTTCTTTAGGCGAACGGCTTCCAATTCCAGGCGGCTTTCAAAACACCGCAACTATATACAACTGTCTCGCGGACTGGACACTCGATAGTCAAAATATATATGCTCAGAGAGTGGACGGAGACTTTGGTAAGCGGTATCATTGATTGGATCTCATACTGTTGAGTGGATGGTAAATGCAAGTCTTGCTCAATCTTGAGATGTTGAAGACCTAAGTTGAATCTATCTTGACCTTTTAATATGAAGAGACCTGAAAATAAACCTACCATTCCATCCTGTACCCTCAGGATATGTTGCTTCTTTCAGAGTATCAATGTAGGTTTGAACATGCAAGCGATTGGCCAGAGACACATGAAGATCAGTAAGAGTTGGGAGAAGAACATCAGGAAATCTGGAGCTGAGATAAGTCCTGAGGATAGGGTACCGCATAAAACGTCAAGCCGTCAAGTCAGGTAAATCATCTGCCATACTGCCAAGGACCTGAAAAAGGGCTTTCTTGATGTGAGAGGGGGTCTTAGTTGGCAAGGGTATGTGGTGATGATGGATGCCCTTGAGGGTCACTAGAGTATATGAACAGCTAGAGCAATATTCCAAAATAGGCTCAAAACATCATATTTTCACATCACAGGCAAGCTTGACTAGCTCTGGCCTGTAAAGGACTCCATGAGTATCACGATGTTCCACAGCTTGAAAAAAAAAATTAGTTTTTCACTGTTATCGCTTGACAATCAGTAAACATATGCTTACAGCAATGTGTCCTTTGGGATGAGATATTGGCAGTATTCCTGCACTCGGCCCAAGGACCATATCCCAATGTTAGAGCACGGTTTTCGATTCTATCCATTTCTTCTGTGTCTTCATTCAGGTATGCTTCCAAGTAATCAAAGTCAAAAGATCCGTCTAGATGATATATGTAGTGATCTCTAGAAGAATTAGAATAATGCTCGCAACTGAGAATTGGGAGATCAGTTGATATTAGTAGTATTTCTGAAGAATGAGTAATCACAGAATGTAGGATTCTCCTTGTTGGTCAAACTCTGGGAGTAGTTGCCCTTTGCAAGTTTCCAATGGTGGTGAGTAGCCTTGCGTCATCTTCAAGTGACGCTGTCTGGCCTCCTGCTGCAGATTCTGCTCTGCTAATGTCAGGTATGTTTGTTCCTACAGTAAGGCATTACATCCAAGCCTCCTGTAAGCTGAGATTAAGGCAGCCATCTTCTCAAAAATCTCTCAAGATGGAGATGAACTAGAGATACAATGATCTATATCTTGCTGAAGTCGTTCTAGGATCTGAGTCCTTGTTGCCAGTGTATGTGATGCCAATGCCCAAGTCATATCAACATTTGGGCATACTTTAGCACCTTGACCTATAAGATTATGATGCATTTGTAAATTAACATCACTCTTACTTTTAATGATTATAAGCACATACAGGTCCAATGCTCTTTAAAGCATGGTACAAGTGACTTGGAGTGATCTTTCAACAAGTGGCAAGTGACAGTTTTGCCTTCTTTGCTTTGTCCTTTAGGGGCACCAAGAGAATAAACAAAACTCCTCCAAGGTTTCTTCCAGTTTTGTGGATCTTGTCGAAAGAGATAGCCAATAGTGTCCTCTGATGATTCTGGATATTCAACTTAGGCTTGAATATCATCATAAATGTAGAGGCGTGAGAGTTGAGTTTGTCAATTTAGTGATATATCATTGTGTATGATTGGAGCTACATGCTGAGGAGAAGAGGCTCTAGACAAGATACCTGAACATTGTAATGGGGTAGAAGGCAGACTATTGGCAGGGCTAGAGGATAGACTATTTGTGCCACAAAGCAATTGAGATATAGGTGATACAGGTCTCACAAGATGCACCTTCACATGAGAAATAACTGACATAAGAGCATTAGATATTTCAACTGGAGCTGATAGAGTGGCAGGTAAAGGTTCTTGAAGTAATGATCCCAATTCTTGGAGGCAAGGGGCAATGTTGACTGTAACCCCAAAATGGTCTGAAGAAGTATATCCAGATATTCCAGAACTTATCTCTGGATTGAGGAGGTCTGTCAGGGATAGAGGATGCATATCAGTCAACAAAAATGAAAGTAAAACTCAATGCTATTGAAAGTGCTACAATGCTACCAACCAGGGGAAGACATGGAGATGTAAAGTCTTTTGGTTGAGGGATTTATTAATGATTGACAGTGAATTATAGAGAGCAAGAAGCCTGGAAGTGAGGGTACAACATGACATGACATTATGTTGACAGAGAATCCAGAAGATAATGCAATTCATTTATCCTGTCCGCCACAACCGGCAAGTGCGCCGCCGGCCATCAACATATCTCGGAGCATATATTAGACAGAAAGTCACATGGGGGGTCAGCACTCCATTTTTCAAAAATCTTCCGTGTCTGTTTGAACCTTATCTGTTTATCTTTGCTTGCCTCTACCAGATCGATCTGGTTCATCTCGGAGCATATATTAGACCGAAAGTCACATGGGGAGTCAGCACTCCATTTTTTCAAAACACTTCGGTGTCTGTTTGAACCTTATCTGTGTATCTTTGCTTGCCTCTACCAGATCTGGTTCATCTCGGAGCATATATTAGACCGAAAGTCACATGGGGTCAGCACTCCATTTTTCAAAAAAATTTCCGTGTCTATTTGAACCTTATCTGTTTATCTTTGCTTGCCTCTACCAGATCTGGTTCATCTGGTTGCTTCGGACTGTCAAATTAGCTGTCGGTGTATATGAACAGGTTCTTTTGATAGGACCGAGTGGGCCAATCGACCGTAGACTCTAATTCCAGTTCAGCGGAGTTCAAGTTCCAGTTTTAGCATTGCAAATCGATTGCGAAAGGAGACCCCAAGCTGGAGCAATCATAGACCCGTGGTAACAGATCAATGTCGGAAGTCGGGGAAATTCGAGGCCTGCCCTGATGAACAGCACATGTGCGATCAGCTTTTGCAGTTGGAAGGTCTGATTCATCTAATATGAGTAAACACGGGAGTACATCGTCTAAAGCGGAAGAAATAAACTCAATGCCAACAGAACGTGATGCAACAGAACGTGATCTCAGAGCAGTCCTATGTATCAAGACGCTTGTTCTATGTATCAAAATGCTTCACAAATCGTCCCACGCGATGCCAAAATAGGTGATCATCTGGCTGTTGGGGTGGTGCAAGTGTGACATTGTAATGGCTCTCAATGAAACAAATCTGATACAAACTGTAGACCTTCTTGGTGGCTCTGTCATAGCATCAGTAGGCTTTTGAGTCTGTGTCATAACCAATCAGTATGCATTCAATCCAACATTCATATATCTTTGGATTGTGCCAATTTTGGATGAGCACAAAGACGTGGCAGCCAATTTCTCTTATATATGAGTAATTTGGTTTCCTTTCATAACAAAGTTCATCTGGTGTGACATTGCGGACAGCTGATGTTTTTGTCCTCTCATGAAGATGCACTGCAGTTAAGTAAAACTCATCCCATAAGTTTGGAGGACATTTTGTGGCAAGTCTCATTGTTTGTGCTTTCCCATGAGTGTTCAATGCATCTGTTCTACTCTTCCCATGTGGGCCAATGTATAGGGAGCTCTGACCTCCAGCAGGATCCCTCTTTCTCTGTACCATTCTTTATGCTTATTGCTGTTAAGTTTGCCATCCTATCCTGTTCTCAGTATTTTGAATTTCAGGCTGGATTTGTTTTCACAGGCTAAGATCCATGTTTTCAACTCATTGAATGCATGCATTGTCTTTTGATCTTAAGGGAATTGACCAAGGTTTATTAGTGTAGTCATCCATGACATTCATAACATAGTTATTGCCTGTCCAAAAAGTCACAGCTGTCTGTCCCACAAGATCCACCTTATCCAATTTTCTTGCAGCTCTGTGGCCATCCCATTCCTCCCTTTCCTTTGGAACTGGTGTCCTTGTCTGTTTGCCAAGGATACAATGGTCACAAATTGGAGGTTTTGTGGAGAAGGAGGGGGGCATACCTTCAATCATTCTGGCATGTGCCATCTGGATGATGGATTGGTAGTTTGCGCGTCCCAGCCTGAGATGCCAGGTCTGAATATCAGGTGATGTGTGGACTGCAAGGGCATAATTGGAAGTGATGTTGAGGGCATATAGATTGTGTGTTGGAAGGAAAGTTCTAGTTGTGATGGGTCTCTTGTTGTTCTTAACAGTCAGGGTTGCTCCTGTGTTGTCAAACATAGTTACAATCCCAAATCTTTGTGCCAGGTTGCCTATGGTAGCTTTACTGTTGACTTAGGGTCTGTGGTCTGTAGGCATACAGTTCCAATGCCTGTTGCTACAATTGCTGATCCCCCTACTCTACAAATGGGTTTCTCACTGATTGTTTGGTTGGATATGAAGTCAGTCATGTCTGGTGATATGTGTACTGTAGTGCTGGAATCCAGGATGAATGGTTTTTGGGTTTTATTTTCATGAGATAGGGCAATCTCCTGGCATTGGTTGATTTTGTTGTGTGAGCAGTTTATGCTGATTTCTGGCTCCTCCTTGAATGCAACCCACACATCTATTTCTAGCTCTGCCTCTGTTATTTGGTCAGTAGCCAAGGATTGACTCTCCAAGATGTGGCTCTGATCCTTCTTTACCAGGTGGAGGCTTTGATGCACATTGGAGGTATTCCAACAAATTGTTTCCATGCATTGTGAAGAGCATCTTAAAAATGAAGTCAGTTTCATTTTGGAGTTTGTAGGTACATGAAGAGCAAGTGTTCTTCAGGCACCACTTGGGTAAGTTGTGCTCAAGAGCAGCATCAACTTGACTGGTCATTCTAGTGAGAATATCCAAATACAATGCTCTTGGATGCAATCTACTCAAGTGGTGCCTGAAGAATACCTGCCCTGAATGTACATAAATGGAAAACTATTGAGCAAAGTATTGGCAGAAGGGGATCTGGTGAAGATTGCAAAGGCTCTTCACAAAGGGCTCAATAGTGAGGTGGGGGCTTTGTAAATGAGTAATATGGTACAATTCTATAACATAAATGTAGAAGGCTAGAATAGGTTTCAATGGAGTGGAGGGAACAAGGCTATGGCAAAGTAGCTAGTATGTTGGCACTGGTTCTCAGGAGGTGTAAGACAAATGAAAAGACCTATGTTTGAGAACAATCAGCTGGAATCATAAAAAAGGCATGAGACACATACCAAAGGCATGGGGCACATACAAAAAGCATCCATGACCTGTAATTTTGATGTACCCTCAACAAGACCTTCCTGTGGAGACATAGGCTTTGTTTCATATGCATTGTCTTCCATGCATGCCACCCAATCTATATAAGCATTTACAATGCCATTGATTTGAAGTTGAAATGCTTCTATGTGATTTTGTACATGATCTTGATGGGTGTGCTCATCCTTTTAATATAGTCATAAAGTTAACTATGCATCTAATTCAAAAGACCAAGGCAGGATTTGCCAAACATCATCATGCATTAAATTGGCCACAATATGTTAAAATTTGCCTCCTGCATGACTGAGATCATGAGCAGAGGCACCATCTGGCACATCATCCAGATCATTCTCTTGAAAAGCATTGGGAGGAGGTGGAAAGGCAAGGTGCACTCCACAGTGTAGACCTGACAAATCAAGCCACCACAGACAACAAGCAAGAGTCAAAGGTCCCAGTCAAGTAGTCCTAGCTAACCAGATTTCCAAGCAGGCAGCTCAAAGTTGGGCAAGGGAAAAGTGCAGTGAGCTGAGCCAGGAGCAATGCTGGAGGAGCTTATGGTTGGATCAATGGATAGACCTGGTAAACATTGCTATTGTTTGGTCTGAGGATATTATATCCTGCAGACCATCCTATATACCACATTGCTAAGAATGATGACTAACATTATACTACTTCATCAATTTGCAGTATGGATGGAAGAATAACTCTATACTGAATAATGTCCAAGGATGTTATTCATTGAAAGCAGCCAATGGGAAGAGAGGGTGTAGGACATGACAGGTGGTATGTCAGATGAGTAAGCATGGTGCAAGAGCAATCAGAAGAACAATCAGACTCACCTTGTTTTTTAAGTTGATGGTCAGCATTTGCTCTAACAATGGATTTTTGAATTTTCCTGCTTTCCAGGAGGGCCTCTGAGAGTATTTGACCTTTTGAAGAAGACTTTGTTGAGAGCACATGAAGCTTTTTGGAGTTTGACATAGCACAATCTTGTCTCATTACCTTTACCATCAATGTTGGAAGACCAAGTCAACAAACATATGATCCAATCCAAATCAGAAACTCCACACTTCCACACCAGTCAAATTTCACAGAAACAGGTCAAGCAGACTACACAAGGTACAAGAAACTGTGCATCAGTATGTACACATTTCAGTTTCCAGAGGCTCTGGAAGACAACTAAGCTAAGGACTCCATGACTAAACCAGGTCTGAGTCTTTATGCTAACTGCCTTCAAGTTTCTGTTGCAACATGATTGAACAATTGACCTGTAGCTGATACAGTGTTTATACAGTGACAAAGGTTCATTTGAAATATGTGCCATATATGATTGATTTTCTGAAAAATTGCCATTATGCAAATTGAAGGGCATAAAACAGCTTTCTAGACTTGCTCTAGAACTCAGTTCTCTCCATAGAGTATTTCATTCATTGTAGTGCCCAATTTTAATTAAGAAAATGCCATCATACAATCTCTTCAAAGAGCAAACTATAAGGATGATGCATACTTGACATCCCTGCCTTTGGATAGCAGCACTACACTATTTTGGAGCTCACTCACCAGCACCAACCAAACCTATGACTGGACTTCAGAGTACCTCCATGAAAATCACAAAAATGCATGTGTTCATGCTAAGCAAGCCAAATTACAGGCAGATGAAGCAAAAAAACATGAGCTTGGCCATCATCCACCATGCCCCAAAGTTATAGCAACTCATTCAACCAATTCAATTCCAATTGAAGGAGACTTTATCTTGGATATACTCCATCATAAAAGTTCTGGATTTACTGCCAATACTAGACACCCTGCCTCATGCAAAGGCAGCTACATCAAATTGCTTGAAGAACTACTCATGGAAGGTTATTGGTCTGTTGAGTGGGATGGTATGTTATGTTGTTGTTTTTTTTTCAAAAAGAATACATTGGGTTTCATGTATGTTGTAGAGCTTGTGGGCCAATAATATGCAGCAATGGCTGAATCTTTGCAGTTCTGACAGGTCAACCTGATTCAAAGACAGGATAAGCATGTTACCTGGCCTATAAGGCAATTATGCAGTAAGGGCACAGTGTTCATTTTGCTGATGAAGAAATGAATCTGTCAAGGCCACTTCTCTGCTGTGACTGTAGGTGTGACAATGGGTTTTGGGGCTACTTATCCCACAAATCTCAACCACAAAGGGTCTTGTGCTGCAATGCTCACCTACCTCCTTGAAAACTTTTGCATATACAAAGACTGGCTCATCTTGCAAATGGTGAGATACCACCTTTATGCTCTCTATCTGATATATGAACTATTGCAGGTGCCTCAATCTCATAGCACCCAAACTCAACAAGCACTACCATGACCACCTCAATCCTCTTTTTGATGCCCTGACCTACCTTTGTCATATCTTTACAAAGAGGGTTTATGACAGAAGCATCCTTTGCAAAGGCTCATCATAATTGTATGAACCATGCTATTGGATGGTGTGCCATCCAAGCCCTTGGTACTTTCAATCCCAAGAGCAGCCATTTTGTCTTTTCTAACCTGAAACTTGTCATTGAATTCCAACCTGCAGTTATCATTCTACTGCCATCAGCCATGCTAACTCAGGCAAACCTCCCTGTTGCTGAGGAGAAAGTCAGGTGTCATTCATGCAGTATGGCCACAAGAGGACTCTTTTGATATGTTGTCAACAGATATTGCACTGAGCTTAAATTTAAGGAAGTGGATCCCACAGAGTAAGGAAGGATCAAGCAGTATCATTGATTTTTTGACAAGAATGTTGTCTCTGTAGATCATACTTATAGCACACTTTTCTCATTCTCAATATACATTCCTTTCTGCACTGAGATCATGAACACAGGTTTTATTGATAAGAAGATACAGGGCAACAAGTTATATGCATACCAGTAAATATTTGATGGATTCAGAACTTGAATGGCACTACCTTTCACACCATGTAAGACTTCACAAATTAATCATTTTCCACCTCCTGGGTTGAAGCCTTGTGCATGACAGGATCAAGATCACAGCCCATAGCTTTTGCAGTGGCAGAACTATTCATCATCATTCAATTGATATAGTGTAGGAATAAGGCATCAAAGCCTGTTAGATACCAAGGTGAAGATCTTTAATGACAACTCTTCTACACATTTAATTCTTGTTGCAAGAACTGTAAATTGGATTTGCTATAATCTACAAAATTTCCAGAATTTTGAAGGATTTTGAGGGAGATGTCATTCATGCTCATCATAGAGACAACAAGCACAAAGGTTCTGGCATCAGGTGATCACAGTGCCAAGGTGACAGTGTCCATTGAGCATCTTGTTAATGATGGGATTAGGTCAGAAGGGACCATATCAGAGACCCAGAGAAGCTGTGTTGGTGATGCAGCATATTTTTTCTGCTTTTTTGAGCTATATTTGAGCTCATCATGGAATATGATGAGCAGTAGGCAGGTGGCATTCTGAGGGATGCTAACAGTGCCACTGGCTTCTTCCAGGATTTGGTACAATTTTTCCTTATAGTTCACATATTTATATGGGTATTATCAATATCACAGAGAACTAACAGTATTGACTCTAACTAGAGGTGTAGGTGCCCCCCTTCCTCCTCTGCTTATGAAAGGAGTTAGGTGGGACATGCAGGTGCCCAATCAATAATAATTTTAGATGACAGTCCATTCTCAAAATACCAGTCCCAAAAGGAAATCTGAGAAAATTCCTCTTCTGTTTGGTTAACTCCTTGATTAAAAATATCTGACAGCAGAGGTGGCAGTTGAGTTAGTCTCAATTTGACTCCTTTTTGTAAAACTCACCAGGACTCTCTCTTCATTGTTGACTGTCCCAAGCTTTCTCATCACAATTTTTGGTCCATAACACAAACACTACATGAACCTGATCACTTATTAATTGCATTATGATAATTTCTCAATCTCATTATAAATATGTTTCTGATGTTCTTTCTTTCCTTCATAACTCTTCTATTGGTCAAAAAACTGTGCATAGAAGTTTTATGATGTTCAGCTGTGCTGAGTTGATCAATAGCCTTAAAATTCTTACTGAATCCCTTCCCAATTCCATTCCATGCTTTCTACAAGTTCCTATTTCTGGATAATTAACAGTGACTGGCAAGAATCAACTATTCTTTTCTTGGTGCCACAATCATTGCCTTATACCTTCCAGCAAGCCCAATGACCAGCTTACTCTCAAGACTACTTATGCTCACTTTTGGTATTTGTCAATGTTGTCTTGGTAGTGGTCATTTCTTTGGGCACCACTTTCTCCAGTGTCAGGGGACAAGGTCTTCAGACCAAGTCCCACCCTATCTTGGGCTTGGTCTGATAATTGCCCATTACCTTAGCTGATCTGAAAGCTCCCTCCAGATGAGTAATGATTGGATGTTACTTCCTTTTATATCATTGTTATGTCATACATCATTACATAATGGCACCTACTTAGTTATATAGCATTAGCAACATGGCCTGCCCAATGTAGTATATAGGCAGTCTGCCAAATAGATTACCTAACAATAGCAGTGACTTCCTGGCCTACTCATTAGTCTGACTGTAAGTGATTCTAGCAAAGTACTTTGCTTGACTTGCTGCAGCCAACTCTCTGCCAAAAAATGTTTCTAACTAATGTTAATCAAGAAATATGAGAATTTTTCTTGAGATACAGTGAAAAGTTACAGAATAAGAGTTCCTGAAGAATCACATAAAGATATATGAAATGTTCTTCCTGAGTTAAAAGTGAGAAACATGTTCAGAGAAAAATCATTTTATTGACTCAAGATACACTATATCAACAGGAATCATTTTATTCAACTGTTTTAAATTTATAGAATAATCTCTACTTGGGAAAAAGATATTAGAAATCATGTAACATGTCTCTAATTGATGTTTCCCAAGAAACTTACAAGATTTCCTGAAGTGTGTGCTGAACTAATCACATGCTCTTCAAACATCTGGTAATGTTCTTTGGCCTCACCAACAGCCCTGCCACCTTCCAGATGACAATGAATGACATCTTTTGCAATCTGTTTGTAGAAGGTGTGGTCTATGTCTACCTCAATGAGATTTTCATGCCCTAGAGGAGCATCATTAGATTACACACATTGTCTTGAGATGCCTCTGCATGTTGATAATGAGAAGTAGGGGTTTGAACAGACCGACAACAACCATGCTGACAATGTTACTGGATTCTCGAATATCGACTTGTACTTTCAACCAAATCCCTTTAAGCTGGAGCAGGATTGTGAGTTAAGAATCACAGTTTCACCTGTGCAAACTAGTATAGAATGCATTATTGGTATTGGACTCATTCAACATCGATTGAATCAAGTGCATTACGAAAGTCCGTGATGATATCATCAATAGCCTCAATTCCCACAGAAACCTTGATATGTTGTCACAAAAGAGTCAAGAAGAGAACAAAGTATCACTCACCCGAATCATAGCATCAATTGTAGCGGAATCGTTATGGGAATCATTCAAAGTCCTACCCTGAGTAGTTCTTACAGGGCGAATAACCAACGTCCTCGTATCTCCCAAGTTAGCTAGATGGCTTGCGAGCCGCAAACTGTGTAGAACTTTGTCGGCAGCCGCAGATCCGCCTTTGATTGCAAAAGTCAAGACCCCACCATATAAACCTCTTTTCAGATATGCTGAAGCAAGAGCGTGTGATTCGTGCGTTTCAAGGCCTAGATAAGAAACCCAAGAGACTTTTTCTTCTCTTTCAAGCCATCTAATGATTGACGTTGTGGAAAGTGCACGAATTGTCCTCAGAAGACTCACTTTGCCAAAGCATGAGCATTCATGCAATGCCTGTCCGCACGAAGACTGAGGGTCTCTAAGCCTTGTAACATCAGGATCGCTGAAAACAATCCAATTGTGGTCCCAAAGTCATGCTGAATCTGTACTCTTACACGATCAGATGAACAAGGGATAGAATATGGCAGGACCCACATCCTCACGAATTTTTGCAGAAAAAGCCTTGCGACCGAAAACATCTACAAAAGCAGCCCGACCATATCTTGCCGTCGTCAAAGCAGGGAATTTGCCCGAGTGGCGCCAGTTGAAATTGCCTTTGACTTCGGTCAAGTCAGTTGGTGAGCCGGGAAATTCTCTCACCAGAATCAACAACGACACCACCTAAGGCGACTCCGTGTCCACAGATCCACTTAGTCGCACTCTCAACTAAGAGAGCATCGATTATGTAACACAAAATCTGATCACGACTACACTGACCGACGATATCAGCACCATGTTCGATAGGACGTATAATGTAGCCTGAAAGGGAGAATTTAAGGCTAGCTGAGCGAAAGAGATGAACAATAGTATCATACCTCCCATTCCAAGTGTGTTGTCAACGACTAACGGAATTCCAGCATTATGAGCAACCTAGGAACGAGTCGGAGACCTCTACAATGTGAAAGGATGTTACAACGAACCATAGCAAGGTCATTGATGGAGTGAAAGACAAATCTAGGATTGGCAATACTTTCGATGTATATTGCTCTCGTGTTCTCGTCAATGGCCGCTGCATATTCAGTCGGATCCACAGTTGACACGAATCTGACTTCGATTCCGAGGTTCTTGAGCGTAACTAGGTAAGCAAGGATTAGCTCGTTTCCACGGAGTGTAAAAGGAGGTGAACCCACCTGCAAATTGGTTCCATGTCTTGATAACAATAACCTAAGTCAGGGAAAGCAAGTCAAAGGTTTTGCTTACACCTCCATACATATTCGTTCTTTGGTGGAAGGATCTTGAGTTTATGATCATTTGACCAAATACTGGCAACATACGAAGCAATAATATTCATTCCAGAGTGAGCGAGCGCTAAAATAGCTACTAATTGAGCTGCCTGCCCGGAAGCTGTTGCAATTGCAGCAACGCCTCCTTCAAGTGCCGCCATACGGTCCTCAAATAGTTCCTAGAAATTGAGTCCATCAATTAATATTAACCATTTTGAAAGGCATAGTTCAATTCTATACAGCTATGTTCAATAGTTGAGTGTCTGCATTCGTGTTCCGTCTGTGTAAAGATCAATTTCAATTCAATACGAACAAATATTGCGACGGACTTGAGCGAAAAACTGTTTGAGGTATGCTATCATGGGCAGATAATGAGCAAGAATGTCCAAAGAGTTATAAATCACACACAGTGCTATTTATGGTCATAGGGTTGTTTTCAGAGCAACCTCGCAGCATGGCAATGCTGTCAACGTTTTGTCCTGCATGTACTTGAAGTGTGGCGAAGGCAGGTGCCCTGTCACATATAATCTGGTTGAGCGATTGATCAGGGAATCGTTGCAGACACCACTGTACCGCGCACGACTCCCCATCAGGCGATGTAGTAATGAGTGAATAATGAGCTCCCTAACGTTGTGTTGGGATAATTATATGTTACAAGGTAGTAGATCAAACCAAGATCAAACAATTATTGGTTCGTGGGCATTACCATTAAGCCAAAAAGATGTATTATAAGCTGATCATCAAAAGAACAATCTTCAGGTGATCCAATGATCGTAACACAAAAGAACTCAAGGAGGCGAGAATTAATCAAAGTGCCTCATAGGGTTGCCACCCGAGTGAATACTATGCTATATATTTATACCGAGCATTCCTCGGGCTCGACAGGGTTTTAAGCCTTAGTAATGCAACAGGCTAGGAGGCCAGGGCTTGGTTATGGCTAGTTAGATGATCAGGATTTAGTTCCGAATGTGGGGATACCGATGAAGCGAAGCGGGAAGACTAATCCTTGGTAGGGAACCCTGGAACACCGGACTTATCAGGTAGACACAATAGAACGTCAGATGGTGATGGAAGGTGGTGAAAGATCCCTATACTATAGATCAGCGGACCAAGGTTTCAAACAGGACCTGTTCGCGCAGTAGAAGACCAGATGCTGATGGTGATGAAGATATGCTTGTCTCGAGAAACTGTCGAAGTAGAACAGGGCTGGATTATCCTTAGATTTGTGCTCATGTCCATTCGTCAAAGCTGGAGGTTGATTTGAACTTTGACGGAAGACTGATAGGTAAAAAGAGCAAACCACATCCTGCTGTGTGTCCGACATGTAGCCGGAAATAATTATTGGAGACGGCTGTGCGCCAAACAGGTCTATATTTTGGAAAGCAAACCGACAGGGGTGGGAGTTAGAAGGCTCGTTCGAGTCAGCGTGTCAGGCCAAAAAAAAAACTCTCACAATTAGTGCGGCTGGCTTTTCTTCTTCACCGCCGACAAGGTCGATATCTACAATCAGCATCTGACACGTCCTGCCCCTGCGAAAATACAAGCAGTGTGGAAGCATCCTTATAAGGAATCGTAGAAAGATTTCTGAGAAGGGTTCTCTGGATCGTTTCTACTTGGAAGATCTGATTACAGAATTCACTTTGGCAGAAGACGACTGGCAGGGCCGATCAATGTCGAAGCACCAAGAGTACAGGCAATCAGCGCGTTCCTCGGCTGTTCACATGTAGGATAACCAATCTGAAATTTCACAACATACTTGAGAGTGCTTTGTTTGGCAAGAAGTGATGGGTCATCAAAATGATAAAGTTCCTTGGTCAACGAACGTATCACATTTCAGGAAACACGCTAAATATTGTGTCAGAAAAATTCAGTAAATATGTCAAATATTCTCTTAATGTTTCTTTCGTAGAATGATGAATTTTTCCGCGTTTTATCCGAAGAAAAAATACTCAAAATATTTGAAATGTTCTCTTTGATTTTCTTGAGAAACACGTGATGTTTCAGCACGTGTTTCTCAAAAAAACCTTTGTCGTGTTCTTAGTGTTGTATCTCGAGAAACACTCTTTGTTCTTCTTGAGAAACACGTGTCGGTATAACTTACAATACTTTTCAAGAAACATGCAGTAATAAAATGTTATAATAATACACAGAAACAATCTATAGAAACATGTGTTGCATCACTCAGTGCGTGACCATCGATTTGCTCATCAAGACGCTTGATATTGTAGTACTGAGTCAGTAACATATAGTACAAAATTCTAGAACTTCCAAGAAACAGAATGACAACAGCTTAAGTCAAGAAAAATGAGGGCTAAATCAGCAGGACAGACAGGCATTGACTTACAAGGAAAATCACCAAAATCAATCCAATCTACAAGCCTCTCGAATTTGCATTTGCTGGCTGTGGACAGTGCACAGAATGCTATATGGTCAGTAACAAGCAGATCAAGATTTCATGTGGCCAAAGTGCTGCACAACTACCTGGGATGGCATCATTGTGCATGTCTGGTTGATGCTTGATTGGTTGGACAGCATCATCAAGGGGGGTTTGTCAACAACAATGAGTTCCTGTGTCTAGTTGACACTTGGTTGGTCAGCATTGCACTCTAGTTTGGCAACACAAGACAGAGACTTGCAAGCCTGAAGCTTGTAAATACTGTGTAGTCATAGAAAAATCTTAACATTGACCTGTCACAAATGGATGGAAATGGTGGACCCTAGGCAGATGTTATCATACAGGATCTCTAAGTTTGGCATTGTGGTCAGCTCTGTGCTGGTATATTTGAGTTGAAAGGTTGGCATTGTGATGGGATTATGAGAAAGAATGTGCATTTGTGATTGTTTGGACACCCTAACTCTGGATACTGATGAGCAGTAGGGCATTCTCCTCAGAATCAACAACAACACTAATGCTAGCCTGAACCTCTTTGTTCCCTTTCCATTGCCCTGAGCCCACTGCTATTTGTTTTCTCAGACATTCTCTGCACACTGCTCTTGCTGTGAATGCTTGCTTTTCCACTGCCAAACTCTGACCCCAACAACCCCAATCCAGACTAACCATTGATGTCCACAAGATTCTGAAGTAGTAAAAGCCCATACTAACACTAGCACAAACTTCAAGTGGGAGATTATGTATGTTGTTTTCCTCCTTCCCTCTTCCATCTTTCCATTCATGCACCCATGCTCTCTTCAGACTATCCATCAACACAATGGCAAGAAACTTACAATGCAAGTGCATGGGTTTGCACAGATCTCCACTGCAGCAATGGATGGCAAAGATGATGTTGATGCTGCATATACTGCTGCTTTGCCACCATTTTTCCCCATAGATGCATTCTGTAAGGGCAACCTTTGGAGGCTGTGGCTCAATCATACAGCTGGCAAAGGGAAATCCAAAGTCTATTCAGTACTGTACAGTGTCTACTGAGATAACTACTCACCTGGCAAAGGGAAATCCAAAAAGAACAAGTCTGGGGATTCCCTAGGCCAGGTGTGATGCTTCAGAGGCTTCAGAAGCATGAGAAATGTTAGCCCTATAGGTCAATAGTCAGCTCCTACTCGATCACGTGTTATCAGTGTTATGCTTTGCGCTTGTGTCACACTACTCCCTCAGTTGTTTCCTCCATCTTGTGGACGACTCTGAGGGAGTAAGTGTTATTCTTTTGCTACTATACTTAGTTCTACTAACGTGTTCTACTTAGTTACATTCTTTTGTCGTCACTAGGTACGCGTTAATCTGAGTTGTTTCCTCCATCTTGTGGATGACTCTGAGGGATTACATTCTTTTGTCATCACTAGATCAGTTTTTCAGTGCCAGGCCGGCAGGTTATGGGCATCCTTTTTGGATTGCCGTGCCACTACTGAGCCATTGGAACAACTCACCACTAGCTCTTGGGTTATTATTCACTCTTTGCATCCATTTTATACAATTGATCGGTCGTGATCGTAACACTTGATCCCTCTGTCTTAGCGGTCTCCAGGCGTATTCCATGGATCCGTTCCTTCCGCCATCTCAGTCTCCTCATCTTACAGCTCCGGCACCGGGCCCAGGCTCTTGGGTCGATACGCAGGGTAACGCCGCCAGAACCTCTTTCCCTTGCCATGACCCTCCCCCCCATCTTTTTCCTTCTTCTTCAAATACAAATTCCACTTTAGTTTCAGGTGCATATAATCGTTTTCCCAAGCCTACACATCGTTCTCATCTGCATATACCTTCCTCTTTATCGAATAATTTTTCCTCTGCTCCTTTAGACACGCCAACTCCGACAAATATTAATCCCATTTTGCCGCATCCAAATCCTTTAGTTGCTCCTTTCCCCATTCATCCAAACATTCGTCCTCCCTCGGTTCCTCTTTGTCCTGATACCATACCAATTCGACCAGCTTATACTTTTGTTCTCCCTCAACATGATGTTTTTCATACTCCTCATTCTTCACATGCACCTTCAGCACTGGTTGAATCACCTTGTTCTCCTTTCACTCCTCCTATGTCACCTTTACGTCATAATCTTTCTCGTCCTCCTTCTGTACCTTTAGCTCAACCTATTCCACTGGTGGTGCATACCCCCCCTTTTCCATACGGTCATTTTCCTGGTCCACAACCAGCAGCCCCACCCCCCTGTTTACCACCTTCGCCGTCACATGCTCCAGCACCTCCCCTGCAGAATTTTATTTTTCCAAATGCACCACAGTTCATTCCTTGTTCACCATTACCAGAGTATCAGTTTCAACCTTTGCATTTTCAACCACCCCCCCAACATACTGTACCAGATATTTCTTCTGACAGTAATAAATTACCTCCTCTTTCTTCCATACCTCATCTTACTGGGTCATCGGATTGGGGTTCTTGGTATACTCATGTCATGACGCTCATTGAGCATCTGGGCCTGGTAGGGCACATTTGTCCTATTCCTCCACCGGGAACGCCATTTGACGCAACTTGTATAATCGTGGTCCCTCCACCCTACCCTCCACACAATACATTGGACAAGGAACGCGAATATCAAACTTTTTGGTGCAAAGATGGGATATGCTCGCATGTATTGACAGGTATACTGTCGATGGAGATTCTTGGCAGCCTTCCTCCTGCGTGTAATGGACCACACAATTTTCCTACTCACACAGCTCGGGATATTCTAGCTTGTCTACATCACCGTTACAGTGTTGGGAGCGCTTCATCTGCCAAAGCGCTTAAAGACTCTGTCACTCGTCTCCAATGCATTCCGACCACTATTCCTGCATATGTTCAAGCATGGCATACTGTAGTGAATCAACTAGACCGCACTGAATGGGATTTCTCTCCTCACGACAAGATTCAAGGGTTCATGGATGGAATTCCCCCCCTGCAGGCTTATGCTCCGATCAGGGAGGAAGTTCGTCGATCATGGGAGGTTGGACCTCAAGGCACATTCACTTTTGATGTGCTTGCAGATCAGATTCTCAATATTGATATTGAGGTTAAGCGCTGCAACAACCAACATCGGAACAACAAATCATTGAATCGCAATCCAGTTACCCACATGTCACTGAATACCTCGAATCCAAATACTGAGACGTCAAATGATCAACCTGCTCGTCGTGGATCTAATAATGAACATGCAAAAGACTCTAACTTCAGACCAAAAGCAAATGTTGCCGTACAGGAACCTATCACTGAACCTATTCCTGCTCCACCTTTGTTTATACCTGACAATGATTGAGATGTAATACCTACTATCGTTGAAGAGGACAATGATATCATTGTGTCAGCTTATTCCTCTGAGCCTGATAAGTCTCTGTTGCCTCCCTACCAAGCCTTCTTGAGTTCAGCAGATTCTGCGCTTGTTGCTGACATTTCATTGAAATTCAACTCTATCCTTGACTTGGGTTGTATGACTCACCTAATCAAAGATCGAAAGTATTTCTGGTCATATGATCCTAGCCTTGCATCTCCAGTCGGGACAGCAAACTGTGGAATATTAACAACTCTTGCTCGGGGTGAAGTTCGTTTTTGAGCTCACGTCAATGGAAAGAACGTAATACTCAAACTGCCAGACTGTCTTCATGCCCCAGATATTCCAATCAACTTATTGTCAGTTGGGACCATGGTCAAGAACAACCTGACTCTTCTTTTTGAACATGAAGCCACATCGATTTTCTTTCCATCATCTTTTTGCAAACTCCAAGGCAAAGCTATTCAAGCAACGATCCACAATAAACTCTCGTTCTTATACTGCGATTTTGTATTACCAGTCCATGACAACTCTGTAGCTTTTCCTGCCCTTGAAACACCACAGACATCATTCCCAAGAGTCCCAATCACAGCTACTCTATGGCATTGTCAATTCGGTCATCCTAGTCAAGATACAACTCATGCAGTTCTGACCAAGAACTATGCATCTGGGGTTGAATACGTTAGTTGTATAGAAGATGATCATTGCATTCCCTGTATTCTTGGTAAACAACCAGCTTGCCCTTACGACAATTTTGGTCATCGTGCAAATGACATATGCGAATTACTGCACATGGACTCCTGTGGTCCATTTCCGGTACAATTTGCAAATGGACATTCACACCATTTCCACTCCATTCTAGATGACTTCTCTAATCTAGGGAGTACTGCATTGCTCACCACGCGGGATCAGGCCTGTGATCATTTCAAATCAACAACAGCTCAATGGGAACTTAAGTCGGGAAATAAAGTTCAAGCAGTACGTTGCAATGGTGCAAAGGAATTCATTCAGGGTAGCCTATGGGATTTTCTCAATGAACAAGGCATTATTGTACAACTGACAGCAGCATACACCCACCAACAAAATGGGAAGGCAGAAAGATATATTAGGACAATTGAAGATACAGCTCAAACATTGATGGCAGAATTGGGCTTACCCATGTCTTTCCTAAGTGACGCAATTCTCACTGCACAATATCTTCAAAATCAATTACCAACATCTACCCTACCAACACTTGTAACACCATTTGAAGTCATGGAAAATTCCAAACCTGATTTATCACATCTTTGAGTATGGGGTTGCCAGTGTTTTGTCCTGCATCCTAAAGAAACTCGCCGAAAAGGAGACACGCATAGATTTGAAGCAATATTTGTAGGATATGATGGAGATCAAATAGGCTGGCATGTTCGTGATATGAACGGTCGATACTTCTTTTCAAGAGATGTCGTATTCAACAAAAATATCCATGGTCGCCTGAAAACTTCATCATCTCAAACATGATCTCAATCTCCAAATTGCACCTCAAATCCACAAGATACATTACTCAAATCATCCCTTCCCATCCGTTCTCAATCTGTATCCCCCACAATACCACATTCTGACCAACATATTGAATCTCAACAGTCATCAGAATCGAATCACTCTCGACCTAAATGAATGATAAAACACACACCTCCAGGCCAAGCTTTCATAGAAGAGATAGCCCAACAAAATGAAAAACTCACATGTCTTTGAGCAAATCGCCAATCTCGACTCAATCCTCATCAAGGACTATCAGCAATCCTTGACATAAATGCCTTGATGACAACTGCTAACTTCTCCGATTCTATTGATGATTTAACATCACTGGAAGTACCTATCCTTTCAGATTATAAAGCTTATGTTACTCATGGACCTGACCCCCTTCGTTTTTGGACGCCTCGACAATACGATCTTACCAAAGCGCCAGAAAACTACTACGAAGCAACACATTGTAGTGATGCTCACATATGGCAAGCGGCGATGGAACGTGAAGTTGAAAGTCTTCGTGACCAAAGGGTTTTCACACCTGCGGATCTCCCACCGGGTCAAAAAGCAATTGAGTAAGATGGGTATATGCTCACAAATACAATCCAGATGGTTCATCAATTGCAGGGAAAGAGAAAGCTCGTTTAGTTGCACAAGGTTTTAGCCAACGCCCAGAAGACTATAGATCTACATACACTCTGGTCGCCAAAATGACGAGTATTCGAATCACTCTGGCATACGCTGCACTACATGACCTCAAACTTTTTTGTTTTGATGTCAAGACTGCGTTTCTCAATGCCCCTCTAACGCACAAGATATATTTAAAACAGATACCTGTTTTTCCTGATTCCAACCCAAAGAAAGTAAACTGTGCTTTACGCGCTCTATATGGACTCAAACAAGCATCTCACGAATGGTACGCAATCTTGTGTGAGAAACTAGAGGCTTTAGGTCTAACCAGGTGTAACATGGATCACGGAGTCTTTTTCGGTCAATTCACATCCCCTCCTCACCCATCAATACCCATGCTGGAAAACAGTAACAAACTTCTCATTGTACTTTGCGTCCATGTCGATGACGGTCTCAATGCCACAAATTTGATTCCTTTGTACAATTGGATCATTTCCGAGCTCAACAAACACTTTGAAGTCAAGGATACAGGCCCAATCAATCTATACCTGGGAATTCGAGTTGACCGGGATCGAGTGAACAGAAAACTGTGGTTATCGCAGAAAGGTTTTGTTTTGGATCTACTCAGCACATACAAACTGCTTGATGCCTCACCTCTCTCACTCCCGCTTCATGGAAATATACATGATCTACCTGATCCTCCTCCTAACTCAATACCCAACGTACCTGACAAAGAGATTACCATTCACTATCAACGCTTGGTTGGATCAATCTTGTACCTCAGTCTCTGTACACGACCGGATCTAGCTTTCACGGCGATGTCACTAGGGCAATATAATTCCAACCCAACTCGAGCTCATCTACTTGTGGCAAAACATGTATTACGATACATATCTGGGACACGAGATTATGCCTTGGAATATAACTTAACACATCCATTGCTGGATCCGCCTACAAGATTAATCCTTCCAGCAGATTTTGGGGTTGTTGATGCCGATTGGGCTTTGGATGCGAATACTCGACGAAGTGTTTCAGGATATGCTTTCTTCCTCTACTCAAGTCTGGTGTCTTGGTCTTCAACGAAACAGAAAACAGTTGCTTTATCATCAACGGAGGCAGAATATATGGCCTTATCCCATGCAATTTGTGAAGCTATTTCTATCAGGTTTCTACCTACATCCCTCAATCTCCCCGTTCCTTGACCTCTACAGATTTTCTGTGATAACAAAAGTGCTCTCGACATTGCGAATTCAGAGTCGACGACATCAAGGTCAAAACATATAGATATACGCTATCACTTTATACGTGATCAATTAAAGACTGTCTCCTTCTCGGCTTCATGGATCTCAACTTCTGACATGATCGCTGATATCTTGACAAAGGCTCTACCGAAAGCTCTACACTACAAATTTGTACCCGCACTCGGACTTGTTTCTTGTTCATGATTTCTTTTCTCACACATACTCTCTACGTTGCTGATGGGGTTGTGTTAGCCCTATAGGTCAATAGTCAGCTCCTACTCGATCACATGTTATCAGTGTTATGCTTCGCACTTGTGTCACACTACTCCCTCAGTTGTTTCCTCCATCTTGTGGACGACTCTGAGGGAGTAAGTGTTATTCTTTTGCTACTATACTTAGTTCTACTAACGCGTTCTACTTAGTTACATTCTTTTGTCATCACTAGGTACGCGTTAATCTGAGTTGTTTCCTCCATCTTGTGGACAACTCTGAGGGATTACATTCTTTTGTCATCACTAGATCGGTTTTTCAGTGCCAGGCCGGCAAGAAACAACTGTACAGTATGACAGAGAAAAAAGACAAAAGTGATGAGTCAGCAATTGGTCAGCAGTCACATAAGCTGGTGGCAGTGTCAAAGGGGCCACACTTGTCTGAATTATTGACAGAGAACTGGTGCAGCCTGAGGGCTGAAACTAAGACCAATAGATAGGGAAAAGGAAGGAGAATGAAGGAAAACTATAGCAGGGGAAATCTGACCAGAACTGGCAAAGGAGAAGGGGAAACAAGTGGGACATCCCCTGACATCACCCACCCTCTAGGATGCAGCGTCTCAACACACTGGGTAGAAGAAGTCATAAATTGCCTGGTCAGCTGGTGAAATAAGATAGATGCCTTGAATAGCTTTTGGGGCATTCAGATGCCTATAGTAGAAGTCCTGGACCAAGCCTGATGCATGAACATTAGCCTGTGGTTCCCAAGAGATGTTCTTGATGCCATATCCTTTCCATTTTACCTTGAACTGCAACTTCCCTTGGAATACCCTGCTGTCCAAGATTTTCTCCACCTCATACACCTCCTCATCATTGACCAGGACTGGTGGTGGGGGTGGCTTAGGGTGACAGCCTGGGATTGGATCCTCTGGAGCTGGAAATAACTTGACCACATTGAAGACTGGGTGCAGTTGGCAGAGGCCTGCTGGGAGTTTAAGTCAATATGCCAAAGGCCCTACCTTCTTCTCCACTATGAAGGGGCCAAGATGACAATGTGACAGCTTCTAGGATGGCCTTGTTGTCTTAATGTCTGGGCTATCCAAGTACACATGGTCCCTGAGCTTGTAAACTGGGGCAGGTGTCTGTCTGTGATCATAGTACCATGCCATATCTTCCTTGGCCTTCACCAATGCAGCTTTTGCCTCTTCCTGTGCTCTCTTCATCTGATCCACAAACTCATTGACAGAGTCATTCTCTGAGGGGCATGCCTGAGGTTCAAATCCCATGCAAGGGTGCCTGCTAGTGTCCAGGAAGAATGGAGTCATCTGCATAGAAGAGTGAACATAGTTGTTGTATTGGAATTCTGCATCCAGCAGCAGCTCATCCCAGTCATCCTGCCTCTCATTACAAAACAGGTGGAGATACTGTTCCAGTTCCTGCTTAACACATTCTGTCTGCCCATCTGACTGAGGGTGATAGGCTGTGGTGGTATGGAGCTTCATGCCTAGCAGATAATACAGTTCTCAAGTGAATTCTGCTACAAACTGGGGGCCCCAGTCCAATACATACCTATCTGACAGACCATGGAGTTTCCAGACATTCTTCCAGTACAGGCTGGCCACTTCCAAGGCAGAGCATGTTGTGTAAGTAGGTATGAAGTGAGCCTGTTTGCCATAGAGGTCCACCACTACCATCACAGCATTGTACTCATGAGCATCTGAGAATTCCACAATGAAATCCACTGATGCAACACTCCAGGAGTGGCTGGAATAGAGAGTGGATGGAGCTGGCCCATGGGTACTTGGCGGCAAAGTTTGGTGTGGAGGCAGAGGTCACAGGTGGTAGTGTAGGTGCCTACATATTGGGAGATCTGTGGCCACCAATAGTTCTGGGATACCATCTCCAGCATCTTCCACCTTCCAGGATGTCCAGCCACCCAAGAGTCATGATGTTGTTCTACAATGTGCTGGCAAAGTTCTGGAATGTTAGGCACACAAATGTGTCCTCTAAAGGTCAAAAGCCCATTCTGAAGACCCCACTCATCAGCATGCACTGACTTGACTCCACTTGCCTGTTGAGCTTGTAGGGCCTGTGCAGCCTAAGCAACTGCATCCTCCTATGCACCCTTCTGGTTCTCTCTTCAGATGTCCCTAAGGACATTTGCCTCATCTCCTTGAACCACAATTCCTTCTAGTGCCCAGATGGCAAAGAGCTCTGGCTTGAGGAGGACAATGTTGTTGTTATCTCCTGCTCCTGTGCCATGGTCAGCCCACCTAGACAGTGTGTCTGGTTTGCCCATGCTCCATCCTGGTTTGTGGTGCAATGAGAAGTCAAAGTTGGCCAGATACAAAGACCACTGAGCTTGATGTCAATTGAGTTTCTTCACAGAATGGAAGTACTCCAGGTTCTTGTGGTCTGTCCAGACTTCAAACTTATGCTGTGCACCCTTGAGGAAATGCTGCCATTCTTCAAAGGACCAAATAATTGTCAGCATCTCCTTATCATGGATCTCATAGTTCCATTCTACTGCATTAAAGCTTTTGGAGTAGAAGGCTACTGGATGCTACTTGCCATCCTCTTTTGACTGCTGGGAGAGGACTGCCCCTGTAGCAAAGTCTGAGCTGTCTGCTTCCACATGGAATGGAGAGTCATTATTGGGGAACAGGAGGACTGGCTTTGAGGTCACAGCTTGCTTGAGGGTGTCAAAGGCAGCTTGCTGTGAGGGCTCCCACTGCCATGCAGTATCCTTAACTGTGAGGTCAAAGAGGGGATGTGCATAGTGGGAGAAATCCTGTATGAACCTCTGATAGAAATTAACAAACCCAAGAAAGGCCTGAACTTCCCTCTTGTTCCTTGGCTCAGGCCACTCTGCTACACCTGCCACTTTAATGGGGTCCATCTCAGCCATTCCATGTGAAATGATCAAACCCAGGTACTCCACTTTAGTCTGTTCAAATTCACACTTCTCAGGCTTTAAATAGAGCTGGTGTTGGCAGAGGTATTCCAAGACAATGCATGTGACCTGGCAATGCTCCTCCAGAGTTTTTGTGTAGATGAGGATATCATCAAGATACATGAAGACAACACCTTCTGCAATCAGATCATGGAAAATGTCATTCATCATAGTTTGGAAGGTGGCTGGGCTATTGGTGAGACCAAAGAACATTACTAGAAGTTCAAAAAGTCTGCAATTAGTTCAGAATGCTGCCTTACACTCATCCCCTTCTTTGATGCATACATTGTTGTAGCCCCAGCAGATGTCCAACTTTGTGAAGTAGTGTGCACCTTGAAGGTTGTTGACAAGTTCTGAGATGAGTGGCAAAGGATAGCAGTTCTTCACTGTCATCACATTCAGGACATGATAATCCCAAACCAGATGGAGAGACCTGTCCTTCTTCTTAATAAAGAAGACTGAGGAGGCCATTGGAGACTTGGAGGGCTATATTCATCCTGAGCTAAGATTCTCCTGTAGGAAAGTATCCAGCTTGTCCTGCACATAGGGTGCAAGTGGATAGACCTTGCTGCTGAAGGGCTCAGCATTTGGTATCAGCTCAATTGCATGATCCCACTGCTTGTGCTCTAGAAGCAAATTGAAGGAGGCCTTAGAGAATACATTCTCAAAGTCATGGAGGTGATTGGGAACAGTGCTACAGAAAGGCTTGGGCTGTGAGTTTGCTACAAATGCTTCAGCCAGACACTGAGAAGTAGTCTGACTGGCTCAAATCTCTGCCACTGTAGGAGGGGGGCAGAGGATTGTAGCATAGATCCAATCACCCACCTCTATGGTCTCATCTGGGGACTCTGCATCTGGAATATGGGTCCATTCTCCTTCACCTTCCTCTTCCTCTGGAGATTCACACCCAACACTCCAAACATCCCTATAGAGGGCCTCTCTATGAGGGAATGCCAGAGGGGGGGGACTCAGGAAGTTGAGATCAGTATAAGGGAGATGCCCAGCATGACAGGCATGCATAGCAGCACACTCATGAACCTTGTCTCTGCTCCTTACAGGCTTCTTCTGCACAGGTAATGCAGCGATATGGGAAATGACTCATCTTCACCTCACTCTTAGTCCAGTCAATCTCTGAGTTGTGTTTACATAGCCAGGTGAACCCCAAGATCATGTTTTGCTTTCCCAAACTAGTGATGGCAAAAGCGGCTTGCTCTGAGTGGACTTTGTAGCAGAGGACCAGGTCTACCATGGAACAAATAGAGCCAGCTTCATTGAGCATGACATCAACATTGTATACAGGGATAGGATGGAAAAGGGAGCAAGTAGTCAGGTGGTGTTGTTGCACTAGTCAGTGTCAAGGAAGAGGCCTGTTGTGCCACTGTCAAGGAGGGCAACCACACTTTGGATCTGCTAGATATCCGTCATCTCAATTTCCACCTGTAGCTTCAGGGAGTTGGTAGAAGAAGTGGAAGCAACAACATAATGATGGGGAAGGCAGTGTTCCCATGCAGGGATCCAAAGGTGCAGACTAGGGAGTGTGTTTCCAGCTGAGACTTTAGCTGGAGAGAGAGTATGTATGTCTGAGGAGGGGCTTATTGTTTCAGGCATAGTATCAACAATGGCAACAGATATATTTGATTCTATGGCCAGGGGGGCAAAACAATTAGTACTGGGCAATGGGGGCATACTGGTCATCTGTTGCCCTTTTAAAAATTCCCAGACTCTGTAAGAACCTCCTCCAATACATTGGCCACTTCATCAGAATGGACAGCTATAGTGCATCTGGAGAGGGGGTTCCTGTGGCATCCTAGGCTGCAAGGAGTTGGATGAGCAGCTCTTCTTGCTCTAATGCTAACAAGTAGCAGACTTCTAGCTCTTGAGGATAGTAATGGGCAAAATGACCTGCCTTTCCACAGCATCAACACAGCAAAAAAGTAGAGGACTGCTATTGGAAAGCATCAACATCCATTGGGACTCCTTGGGGTAGGGAGCACAGTGGGGCAGCATGAGATATGAAGGGAGAAGCTGCACCTGCTCATGGAGATGCTAATGCAGGTGTGAAAGAGGGAGCTTAGGGAGTAAACCCTTCACAAGAAAAAGAGAAGGTCAAGAGTTGCGTCTGCTGCAACTCAAGTTGCAGTTCCATGAGCTGCCACTGCTCACATACCACCTTGTACCAGGTATCAACATGCTCATCATCTGGGCACCCCTCTGCCATGCTGTCAATATGATCCCTGAGAGAGGATTGGAGTCCATCATAGAAGGTTAGGCAGAGTTGTAGACTGTCTAGATATCCAGCCTGTTCAACTAAGGCATGGAAAGAGTCAATGTACTCATCAAGTGACCACTTTCCTTGACCATACTGAGTTAAGTCTCAAAGAGAAAGAGTTGTGGTTTTGGTGGGGTCAAGAGGGAAGAACTCTGCTTGGAACTCCTTCTCAAACTCCGTCCAGCCAGAGAAACTCTCAACTCCTCCTGTGTGCTGGAAGATATGCAGTGCATAGGTTGAGGCTTGACCAGCCTTCATGTAGGAGAAATCCAGGCAATTTTCAAAACATCCAAGATAAAGGCTTCACCACTCAGCTGGATATAGGTGATACAGGACTGGAGGAAACATTCTCCAGCCTTATGATCTCCATCATATATATCAGGGAGTGCAGGACAAGGGAGTTTGGAACAAGGAGCTGAAAGGCCTAAGCCAGATGCAGACACAAACTGTTCTGCAGCAGCTGGAGCCAAAAAGTCTGAGCTAGGTGCAGACACAAACCATCCTGCATCTGCTGGGAGCATCAGAGGTGTGGTAGGAGCAAGAGGGAGATGTTCCAGAAGGGCTTGGAGAGAAAGGAACACTGCTTCAGTAGTTTGATGGAGTCCAGTGAGTTCAGCTGTGTGGGAAGTAAGGGAAGCTTGAGTAAGTTGAACCTGTGTCTCCAGGGACAGCAAACAACTCCAGGCATCATCCTAGGGGCTTGAAGCATTAGGGGAAGGTGCTGGAGGGGTTGGCTGGGTCATAAGGCACTGGTGGGGGAGAGACCTTTTGAGGAATTGAGTAGGGAAATCTAAAGAGAACAAGTCTGGGGATTCCCTAGGCCAGGTGTGATGCTTCAGAGGCTTCAGAAGCATGAGAAACAACTGTACAGTATGACAGAGAAAAAAGACAAAAGTGATGTGTCAGCAATTGGTCAGCAGTCACATAAGCTAGTGGCAGTGTCAAAGGGGCCACACTTGTCTGAATTATTGACAGAGAACTGGTGCAGCCTGAGGGCTAAAACTAGGACCAATAGATAGGGAAAAGGAAGGAGAATGAAGGAAAACTATAGTGGAGGAAATCTGACCAGAACTGGAGAAGGAGAAGGGGAAACAAGTGGGATGTCCCCTGATACATTCTGTATGCATCAAGTGTCTTCATTGTGAAGGAGTTGACATCCAAGAATCCCTCAAAGTTTGTATGAGGCTGCATCTTCTCCTGTTCTTTCTCCTTCTCCTTCTCTTTTTCTGATTTGCTCTTCTCCCCAACAAATCCATTGAGCAGAGGATTGACATTCTCCTTCTACTTATCATCTTTGGCAACAAACAGACTAGGACCAAATTGGCTTGCCAACAAATCTACTATGGACATCTCAGGAAGGACAACACAATGCACAAGCATGATGCCCCCCATGCCCATACCAAGCCTGACACCACCCCAGAATTCCATTCTTGGTAGTGTCTTTCTGCATGTTGGGCATATGCAAGGGCAAGGACTGTGATTGCTGTTGTGCTTGAGCTTGTGCCTGTGCCTGAGCTTGAAGTGTTGTGGCAGCACTCTGTGCAGGAAGGTGAGCAGGTGGAGGAAGGTTAAGCAGAGGATACTCTGTAGTGCTGTTGGTGGCAGTAATTGGGGCACATCCCTCAACAAGTGTATGTTTGAGCACAGCTATATCTTGCCACAAAGCCAAGTTCTCAGATTGAGTGGATATGGAGGAAGGTGGGTATGTGGCCAAAATAAAACAAGCAAATATGACACAACTTAATGGGCTTCTGAAAAGCATTGATGGGGAAATTATTCTTTGTGTGATGTGATTGCAAGCCAACCAGAGTTGCTGCCATTGCTCCATAGTTGGCATACCACAAGGCTGTGCCTTATTGTAGGCTGCTTGAGAAGCAGAGAAACAAAAGTGGGACCACTCATGTTCAACCCATTCATGTGGGGTGTGGCAGGAGCTGATAGGACTGCAGGAGTGAATGCAAATGCTAACCCATGAGGAATGAATCCAATGATGATGCAACAGTTCCTTGGCAAGTATGGTGGTGTTGAAGTGATGCCTGCTCAGACAGCTGATAGCAGGCCTCTGTATAATGACTGTGCACCCTCCTCTGCAATGATGAGGCAGAGCACCTTTGGTGATGCATGTGAGCAACAAGACAGATTGAGTTTTAGGAGAAGAAGCCCACCTCATGAGAATATGTTATAAGACTTGTAACACATTTGGCTGTACCCCCAGGGAAATAGCTTGTGGTAAATCAAGAAACAGAAAAGAATTAAAAGCTTAGATTAATAAACTTACACAAATGACAAAAGGAATGATCTTTTATGGTGAATTACACTACATGACTCTCAATGTTCAGTCAGTACAATTGACTAGTTTTTCTCTCCTTTGTTCAATTTATCTGCCTGTGGTATATGGGAAAAGTGAAGAAATATGAGTTAAAAGAGAACTGACCTTCCAGCAATCATGGTTGTTGTAGATCCCCTCCTCCCCATTGATCTCCCTAATCACCTTCACACTCTGAGAGACACAGACACACTTGATTCAGTCAGTATGTTTGTTCTCCTTGACTTGACTGAAGCATTACTCACTGCTGGCAAGGCATTCAACAAATATCCCATCATCTTGAGTTCTCTTCAAAAGCATGTCCCCTCATGCTTCTCCCACAAAATGAGCTACAAACTTTGTGGTGCAAATGTCTGTGCTAGATCAAATGCACATGTCAGTGTTGCACTGGATGGAGGCCTAAAGATTGAATCAAAAGATACTCAAAACAAAAGACCATACACAAATCTGTTGGCTCCTCTCCAGCTCAAGGACAGGGTACCCTTTGAGTTGAGATTTTCTCAGGCAAAGGACAGAGTGTTTCATTGGATTTGTGAAAGACTTGGCTTGCCTTGGCATATTGATGGTGTAGACGATGCTAGAGAAGTGTTGAGTAAGTCAAAAGAATGAAATAGAACAACTTACTTGTCAGAGATGGTGGTTTGAGTGAAGGAGACAGTTGAGGAACCAGACACCTTTAATATGACAGAGAAATGGGGTCTTCTAAAGTATTAGAACCTGGAATATCATCCCAGAGCTCAGACAATCATAAGAGTGAGTTTGGGTGAACCCAGGTGTCATGAGTAAGGAATAGAGCTTGGGTAAATTTCAGAGCTCATCAATGGTGGTATTTGACACACAGAAGGGACCATCTTGTTCCCAAGGCACCTTACAGGTGTACATCAAGCCCCATGCTTTAAAGCCACTCAGTAAAGGAGGAACTCTGAGAGTTGGGTTTCCAAACCCAAAACTTGAGAGGGAGTGTGAGTGAGTTTGGATGTATCCAGAACTCATGAGGGAAGGATAGAGCTTGAGGGAAGGATAGAGCTTGGGGAAACCAAGCTCAAATCCAGTCCTACTTTGATGGAGTTTGATGATTATGTAATTCATCCATGGAAAACACAATGAGTATTGAGTGAGTGGGTGTAATCTGCAAGCAATATATTGGAAAAATAGATCTTTGAGGTAGCATCATGGTGACACAGACACCTTAGTCTATCAAGGCTATGCCATAGAGAGATTCTTAAGATCACTCAGCACAACAGGTGTTTGAGTTGAGCCAAGAACTAGAACCAAGTGAGTGAGTTTGGGTTGGACCCAGAACTTCACAGGAAGTGGTAGAGTCTGGATGAGCCCAGAACTCATATGGAAGTCAACAAGCTTGGGTGAACCCAGAACTTGTGAGGGAGGGACAGAGCTTGGGTGAACCCAGAGTTCATGGTTGTTTCAACAAGTCAAAGTCTGACTTGACTGGTGTTTGATTCTTACATGACCTATCATGGGAACACAATCAGCAATAAGTAGAATCATAGATAAGATTATGTATGAGCATGTTGAGCAACAAAGACTACATTTTTGTAGGGACAATGGTTGAGTATCAGAAATGATAAATGTGAACAAAATTGATTTATTTGAGAGCCAAACTATAATAGTAATGAGTTCTGTAACTGACAGACAGTAAGTGCAACCAAGATCACTATCATCTGCTGGACTACATGTATCTAGACTTGGTGCCACAAGTTATTTAGATCTGATCAACATAAAGAGACTAGATCAAAATGAGTGAGTGTATTGATCTTGAGCTCAGAAAAAATACAAACACATCTCAGTGATATAACCACCCAGTTGTCCTCTCATTTTAACCTTGCTGCATGAGCTTCAATGTAAAATCATCATGGCTCCAAGCCATGGGTCCAATTCAGTACTCCAAATGCTTGCTCCTAATTCCTAATATTTTGAGTAAAGGTCAAAAGAGAATGAAGTTGAGGGCTTCAGATAATACTCAACAATTCATGTGACAAGAAGAGTTTGATTGTCCCTCACTCCAGAAAACTCAAGAATGTTCTCAATCATAAATGGAGTAGAGACCTTTTGCAAGAAAACAAAGCTGTTGCCCTTGTACTTCTCACAAGAAGTGTATGACAAGCTGAAGTAATGGATTTGAGATTTGATGACTGCTTTTTCAGAGGAATTTTGTAATATGGCTTGGCACATTCAATTGCCAGACCATATCCTTTGGGAAGTGGGGTTAATTTCCCTTTTAGAGTATTGTTGTCATCATTGTTTACTTCAGTCCTGTGGAAAGAAATGAGGGTAAAAGCATTGTCCTCATCAGTCACCAGGATCCCACAAGTCTGTGGTCAAACAAGAGTTTGAAACATGGACTCACATTCTTTGATGATGTTGGGGCAGGCCTGTTTAAGGAAGAGCCCTCTTACACTAGATGTCCAACACCAAGCACATACAATTGTCTCTTCATATTCACTTAAATTGCTTGTTATTAATCAAAGCCAAATGAATATGTTGGTCTTACCTTTCTTATCATTTGTTGACATTTGGTGCAATTGCCCAATTGCATGCTCAAAAGGAAAGGCCCACCAGCCTGAAGCAGGATCAAATAATTTGAGAAAATCAGGAATGTAGAAGGCCATGTGATGATTGGGGACACATTCATAGAATGAGAAGAGGCAAGCAAGCTCTTTTTGATACTCAGTCATGAGCTCCAAATAATGCACTCTATGATTTGCACTAGTCACTCAAGAAGTCACCTCTTGGACAGCCAAAGAAAGCAGCATTGTCAGATGCAGGAGATTTTTCTTCTGTTCATCACTATCCCACCATAAGCAGGTCAAGGATATGGGAAGATTTACACAGCTGACCATCTGCCATTGATCTGCTTTGAGCTTGGGCCTGCTTGATAAGAGAGTTGTTGGGACTGAAGTCACTCAGGAAGGTCTGATAATATCTTTGAGGTCAGCCCAGATAGTCTCCATTTCATCTTCTGAGAAGATCTTCCCATGAAACAATATGACATTGTGTTCTAGCTGCTAAAGTCACTAGTAGAACAATCTAAGTCAATGTTGTTCATACACATTGACCAATTTATACATACTTAGAGAAGGATTGCATGAGCATAGTCCTCTCCAATCCCTTTATCTCCCAGCAATAGTTGAATACTTGATCCTGTTGCCATACAAACCAGGGCTTCTTTGTGCAAATTCTCCATCTCTTGACTGCTTTATCAAAAGCTAGGCCTTCAGCTCTGGAATTGATGGGCTGTTGAAGCCACTGGCAAAATGTATATACATCATTGAAAACCTTCAGCTCAGTCTCTGAATCTGGCTTAGGATTGGCTTCATTGTACTGAATATTCACCACAATCAACTTTGCTGGAGCTCCCTTCTTGGTCTTGCACTTCTTATTGTTGGGGTCATAACCAAGGATATTCTGGAAGTGCTCTTTGATCAACCCAAGAAAGAGATTATGCATAACATTGACACAAGGTATGTTGATGCCTTGTAGTATGGAAGCTGGAGAAGCTCAGTCCATTGCAAACTCAATTTGCCAACAAGAGCAGATGCCTGTTCTGGAGAGGAAGCCAAGAAGTAGCTCTCAGCCAAGTCTTGACATTCTTCATCAGTTCAGAATTTCCAGCATTTAACATTGAAATTGCTGAGTTTGTGAGATGTCCTGTTGCACTAGCAGTGGGAACAAAAGTACTTGTGATGGATTGAAGTGAAGCCTCCAACTTTTTGACCCATCATGAGATCACAAATTACAAGAATGATGGCATACAGAATCAGTCAACCATAAGAGAAGTCAGTGGTCTGGCTGAAGGCAACACCTGACCAGAGATCCAAGAATTTATTGATGATGGGGTGCAAGTATGGGTTCATTCCATCCAGTTGGGCCTCAGGTTCCTTGGGACCAGGAATGATGTGGATAAACATGTTCTCTGTCTATACCATTTCTTGATAGGTAAATTCAAGCACACAATGCATATCATGCCAATAAAGATCTTCGTCCTGGCTTGTTTGTTGCCCAAAGGATTAAAAATCCACACTGAGTGAGAAAAGGTAACAACTAGCATTTTCACCTCCATAGATGCTAAAGTGAGATTTTCTATTAGGGTCTTCAAAATTTTGAATGGCAAAACCTTGAAAGATGTCCCTTAGTATTCTGTCAAAAGGCATTTCCATCCACTTCCAAGCCTGATCCATCTTTTTTTTTATATGATTCTTGTGAGAGTAACTTGGAAAACCAATCTTTAAAGTCAAATACAATATAAGGCCAGATGGGAACATAGATGTTCAGCTGGCAGGTTTCTATTGACTTAGGACAAACAAGCAATTCTTCACAGAGAGCACCATGCCAAATGGCATCACACTGTGAGGAGTAGACAGGTACTTTGCTGTTATTTCCTGCTTTATTGTCAGGGAATTTGGGCCTGTAAATTGCATAACACTTTGGACAGGAAGTGTAAACCAAGGACTTTTCCTCTATGCAAAGGGGTTTTATAATGGTGTGAATATCAACAGGAAATTTATCAAGAATGACAGCAATGTGATGCAGAATAGACAGGAGAAAGGAAAAAGCATCAGTTATGATTTTACTGCACATCTGGAATATCCAGACAGTTCTCCTATAAGGAAGGCATAGGACAACATGGTAGATGGTGATCATGAAGACCACAAGTTGGAGAAAAGGTACCACTTTGCTGAAGCCAAGGAAAAAATGGTCACCTGAGGAAGAAAGAATCAGAGAACAATTCATGCACATTGCCATTGGTGACTCACTCATGTCAAATTGATTGTGTGCAAATGCAGTGGCTCTCCAATTTGTGTGTCTAGACATATGTCCATAACTCCATCATCTTGTCAAGAAAGTGCTGGACATCCTGCCATAGGGTGTTGACAATGCCATGCATGTACACAATGGCAGGAGTCTTGACTCTTCCAATGGTGCATAGTTTGCTCAACTAAAGTTTGCTTGATCAATTCTAGCACCATAAGCTTGTCCACAAACATATAGTCACCTGCATGAAACAGAGCCAAACTGATCACTTGCACCTTTGTGTGCAAAGATTCAAGTACACTCTCAATCTTGTTGAGACCAATAATGAGTTTGTTTGCCCTGTTAATTGGTAAGTTGGGCTTATCACTAGTTACAGGCAGAAATGTTGCTGAATGTGCCACAATATTGCTCAGCAAATTGTTCATAGCAATTGCTATCTCAGCTTCATGAGCCTCCAAGGCTTTTGCTTTGTATGCTAAGGCACAATCACCTCATCTCTGAGCCTTGTCCTCCTTTTCATGATTTCAAAGTGTCCTGATGTCAACCAAGGTGCCATGGGTGCTATCTGGAAGCTAATTTAGATGGCATTTAAATTTTGTGCAAGTGCAGATTTTGTCTTTTAGCAACATCAAAGAGGTAGTAAAAGGGAGGGAGACAATTGTAAGTAGCCAAGAGACAAAATCAATATGCAGACTAAGCAAGATAATATCCAATGGAAATATCAATTAGTATGACAAAGGTTTGCCATACAATGCTCTGGAAACAATTGAGAACCTCCTGCACCCTATACCCTGTGCCCTTCAGAATCATAGCTTAGTCAGCATATTTTGTGCAGATGAAAGAAAGGGCTGTAACTGCAGCCTGGACCTGCCTCCAAGAAAATCTATGTAAGGGGTCAAAATCAAACATGTGCCAAACAGCAATAACAATAAGCACACCAATTGTTATTGGACTCTTCTAGGCAATCATTTTCTTTGTTCCCAGAAAGACAAATAGTTTTGCAAGTTCCTGTACATGTGTGGGGCACAATACATATGATAATGAAGAACAGATACTTCATTAATATTTATATGATGAGAAGTTTGGTACCTTATACAACTTCTTTTTCAAAGAAAATGAAATACAATTGGATATTATAGGTTGTCAACAACATGAAATGGCACTTCTACATTCACCTCAGCAGACTCTTCCTCTGATGACTCCAGCTTTGTGGTAGTAAAACTCTCTGCTGCCAGGTGAGTAAACATAACAAATCAAGTGATTGTGGAGACTCTTTGGCCTATGCACTAATAATGGTCCAGATTGTAGTGTCAGATTAGGCAATGACCTCCTAGGTAACATATGAGAGTGTGACTGTAAGAGCAACCTCTGGAGGCTGTGGCTCAATCACACAACTGGCAGAGGGAGATCCAAAGTCTATTCAGCACAGTACAATGTCTGCAAGTAGGACTATATACCTAGTAGAGGAAGATCCAAAGAGAATAAGTCTGAGGACTTCCAATGCCAGAGTTTAGAAAATCTACTCAAGTCACATGACCTTGCTATGTGGCTTCTGTACAGAATGCACATGGCAACTGATCATATGACCAATCACAGGACCAAAACATGTGTGTTAGCAGTTCCCTAACATCACCCTCTTCTAGCATATGGCATCTTAAGGCACTGGGTAGAAAAAGTCACAGATTGCCTGATCAGCTGCTGAAAGGGAATAGATGCCTCAGATGGCTCTTGGAGCATTGAAATGTCTGCAGTAGAAGTCCCAGACCAGAGCAAGTGCATGCACATTAGCCTGTGATTCCCAAGAGATGTCCTTAATGCCATATCTCTTCCACTTCACATTGAACTGCAGCTTTCCTTGGAATATCCTGCTATCCAAGATTTCCTCCACCTCATACTCCTCCTTATCATTGACCAAGACTAGTGCTGAGGGTGGCTTAGGGCAGCAGCTAAGAATTGGATCTTCTGGCACTGAAAAAAGTTTGACAACATTGAAGACTGAGTGCAATTGGCATAGGCTTGCTGGGAGCTTAGTCAGTATGCTAAAGGCCCCACTTTCTTCTTGACTATGAAGAGGCTAAGATGACAATGTGACAGTTTTTGAGATGGCCTTGTTATCTTAATATCTGAGCTATTCAAGTACACATAGTCTCCTGACTTGTAAACTGGAGCTGGTGTCCAACAATGTCATAGTGGCGTGCCATGTTGTCCTTGGTCTTTACTGTCAGGTTCTGCTGACTATAGAGGCTCAGCTACACTGGGCAAGTTCTTACTAGGCAGACATGATGTCCTGTGAATGATGAGAGCAGAGCCAGAGTTTGATGGGAGATCAATCAAGACTGATCAGTTCCAGGGTCAAGCATAGGGTGAGGTCTGGAGTTGTCGTAAGAATGTTTAAAGTCATAGCACATGTGCAGAGTTCATAATGATATCAGAGATGAAAGGGACTGAGGAAAGATAAAGGAAACAAGGACAGTCAAGATAAAACAAAGGCAAGATAAGACAGAACAGAGAAAAGAGATAGGTTTGAGGCTAAAAATAGAAGCAGAGACAAAACAGAAAGAAACATGAGATACAAGTAACCAGTTAATGTAATATCGAGACTATGAATGTTACTCTACATCTTTATATACTAACTACTGGACTTTCTCCAGGGGTTGGGAGTGCAACAGCAGGGCTCATCCAAGCCATGCAGAGTCAATGGGTGTTGGCTCCGATTAGAGGACAGGCCATGGTGACATCCTAATGGGAACACAGTCTGTCCCATAGTCATTGAGGAACTCTGGAGGGGTTGTGTAGGTTGTGGGAGTGGTCAGGTAATGTATGTCTATGTCAAGAGAAATATTGGAGAGGTGTAAAGGCCTTGTAAGTAAGAGGGAGAGTTGAGGAGGCCCACAGGGGATGTGTTGGGATTTGCCAGGAGGCTGTCAGGGTTTGCTAAGGAAGTGTTGGAGTTGGCCAGGGCAGGCACTGTGGGTCAATGAAGGTTGGAGTGAGTTGGGGGGAACATGGAGGGAAGTTTTGGAGAGGCAGAGTGTTCTGGGGAAAGGTCTGAAGGTGCAGGAGTAGGTTGTGACATCACCTCACTTTTAGTATTAAGACTCTTGAGACATGGGGCATGAATCAAGGACCAGCAGGAGTGTGGGAATCAAAGCACAAGCAATATGAACAAATCCACAGCTGTGGCAGCATGGGTAATGAAGTTGAAGCAGAATTGTCACCCATCAAGAAGCCTCCTTGAGAAATTAAAGAGGATCAGGACATACCCTGATGCTTCTCCAACCTTTCCAATGTCATCCTCTGCTTTTTATTCAGCATTGTCCTCAGCATCTCTAACTCCCTTGCCCTCCAGTGGCAACAGTGTGGAGGAATGGTCTAAGAACAAGAGGGAGGGGTCTGACTAGCAGTGGAGCAGGTGAGTTAATGCAATGTACTAGAGCCATAGGTGTTCTTGTTGCATTGTCATACAGTGCTAACCCCTCTTACAGAATTGTCAGCAGCAGTGGCAGGGTCTTCTGGGGCTTTGTCTCAGAGTGGGGGTTTGGCACAGGCAGCTCTAGGGTGTTCCTCCAGGCCAAACTTTGAGCTGGGAGTGGTTATAGCAGTTTTGGAGGTGCTCCACATTGCATAGGCAGATATGATGCTGGAGAAGTTTGCAGAGGTGTTGGGGCAAGCATAGGGTCCTCCAACCCTTAAGTGGTGTCAGGACAAAGCTCTGATGAGTGGGTAGAGTAACTTCCATGCCCCAACTGATCATTTTCCAGTGTGCTCTCTATGCTCAATAAAGGGAGACCTGTGAGTTCAAGGTGCCTATGTAGAGCATTTGTTGTGACACCTCAGTGTGTCTCTCTTGTTGGGCCTGCTATGAGAAGTGCCCCATCTTACTGAGCTGGCAAGCAGCCTGTGTGTTGGCAGAGCAAGGATGGGACTTGGCATGAGTTGCAGAGCAGCTGGGTGCTGGGCATGGGAGTAAGGTATCAGGTCAAGGGTCTGGAGTGGAGAGCAGAGTGAGTGGAGGGTGGTCTATAATGAAGATGGGACCTTCACAGAGTGGGTGGAGGGAAGGGGCCCCTGTGTCATGCAATAAGAAGAAGAGGAGGGCATCTCTGCTACCAGAGGCCAGGCCCAGTAAGAGAGTCCACAGCAAAGGATTGATGGCAGGCCCACCAGGCCCCCAGGTGTATTCTCCCATGTTAGGAGCCCCTATAGGGTAGTCCAAGAAGGCATTATGGTCTGCTGCCAAGGCATTTCTGTGGTGCCAAGTGCAGGGGTTACAGGAGTTGCTGGCAGCCTGCAAGGAAGAAGTCCAGAGAATTGAGGAGGACTGCAATGAGATGTGGAGGGAGCATGATGGAGCATGGAGGGACAGAGACATGGCATGGAGGGATCAGGAAGTGGCCCTACAGTCTGCCACAGAGCACTTGCTGGGGGTGCAGGGGCTGTGGGAGCAGTTGAGTCAAGGGGAGGCATGGGTAGGGCAGGGCAGAAGTCAGAAGTGGAACAGGGGGTCCCCAAAGCCAGAGTATCCCTCACATCATTGAGAGGTGGCATAGAGATGAGAGGAGTGGCTCACTAACAAGGTGGCCTTAGAGTGGCAGAACATGATGCATGAGTTGAGCTCCCTTACCCATACTCCAACTCTACTGATGCAGATTGGCAGGCTGAATCTGCAAGCACAGGATCCTCCTCACTGGGGCTTTGGCTACATTTGCATCAATTTAGGATGCACTGGTATGGATGCCTAAGGACCACTCTGTGGAGCTGGGGGAGAGTGTAGGTGGCAGGCTACTAGCAGAGGAACATGGTGGAGCCTGGGTCATGGTGGGAGCTGGCCATGAACATGGGGGAGCCCCTTCTAGGGTATCCTAACATCCTGGCCATAGTTATGGGGCAGATGGAGGTTGCTCTAGTATGGAGAGTAGAGAGAGTGGCTCTAGAAGGAGAGGGGGAGTAGGCTTTCTGGACTTGCTTTCCACATCAGACTTGTGCCTCCTGTAATATTATATAAATATGGACTTATGGGACCTCTAGTCTGGAATAAATAAGTTTTTTAGACTGCATCAAGAAATAAAGAAGTAAAAAAAAAATATGCAAGGGGTTGCTTGTGGGAGTTGAATCTCTGATGAATCCAGAGGTGAAGGTTACACCCACTAATGCTGTCTGTATTAGCTAGTCCCAGGAGTCCCAGAGTTTGGCAGAAGCTCTGTCAAGGTTTTTTCAGGATTCCCAAGTGTTGTCCTTAGGCCCATAGCCCTTCCAATGGACCCAGTATTGAGGTCAGCCATGGATCAAGTGGGAGTCAAGGATTTGGTCAACTTTGTAGTGATATCTGTCCTTGACTTTGATGGGGGGTGGTTGACTGGGGCATTGTCCAGGGAAGGAGTTCAGAGCATGTTTTTTGAGGAGATGCATGTGGAAGATGGGGTGGAGGCCCTTCAGGCCCAGTGGTAGGTTGAGCCTGTAGGCATGCATTAAGACCTTCCAGAGGATCTTGAAGGAGCCAAGTCATTTGTGATCAAGCTTGATGGAGGGCCTCCAGGTCTTAAGGTTTTGTCAATCAAGCTAAACTAAGGTGCCAGGGGACCAGTTAGGGATGGAATCTCATTGGGCATCAGCATATCTAGAGTAAGTTTGATTAGTGGTATTAATCTCATTCCAGAGGAACTAGCAGAGGGATCAGAGGTCTTTGGCAACTTCATAGGCAATGTAGGAGGGGATATCCTCAAGGAATAGTGTGAGTTGGGGGTTGTAGCCCTTGTTGGTATAGAAGAGGGAAACTCTGGTAGTGGAGTGAGATGGGTTATTGTAAGTAAACTTGGTGAGGGGGAGTTCTGTATGCCAGTCATTCTGTAAATAGTTAATGTAGAGGCAGAAATACTGTTCCAATGTTTGGTTTACTTGTTTTATTTGTCCATAAGTCTCTATATGATAAGCAGACAATAGATTGGTCTTTATCTCAATAGCCTTACATAACAATCACAAAAGCAGGAGACAAATAGAGGGCTGTGGTTGGAGATGATGTTGTCCAGGAGTCCATGTTTGAAGAAGACATGTTTGAGGAATAACTTGGTAAATTTCAGAGCATTGTTGGTAGTGTAGCAGGGGATGAAGAGGGCTTGCTTGATGAGGCAGCAGATGACCATGAGAATTGTGTCAAAGCCTTTGGAGTCAGGGAGTTTGACAATGTGATCCATTGAGATTGAGGACCAGGGGCATTGGCTAATAGGGAGGTACTTTGGCCCAGAGACAGGGTTTGCAGGCCTTACATATTGTGTGATATCCTTCTTCTTTCTTGGCCAAAAGTAAGTTTGGAAGATGAGTTGGAGAGTCTTACAAATTTCTAGGTGTCCCCAGAGTTTGTGGTCATGGTGCTGCCAGAGTATGTTAAGACAAATGGACTTGTGATCCAAAGCATAGATTTGTCCACTCTGAAGCAGGAGGCAGTGGTCTGGAGACAGCATGAAGAGGGTATTGGCGTTTGACTCATTGGCAGAGCTGTTGCAGGGGTTGTGCTGGGTAAAGAAAGAGCCCAGAGGTGAGTTTCTGATTTGGTGGATTCCTTCTTTGTTCATAATCAGCATGGCATGCAAATGCTTAGGGAGGATTACCACTCAATAGTTGAACACATTCTGATCAGCTTCAAATGACTTCTTTGGATATATGTCAGACCTTTGAGTGAGTGTGTCAGGCTTTGTGCCAAGTCATCTGAAGCAGTAGTGGATGGTGAAGTCATACTCCAAAAGGGTTTCAGACCATTGAGCTTGGCAGTGGCTGAGCTGTTTTGGGGTTATGAAATACTGCAGGTTGTTATAGTTGGAGTAGACTTGAATGTGGTGCAGAGAACCTTTGAGGTAGGCCCTCCACTGATGGAAGGCTTTGACCTGGAGTTGGTCAGGTTGTTCCGGTCAAGGCAGAGAGTGAAACTGGGCCAGTTGATGTGGGAATTGGTGGAATGGAGCTATAAAAAGCCTAGAATGATGGGGGCAGAGAGGTGTAGTTTAGTGATAAGTAGTCAGAGGTCTTGGCATTGTCCATTGGCAAAGGTCACAGTTATTTCCATGCAGTGTTCAAGGAGGATTAAAGTGAGGATATGTCAGAGGTGTTGAGAAGCGAGTGCCACCAGGGATTCATTGATGAAGTTATCTGTGGTGCTGCTGTCAACTAGCATGAGGATGGGGTTGTTGAAGAAGAGGAGGGTGGTGTGGAAAGAGGAGGGTGTGGAAAGAGTGGGAAGGGAGGTGTGCTGGGAGGTTGTCTGGGGCAAGTACCATTGTGTGAAGAAGTGTGGCCAGGGCAGAGAAGATGTTGGGGTCTAGTTTATGGTCTAATTTTTCTACTGACTCATTTTCTATAAATTAATAGTCACAGTCTTCTCCAGCAATAGTCCATATAGTGCATCCCATCACCTAGCATTTAGAGCAACTACTGATAAAATGCTCCTGCTCACCACATAGGATGCATGTGCCCCCTCCTTCCATTTCTCCCAAGTCTTCTCTGGTACATCAATCCAGGGCCTATTTCCAATCTTGTTTGCACATAGGGCTTCTTGGTCATTGGTAGAGTCTGGAGCATTATCAAGGTCATTGGAGTTAGCATCCAGGGTTTTTAGGGTCTTGTGTAGATCAGCAGCATTGAGTTGGGTAGGGAAGCATGGTCCTAGGGGTTGGCTGGCACTGGGAGTCTCTTGGCCTTGAGAGAAATAGCATGTGAGGTTGGTGGGGTTGGCAGGAATTGAGGGTTGGTTGCTGTTGGTTGCTCCAGCCTGCTAGTTGGTGTTGCCAGGACCCTCTGCAGTGCTGTGTTCTTGCTCTGGTGTTCCCAGTAACATTGGTCAATCTGAGTAACAAGTGCCTTGTACTTGTCATATGTGATTTGCTTGGATGTGAGGTAGAGAGCATCCTTGACACATTGGGGCAGAGCACAGTGGAGGGCAAATCAGAGGGCATTGTAGTTCCATCCTGGTTTGTAGGCCTCCCATTCAAATCATACAATGAAGGTTGTAAAACATTTATTGTTATGCATCTGGAGGTTGAAGAGATTCTCCTCTGCTTCTGCTACAGTGTCAAAGATGCCAAACTTACTGAAGAATCCCTGGGTGAAAGCAAGCCAATTGGAGAGCATGGGGTTGTTGGAATTGAACCAGAGTAGTGCCATGTAGTAGTTGAAGGCAATGCCCTGCAAATATAATGTGGCAAAGGCCACTCATGAGCTCTCAGCTTGGAACATTGTTAGACACTGTGTTAGGAAGATTCTCCACTTCTGAAAGTCACAACCAGTGAAAGGTTTGGACCTTTGAATGTCAAGCTTTCCTTTCCAAGCCAGTGCATCATGAGTGTCATCCTGGATGTTTTGAGTTCAAAGTAGGGGTCTAGCATTGTAGTAGTAGTAGTATTTATTTCCATTTCTGTGCTGAGGGAGGAAGTTGTTCATGGCCAGGCCCCATCTGCCAGAAGGTCCACTATTGGGAGGCCCCAGGGCCCATCAAGGGGGAGGGAGTCCTCTGGAGGTGGGTAGTCCAAAGTAATTAGTATCAGCAGGGGGGTTGGGCATTGGAGTGGGCTGGAGGTGAGGAGGGTTGATTAGAAAGGGGAGTCAAGGTGCTCTGGGGCCTATGAGTTGCCTCAGGAGGACTGGAGCATTCTGGTAGAGTTGCAGAGCATTGACACAGGGAGCATGGAGGTTGAAGTGGAGGGTCTGTCTTGGGGAGGGCTATTGTATGGGGCAGGCTTGTCAGTGAGGTTACCAGGGCTTATCAATGTAAAAGAGGGTTTAATTGTCATTGTCAACACATAGGAGTGGTCTTTGGGTATGAGGTTTTAGGATGATAGGCTAGTCCCAGGTATAGAAGGCACTGGGGACAGAGTTTGCTCAGGAGTAAGCAGAGAGGGCCAGGGTGTAAGCAGCAGGTTGGTCAAATAGTCTGCCTGCAGAGTTGAGGCTCTTCAGAATGTTAGATACTGCATTAAGCTCTTCCTACTGGTGGAGGATGGGAGGCAGGGCTTCACTTTGTGCTCCAACAGATTCCTTGCATTGCACATAGAAGGAGTGGGAGGAGTCCAGAGGGTCTTCAAACAGACAGGGGTTTTGACTGGTGTGGATTTCATTGACCAGGATGCAGAGCTTGTTTTGTAGATTGGTGTCAATTGCCAGGGTGCTTTGCATAGTTTTGAGGAGGTTTCCTCACAGGTAATGTTCATGAAAATTGAGGAGTCGATCTGCCCAAACCTTCAGAGTTGCTGAGGTGTCAGAGTAGCCAAGGTTAACAAGGAGCCTGTAGGCATATCTTGCAAACTCTGCAAGAGAGAGATGGAGGAAGCAAAGGACTTTGTTGCACTGCTGAACATAGGCTTTGACCTGTTGCTGTCTGGGGAAGGGAGGGATTTGAGTGAGAAATGGCAATTGAGGAGAGAAATAATTATCTGGATGCTCTGGAAGGGCTGGGGCTGCAGCAGAAATGGGGTATGCATAGTAATAAGGTGGAAGGTAGGCAGGATTGGGAGGTGCTACAGAAAGTCCTCCAGGGTACATATAGAGATAATTGCCATTAGCAGGGAATATTGGAGGGCAGTGCCAGCCCAGGGGTATTTTCTGGCTCATGCAGAGAGTGTAGAATGCCTAGTTGGGATCAGAGGTCCAATGGCAGAGAATGTACTGATCCACAGGGGGGCCTGGATAGAATGGAGCATACTGATTTTTAGGGACTAGCTGACCATAGACATTAGTTAGATAGCCAGCAGGATTGTATGTGGAGTTATATATAGACATTGAGAACAGGGTAAGGTGGAGTTTGATATTATATCAGGTTCCACTGACTATGAGGGCTCAGCTACACTGGATGAGTCCTTACTAGGCAGATGTGATGTTCTGCACTTATAACCTAGTGCTCTAGAGTGGGTGCAAACTATAGGAACTTGCAAGAAGAAGTCAGGGAGATTGGGTCAAGCAAATCTAGAGTAGTCTGGGGAAGTCTAAGACCAAGTATATGAAATGTTAGGCTTAAGCAGGTGTCAGAAATAAGTTTGTAGGTGTGTAAATGGACTGCAGGGCAAGCAGGGGCTTTGCAAGTGATGAGAGCAGAGCCAGAGTTTGATGGGGGATCAATCAAGACTGATCAGTTCCAGGGTCAGATGTAGGGTGAGGTCTAGAGTTGTTGTAAAAATGTTTAAGGTCATAGCACATGTGCAGAGTTCATAATGATATTAGAGATGAAAGGAACTTAGGAAAGATAAAGGAAACAAGGACAGTTGAGATGAGACAAAGGCAAGATAAGACAGAACAGAGAAAAGAGATAGGTTTGAGGCTAAAAATAGAAGCAGAGACAAAACAGAAAGAAACATGAGACACAAGTTTCAGTTAATGTAATATCAAGACTAAGGTAGTGAATGTTACTCTACATCTTTATATACTAACTACTGGACTTTGTCTGGGGGTGGGGATGCAATGGCAGAGCTTGTCAGAGCCATGCAGAGTCAATGGGTGTTGGCAGTTGTGTAAGTCACAAAGGTGGTCAAGTGATGTATGTCTGTGTTAGAAGAAGTGGCAAAGAGGTGCGGAAGCCTCATAAGTGAGAGGAGAAGCTGAGGAGGCCCACAGAGGATGTGCCAGAGAGCTGTTAGGGTTTGCCAAGGAAGCGTTGGAGTTGGAGAATATGGGGGGAAGCTCCTGGGAGGCAGAGTGTTCTGGGGGAAGGTCCAGAGGTGTGGGAGTGGGTCATGACATTTACCAACACAGCCTTTGCCTTCTCCTGCACCCTTTCATCCTGTTTACAAACTCATTTACAGAGTCATTCTCAGAAGAGCATGCCTAAGGTTTGAATCCTATGTAGAGGTGCCTGCTAGTGTCTAGAAAAAATGGAGTCATCTGCATGGAAGAGTAAACATAGTTGTTGTACTGGAACTCAGCATCTGGCAGGAGCTCATCCCAGTCATCCTGCCTCTCATTGCAAAAAAGGTGTGGATACTGTTTCAGTTCCTGATCAACATGCTTCATCTGCTCATCTGACTGAAAGTAATAGGCAGTAGTGGTATGGAGCTTCACTCCAAGTAGACAGTACAGTTTCCAAGTAAACTCTGTCACAAACTGGGGGCCTCAATCAGAGATATACCCATCAAACAGACCATAGAGCTTCCAGACATTCTTGTGATACAGACTAGCCACTCCCAAGGCAGAGCATGTTGTGTGAGTAGGGATGAAGTGTTGTTTACCATAGAGGTCTACCACTACCATCACTGCATTGTATCCATGAACATCTAGGAGTTTCACAATGAAATCCACCAATGCAACACTCCAGCAGGCAGCCAGAATAGGAAGCAGGTAGAGCTGAGTGGCTGGCAGCAAGGCTTGGTGCAGAGATAGAAATCACAGGTGCTAGTGTAGGTGTCAGGGGACTTCCATATTTGACCTCTACAACTTGTTCCAGTGTCTCCACAGCTTGTTTGACATCTCTGGAGCTTGTTTTAGAATCCCAGAAATCTCTGAAGAACTGTGAAAATCTCCATATTACCTCACCAATCATTGTCCTAGGGTTAGGACTAGCTCCAGCCTTCTGTACAGTAGTTCTTATGCCTCTGCCACCCACTGATGTGCTATGCTGAGCAGCAGGGTTCCTTAGACTTGTTCTCTTTGGATTTCCCTCTGCTAGGTGATTAGCTACATTCCAGAACCCCAAAGATTTCTGAAGACCTGCAGAACTCTCTGTATTACCTCACTAATCATTGTCCTAGGGTTAGGACCAGCTCCAGCCTTCTGTACAGTAGTTTTCACACCTCTACTGCCCACTGATGCACTGCACTGAGCAGCAGGGATCCTTAGACTTGTTCTCTTTAGATTCCCCTCTGCTAGGTGATTATTTACTGATTGTATTGTCATCTACTTGCTAATATATATACTTTTGATTCCCCTCTGCTAGCTGCATGACTCCAATGTGCTGCCCTGGAAGTTGCCCTTACAGTAGGTGCCTACATATTGGGAGACCTGTGGCTACCAATAGTTCTGGGATACCAGCTCCAGTGTCTTCCATTTTCTGGAATGTCCAGCTACCCAAGAGTTGTGATGTTGTTCTACAATGTGCTAGTGAAGTTCTGGAATGTTAGTCAGAAGCCCCATCTGCATGCACTGACTTTATGCTTACCTGTTGCTTGTAGGGTCTGTGCAGCCTGGGTAGCCTGGGCAACCACATCCTCCTGTGCACCCTTGGTTCCCTCTTTGGATGTCTTTAAGGATGTTTGCCTCATCCCCTTGAACTATAATTCCTTCTAGTGCACAGATGGCAAAGAGTTCAGGCTTGAAAAGGACAATGTTGTCATTATCTCCTGCTTTTGTGCTGTGGTCAGCCCACCTAGACAATGCATCTGGTTTGCCCATGCTCCATCCAGGTTTGTGATGCAGTGAGAAGTCAAAGTTGGTCAGATACAAAGACCACTGAACTTGATGTCAATTGAGTTTCTTTACAGAATGGAAGTACTCCAGGTTCTTGTGGTCTGTCCTGACTTCAAACTTATGCCATGTGCCCTCCAGGAAGTGCTGCCATTCTTCAAAGGACCAAATAATTGTCAGCACCTCCTTGTCATGGATCTTGTAGTTCCATTCCACTGCATTAAGGCTCTTGGAGTAGAAGGCTACTGGATGCCATTTGCCATCCTCCTTTGACTGCTGGGGAAGGACTGCTCCTGTAGCAAAGCCTGAGCTATTCACTTCCATACAAAATGGAGAGTCATCATTGGAAAACAGGAGGACTGGCTTTGAAGTTACAGCTTGCCTGAGGGTATCAAAGGCAGCCTGCTGTGGGGGCTCCCACTGCCATACTGTATCATCAACTGTGAGGTTGAAGAGGGGGCATGCATGGTAGGAGAAATCCTGTATAAACCTAAATTGACAAAGCCAAGAAAGGCCTGCACTTCTTTTTTGTTTCTTGGCTCTGTCCACTCTGCTACACCTGCTACTTTAATGGGGTCCATCTCAACCATTCCATGCAAGATGATCAAACCCAGGTAATCCCCCTTAGTCTGCTCAAATTCACACTTCTCAGGCTTTAAATAGAGCTGGTGTTGGCAGAGGTATTCCAAGACAATGTGCATGATCCAACAATGCTCCTCTAGAGTTTTAGTGTAGATGAGAATATCATCCAGATATACATAGACAACACCTTCCGCAATCAGATTATGGAAAATGTTATTCATTATAGTCTAGAAGGTGACTGGGCTATTGATGAGACCAAAGAACATCACCAGAGGTTCAAAAAGTTCACAATTGGTTCAGAATGCTGCCTTCCACTCATCCTCTTCTTTAATGTGCACATTGTTGTAGCCCCAACAGACATCCAACTTTGTGAAGTATTGTGCACTTTAAAGGTTGTTGACAAGTTCTGAGATGAGTGGCAAAGGATAGTGATTCTTCACTGTCATCACAAAGACACAATAGTCCTGAACCAGACAAAGAGACCCATCCTTTTTCATAATAAAAAAGACTGAGGAGGCCATTGGAGACTTAAAGGGTTGTATTTGTCTTGAGCTGAAATTTTCCTGTAGGAAGGCATCCAGTTCATCCTGCTCACAGGGCATGAGTGAATAGACCTTGCCACTGGAGGGCTCAGCATTTGGTATCAGCTCAATTGCATGATCCCACTGCTTGCACTCTAGAAGTGAATTGAAGGAGGCCTTAGAGAATATATCCTCAAAGTGGAGGTGATTGGAAATGGTGCTACAGAAAGGCTTGGGCTGTGAGTTTGCCACAAATGCCTCCACCAGACATTGAGAAGTAGTCTGACTGGTCCAAATCTCTGCCACTGTAGGATGGGGACCAAGGGTGGTAGCATAGATCCTATCACCCACCTCTATAGTTTTGTCTGGAGACTCTACATTTAGAGCATTGGTCCATTCTCCTTCAACATCCCTCTTCCTCTGAACATTCACACCCAATGCCTCAGACATACTCTTAGTCCAGTCAATCTCTGGGTTATGCTCATATAGCCAGGTGAACTCTAAGATCATGTCTTGCTTTCCTAAACTAGTCAGCTCACTCTGAGTCAAGGAAAAGGCCTGTTGCTCCACTGTCAAGGAGAGCAACCATACTTTAGATCTGCTGGGTGTCTGTCATCTCAATTTCTACCTGTAGCTTTAGGGAGTTGGTAGAAGAGGTGGAAGCAACAATGTAGCAATGGGGGAGATAGCATTCTCATGCAGGAATCTGGAGGCATGGGCTAGGAGGTTTGTTTCCAGCAGAGACTTTAGCTGGAAAGGGAATTTGTATGTCTAAAGAGGGGCTTATTGTTTTGGGCATAGTATAAACAATAGCAACAGATATGGATATGTTTGATTCTATGGACAGGAGGGTGAAACAATTAGTACTGGGCAATGGGTGTGTACAGATTATCTGCTGCCCTTTTAAAAATCTGCAGTCTCTGCAAGAACCTCCTTCAATACATTAGCCACTTCATTGGAATGGATGGCTACTAGTGTGTCTGGAGAGGAGGTTCCTATGGCATCTTAGGCTATGAGGAGTTGGATAAGCAGCTCCTCTTGCTCCAAAAATGACAGGTAGTGGACTTTTAGCCTTTGAGGACAGTAGCAGACAAAGTGGCCAGCCTTTCCACAGCATCAACACAATAGAGGAGTAGAGGATTGCTATTGGGAGGCATTGACATCCATTCTTGGGATAGGGACTGCAAGGGGGTAATGTGAGGCATGAAGGGAGGAGCTGCACCTGCTTGTGGAGATGCTAGTGCAGGAGAGCTCAGGGGGTAAACTCTCCATAGGAGAAAGGAGAAGTCGAGGATTGTGTCACTGCAACTCATGTTGTAGTTCCATGAGCTGCCACTGCTCATGTGCTACCTTGTACCAGGCATCAACACACTCATTATCTGGCTGCCCCTCTGCCATACTGTCAATGTGATCCATGAGAGAGGAGTGATTGGAGTCCATTGCAGAAAGTTAAGCAGAGTAGTAGACTGTCTAGATATCCAACCTGTTAAACTAAAAAGCATGAAAAGAGTTGATGTATTCATTGAGTGACTGCTTCCCATGACCATATTGGGTTTGGTTTTGAAGAGGAAGACCTATGGTTTTGGTGGGATCAAGAGGAAAGAACTCAGCTCAGAACTCCTTCTCAAACTCCATCCAACCAGAAAAACTCTCAACTCCTCCTAGGCCTCCAAAGATGTGCAGCACATAGGTTAAGGCTTGGCCTGCCTTCATATAGGAGAGGACCCAGGCAATTTTCAAGGCATCAGAGGCAAAGGCTTCACTGCTCAGCTGGATATAAGTGATACAGGACTGAAGAAAATGTTCTCCAGCCTTACAATCTCCATCATATACATCAGGAAGTGCAGAATGAGGTAGTTTGGAATGGAGAGCTGACAGGCCTGAGCTAGGTGCAGACACAAACCATTCTGCATCTGGTGGGGGCATAGAAGGGGAGATATGAGCAGGGGGGAGGTGTTTCAGAAGAGTCTGAAAGGAGAGGGATATGGCTTTGGTAGTTTAATGTAATCCAGTGAGTTCTGCAGTGTAAGAGGTAAGAAAAGCTTGAGTAAGTTGAACCTGTGTCTCTAGGGACAGCAAACAACTCCAGGCATTATTCTGGAGGCTTGAAGCATCAGAGAAAGGTGCTGGGGTTGGCTGAGTCATAGGAGAAACACAGAGGGCACTAAGACACTGGTGGGAGAGAGACCTTTTGAGAGACCAGGTAGAAGCTCAGATAATCAAGAAAGGGGGCTCTCAGATGGAATCTGAAGATTTGTTCTGCTGTAAGGGCAACCTCTGGAGGCTGTGGCTCAATCACACAACTGGCAGAGGGAGATACAAAGTCTATTCAGCACAGTACAATGTCTGCAAGTAGAACTACACACCTAGCAGAGGGAAATTCAAAGAGAATAAGTCTGAGGATCTCCAAGGTGCTGCCTTATATAAGTAGGTGTATAGTACTTTTAAAGATAGCATCAGGTAATGCTATCAGTATAATTAAATAATCATATAATTATTTATGTATATAAAGCATGTAATGGGTGCTCCATTACATACTCCCTTTTGAGTCTGTCAATGGACTCACTTTCAATGGCAAAGTCAAAGAAGAAAGGATGGGATGCATCCCACCCAAAAGTGTGCACTGGAATTTGAGTATGAATTCCTACATTTATCAGTAGTAGAATCAACCAATTCTATGTGGACAAAGCATACTTCAGTGTGCTGTCTGACTGTGCTGAGTGACAAATATGGGCTGCTAAAGCTTGGGTGTAATTATCACTTGTTGTGAGCTACAATAATAGCTCACACTGCTCATTTGTCCATCTTTGAGGCCTCCACTTCCTTGTTGCTCACAATGTCTACCCAGCACTCTGATGCAGTGTTAGCTGTATTACTGAGGCCACTAAATCCAGCCTCAGGAGCAGTAAGAGTAGCAATGTTAGTCTCTATCACCACTTCCATGGTGCTGAAGATAACTTGTGGAGTCATTGCTAGTTGGACTGGTGTGGTCAATGTGGAGTTGTTAGCATAGTCCAAGTTCGTAGACTTTTCTGAGAGTGCATCTTCTGAAGATGCACCAGAGCTTGATGGTAGGATGGAAGTAGCTGTAGCCACTGATGACAAAGGCCTCTCCTCAGTTGGGGCTGGACTCATGGGAGGAGCCACTGATAAAGGCTCCTCTATAGTGGCTCATGAGGCACTCACAACCTCTGCAGGTCAGTGCAAGAGGTGAATGAAAATACCATCCTCACCAAAGTGCAGCCATTCAGCTGCATCAACAGGAGAGTAGCCTCTGCTCTCATGAATCTGGAGGAGCATGCAAAAGCACTCCTGGTCATCAGTAGTGGGGACATACCACCCATTGTACCCTAGTAAGGGAGAGGGTACCTAATGGTTTGGTGTCAACAATGGCATTCATTATTGACCTGCATGAACAAGTTGTGCAGTCCCACTCCCCACATATTATTGTCTGTGCAGCCTAGCATGGCCAATGAACATGAGGGTCAGGGGACCAGTACCTAATGGCAGTCCCCTCTGGGCAGAGATGTTTCCAACTCTGCTGGAGTTAACTCCATAGCCCACCTCATTGTGTAGTCCCTCAGTTGTGGAGTCATATAGAAGGAGATCCAATAGAATTCCTGAAGGAGGAGAGCAGCATGAATTCACTCCCTCATTGTGACTTTGGATCTGCCGACTCAAATGAGTCTAAGGATCAGGCAAATCTGCTCTAGATTCATGGGCATTCCATGGGAGCCCATGAATAGAACAATTTGTAATGTGGGGATATATGAGATATCCCAGCCATCTCCATTGAGCAGGCAAAGACCACTTTGTTGCCAACAAAAACTGCATTGGTCATTGGCAACCAGTAGAAGTTTGGGTGTAGTATACCCATGAAGTCATTCTGGCACTCAAAGTGCCTGCAAACCAATGTGGTATCTCAGCCATCTAGTAGGTTGGGTCACTGTCCAAGATACATTGTTTAGATGTAGAGACATCATCATCATCATTGCTACCCAAGTTGGATGCTGGGGCACCTGCCATTGCTCAAGCAGCTGCTTGCTGGGTGACAAAGAATTCCTCAACACATGGATCCCATTGCACTGGTGGCCTAAACTCCTGAGGGAGAACACCAGGCATAACATAGGTCCTCAATTTGAGGACCTCAATCATACCAACTTCTGATCCCTGAGGGAACATTGGCTGGGAAGCAATTGGGGTTGCAACAATCATAGAGTTGTCTGCCTCTGTTGACATTACAGCTGGCTGCACAGTGCCAATTGCATTCTACTATGGATGATCAGCATTCACTCCAAGTTCATTTATCACATGTGTAGTCCGCTTCCTTCATTTCTATTCAGTTTATCACATGTATCTTCCATGTGATTGTCTTTCTATTCAATTCAATCACATGTATCTTCCATGTGATTATCTTTCTATTCAATTCAATCACATATATTTTCCATATGATTCCCTTTCTATTCAGTTCAATCACATGGATTCTCCATGTGATTCCTTCTATTCAGTTACATTACAGTATATATAGATAATGTAGAAGCCTGAAGTCCCCACTCAGTTTCTGACTCTGGACTTCAGGTTAGTGTTCACACTTCAATACACTCAGTTTCTAACTCTGGACTTAAGCTTTATTTGCCTGTCTTTAACAGGTTATGGGCTCCAGCCTCTAAAACTTTAGTCCAAAGTTTTTATCATTTTGATTTGCTTTGTGGCTGTGCTATAGTCCTTATGATGGTTGCAGCTCCCTCTAGATACATAGACTCTGAACTATTGAGTAGTGACCCTTAAGTGGGGCTGCTTTATTTTGCCAGTGAAGCCTAACATGCCTAACTGAGAGGTGTTACAATTGCAGAGTCTGCAGTTAGTTAGTTAGCTTTACTATACCTCACTTTCCTGCTGCACCACTCCTGAGGACCTTATAGGAACTCTGCCAGTTTGACTGGATTGTAGCTGTATTCCTTCTGGCACACTAGATCTTAGCACATTATTGCTCCTAAAGCACTTTTAAACACATTTTTTGCTGCATTCTGCAACTCCACACTTTATTATTCAACCTATACTCCAAATCACCTCTTCCAACATGCCTACATCTATTCTGACCTTCACCAAACTCAATTCCCACAACTATAACTCATGGGTTGGTGAAATGGAAGCTTATCTTTGCTCCCAAAATGCCTGGATGCCTATCTCCATACCTTCTTTGGCTCCTCAACTCTCTGAAAAACCTACATCAGAGGAAAAAAGCAAATACAGAGAATGGCAGAAAGAGGCTAATCTTGCATCTGGTCTGATTTATTTGATGGTGGAGGATGATCAAAGAATCCATCTCACTGATCATACATAAAGATCAAACAGATAAAATGTGGGAAGCCTTGAAGCAGATACACATGCAGCAATGCCTTGGCACACACTTTAATGCCTATGATGACTTGTTCTTTATTAGAAAAGGAAAGGAGGAGAATTTGCAGACTCTGATTAATAGAGTTGAAACTGCAATAAAGAAAATCCAGAATTTGCACCCAAAAGACTTTGATATTGCCAAATTAGACAATGAACTAGCATCTATGGCATTAATAAAGGCGCTTCCTGATGATTTTCCAGCATTTGTATCCACTCTCCTTCTCAAAGATGACCTGGACAAGACCAAAATCCATCAGGCCTTTGTTACAGAAGAAACACAATGTCATCATCACTCTGATGAGTCTGCTGCTGCTATAATTGCTATGAGTGCTGCATTAGCCAAAGTTACCTGTGACTTTTGCACCTTGCAAGGCCATACACAAGCTAATTGCTACAAATACAAAGCAGCTCAGCAGCAAGCAAAGCAGCAGACAAAATTTTGCAACAAAAGAGGCAGAAAGGGCCAGGAGCAAGCTAATGCAGCTTTCAATAATGACAAGTCCAAGAAAGATGATGCAGAATTTGCTGGAAATGCAAGTACTCGTTTACTGGATCATTCAGATCCCTCTCTTCCCATACAACCTGAAGCTGACTTCAATTGGATTGTAGACTCAGGAGCCACTTGCCACATGACCCCACATCAAAATTGGGTCCATAATTATGCTCCCTATCGCACTCCAGTCAGGTTAGCTGATAACAGCATTGTTTACTCAGCTGGGATTGGAACAGTTGTATTTCATCCAGTTGTAAATGGGAAGAAAATCCAGTCTTTAGAGTTCCACAGAGTCTTGCATGTTCCATTACTTCAAAATAAACTCTTGTCCTGTATATATTTGCCTAGAAACAAAGGCTTACAACATTCACATTGACAAACAAGCCATGCATTTCTGGCTGAATGGAAAAGAGTTATTCTGTGCTACAATCAACTCCAATAATTCTGCTCATTTAGATGGTTATACTGCACCAATCTCAGACACTTGGCATTGCAGATTTGCTCATTATAACTATGCTGATGTCAAAAAGATGATCAATAATAAGTTGGTAGTTGGTTTGGACTTGAATTCTGCTGCAAAGCCTGATCCCATCTGTGAACCTTGTTTGGCTGGCAAAATGTGCTCTAATCCTTTTCCTTCTTCCAGTAGTCGTGCATCTAAACCATTAGAATTGATCCACAGTGATGTACATGGCCCTCTTCCAGTCACTCCAATGGGGGGCTATTGTTATTGGATCACATTCATTGATGATTGCACAAGCTTTAAAGCTGCTATGGCTCTGAAGAAGAAAAGTGAAGCATTCAATGCCTTTAAGACATTCAAAGCTTATGCAGAGAATGCTCTAGATGCCAAAATCAAGGCTATACAAGATGATAAAGGTGGAGAGTACATGTCAAAGGAGTTTATTGCATACACTGATGCTTGTGAAATTAAAAGGAGGCACACAACTCGCAACAGACCTCAGCAGAATGGTGTTGCTGAGAGAGCAAACAGGATGCTCTCAAAGGACATCACTGCTATGCTTAATGAATCAGGTCTACCAGCCTCATTCTGGGCACATTGCCTTCATGCTCAGATTCACATTCTGAATCAACTTCCAACTGCAGCTCAGTCAATTACTCCTTATGAGGGATGGTACAAGTGCAAACCAAATGTCTCTTATCTCAGAGTCTGGGGATGTAGAGCATATGTCTATATACAAAGGGATAAGTGCAACTCTTTACAGTCTCACATGGAAAAATGCATCTTCATTGGGTATTCTCCTAGTTATAAAGGATGGTTATTTTACAATCCTGAGACCAAGAAGACTGTAATTTCTGAAAGAGCAGAGTTTGATGAGCACTTATTGCCTGGTTTGCACTTAACTAGGCCAGTAATACCTCCTACACCTCCTTTACCACCTGTGGATCTATCAGTCCTACAGTGCAGTGTTTGAGTTACCTGCTCTTGAAAATGAAGAGGAAGAACCATCTGTTCTCCAAGTGCCAGCTGTACCTCCTGCACATCCTGAGCTTCCTATACCTGCACATCCTATAACACCACCACCAGCTGCTCCAGCACCTCCTATACCTCACCCAAATCGAGCTAGACACCATTCAGCTCAGCTACCAGATCAACCACCAGCTCAAATTCCTGCTCCTCCATCACCTCCTCTTGCTCTAAGACGCTTTAAACACAATGTACAGCCTCCAAGAGATTGGTGGGTAGTACAACATCAGGAACCAGTCCAGGACAGTTCTGATGAGGAAGAAGAGCAAGTCCAAGCTGAATTGGATCAAGCTGCAGTTGATGAGTATGTCTCATTAGCAGCTAATGGGACTTGGAAGGAGTGTGACTTGCCTGAAGGCAAGAAAGCAATTGGCTGTGGATGGGTGTTTCGCATCAAGCGCAATGCAGATGGCTCAATTGAGCGCTTTAAAGCCAGACTTGTTGCAAAGGGTTATGCACAGTGTCCTGGTATTGAACCAACATTTCAACCTGCATCTTTGTGCCTCATCCTTGCTATTGCTGGCATAGAGGACATGGAATTGCGCTCTGTGGATGTCACTTCTGCTTTCCCCAATGGAGATCTGGAAGAAGATATCTATATGCTTCAACCAGAGGGGTTTCAGAATGGAAAGAAGGTACTCAGGCTCAAGAAGTCACTTTATGATCTAAAACAAGCAGGCAGGCAGTGGAACAAGAAGCTACATGGAGCATTATCATCAATGGTCTTCAAAAGACTTGAATCTGACCACTCTATCTATCTCTATATCAGAGGAGAAGTCAAGATCATTGTGCCCATTTATATTGATGACATTACACTTGCTTCAAAATCTACTGCTGCACTTGACTCTGCTGTTGATGACCTCAAAAAGCACTTCAAAATCCATGACTTGGGCCCTTCCCACTTCCTTCTAGGTGTTCAGATACACAGAAACCGCTCTAAACGCTCTATTTCACTCTCACAACGTCAATACATTGTTGACATGTTGGAGCGCTATAAAATGAGCGATTGCAATCCAGTATCTACTCCAATGACACCTGGAATCAAACTCTCTAAAGCCATGACACCACAGAATGAAGCAGAAGAGGAGGAGATGAGCAATGTGCCTTATTTAAATGCAATTGGTTCACTGCAGTATTTGGCTACTATGACAAGGCCAGATATTGCTTATGCAGTCTCATGCCTTGGACGCTTCAATTCCTCTCCAGGACCCAAGCATTGGGCTGCAGTCAAGCATTTATTACGCTATTGCAAAGGCACAATGGATTATAGACTCCATTTTAATGCTGACACTGGCATTCAACCCTTTACTACATTCTGTGATGCCTCACATGGAGATTGTTCTGATTCTGGCTGCTCTACTGGTGGTTATCTAACTACAATTGGTGGTGGAGCTATTGGATGGAGTAGCAAGCTTCAATCAGTTGTTGCCCTATCCACAACTGAAGCAGAATACATTGCTGCTGTAGAAGCTGGCAAAGAAATTATTTGGATGTGGAATATTCTACATGAAATTGGATACTCTTCTACTGCTCCATCTCCCATGCTGATTGACAATCAATCTGCAGTCAGTGTTACCAAGAATCCAGAACACCATGGACAAATGAAACACCTTGACCTCAGCTTCTATTGGCTCAGAGATGCAGTTGATCAGCAGAAATTGATTCCTCATCATATTCCTGGAACAGAACAAGTGGCAGATCTACTCACAAAACCACTTCCTCTATTCAAAGTGGAATTCTGCAGACAGGGAATACTAGCTTATTCAAGCTTGGAGATTGACTGGATCAGGGGGGAGTGTTAGAATTTATTGCATTCTACTATGGATGATCAGCATTCACTCCAAGTTCATTTAACACATTTCATTTTTATTGAATTCAATCACATGTACCTTCCATGTGATTATCTTTCTATTCAATTCAATCACATGTACCTTCCATGTGATTGTCTTCCTATTCAATTCACTTCCATGTGATTGTCTTTCTATTCAATTCACTTCCATGTGATTGTCTCTCTATTCAATTCAATCTGGATTCTCTTCTATTCAGTTACATTACAGTATATATAGATAATGTAGAAGCCTGAAGTCCCCACTCAGTTTCTGACTCTGGACTTCAGGTTAGTGTGTTACACTTCAATACACTCAGTTTCTGACTCTGGACTTCAGCTTTAGTGACTATTCAGTCCCCTGTGCTTTGCCTGTCTTCAACAGACTCTGAGATAAGAGACATTTGGTTTGCACTTGTACCATCCCTCATAAGGAGTAATTGACTGAGCTGCAGTTGGAAGTTGATTCAGAATGTGAATCTGAGCATGAAGGCAATGTGCCCAGAATGAGGCTGGTAGACCTGATTCATTAAGCATAGCAGTGATGTCCTTTGAGAGCATCCTGTTTGCTCTCTCAGCAACACCATTCTGCTGAGGTCTGTTGCGAGTTGTGTGCCTCCTTTTAATTTCACAAGCATCAGTGTATGCAATAAACTCCTTTGACATGTACTCTCCACCTTTATCATCTTGTATAGCCTTGATTTTGGCATCTAGAGCATTCTCTGCATAAGCTTTGAATGTCTTAAAGGCATTGAATGCTTCACTTTTCTTCTTCAGAGCCATAGCAGCTTTAAAGCTTGTGCAATCATCAATGAATGTGATCCAATAACAATAGCCCCCCATTGGAGTGACTGGAAGAGGGCCATGTACATCACTGTGGATCAATTCTAATGGTTTAGATGCACGACTACTGGAAGAAGGAAAAGGATTAGAGCACATTTTGCCAGCCAAACAAGGTTCACAGATGGGATCAGGCTTTGCAGCAGAATTCAAGTCCAAACCAACTACCAACTTATTATTGATCATCTTTTTGACATCAGCATAGTTATAATGAGCAAATCTGCAATGCCAAGTGTCTGAGATTGGTGCAGTATAACCATCTAAATGAGCAGAATTATTGGAGTTGATTGTAGCACAGAATAACTCTTTTCCATTCAGCCAGAAATGCATGGCTTGTTTGTCAATGTGAATGTTGTAAGCCTTTGTTTCTAGTCAAATATATACAGGACAAGAGTTTATTTTGAAGTAATGGAACATGCAAGACTCTGTGGAACTCTAAAGACTGGATTTTCTTCCCATTTACAACTGGATGAAATACAACTGTTCCAATCCCAGCTGAGTAAATAATGCTGTCATTAGCTAACCTGACTGGAGTGCAATGGAGAGCATAATTTTGGACCCAATTTCAATGTGGGGTCATGTGACAAGTGGCTCCTGAGTCTACAATCCAATTAAAGTCAGCTTCAGGTTGTATGGAAAGAGAGGGATCTGAGTGATTCAGCAAATTCTCCATCATCTTCCTTGGACTTGTTATCATTGAAAGCTGCATTAGCTTGCTCCTGGCCCTTTTTGCCTCTTTTGTTGTGAGATTTTGTCTGCTGCTTTGCTTGTTGCTGAGCTATGTATTTGTAGCAATTAGCTTGTGTGTGGCCTTGCAAGGTGCAAAAGTCACAGACAGATTTGGCTAAAGCAGCACTCATAGCAATTATAGCAGCAGCAGACTCATCAGAGTGATGATGACATTGTGTTTCTTCTGTAACAAAGGCCTGATGGATTTTGGTCTTGTCCAGGTCATCTTTGAGAAGGAGAGTGGATACAAATGCTGGAAAATCATCAGGAAGCGCCCTTATTAATGCCATAGATGCTAGTTCATTGTCTAATTTGGCAATATCAAAGTCTTTTGGGTGCAAATTCTGGATTTTCTTTATTGCAGTTTCAACTCTATTAATCAGAGTCTGCAAATTCTCCTCCTTTCCTTTTCTAATAAAGAACAAGTCATCATAGGCATTAAAGTGTGTGCCAAGGCATTGCTGCATGTGTATCTGCTTCAAGGCTTCCCACATTTTATCTGTTTGATCTTTATGTATGATCAGTGAGATGGATTCTTTGATCATCCTCCACCATCAAATAAATCAGACCAGATGCAAGATTAGCCTCTTTCTGCCATTCTCTGTATTTGCTTTTTTCCTCTGATGTAGGTTTTTCAGAGAGTTGAGGAGCCAAAGAAGGTATGGAGATAGGCATCCAGGCATTTTGGGAGCAAAGATAAGCTTCCATTTCACCAACCCATGAGTTATAGTTGTGGGAATTGAGTTTGGTGAAGGTCAGAATAGATGTAGGCATGTTGGAAGAGGTGATTTGGAGTATAGGTTGAATAATAAAGTGTGGAGTTGCAGAATGCAGCAAAAAATGTGTTTAAAAGTGCTTTAGGAGCAATAATGTGCTAAGATCTAGTGTGCCAGAAGGAATACAGCTACAATCCAGTCAAACTGGCAGAGTTCCTATAAGGTCCTCAGGAGTGGTGCAGCAGGAAAGTGAGGTATAGTAAAGCTAACTAACTAACTGCAGACTCTGCAATTGTAACACCTCTCAGTTAGGCATGTTAGGCTTCACTGGCAAAATAAAGCAGCCCCACTTAAGGGTCACTACTCAATAGTTCAGAGTCTATGTATCTAGAGGGAGCTGCAACCATCATAAGGACTATAGCACAGCCACAAAGCAAATCAAAATGATAAAAACTTTGGACTAAAGTTTTAGAGGCTGGAGCCCATAACCTGTTAAAGACAGGCAAATAAAGCTTAAGTCCAGAGTTAGAAACTGAGTGTATTGAAGTGTGAACACTAACCTGAAGTCCAGAGTCAGAAACTGAGTGGGGACTTCAGGCTTCTACATTATCTATATATACTGTAATGTAACTGAATAGAAGGAATCACATGGAGAATCCATGTGATTGAACTGAATAGAAAGGGAATCATATGGAAAATATATGTGATTGAATTGAATAGAAAGATAATCACATGGAAGATACATGTGATTGAATTGAATAGAAAGACAATCACATGGAAGATACATGTGATAAACTGAATAGAAATGAAGGAAGCGGACTACACATGTGATAAATGAACTTGGAGTGAATGCTGATCATCCATAGTAGAATGCGATAAGCAATTCTAACAATAAGTTCACTCAAATATACATAAAAATGTGTTGGCACAGCCCTAGAACATGTGTAGATACAGATACACTCAGATTCACTCTCAAATACTCTGGCATGCCTATGAAAGGTGTTCTAGTGAATATAAATGTTGATTGTGAGCAACAATGTAATCACTTGTCATTGTTTGTCCTCCTCTCCAGAAAGCTCAATTCTGTGCCACATTACACATTAATACAAAGCCTCACACTCTCCCAACACTTTGTTAGCACATGTCTACCACACCAGCAGCTTTCTCAACTCACTCTTTGGAGGTCAAAGATGCCTCAAAATTCTGAAAAAGAGTGAAAAAATGGTTTTCTGAGATCTGGATTTCTCTCTAGACATTTTACAACACTACTCCATCTATCTTGATATTTATGGTGCCACCAGCCTTGTATTCAAGTAAATACTGCTTTTTTACAATCCATCTTTACTCTTTTTGTGTCTACAAGTCTCATTTTCTCACTTTAGGTATTATCTATTAGAAGACAAGGCCCACACCAGTACATGCCTATGACTAAGATGAGGGAATGGCAATGGCTTTTTACCTCAAGGGTCCAGGAGAGGATGAGGTTTGGCTGTATGAAGTGGCAAAGAAATAGAAATATAAAAGCAGGACAGTCAAAACTCCAACTGGCACCATCACATATGTCAAATGCAAAAGAAGAAAAGACATTATAAACCTTGGACAATTTTGGGAGTTCTTGGTAAGTAATTCCCAGTTGATACAGAATACAGCTCAAAATCTAGGAGAATCTTGAGGAACTCTGTAATATACATATATATCCACTCTTCCATATCATTTTTGTCATACAATAACCCTACATATCATTCTGTCTTAGACATACCCATTTCATTTTGTGATATTATATGAATCTAGATAATTATCATTGTTTTGAATTCAATGGATGCCAATTGAACAATATCTGATGAGTGAGTTGTGCACACAGCATGCAATGAGCACATCACTAATCATTGTGATGTGTATTTCAATGTTTGTTAAGAAAAATTCTAAGATTTTTTAATTGAATGTTTTTAACTAATGTTGACTAAAAGAATTTGTTGAAATACAGTGAAAAGAGATAGAATAAGAGTTTCTAAAGAATCACATAAAGATAAATGAAATGTTCTTGAGTTAAAGGTGAGAAACATGATTTTTATCTATAGTTCTCAAGAAGAGTTCAAAGAAAAAGGATTCTATTTGCTCAAGATACACTAGATCAACAGGAATTATTTTATTTGACTATGTTCAAACTTATATAATAATGTCCACTTCAAAAAATGTAGTAATCATATAACATGTTTTTAATTGATGTTTCTCAAGAACCTCTCCTAAAGTGTGGTCTCCTCTGGCCCAACTAGGCCTAGCTCAAATTGCAGTACCAGAAATACTGTCACAGCAAGTCCTATGCAGGTGAGATAGACCAAGAGTGGAAGAATGAGTAACCAGAAATAATGAGCACCAGAACTCAGCAGTTGGGAGATCAGTATGACTGAATGTCTGTGAGTTCACAATAAAGTCAAATTGGTAAGGTAGCTACAGTATCTACACACCTAGATGTTCATGAGTTCAGAATGAAGTCATGGGATTCAGAGGAAGGAAAATTGTACTCTGTATCATATAAGGTTTGAACTATGTTGTAAGAAAGAAGTAAGTAAGAAAGTGATTCTATGGTACTCTTGCTATTATACTTGCAACACTCCCACCTGACAGAGTGCTCACAGAAGTTTGTCTCTTGAGAATTTCCAAACAACACCTATATTTCTACATAGTTTGTTGACAGTATCATATAATAGAGTTTGGTAAGCAAATCCACAGCCATGTTTATGCAATGTAGAGGCTTGATTTTCCCATTTGAGATTACAAGTGGTGAAATTGGACACCAGATTACACACAAGATGCAAAAAAGTATGGAAATTGCATACTCTCTAGAGATATCTGGGTCAGTCTCTTTCTCTGAGGGATCAGATAAAGAGCTTGTGAACCTTAAAGCACAAGAAGGAGCAGAATCAGTGACTGAAGAGGATTTCTATATAGAAAATGACTGGAATAATGAAGAGAGAGAAATGAGGGATGAGGACAGTGAGATTGAAGACAATGAGGAAGAAGAATATCTGGAAGAGTCTTGAAGTTTTGGAGCATTGTAGCCTTTGTACTATTAAATACTAGCAATCACAATTATTTATACAAAGCTTATAAATTAGGTACCCCACATTATTGAGACAGACTCAAGAACATATTTTAATGGTTTATTTATTGTATCTTCATATTATCTCTACTCATCATTTTATGAAGAATACATACAAAAGACAAGGTCAGAATAGATTAGGTTAAGACAGATTGATTCAAAAATAGATATAAAAAGCAGTATTATTTCACATAATGTTTTATGCATATCCATATCTTAAAGTAATTTACATAACAATATGGTATAGACATGGTAAAGCCTGGTGAGGTCAAGTCAGCCTGGATTCCTCTGGGATTCCTCATACTAGGATGTCATTAAATTCTTTGTACAATATAGAATGTTTGAAGATAATGATAATGCAAACATTATGAAATTATATTATATCTACCACTAAATGTGACCTCTGAATTGTATTATTATCTAAGTTATTGACATAATGCCTTGATCAAATATTTGGTCCCAGGCTATATTTGGCTATATTTTCTGAGCAATTTTTTGCTGATGAACATAGTTGCTTTCCTCCATTTATTAACAAGCTCTGAGGTGGTAGGTCCAGGTCCTCCTTGCCTTTTTTTAATACCATACCCAATACCTAGTTTGTGGCTTTCATGCTGTCACTTAGGTATGAGCAATATAATTGTTTTCCTTCATCCATGATGAGCTCTGAAGTGTTTTCATGCTTCCAATTAGAGTCTCTCAGGTCCAGTCTAGCAGGTTATGAGTGTCCTTTGGGATTGCTAGTACCACTTAAGTCACCAGAGACAGCTTTCTTAAGGTTACATCATGTTAACTGGTCATTGTGCTGTTCTGCATCATCACTATCACTGCACATTGCTGGTTGTTCTGTTGTTCTCTTTTGTTGAGCTTTGGGGGCAGTTGTCTTTCTGATGACTGATCCTTTTGGTTCATGTCCTTCATTTAGGTTGCAAGGTGCTGCCAAAGCATTGAATTTAGGGTTGGGAGCTGCCTCACAAGATCCTGCCTCATGTCCTGCTTTTTCTCTTTGTGCTTTACCACCACACATGCCTTCTCTACCTCCTGGTCTCTAGTACTCTTGTCTCACCTAATAATGATTGTTTTCCAAAGTAGTTGTTCTTGGAGAAGCATATATCTTTTGACTTTTCAATTCCTCTCTCTCATTCATTTCATCCTCCTCCAGATAATATACATGTATCACCTTCAATTCTGTTTGTTTTTGTTGTTTGTCCTCTTCCCAATTTAGTTACACAGCCTGGCTTCAATTCAACTGTTGTTCCAGATCCTCTTGGGACAACCAATCCTTCTCATACTGCTTTGCCTCTTTCTCATATTTTCACTCCTGTTTCTTTACCTCCCTATTTTACCCCCCTTCATCTGCACCAAATATTTGGCTGTATATATTTACAATTACTCTTTTTTTGCCACCACCTGTGTTTTCACACATCCACTTATTCCATCTCCTTATCTTGTCAATCCTTTAGCTTGTAATTCTCCTGTGCATTGTTGAGCCCATATGCTTGCACCCCTTCTCATCCTTTTCCAGTTTATCCTGATCTTATTCATTCTGTATTGGAGCCAGTGCTGGGCATATTTGTCTTATACCCACAGCAGGCACATCTTATAATCCAACATAAAAGGTTGTTGTTCCTCCTCCTTATCCTCTTCACCACAATCAAGACTCTAGGGCTTATGAAGTCTTCTGGATGAACAATAATATATGCTCTCACATCATCTCTGGAAAACTTTCTGCTGAGATTTTCAACTCTTTGCCACCAGCTCATGGTGGTTTGCATAACTTCCCTATCTGAACAGCTTAACATCTCCTTAAGCTCCTATATCAGCAATATAGTCACTAGTTGGGAGTGCTGCTTCAGCCCAGCATGTCAAGGACTCAGTCTTCAACTTGACATGCTTGCCAAATGTAGCCTACATCCAGGCCTGGCATATTGCAGTTAATTAGGTTGGCAATGACTCCTTTGGACTTCATGCCATATGAACAGATCCAGAAATTCATGGATGGTTATTCCTGATCATTGTGCTTTCCACATTCTTTGCAAGGATATCCAGCATGCTTGGGACAATAATCCTGAGGGATCATTGACTTTTACACTCTAGCCAACACTATTCTGAAAACAGACATTGATGTCTGTTTGCAACTTGCCTCTTTCCAACAACCTAAGAATCAGCATTTCAATTTGAACACTTCTACTGCAAATCCAACCTTTACAGCCTCTGCAGCTCAACTCCAGTCCAAGCCTAATCCTACTAACAATCAACATAGGCCTACTCAGAATAATGCTACAGGTGTGAGTGGTCAGCATAGAGCAAATGTGACTATTGCCAAGGATAATATGAAGCATTCATCCACTCCCAAACTTTCATATGCAGCAGTGTTGATACACCTGTACTCCCTAGTGCTTTCTGTCTTTATGACTCTTTGCCTGAGAATGATAACCTATCTCCTCATTTTGCATTCATAAGCTCAATGAATCCCATAGTCCTTGCATCTCTCTCTAATATATTCCACTCAATTCTGGAATCAGCTTGCATGAGATATATTATGTGCAACAAAAAGTTTTTTTGGTCATACCATCCCAAATTTGCTGTTTCTGTTGGCACTGCAAACTGCAGGACCTTTGCAACTCTTGTCTGAGGTGAGGTCCATTTCCAGGCCAAGGTCAATGGTCAGAACATCAATCTCATATTTTCTGACTGCTTGGATGCACCTGATATACCTATAAATCTCCTAACAGTTGGCTCAATAGTCAAGAATGATATGTCTATTCTTTTGAGAAGGAGACCTCATCAATCTTCTTCCTTTTAACTTCAAGTTCCTGACTGCTATGGTTCACAATCATCTTTCATTCTTACATTGTGACTTCATATTGCCTACTGAGAAGACCAAATTAATCTTTTCCCATAGCACATATACCACCATCCTACTCTCTTATTCTGGTATACTCAGAATTATAGCATAGGAGAATGGGTCATCTGGCAAAATACATGACAAGAGCCATACTAAAAACACTTCAAGGATGTTCAGGCTTGATGGGAGTTGAAGTCTAGAAATAAGGTGAAGGCAGTTCATTGTGATGGGAAAGGAGAGTTTGTGGGAAGTGCATTGAAAGAACATTTTGAGATGAAAGGGATAGTTCTCCAATTGATAGTGCTATATGCACACCAACAGAATGGCAAAGCAGAGCAGTACATGGGCTGATTGGGCAAATAACTGGCATCTTTGCATAGATTTGTTTAATCATCTTGAAGCACTATTGATGCAGTGGTTGCCAATAAAATGGGGACTCATTCTGGATCATGGCTATGAGAGGGCCAGTATATGCAGTTACATCTGGTAAGAAGTTACCAATGTAGTTAACTAGCCCAATGAAATGTTGGATATTGTTGTAGTTACATAGTGTTTGCCACTCTCAAATATCAAGTTTATCAGAATCTGGGTGTATGCCCTGCATGTCAATTGCTCTAAGCAATCCACACTCAGTACATATAACTCACACATTTTCCATTTGAGATATAAGCTTGCTTCATGCAGTCATTTGAACACAACATGTAAATGCTGCTCATGCTCCTCTATGGAGTCAGAGAAGATGAAGATATTGTCTAGATAGATGTGCATGAATTTTCCAATTACATCTCAGAATATAGAAGTCATCAACCTCTAGAATATTGCTGGCACATTACACTCACCAATCTGCATAATATTGTTCACAAAAGGCCCCATAAGGGATGCAAACACAGTCTTTGGAATATCCTCCATGAATATGTGTACTTGTTCATAAGCATTTGTCAGGTTAATCTTTGACCTGTTTGTATAAAAGCCTTTGCAACATCTTTACAAATCACTTCCTGATCAGAAAGTAGTGTAACATCTTTGATGGTGTTATTGTTGCACTGGTGTGCATCCAAGGCAGTCCATAGCATCCCATCTTCCTTGGGAATACATAGTAATGGTGCAGCTTGCACTACTGGTCATGGTTCCCACCACTTTGCATTGATATAACAATTTGTCTTTTCACAAAGCTGATCCTGAAGTGCTCATGGACAGCAAGGCAAGTGGTACTTATATTGCTTGGTATCATCTATGAGATCAATCTCATGGTTCACTTTCAGGGAAGTTCCTCCTTTGTCTCATTGACAATGTCCATAAATTCTTGCTGCCATTGCTGGCACAATTGCAGGATGTCATCTTCTGTTAGGCTCTGAGCCTTATGTTTCCCTTTATCAATGTGCTTTGAGCATGGTTGAAACTTGGATTCAAATTGTTCTTGGAGTGCATATAAATGCACTTCCCCAGTATCCAGCTTCAGCAGAGGCTTTGATACTGTCAATCTCTTCAACCACTGTATGCTTCTCACCTTCAGCAAACAACCATCAAATGTAAAATATGAGGGCTCTGATATTGTGTCAGCAAAAAGTTGACAGTACACTTCTCCAGTGGGTTGGCATGACCCAGCCCACTTGTGCACCACCATTTAGGCTACAACCTCATTCCACTCCAGTGGCATGTGTGGGTCATGGGTTCATTGCATATCCAGTGGTGGCACTGGTTGATCCCAAAAGAATCTGATGCTGTCAGTTGTTCCTGCCATGCTCATGGCACTCTACTAATGTAGTCTCTCTTTGACCTTGTCTGTAGCAAGGTCCTCTACTTTTATTCTGGAGCTTGTCAGTTGATACTCCAACAGTTCTGAAACCATTTGTTTAGCACATGTATCATCAGGTGGACAAGCCTTATCAGGCTTCCTCACAGCTTTTTTACCCACTGTGATTAACTTATCTAGCCCTTCCCCCCTTTCCATAGCTCCTCAGGACTCTTGTTCAGACATCAGTATCTCTGGCAAGTTTGCTGGTACACTGGCTATTGGAGCCAGTTTGTCCTCAACTTCTTCCACCATCACAATTCTGCAACCTTGTAGTCAGTCACAACCATTGCAATGCTTCTTCATAGTCCTATACTGTTGCAGATGGCCATCTATGTCTGCAAGGACAACTGTCTCCACCTTCAATGGCACTCCATTGATAACTACCTTGTTGTTTACAAAGTCATACTGGACTTTGTTCTTATGCATGAACAGTGTACCAATTATCATATTATAGCAATCAAAGGTTCACTATCTTCACATATTCCTTCATTGGCTGTCCTGATGTTCTGATCTTCACTTCTGTGCTGAATTATATAACAGCATGACTCCCCACAGTTTCCAACAGGAGCATCAATGGCTTCATCAATATTGATCATAGTAGTACTCCCAGAGTCCTGCAATGTCCACACTGGATGTCCATTGACATCAACATACATTGCTAAGCACTGCTTCTCCTAAGGAGCATAGTTTGTTCATTGCAGCTTATCAGCCACCTTCTGCAAAGTAACATGTTCAGGGTAGGGCACTACAAGTGCATGTGTCAGATATTGTAGCAGAACATGTTTATGTCCAGTGGAATTCTCTGCATTGTAATAGAAGTTAACAATGTTATATCTGCAATGGTGTCATTGCAATATTACAATGTGTTATCATAAACACTCTGAGCAGACATCTTTGACTGCCCTCTTGGTTCATAGGAGTTGTACATTGTATTGTTGTCAACATTATCAGTGGACATCTGCTATCTGCTTTCCATTGCTATATCACATCCATTGCAAAAAGTGGTTTTATTAGCTGGTGTGTGCCATCATATAACTCTTTCCATTGTCTCTGCTTTCTGTTGCTATATGACATCCATTGTAAAAAGCAGTTCTGTTAGCTGGTGCGTGCTGTCATATAACTCTTTAGGCTGCTCCATTGTTGATTTTTTTGTCCATTGCCAAATCCTGTCACAAAAGCATATCTGTTACAGAAGCATTTCCATTCAAAAGCTCTCAGTTTGTCTGTATAGATATTTGATGAAATCTGTCAAAGTGTTAGGCATGGGAAGCCATCACAGAACTGTTCATCTGTTGCAAGCCCAGTGGAAATGACCATGCCAATGATTTGGGTACTCCACAGATGATTAGTGAAAATATCATTCTTGGAACAGTATCATGGCTTAGTGGCTCAAAGTGCCATAAGGTTTGCTTCTCTTTGTCAGAATGAGGATTTGAATCCCTGATCTGACAATTGCCTACTGATTTAGTCTTTCATTTTATTTATTGCATTTTTTCTCCTGTGCTCTAACCAATGTTTAGGCACACTCTGATGCAAAATACTCTCATGGTTTGGGTATTCAGGCTGGCTACCTGCCAAATCCTTGATTGCTGCAGTGCTCTACAGATGCTCTTAAATTGCTTGTTATAGCAGGCCCTTGTGACTTAATGGCTTTGAACATTAGAGGTCTGCTGATATCTGCAGCCTCATATACTTAGGTTGAGGGTTCAAATCCCTTGCTTGACATTCTGGTATGGAAACTTTTTTTAGTCATCATTTTAATCAACCATTGTTTGTTTCATGATTAACATGCCCAAGCCCTTGTAGAACATTAGAGCTCTACCAATATCTGTAGCCTCATATGCTCAGGTTGAGGGTTCAAATCCCTTGCTTGACATTTGTTGTTTAGAAATTTGTTTTTAATTGTCCACTGTTTGCTACAACATATGCTTGTAGCCAGCTTATCTTTCCAAAGCACTATGCTTCAGTGGTCTGGATTGATCATCATTCCAGTTCAACTACTTATCTGGTTGAGGGTTTGAATTCTTTGTTTGACATTCTGTAGTTAGCAAAAGGTTCCTTAGTCATCATTTCAATTGACAATTGTTTGTTCCAGAAAATGCCTATAATGGTGTGCTCTTGTAAGCCATCATAGATCCTTGGTTTGGATTGTTGGTTAAGCTACACTCCAATTGTGAGGCCTAGGGTTTGACTCCTTTCTTTGATCTAGCAATTTGTAATGATTGATTTTTTCTATTCATTTTCAGCTATTCCACATGACATCTGATGGCTTTAAATGCTTTGTAGCTATTGTTTTGGAGGTTCCTGCAAGTGCAACACTTTTCTCTGGTGGTCTGGTATATACCTCTTTCTGCTGCTAGAGGCCTTCTAGCAGCAGCCACTAGTGGTACAGTGGATACCTATTTCCACTGCTAGAGGCCTTCTGGCAGCAGCTGCTAGTGGTCCAGTGTATACCTATTTCCACTGCTAGAGGCCTTCCAGCAGCAGCCCTTCTGGCAGGAGTTGGAAATCTGGTGTGCCCATTTCCTCTGGCACCACAGTGTATTCTCATTTCTCCTATCAGCAGTGTGGCTGCAGCATCTTTTTTGCATCTTTTCTCTTCATATTTACAGGAATTCTATCTACATCAATGGGCTCCATCCTCCAAGTTCTGATTCCAAATCCAAGAAGAAACCAGTGTTACTTATATACTCATGTCAAGTAGTGTATATGGATCTTCTGGAAGGGTTTCCACAATACTTGATGTTGTGCTTGATAAATTTGAAGTTTCTGAGAGAACATCAGAAATGTCAGCAAAATTGGTGTGAAAGGGCTAACAGGCCTACATCCTCCATAATCTCTTGCTCACCAGAAAGCTTGTTCTGAAAGGAACAATTAGGTCTGCCAGGTAAATGATGCAGATTGACTCATGTTTCTAGTACAGCATCTCAATGCATCTCTTGTTCTCATGTAGTGTTACTCTTTCATCATATCTTTGCCACTCCTCCACATCATTCTCCTGAGGAATAGGGAGAGTACCAGATGACTCCAGCCTCAACATTCACTGATTTTTGTGCCAACAACTACTGCTTTGTAAGTTGCAAGGCATTCATTGAATACACACCATATGATGTACTAAGGAAGGGTATGGCCATGGCAAAAGGTGCCACTTTCTGTATTGTTGGTTGAGGCACTGTCCACAAGATGCTCAAAACCAGCATGGATAAAGCCAAACTCTTCAATTAGAACTAAGGGCTTAGTATCTTGTAAGGTTTTAACAAGGTCCCACTGAGCATTGATTTGGTCTGGACCAAATCCAAAAGAGATGCCAACATGAGTGAGTTTTGTTAAGTTGTTAGTGCAGTGAGAAAAATTCTTGACAAAAATCCTAAGAACTCCAACTGTATCCAGAAAGGCTTGAACTTCTGATAGCAACTTGCAAGGACCCCAGTGCTTGAGTAGGGCTAAGTAACTTTCATCCAGAATTTGACTGCTAGGCATGTGTATTATTTATACTTTAAAGTAAAAGTTTGGAGTAAGTACTGATATTATGTAATGCTGTTATTTATGTTTATAATACTAAATGAAATTTTAGTAATATTTGTAACATGAATATATGTTATAAAGTACTTAGCTTATAATAAAAAAGGTAACATTTTAAAATTTTTAATGATTCATTATATTAGATTTTGGAGTGACTGAGGTTTATTAATAGGTGAACTTAGTTTTATTGGTTTTGTAATTATGAATTTATGCTATATATGACTTTATTTATAAGTTATTTTTATTCTTTGGTTAATTCTATTCCAGAATGCCTTACATACCCCTGATCTCTCTGCAAATCTTATATCTATTAGAAAACTCTTCAATTCATTTGCAGACAGAAATGCAATATTTAAAGATCCAAATGGGAGGGAAGTGTTTGTAGAGAAGAGCAAAAATGGCATGTACTCACTGGACACATTGAGGATTGTGGGTAATCCATGACCATAGTGGCATCATCATTGAAGGTACCAGTTGACTTAGATGGATGAAATTGTTGTTTTGGGCACACCAGAGTTGATGTGATCTTAACTGTTGAACTGTTGTGAAGAACAACTGGGTCAATGGGCTGAGTATAAAAGGAGATGCTGGAGTAAAGGGGCTATGTGAGGATTGCATCTATGGAAAATACACCTCTTGTCCTTACAATGAAAAACATGACATCAAGGAGAACCCTAACAACTGCATGTACATTGACCTATGGGGGCCAGCATTAGTGGCAGATGGCAATACTTTGTGTCTTGCAGGATACTTCCTCACCCAAAAAGATGCAGCAACAACTCTTGACATGTTCTCCTCATACCACATGGAGTTTGAATGCCAAAGATGTAGGAAACTCCTTATGGTTTGCATGGATGCAGGGCATGAATGGCTAGATGAAAAGTGGGAGGAATATTGCACCAACCATGGAATTGTTCTGAAATTAGCAGTGCCATATGCCTACTTGCAGAATAGATTCATTGAGAGGGCTATCTGCACCATAATTGAAGAGGTTAGATGCTTACTTGTGAAGAGTGGGCTGCTGAAATATATGTGGGCCAAAGCAGCCACAACTCAGATCTACACATGCAACTTTCTACCAATGTCTCAACACAAAGGAATATCCAAGGAAGCATGGACTGGCAAAAGACAGAGCATCTCTCACCTCTGCCCTTTTGGCTTAATAGCCTTTTCTAAAGTACTTGAAGAGCTGATCAAGTAGAATATTGACCCTTGCTCTGTCAAATGTGCAATGGTAGGATACACTGCAGGTGTCTGGGGATACAGGTTACTTGATTGTGCAACAAGAACCATTGTCACATCTTGTGATATGATCTTCAATAAGGAATCAGGTCATTGATCTCTCATGCTCATCAAGGAGACCAAGAACTTACTAGCCACCAAGGCTCCTCCATCAACTCTGTCATCTACACCTAGAGTCCTCACCCCACAACAACCCATAGCCCTCTGCATGTGCAGGGGTGCACCACTCCATACATCTACAATAGCCAAGTCCAATCTAGCCACCAATCCCAGTAACTGCATTGCCCAATCCCTCCACAATTGATGCCCCAGCCATAGCTCCTGTCTTTTGTTGCTCAAGCCATAACCAAGGTGTACCCACCCCAGACCTGCCCAAGTCATATGGGATGCATATGTATTCATGGTGCTCCTCATGGCAGCCAACACAGATGATGACAAGTATGTACTCAAAAACTATGCTGAGGCAATGTGTAGGCCCAACCTGTGGATGCCAGCCATCAAACAGGAGTTGAAGGTGATGGCAAAGAGTTACTCTCAGGTTGTTGGGGAGGATTATGATGAAACTTATGCAGCAGTTGTTCAACTCAAATCACTCCACATCACAATAGCCATAGCAGTACTCCTTAGGCTCAAGATTTGGCAAGTTGACTTTGTATTGGCCTACCTGAACAGTATTCCAGAATTTCAAGTGTTTATGTACATGCCCCCAGAGTTTCTGGAGAGGAAGGAAATGAAGCTTGAACTGGTGGAAACTCTTTATGGCATGATGCAAGGGGGTAGGAACTGGTACTGGACACTTTATGCTGCAAATAGAACTCTTGGCTATTACACTTCCTGAGCTGACCCATGTGTACAATTGAGGAAGGTGGATGGTGATCATACCACCACTGACACATTCAATGATAATGTTTTTGGCACATGCATGACTTGCAAAGGCACCTCAAAAGCAAACAGAAACTCTCAGAGATATATGACATCAAGGATCTTGGAGAACTCTTGTTTATTCTTGGCATGGAGAAGGACTTGAAAACAGGCTCAATCTTGTTGTCACAAAAAGCATACCTCAAACAAATCATCAAATGACTCAGCATGTCAGACAGCAACTCCCATAGTACACCCCTTCCCACTGGCATCTGACTCATAGAAGCAATGGTGCCACAGACTGAAGCCCCGATTTATGGCAGACAAGCCCTACCATGAAGTACTTGAATCCCTTATATGGGCACAAGTTGCAATGTGTCCTGATCTATCATTTGCTGTAGGACTTTTAGTGCATTTCCAATCCAACCCTGGCCCCATGCACTGGAATGCTTTAGTTCACATACTTGGGTATGTGAAGGGGACACTGGATTATAAGCTTACATACTCCCAAAAAGCATTTGTACATGTATTCAATTGAACAAAACATGAGCCCATAAGTCACAATTGAGAACTTGTTACCAAAAGGGAATTGTTGCTAATGCACTGTCAATCTGGGAGACTGGTATGATGTTAGGTTCATCAAATTCATTAGTGCCAGTTGTGTAAATGCCTAGTGTTGAAGCATTAGAAGTGTGTTGAAGCTTTGAGGTGGCATAATTGAATGTTATATGTGATAAGATGAGAACAACTTGCTGAACCAGGGAAAAGTTGGGTCTGCATCATGTCACATCTTGTGGACAAAGGCACAGATGTGAGGTTGCATATTGCCTGAGATAATGTCCACAGAGTGGTGGCACTTGCTTTCTCTCACAATCAATGCTTTTGAATTAGCCAAAGTTGCCTTCTCAGTCATCATTCCACCTCTTTGCTATCAGCCTTCTTGTTGGATGGTTGAGGATCATCTGGAAGAAGAAGATACTCATACAGCAGATGCATCATAACCCAGTTTTGCATCATTGTGAGTCCCATGTGTTCTCCATCATGGTTGAGCTTAATGTTCTTGAACATTACATTGAACTGCTCAAAATGGAAGAGCCATCAACTGTAGACTGGACCAAAGTCCTGGAAGAATTTGACATAGTGGGTGGAGAGATTGTTGTTGATTGTGGTATGAACACCCATTTGATTTACATGGTTATACTGGGTGAGAAATTCCTGCCCACTTCTCACCTGTAACAACAAGATTTTGCATAATGCAAGAATACAAACACTTGTAGTCAGCTGGAGTACAGCTTGGTATACTGATTTGTATGTCCTATCATAATGTAAAGGGTTTATGGCATTTGCAGGTATTTGTGGCTGTCTGTCAGGCAACTGATCATGTCCATCATGACAGGAAATTCATAGAATCACAGGTGCAATTGCAATTAATTGGCACCATTTATTGGCCTTTTCCAGGGACTGATGCTTTCCTAACTATTCAAATTGTTAGTACTTCACCATCTCAAAATATGGGCATGTTTGCATACTCACATTCTTGGGTATCCAATTCAAGTCATATAGCTTGGCATTCACAATGGCCTCATATTGTTTTTGAGCAGAGTTATTGCCTCTAATGCCAGAGAGCATATAGCCTTTGAAAATTACCTTGTTGAAGAAGTGGCTGATGATACCTGTCAAACTCTGTGCATCTTTGAACAATGTATATATGCTTGAACTGTTGGAGACAGGCAAAGCACAGGGGACTGAATAGTTACTAAAGCTGAAGTCTGGAGTCAGAAATGGAGTATATTGAAGTGTGACACACTAACCTGAAGTCCAGAGTCAGAAAGTGAGGACTTCAGGCTTCTACATTATCTATATATACTATAATGTAACTGAATAGAAGGAATCACATGGAGAATCCATGTGATTGAACTGAATAGAAAGGAAACCACATGGAAGATACATGTGATTGAATTGAATAGAAAGACAATCACATGGAAGATACATGTGATAAACTGAATAGAAATGAAGGAAGCAGACTACACATGTGATAAATGAACTTGGAGTGAATGCTGATCATCCTTAGTAGAATGCAATAAGTAATTCTAACACTCCCCCTGATCCAGTCAATCTCCAAGCTTGAATAAGCTAGTAAATGCCCATTCCCTGCCTGCAGAATTCCACTTTGGGTAGAGGAAGTGGTTTTGTGAGCAGATCTGCCACTTGTTCTGTTCCAGGAATTTGATGAGGAATGAGTTTCTGCTGATCAACTGCATCTCTGAGCCAATAGAAGCTGAGGTCAAGGTGCTTCATTCATCCATGGTGTTCTGGATTCTTTGTAACACTGACTGCAGATTGATTGTCAATCAGCATGGGAGATGGAGCAGTAGAAGAGTATCCCATTTCATGTAGAATATTCCACATCCAGATAATTTCTTTGCCAGCTTCTACAGCAGCAATGTATTCTGCTTCAGTTGTGGATAAAGCAACAACTGATTGAAGCTTGCTACTATTGTAGCCAGATAACCACCAGTAGAGGGGCCAGAATCAGGACAATCTCCATGTGAAGCATCACAAAATGTAGTAAAGGGTTGAATGCCAGCATCAGCATTGAAATGGAGTTTGTAATCCATTATGCCTTTACAATAGTGCAACAAATGCTTGACTGCAGCCTAATGCTTGGGTTCTGGAGAGGAATTGAAGCATCCAAGGCATGAGGCTGCATAAGCAATATCTGGCCTTGTTATAGTAGCCAAATACTGCAGTGAACCAATTGCATTTAAATAAGGCACATTGCACATCTCCTCTTCTGCTTCATTCTGTGGTGTCATGGCTTTAGAGAGTTTGATTCCAGGTGTCATTGGATTGCAATTGCTCATTTCATAGTGCTCCAACATGTCTACAATGTATTGATGTTGTGAGAGTGAAATAGAACATTTAGAGTGGTCTCTGTGTATCTGAACACCTAGAAGGAAGTGGGAGGGGCCCAAGTGACAGATTTTGAAGTGCTTTTTGAGGTCATCAACAGCAGAGTCAGATTCAAGTCTTTTGAAGCCCATTGATGATAATGCTCCATGTAGTTTTTTGTTCCACTGCCTGCCTGCTTGCTTTAGACCATAAAGTGACTTCTTGAGCCTGAGTACCTTCTTCCCATTCTGAAACTCCAGATGTTGTGCATAACCCTTTGCAACAAGTCTAGCTTTAAAGTGCTCAATTGAGCCATCTGCATTGTGCTTGATGCAAAACACCCATCCACAGCCTATTGCTTTCTTGCCTTCAGGCAAGTCACACTCCTCCCAAGTCTCATTAGCTACCAATGAGATATACTCATCAACTGCAGCTTGATACCACTTCTCAGCATCCACAGACCTTATAGCTTGCTTGAATGTCCTAGGATCTGAAGGAGTAGCCATTCCAGCAAATTGAACATCCTCAAAACCAGGGTCAAGTAGTTCTGGATCAGGTTCAAGATCAGACCCCAGATCAAATTCAGCTTGGACCTGCTTTTCTTCCTCATCAGAACTGTCCTGGACTGGTTCCTAATGTTGTACTACCCACTAATCTCTTGGAGGCTGTACATTGCATTTAGAGTGTCTCAGAGCAAGGGGAGGTGATGGAGGAGCAGGAATTTGAGCTGGTGGTTGATCTGGTAGCTGAGCTGAATGGTGTCTAGCTCAATTTGGGTGAGGTCTAAGAGGTGCTTGAGCAGCTGGTGGTGGTGTTATAGGATGTGCAGGTGTAGGAGGTTCAGGATGTGCAGGAGGTACAACTGGCACTTGGAGAACAAATGGTTCTTCCTCCTTATTTTCAAGAGCAGGTAACTCAAACACTGCACTGTGATTGGGGGATGCACTTTCAGTTAGGACTGATAGATCCACAGGTGGTAAAGGAGGTGTAGGAGGTATTAGTGGCCTAGTTAACTGCAAACCAGGCAATAAGCCCTCATCAAACTCTGCTCTTTCAGAAATTACAGTCTTCTTAGTTTCAGGATTGTAAAATAACCAAACAGTCTGACTGGCCTGGATCTCTGCCACTGTAGGAGAGGGGCAAAGTGTTGTAGCATAAATTCTATCACCTACCTCAATGGTATTGTCTGGAGACTCAGAGTCTGCATGATGGTGGATTCTCCTTTGCATTCATCTTCCTGCTGAGATTCACACCTGACACCTTGGACATCCTTGTGGAGTACCCCTGTCAGAACTCTACAAAGTGCACAAAAACATCTTTGACATCATGTTGGGACCTATACACACTGGATGAACTCAATGCTCTTATGCTCTTGATGAGCCCAGTTGTACATTGCCTGGCTGTAATGGCCAGAACTATACACAATGAAAAATAATGCCCATGTTGATCCATCCACAAGTCTCCATCCATTATTTGCAACCTTCATTGGATGTTCATGTGCCCAGAGTTTGCTGCATTAGTTGCCTGTAAGGAGTCTCATGTACTAGATTGAAATGCTAATATGGAGTTTGTAATGTCTGATATTATGGATGGCAACATGTGATACCAAGACATTCAGCTGGTGGTGTTTATATTGCTATCAATAACTTCCCCCATGATAAGCAATTTCTTGGTTTTAATATAATATACTCATGTATAATATGTGGGCTCAAAGAACCTACAACCAAACAATTGAATGATATATTCAAACCTATGGTTAAAGAACTGAGAGAACTCCAACAAGGTATATATTTGTTGTGTCCATGGATACAATTTACTGATATAATTTTGGCCTGAAGATGAATATTTACAACAAACCACTGGATATGGTTTACCATCCATATACATACTTCCATGCTAATATTATTGACATTGGCAGACACTCATGATATGATGGCAGTAAGTAATCTATTATATAGCAATAGTTATCTTTGACTTATTATCTTATCAAAGGCATTCTAGAGAAGGACAACTAAACTCTTCTCAAGCATGCCTTTTGTTCCAAATTAGCCATTGGATGCTAAGCAACAATCCTCTGAGACTATGGGATGCATTGGGCTGTTATCAATCTTCTTTCCAGTTGGTTGCTATCAAAGAAGCTGGCACTCAACTTTATGCATAAAGTCTTTCTTGGTAATGTTCATGTTAGAATTGCTTATTGCATTCTACTATGGATGATCAGCATTCACTCCAAGTTCATTTATCACATGTGTAGTCTGCTTCCTTCATTTATATTCAGTTTATCACATGTATCTTCCATCTGATTATCATTCTATTCAATTCAATCACATGTATCTTCCATGTGATTGTCTTTCTATTCAATTCAATCACATGTATCTTCCATGCAATTCCCTTTCTATTCAGTTCAATCACATGGATTCTCCATGTGATTCCTTCTATTCAGTTATATTATAGTATATATAGATAGTGTAGAAGCCTGAAGTCCCCACTCAGTTTCTGACTCCAGACTTCAGCTTTAGTGACTATTCAGTCCCCTGTGCTTTGCCTGTCTTCAACAGGTTATGGGCCCCAGCCTCTAAAGCTTTAGTCTGAAGTTTTTATCATTTTGATTTGCCTGTGCTATAGTCCTTATAGTGATTGCAGCTCCCTCTAGATACATAGACTCTGAACTATTGGGTAGTGACCCTTAAGTGGGGCTGCTTCATCTTGCCAGTGAAGCCTGACCTGCCTAACTGGGAAGTGTTACAATTGCAGAGTCTGCAGTTAGTTAGTTAGCTTTACTATACCTCACTTTCCTGCTGCACCACTCCTGAGGACCTTACAGGAACTCTGCCAGTTTGACTGGATTGTAGCTGTATTCCTTCTGGCACACTAGACCTTAGCACATTATTGCTCCTAAAGCACTTTCAAACACATTTTTTGCTGCATTCTGCAACTCCACACTTTATTATTCAACCTATACTCCAAATCACCTCTTCCAACATGCCTACATCTATTCTGACCTTCACCAAACTCAATTCCCACAACTATAACTCATGGGTTGGTGAAATGGAAGCTTATCTTTGCTCTCAAAATGCCTGGATGCCTATCTCCATACCTTCTTTGGCTCCTCAACTCTCTGAAAAACCTACATCAGAGGAAAAAAGCAAATACAGAGAATGGCAGAAAGAGGCTAATCTTGCATCTGGTCTGATTTATTTGATGGTGGAGGATGATCAAAGAATCCATCTCACTGATCATACATAAAGATCAAACAGATAAAATGTGGGAAGCCTTGAAGCAGATACACATGCAGCAATGCCTTGGCACACACTTTAATGCCTATGATGACTTGTTCTTTATTAGAAAAGGAAAGGAGGAGAATTTGCAGACTCTGATTAATAGAGTTGAAACTGCAATAAAGAAAATCCAGAATTTGCACCCAAAAGACTTTGATATTGCCAAATTAGACAATGAACTAGCATCTATGGCATTAATAAGGGCGCTTCCTGATGATTTTCCAGCATTTGTATCCACTCTCCTTCTCAAAGATGACCTGGACAAGACCAAAATCCATCAGGCCTTTGTTACAGAAGAAACACAATGTCATCATCACTCTGATGAGTCTGCTGCTGCTATAATTGCTATGAGTACTGCATTAGCCAAAGTTACCTGTGACTTTTGCACCTTGCAAGGCCATACACAAGCTAATTGCTACAAATACAAAGCAGCTCAGCAACAAGCAAAGCAGCAGACAGAATCTTGCAACAAAAGAGGCAAAAAGAGCTAGGAGCAAGCTAATGCAGCTTTCAATGATGACAAGTCTAAGAAAGATGATGCAGAATTTGCTGGAAATGCAAGTAGTTGTTTACCAGATCACTCAGATCCCTCTCTTCCCATACAGCCTGAAGCTGACTTTGATTGGATTGTAGACTCAGGAGCCACTTGCCACATGACCCCACATTGAAATTGGGTTCAAAATTATGCTCCCTATTGCACTCCAGTCAGGTTAGCTGATAACAGCATTATTTACTCAGCTGGGATTGGAACAGTTGTATTCTATCCAGTTGTCAATGGGAAGAAAATCCAGTCTTTAGAGCTCCACAGAGTCTTGCATGTTCCATTGCTTCAAAATAATCTCTTGTCCTTTATATATTATTTGACTAGAAACAAAGGTTACAACATTCATATTGACAAACAAGCCATGCATTTCTGGTTGAATGGAAAAGAGTTATTCTGTGCTACAATCAACTCCAATAATTCTGCTTATTTGGATGGTTGCACTGCACCTATTTCTGAGTCTGCTCATCTTACCAGCACATTACCACTTGATCTGACACTTTGGCATTGCAGATTTGCTCATTATAACTATGCTGATGTCAAAAAGATGATCAATAATAAGTTGGTAGTTGGTTTGGACTTGAATTCTGCTGCAAAGCCTGATCCCATCTGTGAACCTTGTTTGGCTGGCAAAATGCACTCTAATCTCTTCCCTTCTTCCAGTAGTCATGCATCTAAACCATTAGAATTGATCCACAGTGATGTACATGGCCCTCTTCCAGTCACTGCAATGGGGGGCTATTGTTATTGGATCACATTCATTAATGATTGCACAAACTTTGAAGCTGCTATGGCTCTGAAGAAGAAAAGTGAAGCATTCAGTGCCTTTAAGACATTCAAAGCTTATGCAGAAAATGCTCTAGATGCCAAAATCAAGGCTATACAAGGTGATAAAGGTGGAGAGTACATGTCAAAGGAGTTTATTGCATACACTGATGCTTGTGGAATTAAAAGGAGGCATACAACTCGCAACAGACCTCAGCAGAATGGTGTTGCTGAGAGAGCAAATGAAATGCTCTCAGAGGACATCACTGCTATGCTCAATGAATCAGGTCTACCAGCCTCATTCTGGGCACATTGCCTTCATGCTAAGATTCACATTTTGAATTGACTTCCAACTGCAGCTCAGTCAATTACTCCTTATGAGAGATGGTACAAGTGCAAATCAATTGTCTCTTATCTCAGAGTCTGGGAATGTAGAGCATATGTTTATATACAAAGGGATAAGCACAACTCTTTACAGTCTCACATGGAAAAAAGCATCTTCATTGGTTGTAGCAAATTCCAGCCCAAGCTCTTTGGTAGCATGGTTTCTGATCACCTCCACAATTTTGAGATATTCTCCAAGTTTGAGGACATATTCTCCAAGGCATCATTTGATTTCTTTCCAGAGTACCAACAGTGGGATCCCATTGAGCTAATATAAGATGCAGAACCCTCCAGCTACAAGGTCTATTGACTTGCATGCTGCAAGCAGGATGAGCTGGATGGGTTTCTACAGGAGAAGCTTAGCTCTAGATGGATACAACCCTCTAAGTCCCCAATAGCTTCCCCAGTCTTCATTAAGAAGAAGGATGGGTTTCTCTGTCTGGCTCAGGACTATTGAGTCTTGAATGCAATGAGAGTGAAGAATTGCTATTCCTTATCACTCATCTCTGAACTGTCAACAGCCTTTGAGGTGCACATTACTTCATTGATGTCCATTTGGGCTACAACAATGTGTGCATCAAAGAAAAAGATGAATGGAAGGCAGTGTTCCAAACTAATTGTGGACTCTTCAAACTTCTGGTAATGTTCTATGGTCTCACCAATAGCCTGGGCACTTTCCAGACTATGATGAACAACAACTTCCATGATCTGATTGCAGAAGGTGTTGTTTGTATGTATTTTAACAATATCTAAAACCTTAGAGGAACATTGCTGGGTCATGTGCATTGTCTTGGAATGCCTCCATCAACACCAGCTCTATCTCAAGCCAGAGAAGTGTGAATTTGAGCAGACCAAGGTGGAATGCCTGATTTGATCATCTCACATGAAATGGCCAAGATGGACCCTGTTAAAGTGGCAGGTGTAGCAGAGTGGCCTGAGCCAAAGAACAAGAAGGAAGTACAGGCTTTCCTAGAGTTTGTTAACTTCTACCAGAGGTTCATACAGGATTTCTCCCACCATGCCCATCCCCTCTTCAGCCTCACTGTCAAGAACACAGCATGGCAGTGGGAGTCCTTGCAGAAAACTGTCTTTGGTGCCCTGAAGCAAGCTTTTACCTCAAAACCCATCCTCCTGTTTCCAAATAATGACTCTCCCTTCTGTGTTGAAGCTGATAGCTCTGACTTTGCCACAGGAGCAGTCCTCTTCCAGCAGTCAAAGGAGGATGGCAAGTAGCATTGCATAGCCTTTGACTCCAAAAGCCTTGATTCTATAGAATGGAACTATGAGATCCATGACAAAGAGATGCTTGCCATTAATTGGTCCTTTGAGGAGTGGCAGCATTTCCTTGACAGTGCATCACATAAGTTTGAAGTCTAGACAGACCACAAGAACCTCAAGTACTTCCACAAGGCAAAGCTCAATTGACACCAGGCTTAGTGGTCTCTATATCTGGCCAACCTTGACTTCTTGTTGCATCACAAACCTAGACAGAGCATGGGCAAACCAGATGCATTTTTCAGGCCAACTGACCATGGCACTGAAGCAGGAGATAATGATGACATTGTTCTCCTCAAGCTTGAGCTCTTTGTAATTTGTGCTCTAAAAGGGATTGTGGTTCAAGAGGAGAAGGTGAACATCCTCAAGGACATTCAATAAGGAAATTTAGAGAGTGCACAAGAGGATGCAGTTGCCCAGGCTGCCCAGGCCCTACAAGCCCAACAAGTCAGTGGAGTTAAGTCTAACTTGTTAGAGAGAGAACTAGAGCTAAGGAAGAAGCTTTAGAGTTATAAGACTTAGATTGGAAGTCTGGACCTGATAATGAGGTAAATGAGTGGGGTCATCAGGATGGGCTTATAATCTTCCAAGGATGCATCTACATGCCTAATATTCTGGAACTCTGCTGGTGCATTGTATAGCAACACCATGATTCTTGCATATCTGGACATCCTGGTAGATAGAAAATGCTGGAGCACTACTGGTGGCCTCAGATATCCTGATATAGAGGCACCTACACCAGCACCTGTGATCTCTGCTTCCACACCAAGTTCTGGTCACCAGTCACCCATGGGCCAGCTCCACTCCCTCCCTATCCTAGCTGCTTGCTGGAGTATTGCATCAGTGGACTTCATTGTTGAACTTGCAGATGTTCATGGGTATGATGCTGTAATGGTAGTGGTGGACCTTTATGGTAAATGGGCCCACTTGATCTATATCCACACCACATGCTCTGCTCTGGGAGCAGCTAGCCTGTATCAAAGAATGTTTGGAAGCTCCATGGTCTGTATGTCTACCAAGGCCCTCAATTTGTGGCAGAGTTCACTCTGGAACTTCACACCACTATGGCCTACCACCCTAAGTCCAATCAAAGAGCTGGAACAGTATTCCTGCCTGTTTTGTAATGAGAGGCAGGATGTTTGGGATGAGCTTCTGCCAGATGCAGAGTTCCAGCACAACAACCACATTCATTCTTCCACTCAGATGACTCCATTCTTCCTGGACACTGGCGGACACCCCTGAATGGGATTCAAACCTTGGACATGCCCCTTAGAAAACAACTCAGTCAATGAGTTTGTGAACAGGATGAAGAAGGCACAGGAGGAGGCAAAGGCAGTGTTGGTGAAGGCAAAGGATGACATGGTACAGTACTATGACCACCAGCAGATGCTACCCCCTGTTTATAAGCCAGGGGAATGTGCATATTTGGATGACTCAGATGTAAAGACAACAAGGCATCATAGAAGCTGTTACATTGTCATCTCAGCCCCTTCACAGTGAAGAAAAAGGTAGGGCCTCTAGTATACCAACTTAAGCTCCTGGCAGGCCTGCATCAGCTGCACCCAGTCTGCAATGTGGTAAAGTTGTTCCCAGCTCCAGAAGACTATATTCTTAGCCACTGCCCTAAGGCACCCTTACCACCAATCCTGGTTAATGATGAGGAAGAGTATGGTAGAGAAAATTTTAAAGAGCAGAATATTCTGGGAAAAGTTACAGTTTAAGGTGAAAAGGAAGAGATATGGCATTGAGGACATTTCTTGGAGACCACAAGCTATCATACATGCACCAGCCCTGATTTGGAACTTTGACCACAAGCACCTCAGTGCACCAAAGACAGTTTGAGGCATCTACCCCATTTCAGCAGCTGACCAGGTGATCTACAACTTTTCCTATCAAGTACATCAGGATGCCACATGTTACAAGGGGGTGATGTTAGGGGATGTCCCATTCCTTTGTTCTTATAGTTTCTCTTTATTCTCCTTTGCTTTCCCTATCTGCTGGGACAGCCTGCACCCTGCACTGGTGGAATGCATTGACAATCTTGCAAAGCACCCAGATGACAAAAGGATTGCTTTGTGGGATAAGGTAGCCTGGGATCAGTAGCAACTCATGGAGATTCAACAGGAGCTCTGGTGCATGCACCCCACACTGTGCCCTGTGCCAGTCACCAACCTCCAATACCCTGCACCTGCTTGTCCAGCACCTGCCCCCACTCCAACCATTCCTGCACTGTGCCCCTTGCTACCAGGCATCCCCATGGATGTGGATGCAGTGGAAGTGGGGAGAATTTTTAGTTGAGCAATGGATGAGGTGTATGCCTCCATTGCTGGGCACTAACAGGTTCTCATGTCTGTTGCTAGAAAATGAAATTGCCTTTTCCAATGCCCCTCATTCTGAGACAGAAGAACCTCAATGTTCCCCTCCAGACATACAAATACCAACTCTGAAGCCTCCACCAAGTCCCCTGATGCCAGCTAGGGTCCACCAGTGCTGCCCTACCTGGATGCACCAAATGCCCTGGCAGTACATAATGGCTCCAAGTGCATCCACCAACTCCCTGCACCTGGATGTGGAGATAGAGACCACAGACACCCAGCAAACCCACACAGTCACCACTCTTCTAGATAGTGGAGTGACAGGACTGATTATGGACTTGGAGTTTGTCAAGCACCATGGCCTGACCATGCAGTCACTCTGCAAGCCCATTCCAGTCTTCAATATCAATGGAATGCCTAATGAAGCAGGTGCCATCAGCTCCATAGTTGACCTTGTCCTTCATTATCAAAACCACATGGAGCATGCAGTCTTCACCATCACTGGCTTGGGCAAACAGGACATGATCTTTGGCTTCACATGGCTTCACAAGCACAACTCCAAAGTAGACTGGACCAAGGGCAAGGTAACAATGAGCAGGTGCCCTCAGAGGTGCTCCACCTGTGCCTGAAGCCAAGAAAAAACACTAAGCTCAAGTTTGAGAGCATGTGGCCATCCACACATGTTGTACTAGGCCTCTCCCCTTTGCTGATCTGAACCTCTTGGATCCCCTGCCCCTGGCATTCTCCCATAGGTAGGCCCTCTACAAGGACAACTGGAGTAGTGGCAGAGCCCTGGAGAAAGAAGGCAGAGAGGAGTTTGGCAGTGTACACAAACTGGAGCTTCTGGAGGAGGCAGTACAGCTAGGAGACCAGATCTACACCACTGCCTTATGTCCACCACCCTCCATCATGGAGATCCATGCTAGCCAGACTACATCCCAGCAGTTGGCCCAGGTATTTATGGCCAACTCTGCATCCTGGGAGTTCTGAAACATCATACCCTCCTACCTCCATGCATTCAAGGACATGTTCTCCAAGGCCTCATTTGACTCACTTCTAGGGCACAAGCAGTGTGACCATACCATTGAGCTATTATATTGCCTGACTTCATGCCCCTCAGCTGTAAGGTGTTAGAAATGAAAAGTGACCATACCAAGATTTGAACCTGGGACCTCTTGGATACGTAATAATGTAATATATACTCCACATGATGCTCTAACTACTGAGCTACATGGTCTAGTCACACAGGGAGCTAGGAAGTTACATATAAGTACCTTCTAGGCATGAGATGATTCTACCACTGTAATAATTGGCTCACTGCAGGAACTGGAGCACTAAACAGTGTTGTGTAGAAATCACTCTCAGCTGTTAGATGACTTGATCTATCATCATCTAACACAAGGTCTACCCATTAGTGCTTAGGGAGCAGGACAAACTTGATGCCTTTCTGCAAGAGAATCTGGACTCTGGTTGCATATGCTCTTCCAAATCTCCAATGGCTTCTCCAGTCTTCTTCATCAAAAAGATGGCTTTCTCCAACTGGTTCAGAATTACTGGATTCTCAATGCCATGACTGTAAAGAATTGCTACCCCCTCTCCCTTATCTCCAAGCTCATCAACAACCTCTGGAGTGCACAATACTTCACTAAACTGGATGTCTGGTGGGGCTACAACAATGTGCATATCCAGGAGGGAGCCTTCTAGACCAACTGGGGACTATTTGAATCTCTTGTTATGTTCTTCAGACTCACCAACAGCCCAGCCTCCTTCCAGACAATGATGAACAACATCTTCTGAGACCTCATTGTGGAAGGTGTAGTGTGTGTATACCTTGATAACATTCTCATCTATACCAAAACACTAGAAGATCACTGCTACATCACCCACCTCATCTTGAAATGTCTCTGCCAGCATCAGCTCTACCTCAAACCAGAGAAGTGCAAGTTGGAGCAGACCTGGATCAAGTATCTTGGCCTGATCATCTCACATGGAGCTGTGGAGATGGACCCAGTGAAGGTAGCAGGTGTGGTAAAGTGGCCAGAGCCCAAGAACAAGAAGGAGGGACAGTCATCCCTAGGCTTTGTGAACTTCTACTGAAAATTCATCCAGGACTTCTCACATCATGCCTGTCTGCTATTTGACCTCACCAAGAAGGATGTCATGTGGAGTTGAGGGCCTGTGGAGCAGATGGCCTTTGACACCCTCAAGCATGCCATGACCTCAGGACCCATCCTTCTTTTTCTAGACAATAACTCCTCCTTCTGGGTAGAAGCTGATAGCTCCAACTTCACTACTGGGGCCATTCTTTCACAGCAGTCCCTGGAGGATGGGAAGTGGCATCCAGTGGCCTTCTACTCCAAGAGCCTGACTGCAGTAAAGCAGAAGTATAAGATCCACAACAAGAACATGCTGGCCATCATCCAGTTGTTCAAGGAGTTGCAGCACTTCCTGGAAGGCATGTAGCATAAATTCATAGTCTAGATGGATCACAAGAACCTTGAATACTTCTGGACAGCCAAGAAGCTCAACTGCTGACAGGCCTAATAGTCCCTCTATCTAGCCAATTTTGACTTCTTGCTGCACCACAAGCCCAGCTGGAATATGGGGAAACCAGACACCCTGTTCTGGAGAGTGGACTACAGCACTGTGAGAGAGGACAACAGCAACATTGTGCTCCTCCAGCCTGGACTGTTTGCAATCCAAGCCATATAGGTCTAGCCATTGAGGGAGCAGAGGTAGACATCCTCTGGGACATCTAGTGGAGCAACAAGAATGGTCAGCAGGAAAAACTGATTGCTCAGGCAGCTTAGGCACTAAAGTCAGGACATACCACAGGCACCAAATTGGTCTGCACAGACAAATGGGCCCTTTGGGATGAGATCTTGACCTTCTGGGATTGTATCTATGTGCCCAACATTCTGGAGCTCTGCCAGAGAATTGTAGAGCAACACCACAACTCCTGCATCACTGGGCACCCTGAGCAATGGAAAACATTGGAACTGGTATTGCAGAATTACTGGTGGCCCCAGATGTCCTGGTATATTGAGTCCTACACTAGTACATGCACTCTCTATCTCTGGACCAAGCTCCAGCACCACCTCCCCTCTGGACAGCTACACCCATTGCCCATGCCTGCAGAGCAATGGAGCATTGCCTCTGTGGACTTTATCATAGAGCTTCCTGATGCCTATGGTTACAATGCAATTATGGTGGTGGTGGACTTGTATGGCAAGCAAGTGCACTTCATTCCAACTCACACCACCTGCTCTGCCATGGGCACTGCAAACCTGTACTGGAGGAATGTCTGGAAGCTCCATGGCCTCTCCAACACCTACATTTCAGACCAGGGGCCACAATTTGTAGTGGACTTCACCAGAGAACTCTACTGACTACTTGGCATGAAGCTTCACACCTTCACTGCCTACCATCTGCAGTCCAATGGCTAGACCAAATGCATAAACCAGGAGTTGGAGCAGTACCTCTGCCTCTTCTGCAACAAGCAACAGGACAACTGGAACAAATTCCTCCCTAATGCCAAGTTCCAATACAACAACTGTGTTCATGCTTCTACTCAATTCTCCCCATTCTTCCTTGACACTGGACAACACCCACACATGGGCTTTGAACTCTAGGCCCAGCCCTCAGAGAATGAAGCAGTAAACAAGTTTGTGGACTGGATGAAGAAGGGACAGAAGGAGGCCTGAGCAGCTCTGGCAAAGGCAAAGGACAACATGGCACAATACTACAACTGCAAAAGAACTCTGGAGTGCAAATACCAGCCTGGAAATCAAGTCTACCTGGATGCCTCAGATATTATGACTACCCAACCATCAAAAAAGCTGTTGCACTGCTAACTGGGACCTTTCACAGTGGAATGACAGGTAGAGCCCCTAGCCTACCAACTCTGGCTCCCTGCAGAGATGCACCAGCTTCACCCAGTGTTCAACATGGTCAAATTGACTCTGGCCCCAAGGGATCCTATTTTAGGACAACGTCCACCACCCCTGCCACCTCCAGTGGTGTTTTATAGCAACAAGGAGTATGAAGTGGAGGAAATCCTGAATAGTTGTTTATTTTGGCAATGACTACAATACAAGGTGAAGTGGAAGGGCTACAGGATTAAGGACATTTCCTAGGAACCACTAGAGAATGTATACACCCTGGGACTCATTAAGGAGTTCCACAAGAAGCACCCAGACACTCTGCATGCCATACAAGGAATCTATCCTATTTTACCAGTGGACAGAGCAATCAGGGACTTTTTCTACCCTATATATCAAGATGCTGCATGCTAGAGGGGAGGTGATGTTAGGGGACTTCCATTTCCAACCTCCACAACTTGTTTCAGCATCTCTGCAGCTTGTTTGATGTCTCTGGGGCTTGCTCCAGAACTCTGGAGATCTCTGAAGACCTGTGGAACTTTTTGTATTACCTCACCAATTATCTTCCTAGGGTTAGGGCTAGCTCCAGCCTTGTGTATAGTTGTTCCCACACTTCCACTGCTGCTGATGCACCACACCAAGCAGTGGAGATCCTTAGACTTGTTCTCTTCAGATTCTCCTCTGCTAGGTGATTAGTTACTGCTTGTACCTTTGTCTACTTGCTAATATACTTTGGATTCCCCTCTGCTAGCTGCATGCAGATCCATCACCCCAGAGGTTGTCCTTACACCAGAGAGCTCATTTGTCTGTGTGGATTGACTTGGCACCAGTAGTGCATCCCAATTTCAGTGCCCAGGCTGCCTGAGCAGCAAGTTCCTCCTGCCAACCATCCCACTTGCTCCACTGGATGTCCTGGAGGATGTCCACCTCCACTCCCTTGATGGCTAGACCTTCCATGACTCAGATTGTGAACAGTTCAGGCTGGAGGAGCATAATGTTGCTATTGTCCTCTCCTTTGATGCTGTGGTCCACTCTCTGGGACAGGGCATCTGGTTTCTCCATATTCTGGCTTGGCTTGTAGTGTAGCAAGAAGTCAGAATTGGCTAGATAGAGGGACCATTGGGCTTGTTGGTGGTTGAGCTTCTTGGCTATTCAGAAAAACTTGAGGTTCTTGTGCATCCAGACCTCAAACTTATGCTGCATGCCCTCCAAAAAATGCTGCCACTCCTCAAAAGACCAGATGATGGCCAGCATCCCCTTGTCCCGGATCTTGTAGTTACACTCTACTGCATTCAGGCTCTTGGAGTAGAAGGCCACCAGATGCCACTTTCCATCCTCCAAGGACTGTTGCAAAAGAATTGCCCTGGTAGCAAAGTTGGAGCTGTCAGGTTAACCTAGAAGGGAGAGTTATTGTCCAGGAAGGAGGAGGACTGGTCCAGAGGTAATGGTGCACTTGAGAGCATTAAAGGTTGTCTGCTCCATGGGCCCCCAACTCCATGTGACATCCTTCCTGGTGAGGTCAAATAGTGGGCAGGCATGATGCAAGAAGTCCTGGATGAACCTCTGGTAGAAGTTTGTAAAGCCTAAGAAGGCCTGCACCTCCTTCTTGTTCTTGGGCTCCAGCCACTCCACAACACCCACTACTTTCACCAGATCCATCTCCACAGCTCTATGTGAGATGATCAGGCTAAGATACTCAATCTGGGTCTGCTCAAACTTGCACTTCTCCAGTTTGAGGTAGAGCTGGTGTTGGCAGAAACATTCCAAGACAAGGCACATGATCTGGTGCTTCTTTAGCACTTTGTTGTAGATGAGAATGCACACTACACCTTCAGCAATGAGGTCTTGGAAGATGTTGCTCATCATTGTCTAAAAGGTGGCCAGACTATTGGTGAGTCCAAAGAACATAACAAGAGGTTCAAACAGTCCCCAGTTGGTCCAAGTGGCAGCCTTCCATTTGTCTCCCTCCTGGATGCACACATTGTTGTAGCCCCACCAGATGTCCAGTTTAGTAAAGTACTGTGCACCCCAGAGATTATTGTTGAGCTTAGAAATGAGGGGGAAGGGGTAGTAGTTCTTCATAGTTATAATGTTGAGAACCCAGTAGTCCTAAACCAGTCAGAGCAAGCTGTCCTTCTTTTTGATGAAGAAGACCAGAGAAGCCATTGGAGATTTGGAGAGGCAGATGTGGCCAGAGTCCAGGTTCTCTTGCAGGAAGGCATTGAGTTTGTCTTGCTCCTTGGGTGCTAGCAGGTAGACCTGACAGCTGGAGGTCTTGGAGTCTGGCATCAATTCAATGGCATGGTCCTACTGCTTGCACTCTAGGAGCAAGTCAAACAAGGCCTTTAGAGAACACATCCCCAAATGCATGGAGGTAGGGAGGTACAATGTCCTGGAACTCCTGGAGCATGGAGTCAGCAGCAAATGCCTGGGTCAGCCACTGAGATGTAGTGGTGGTGGCATAGATCTGGTCCCCAACCTCTACTGCTTTGTCTGGGAGCTCCAGGTCATGTACACCTCCAAACTCCTCTTTACATTCCTCCTCCAGGGCTCCACTGCTGCTCTAGTTGTCCCTGTAGAGGGCCTCCCTATAGAGAAATGCCAGGGGTGGGGGGTCCAGGAGGTCTAGATCCTCAAAGGGAAGAGGGCCAGTGCAGCACACTTGGATGGCTACACATTCTTGAATCTGAGCCCAGCACTCTTCCTTGGCCTCTGTGGTGCAGGCAGAGCACCTCTGAAGGAACCAGCTCATTGTTACCTCATCCCAGGCCCAGTCTACTTTGGGGTTGTGCTCCCAGAGCCATGTGAAACCAAGGATCATATCCTGCTTGGCTAACTGGTAATGGCAAAGACTGCACACTCAGCATGATTCTGGTAGCAGAGAACAAGATTGACTACAGAGCTGATGGCACCTGCTTTGTTGGGTGTTCTGTCAATGTTGAACACCAGAATGGGCTTGGGGAGTGGCTGTATGGTCAGGCCATGGTGCTTCACAAACTCTGAGTTCATGAAAAGCTCCATTGCTCTGCTGTCCAGGAGGGTAGTGACTGCACAAGTCTGCTAGGTGTCCATGGTCTTGATTTCCACATTGAGGCACAGTGAGTTGGCAGAAGGGCTTGAAGCCACTACATACTGCTAGAGCATTTGGCACTCCCAGGCAGGGTGGCACTGGCAGATCCTAGCTGGCATCAGGGAACTGAGCTGGAGCTCTGGAGTTGGTGTTTGTATGTCTGGAGGGGGACACTGAAGTTCTTCTGTCTTAGAATGATGGGCATTAGGAATGGCAATTTCATTTTCTAACACCAGACATGAAAACCTGTTAGTACCTGGTAATGGAGGCATACACCTCATCTGTTGCTTGACTAAAAATCCTCCTCCCACTCTGGGAGTGATGTGCCAGTGCTGATCTCCTCTGAAGTCAACTCTGGTATTGGCTCATCTGGCAATGGATCTCCAGTGGTGTCCTTTGCAGCCAACAATTGCAGGAGGAGTTTCTCCCTCTGCTGTAGAGAGGTACTGTACCTCCAGACCCAATGGGCAGTGTTGTGTGAAGTGCCCAGGTTTTTTGCATCTCTGGCACAGTAGCAGCATGAGGCAGAGCTGTTGGGCTGCATCCATGCTCATGGGAATGCCTGGCAGCAAGAGGCATGGTGCAGGGATGGCCAGAGCAGGGGCAGGCATTGGGAGTGCAGGTGCAGGGTACCAGAGGCTGGTGACTGGCACAGGGAACTGCATAGGGTGCATGTAGTGAAGCTCCTGTCAAGTCTCCATGAGTTGCCACTGATCCTGGGCTACCTCATACCACAAAGTGATCCTTTTGTCATCTGGACAGCCCTCAGCAAGGTTGTCAATGTGTTCTATCAATGCAGTGTGCAGGCCATCTAACATGAGGCATAGCTGAAGACCATTGGGGTAGGTGGCTTGCTTGACCAATGCCTGGAAGGAGTCAATGTACTTTTCCAGCATTTGCTTCCCTTGCTCATACTGCTCCCAGTCATGTAGCATTAAGGTGGTGGTCTTGGCAGGGTCAAGCAGGAAAAACTCTGCCTGGAAGTCATTTCCTGCTGGAACAAGCACCATTGTATGCATCTGGGAGCATGGGGCATGGGATCCATGGCCAGAGTGTTATTGGGGCTATGGGGGTGACTGCAGGAATGGCTGGGAGTAGTTCCATCACTGGGAGAGGTGCAGAGATAGACAGTAGGCACTCTAACAGCACCTGGAGCAATTGGGAGATATGATCTGTGGTTTGATGGAGGGTAGAGAGTTTGGTTGTGTAGTGGGTGAGAGATGATTGTGTCAGTTGCACTTGGTTCTCTAGGTGTAGCAGGCAAGTCCAGGCTTTGTCCTGCAGGGCTGGAGCCTCCAAGGGGGTGTCTGGGTTGGTGAGCTGAGACATAGAATTCCATGGGTGCTTAAGCCTGGTAGGGAAGTGACAAACAGGGGCTTGGAGATTCTTTGCAGGCTGTGAGGGGCTTCCAGACCAGTTTTAGGAGACTTGTTCTGCTGTAAGGGCAACCCCCGGGAGTGGCAGCTCAGAGTCACACAGCTAGCAGAGGGGAATCCAGAGTATATTAGCAAAGTAGATGACAATACAATCAGTAACTAATCACCTAGCAGAGGGGAATCCAAAGAGAACAAGTCTAAGGATCCCCACTGTTTGGTGCAGTGCATCAGCAGGTGGCAGAGGCATGCAAACAACTGTACAGAAGGCCAGAGCTAGCCCTGACCCTAGGAAGGTGATTGATGAGGTAATGCGGAAAGTTCTGTGAGTCTCAGGAGAACTCTGGGAGTCTGGAGCAAGCCCAGAGATGTTGAACAAGCTGCGGAGGTGCTGGAATGAGCCATGGAGGTCAGAGATGGAAGTCCCCTGACAGGCTCGGAATAAAGGAAACAATCCAAGGGTCTAGTGAGAGCAGTCCCCCTGACAAGGACCTCTGTTATATTATCTATACACATGGTTGTTGGTTCAACTCTCATCTGCATTCTCCCCCTGTGCAATTAATCACTAGGTAATGCATCACCACCCTGAATGCATGACTGAATATGGGAAATGTCCACTAGCAAAAAAAAAAATGCATTGTGTAATTAGACAGGATAATGCATAATGATGCCTGTATCGAGTGTGGGAATGCATATCTCGTTTCTCACTGATGCTTTTATTGTCTACGCAAACTCTTTCTCCAGGCTCAGATGGTATCTTGCGCTCGCGTGTACAACTCTTCCGCATAATCACAAGATGTCGGAAATAGTTCGGAACTGCTCCTCCACCCTCGCCTCATCTCTCCACAAAAAGTGCTGTGACTGATGGAGATTTTCTGCCAAAAATAACCTATTTCCGATTCAATTTTGCCTCAAACGCAAGCCCGATGTTGGCCCAGGGGGTCATCACTTCAGGTCAATCACGTGTTGTTTGGTGCTTTCGCGTGCCTTTAAGAAGCAGAGCAACGTGCTACTTACAACCTCGGGGGACAAGAGCAAACTGAGGCTGATAAACGTAGGCTCACATGAAATAGCTCTAATTCTTTTCTGTGTTGTCTAGGTAGATCACTATAATTTGCTCTTGCCTTCATCCGACATGCCTCTATTTCTTTTCTTTGTTGTCTAGGTTCTCGGTTCACCGCCCGAGAACAAAGATGATCAGTGCCTCGCTCTGGCGCACGCGCGCGTTCAACGATTGAATTCGAGAAAACATTGCTTTCTTTTTTTCTAGTACGGCTTGAACTTCTTTCCTCCGACTCACCCAATCCCGTCTGCTCCAGCCGAAGTTCCCGAAGTTTCCGAAAGGTGATATGGTGACCGTCGTACAGATCAACTTTATTTGGGACAAATATCAAACTTTATTGATATTTAGATAGCTGTAAGTATTGGGGGGGCTACTTAGGCCAGCTTTCTCCAGGTCGTTTTTTCCTTGTGTTGTGCCGGCCCTCTGTCGGACCGCCTCTTCTCAAGAAGTTGGGCGGTCGGAACTAGTAAGGGAGTATGAGCTTCTATCAATGACTTCGATCATCCAACCGTCTTGTTCGGGCTTATAAAGCGAGCTCACTGAGCAAACTCCGAGACAGCGTTGCACTAGGACGCGGACTATCACATACCCTGGACACGCCTGAGAAGTGCTTTAACAAGATCCATTCAAATCCCCTCCCTCACAAAAATAACCTGCCCGAAAAAGCAAGGACTGGTCATGCACACTTGCATGCAGTCCCAAAAGAAGGCAGCTGATTTAAACGTGCCGCTCAAATGTATAATGATCCCTTTTTTGAATTCGCTTTTCGATGACTTCCGAGACGCCCATCGTGACTGTATCTGGTTGGCTGAAACTTATAAAGGCATCCTCGAAGTCGAGAACTTGTGACTTATTGCTCTCACTATGAATCTTATTACTACGAGTATATTGTTCACTAGTCTGCAGAGTGTGTTTGCTCTCAATAATGGCGTGGGCCGTCTGCCATGTAAGCTAGTTGCGAATATAGTTTTTTGGACTTGACTTATCATTGAACAGTCATGGGATACAACAGTTGAGTGATGATGACTCCAGATCAACTGGTACTAATACATAAAGCATAGCTTGGAATGCCTATGGTGTGGGTACTGTTAGAATTATGAGTAGTTTTCTCTGACTGACATTCAGTTTTTCCCAGTGTAACATCAACGAGAGGGTGGTTTTACAGACAGCAAACTTGATGCAATCTCTCGGGCTCCGGGTCAGTGAACTCTTTTCGCTTCATCACTCTGTGTCATGACCTTTTAGGACGTTGGATACGAGCATATGAACCTCGATGATTGTTGGGCAGAGAAGAACCGAAGTACATCTGGCGATCTTGTTGCCAGTATGCATCTCTCCCTTTCCCTTACCAGCGCGCAGCTTGACCCGCACTATAACTAGACAAGGAACACTTTCCCTCGGGGATGCCGAGCCTCACGGACAAGATCCATGCGCTGGGCCTGTGAGTTCCTTGTTTCAATTTGGGCTGAATACCGAGCGCCAACGGGATGCTACTATAGCAAAGCTGGAATTGTAAGGAAGGACTTCAATATCATGTGCGAGACGCCTCTGATTCTTTTCTGTAGTATAGCGATTCGGGCTGGTTCACTTGTCAGCTTTACCCCGGCTCATTTGAGAACGAAGACAGGTGCGGTATGTCCGAAGGCAGCAGCGGCTGCTTATGGATTTTTTTGAGTCAATAGAGATGCTAAGCAGTTCCAGGATTGGGGGTTTGATCTGTTAAAGTGGGTCCTTCCTGCGGCTTTTGAGTCCCTCGCTTATGGGCCCATCTGTAGATACGACAATTGTGCAGGTAATTCACTATGCATACTATTCAGGAAAAAAGTATCATTCTTACTCTCGTCCTATGAACAGTTCCGTTCGACTCAATTATCAAGCAAGGGATCTACGGGAGTATGTGAGCTTTGTCTAGTTTTCATTGATTTTGAATTTTAGTACAGAGTATCAACGCATGGCAAATGCCATCGCAAATCTTTCAGAGACATCGCAGAAACCTCCAATTCTATTCTCACTCTGCGAATGGGGAAGAGTAAGCTTCATCGTGTTATCTATTGCATCGTGGTATTCAGTCTCTTGCGGTAGGAACAACCGTGGTTATGGGGGAGCCGCCTTGGACAGTCATGGAGGGTATGTGAACTTGGTGGCATCTTGACGATGTTGCTCATATCGCATCATACAGACGACGGAAGATATCGGTGAGCACCAAATAATCTCCCTCATATGATCCACCTTTGAACCTTTCGTAAGGGCCACAATGGGATGTACTTGCTAGTATCATTAACAAGTAAGTCATCAAAGGTCACTGACAAGATTCTTCTGATGCGCTTGTGCTTCTAGGAACTCTTTTATAACTTCCGCGACTGATTTCTATGGCCATAACGACATGGACATTGTCAGCAATCTATATGTAATTCTGAGATGTCTTGCTGATGTCAGTTTCGATCTTTAGCTGGAAGTGTGAGCGGTAATTGAGAAGACCCTCCGTCCGCAGCCAACTTATTCATTGACAGTGGCAACGGCGACCTCACGTTTGAAGAAGCAAAGTCGCATTTCACTGCTTGGGCACTGATGAAGTCGCCACTTCTCATTGTAGGTGCTTGATCTCTGTTACTATCAGCCAACTTTGACTATTATGATCATCGAAGTCGACAGATGTAGGGTTTCTTCCTTCCTCCTCAGCCATTTGTTCACGATGTGGCAGCTCTCCATGGCAAACAATGAGACGTTACAAATTCTCAAGAATACGGAGATTATCGCGATTAATCAGGATCCAGTTGTTGGGACGTCAATCAGCCCTTTCAGATGGGGGATCAATGTGTGTTTGAAGGCTAAAACTCTGTAAAGACGATACTCATCTTCTTGAAGAAAGACTGGACTAGTAATTCCTCGTTTCCGGCGCAATACTGGAGTGGCGAGAGCCAGAACGGGACGGTGTTCATGCTGGTGAATGTCTTATACCTCCTGTTGAATACCCATGCTGAAGGGTGTCATGTACTTGAAGCTGAATACTCTGAAAGAACCAGCAGACATGTTCTTCAACCTGACAGAGTCGCCGTGGATCCGCGCTGGGAGGCAATACTCCGTACGGGTACGTTTCACTTGCACTTCAGGAAATGTAGCGTGTTTCCTGAAGTGTTGCTACCCTGAATGGTGTGTCTGAGTGGAGATTCTGACATAGAATTCTCACAGGACTTGTGGACCCATACAGATAATGGGACAGCTGTGCGTAATTTTACGGCACACCAAGTGCCATCGCATGGGGTTGTTGCGCTATTATTGAAGGATGCTGGCGATGAGCCTGCGGGACTATGGCCACCTTGCGCACGCTTCGAATGGTGTATGGACCAGAATGGAACAAGATTGGATGACATCGGATTTGGAGATCTGTCTTCTCGTTCACTCTAAGTACCAACTATGAACTCTCAGTGATGTTTTTTTTTCTGTATTTCTGTTAAGATTGAATGCAAGAAGGAGACTTCTTTTGTGAAGCTGACCAGTGACGAAGCTAGCAAGAAAGAATTAAGCAAATAACTTTCTAGTAACATATCAGCTATCATTAATAATCCACAAAAATCTGCAGCAAAAAAAAACAGAGAGCAAAAAAGTCTATACAAACCCATGCTTCAAAGCTCCACGTCTAATACGTATGAACCTAAATTCCATTAATCAGGGTCCAAGTACAAGACAGAAGAGGCGAACACTCACCTCCTCCCTCTCCCTCCCCCTCATAACACCCGGCTCTGAGCCCTTGAAATAAATATCTGTCCAGAGATCTTCAGGTTCAGGCTCGGGACCCGCCTTGGCTTCTTCGACGGCCTTGTCGACTTCTGCTTTAGCTTCTTTATCAAGGTACTGTGGACGAGAGCGTCAGAGTTGGCACGAGTGATCACGATTATGAAGGAAGGAATAAGGAAGGGAAGGAAGGAAAACAGGAAGAAAGGAGGAGAAACGAACCTTGAGCTCCTGCTCAGTCGCAAGACCCCACTCCTCGATATACCGCTGGAGCCCACGAATGGGGTCCTGGGTACTCCGCATCCTTTGTACCTCCTCACGCGTGCGGTATGTCGTTCCTGGGTCAGACATCCTGTCGTGGTCTTCGTCAACCCCACAAAGAGAAATAGGATAAACAAAAACACGCACGAATGCCCTCCATATCTATACGTCACAAACTCCAATAACAATGGGCCCTTTTGTTCCTCGACCGCCCACTTCCTCGCGAACCGCACAGCCTGCAGCGACGCGATAATGTCCATGCCGTTGACCTGCACGCCGGGGATGGTGTCTCCACGGGTGAAGTACTCAGTGTTGGACGAGCTGCGCGCAGCGGAAGTGCCCATGCCGTACTTGTTGTTTTCGCAGATGAAGATAGTGGGGAGGTTCCATAGTTTTGCCTGCGGGGCGCCGCGTTAGCGGCAAAAGACGATAAACCGCAAACGCACCATATTGAACGCTTCGAAGACCTGACCCTGATTACTCGCTCCATCCCCATACATCGCAAACGTCGCATGCCTCTCATCCATATACTTCTGCGCAAACGCCACGCCCGCCCCCACAGGAACCTGCGCGCCCACGATCCCGTTCCCGCCAAAGAACGTTGGCGTGAAGATGTGCATTGACCCACCTTTTCCCGAGGACATACCGGTCTTGCGGCCAAGAAGCTCGGCGAGGACGCCGGTGACGGTGCCACCGCGCAGTACTGCGAAGGGGTGGCAGCGATAGGCGGTGATAACGCGGTCGTTGGGCTGGATACCGTGTTCAAGGCCAACGGAGACTGCTTCCTGTAGTGTAGATGGTCGTGAGTACAGCTTCAGTGTAGCGGTGGCCACACGCACTTGTCCAATGGCCAGATGACAGAACCCGCGAATAAGCTTCGCCTTGTACAGCGAGTCTGCAGCCATTTCCATGCGGCGTACAACTTGCATCTGCTTGTACATGGTCAGGAGCTGGTCCTTGGTGACCTCGACATCGAGTTCGGGGGCATCGCAACGGTAGGCGCGGAAGGAGTCTTCGTGGAGCTTGACTTGGAAGGGAGAGTCGTTTGCTTGGGGCGGTGTGGACTTGAGCGTCGTCGAGTCTGCGCCTGTCGTGATAGTACGCAAAAGGAGTTTAGGAGAGGGAAACGAAGAACGCGAGAGTCGCAGTCGCGCCAGCGAGGTCATGGACAAGAGTTAAGAAAGTGTGACGTGACAGCTCAAACGTGGTCCGATTCAAGAGCTGTTGGTTCTTCGTAGAACTCATCCCAGTCGGCCAAGCCAATCCTCTCGAGGAGCATCTCTGGGCTGCCATAAAACAAAGTGTCATCAACGATTTCGGTGACACCGGCTGGGAATCTCCTGCGCCTTCTTTGACGGGTACATGCATTCCTGGCCATGCTTGACGTGTCTTACTGGGTTACAGTAAAATATTACTCGCCGACTACCAACCATATGTATTTATACGAGTCGCAAGAGACCAGTACAAGATTGCTTGGGGATCCATTACACTATTATCCTCTATCGAAGGAGAAGGAACACGGTATATACCGCATGTCATGTCGCTGGCTGGTGTCCGAATGCTTTCATAGGCACTATCAAGCAGGCACAACTAGCGGCTATTGGACATAACTGTGAGGCTATTGCTCGCCGTTGAGTATAAACAAAGACTTCGGGTTGGGAGAAACCGTATCTCAATATCTCCAGCTGATCTGAAACTGTTCTATCCCACTAAGTATGACAGGGTTAGACTCCTAACCATTTGTCATAATGAGCAAGCGTCGGTTATAACGACTAGTCCAACTGCCGACTTGGATCTGGGCACTAAGTGGTAGCGATGACAGCAACGTCTACCACAATGGGAGAGAACAGCTATATTTTCATACCTAAGTGATAACAATGAGACCTACGAGTGCTACACATCAGGTACGGAAATACGAGAGAGAAAGAGAGCATTTCTCACAACCTCAGAGTCGACTACAACGGAAGAGAACAACTGAGGTTGGAGGAGTGTAAGTACAAAACATACATGATAACCAAGTCAGCTGACTCTGTCAGGATAACCGACAACACAATCCCATCATGGGAGAGTGGTGTAACGGGAAGTGAAACATGATTGTATGTGAGTTCCTCACTATGGAGGGGAGTTTGCTCTAAATAGCTATCTAATTTCAGTCCTGCTAAAAGTATTTAATCATTGGTTACATATTCACTAATGTCCATGCTGTAAGCCACAACCTGCATTGATCTGCCATCAATTCATCAGCTCCACATCAGTTCCCATCAAATCAATGCCTGTTCCTGTTTGGATGTTTCTCTGGATCTTGCTTTGCCAGTCTTACCATAGCTCATTTCTATCCCTGCAAGACCTGCCCTACTCTCTGCTCTGCTCTGCTTGTCTCAGACCCTTCATCACCACCTCTGGGATCCCTCACTGCCATGGTCACCCTCTAGAAATCCCCAGAGCAGCCTAATATAAGTCCCATGCATTGTAGTCAGTCCCTGGTCTTGACATTGCCTTAGTTCATCTTGGCACCTTATCTCAGTTTTCCAACCTATCTCAGTTTTCCATTTATGTTTCCCAATTTCTCTGTCTTTTGACTGAGTTTGCTCTAAATCAACTCCTCAACCTCAAAATTTCATTCCCTAAGTTGTCCAGCTTGTTCTGCTTCCAAACTTGGCCCCTTCAAAACCCCTATGACCTCTGGATTGTCTGTTTGTCTTCCTGTCAAACCCTGATGCTCTCCAGGTTCCTGAGTCATTGCAATGGGCCGTTTATTCTCCAGTGAGAGAGTCCCCAAGTCATGTGGATCTAATATACATAATATTGAGACTCCCCCTGCTCATTGGAATACTTAATGTCTATATATTGTACATACTAAAGCACTGGTTCACAACTGCCTATCAGCATACAGCCACCTAATTCATACCACCTGTCCTGACATTCCCCTGACCATCCCTTCCAACTTCCAATCCTCTTTCTCCTTCCTTCCCAATGTTATAAACCAGCCTCAAACCTGATACTGGGTGACAGATCAACAGATTAACCCAGAAACCCACTAGAACCTTTGATCAGCTGGCCTGAGGGCCCACCCTCTGACTGGCACTCCATAGTACCTCTTGCTGTACCAGTAGACTTACCTGAAAGTCATGTTAACTGCTCAATAGCCTTGTCCACTGTATGCTAGCACTGGCCTATTTGTTGTTGCTTTGGTATATACAGTAGCAGCAGGGTGTGAGTGGGGTTGCCCAGGGTTAATTTGGGCAATAGATTAGATCATCACTATTGCCACTCTTCACATTGTCACATTTGACCCTTACTCTTTGTCCAGCCTTGCTTTGTCTCAGTTTCATTAAATACTTGCAGGCATGGTGTTGAGGACCTTGTCATCTCACACTGTGCTCACAGTGCCAATTCATGTAGACCCACATTACATCATGTGTTTTAGCACCCCTCCCACCATCCCTATTACATTTCATTCCATTCTACTTGTCATACTACTTCAGTTCCCTCATAGTTAGCTTGAGTTTTTTGGCCCCTCTCTTTCAGGAGGGGGAATCCATACTCAAGAACTCGCTTAGGACTCAAGAAATCAAATTTCTTTCCCACAATCACTCACAAAAAGGGTCATCAGCATTTCCTTTCATCTTTTATTATCTGTCTTCTTATTTCCTCTTACTTTCTCATTTGCTTACTCTTAACAACAAGCACCTCAAATTAATAAGGAAACTGTCAGGTTCCGCTGACCTTGGGGGCTCAGCTGCACTGGGCGAGTCCTTACTAGGCGGGCGTGATCCCCTTGCACTGGCAACTGAACACTCGAAAGCATTCCGGGCACTGATGGCTTGTGTGGATAGTTGGTGGTATGTGATCCGGACAGATCCGGGGAGGTCCAGAGAAGTCAGATTGCAAGGAAACGGGACGGGCTTGGCAGGGTTCAGGCAGAAGACCATATGGGAGATTCACGGAAGTGAAGGGGTAGGCAGCTGTGTGATCAATGGGAGTGGAGCCAGGGTTTGATGGGAGATCAATTGGAGTTGATGGAGTCCGGGACCGAGCAAAGAGCGAGGTTTGGACCTGATGAAAGAGTGTCAGGGTTCGTAATTGTAATCGCAGAGTTCGTGAGGTCGTTAAGGTTGATGAAGACTTGGGCACAATGGCTGGACGGAGTCACCGAGACAGCATCAGACAAAATGAAATGGAGTTGATATGGAACAAGAGTAGATTCGAGTGGAGGTACAAAACAATAACGAGAATGACAATGAAATGGAGACAAGACAAGACCGGGAGACTGAGATAAGACCGGGAGACTGAGAGTAAGGAAAACAAAACATGAAACGCAAAACACGAAACATGAGAAGGAAACAATCAGACCATAGGTAACGTTAAGCAATATCAAGACTAGAGTACGAAGAGCTACTCGACGTCTTATATACTGACTACCGGGGAACTTCAGGGTATGTTGGCTGCGGCGGCGGGGCTTGGCAGAGCTTGATGGAGTGGGTGGGTGTCGGTTGCAATTGAGGGTTGGGCCACGCTGATACGTTGATGGGATCATTTGGGAATGCGGGTCGCCCCAAGGTTGTCATGATACTCTGGAATGGGTCGGAGGAACCAGGGTGTTGAGTTGATGGTGGGTGGCGAAGATTGGGAACAGCGGGGGTGGTTCTCAGGGTTCGGGAGATCCAGGGTAAGTATCAGTGGCTGCAGGGAAGGCGTCAAAGTTGGCCAGGGGGCCGTCGGAGTTAGCCAGGGAGGCATCGGAGTTAACCGAGGTTGCATCGGAGTTAACCGAGGTTGCATCGGGGCTAACCAAAATAGGTGTGGGGCATGGGCGGAAGTTTGGCGGAGCGTCAGGGGTTTTGGGGAATTGGGAGGTTGCTGGACAATGTGCGGGGATCCAGGGGATGGGTCGTGACATCACCCCCCCTTCAGCGTCGAGACCCTTTGAGACGTGGGGAGCAGGACAGGGATTGGCAGGGCGTGGGAGTCAAAGCTGAGCAATATTGATCAATCTGCAGCGAGTGATAGCGGCGTGGGAGATGAAGTCAAAGCGCGGCCGCCGCTTCGTCAGGGTTCTCCTCAATCAATTAAAAGCCTTAGACGTACCCTGGGATTTCCCAAATTTTGTCATGTCTTCCCCCAGCATTCCAGTAGTCTCTCCTGCTGATTTGGATGAGGTGGTGGTGTATGACAGTGGGGGGGAGGAGTTTGAGCGTTGGCGCCGCACTAGTGTCAGGGACCAGAGTCGTAAGTGGTGTTGACTTGTCTTCTCGGGATGACTGATGGGGCTTTTGTAGAGTCGTCCATGGTGGTGGTGGTGGATTTTCCAGGGGTCCTGAAGGGGACCAAGTTTTGTCCCGCGTTGCCAAAGGAGGGGAGCATGGGGTGGTCTGCAGGGAAGGCGGGGCTTTCGTGGGGTGGTTGGGGAAAGGGGGCGTCCTCAGCAGTGATTCGTGGGAAGCGTCGAGCCTCCCCGCCCTTGGGGGCAGGACCCAGCAAGAGGCTGCATGGGCGCAAGCCATCGGCAGGGCCTCCGGAGTCTCTTCTCTTTTCTCCTACCCTGGGCGTTCCCTCGGAATGGTTGTCGAGTCCCCCCACGCCTATTCCTTTGATCATGGAGGTCTTCCTTCGCAAGCAGGTGGAGGCTTTGATGACGTCATTGGCAGTACGGGAGGGTGAGCTCCAACGGGCGAGGGAGGATCATGACATGGCGCGGACAGAGAAAGAGGCGATGGAGTGGAAAGGAACACATCAGTGCGTGTGGCGATGGAGCAAGCATTAGAGGTGCAGGGCTTGCAGGAGCATCTGACGCAGATGGAGGGGCAGCCTGCAGGGGAAGCAGAGGGGCGGGGACGAGTCCCGGAGGGGGATGCACTGTGGGTGGAGCTGGAGGCGGCAAGGTGGAGGGAGGACTGGTTGGCCAACAAGGCTGCTTTGGGGTGCGCGGGGATCCTCCGTGAGTTGTCTTCTGTTCCTCCGTTTGTTACTGACGGTTCAATTTCTGGGGTTAGGCTGGGTGCAGGAGCATCAGGTCCTCTTGGATGGTGCCTCTGCGGTGTTTGCATTGATTCAGGACGGGTTGTCACAGGGGTCCGTGGTTCAGCCTCCAGAGTTGCAGCAGGGGATGGTGTGATTGGAGAGGTTGCTGACAGGGCATCGGCGACGCAATGCGGTGGCCCCGGGGTTGTGGTGGGAAGTGGCGGCTGACGCGGGGGAGGCGTTGCTGGGGTTGGCGGAGGTCTTAGCGGTGGCGCAGGCCCAGATGGAAGTCGACCTGGGGATAGGGTTGCCAGGGGGTCCAGGGAGGGAGTGAGATGGGTGCGGGCCTCGTTTCTTGTTGCTCTCGGACTTGCTGCCTCCCTTGCCTTTTGTATATATATAATTTTTGTATGCGAACATGTCCTTTTCTTGGTCCCTGGGCATGTGAAGTGAGGTTTTAGTTTGTATGAGGGCGAAGTAAGCGAAACACGCAGGGGTGTGAGAGGGAGTTGAATCCCTAGTAAATCCAGAGGCAGGGGTTATGCCCGCTAGTGCCGTCTGTGCTGGCTAGTCCCGGGGTTTGTTGTGATGGGGCGGGGCATCGCAGGGAGGGCTCCCGAGGTCCAGCGGGGGTGGTGGGAGTTCTCTGGTGGAGTTCCGTGGCATTTCGGGGTGTTGTATTGAGTTCAATTCTCAGAATTTCTGACCAGGGGTGTAGGGGTTTTCTTTGGTCTGCGGCGGGGACGTGCGCCGTGTTGGTACTGGAGGGCGGACCTTTGAATCTTTCATGGGTGTCCAGTGGGTTCGGGGCTTTGGTCTTCTTGGCAGTGCGGTTGGCGGGGGGGACGGAGGTCTTCCCATGATCTGGCCCTTATGCCGGTGCTGGTGGCGAAGGCGGTGGGGCCCTCTTCATTGGTGGGGGTCAGTGGGGCAAGGTTTGTCCTCGCGGCATAGTTGGCCCGGGTTGAGGTCGTGTTCCGGAGTGTTGCGTCTGTGGGCAGGCATGTTCGAGTGGCACTTTGGTGTGCTCTGGAGTGTCGATGACTGAGGGGGCAGGATGCGGGGTGATCAGTCCTGACCAGTTCCTTTGGGTCTGGAGCCAAAATTTGAGGTTCTGGGTCATCTACATGACATTGCTTTCCTGACCAAAGGTAAGTCCCGAGACGGACAGAGGGGTCTTACGTATTTCTGACACTCCCTCGAGTTTGGAGGTCTGTTGGAGTTGTGTTGGTGGATGTTTCTTTTGGGCAGGGGCAGTGCAGGGGTTGGTTGGGGAGTGGCTCACCTCAGCAGAGATGCTTCGGGGCTCGTTCCGAGGGTTGTTCCTTCCTGGGAGTCAGTGGTTCCTTCATTGGGGAAGAAGTGGGCAGTCCCGGAGTCAACACAAGGGTCACTCGGTGGGGGTTTGTTGGTTGTGTTGGCTTTGGGGGAGGTGTGGGCGGAGGAAGGGATCTGAGGTGCACTTTGTTGGTCCGCAGTTCCAAGCGCGAGTACCAGGGGTCGGGAGCTGATGCGGGGGTTGGGGTTGGGTCTTAACTTGTGAGTGGGGTTGTGTCGCGAATCGGAGGGGGAGCTCCAGAGTGGGGTTTTTTGCAGAGCAGCAGAGTTGTTGCGCAGGAGTGGCGGTGGCTCCTGGAGCTGAGCTTGGATGGGGGAAGATGGTTGTTCACGATTGTTAGGGGGTGGCGGAGAAGTCAGTTGCAGGGAGGCACTGGAGTGGGATTCCCCGGGAGTCACGGCAGGGTTGAGGCAACTCTTCATTTGTGCTCCGGAGTGGCCCGGAGATTGTTGCAAATGCGGGGGTGGCAGTGGGGAGAGGCACCGCTCGCTTCTTGGGGAAGGCATCAGCAACCTTTAGGGTACTCCGAGAGATTACTTCGCATGTGGCCTGCTTCTGGGTACTCCAAAGAGGATACTTTGTATGTGGCTTGCTTCTGGGTGCTCCGATGATGTGGTCCCTGTTTGACAGACATATTCCGGTGTAGGGGCGGGATTCAGAGCGGGTGGTGATTTATGTTGCGGAGTTGGGGCTACCAGGGCATTGTTGTTGGGCTGGTGCCATGAGTCCCCTCGATCAAATGTCATAGTCGGAGCGGAGGCCCTGGAGTCATGTTGCCAGGGTCCGGAGCTGTGTCGAGGGGTTCAGAGGGGGTTGGAGGGGTGGGTTGGGCAGTTTTGGGCTGGCGTGGGGTTGTTTGGGTTGTCGAGCCAGGTGGGGGAGGTCCTTTAAGGATATCGGAGCATATGCCCTTTGGGTCGTCAGGTCGCTTGAATGGCTGATCGATGTTCTCTGGATGATGGTGAGGCTTCTCCCTCCCTTATATGAACATGTCAGCGAATTTAGAGTACTTAGGGGAACTACTTTGTATAGGGTCCTTTTTTCTATAGTTAGTTCGGGGTGGCTCCTATGCTGGGGGTTCCTTTGGGGGAGGTGGCGGAGTCTGGTGGTGGAGTTTAGGTTCGGGGGTGGCATGCAGGGAGGTTTGGCGTCCAGGGTCCTCATTGTCGGGGGTTCCGGATTGTGTGGGGGAAGGTGGTGAAATAGCGGCGCAGTCCAGAGTTGTCCCTTGTTGAGAGTGGGGTGCCATGGTTCTCCTCGTTAACTTTGGGGCTGTGCTTTAGGCAGCAGGGTGCGTATCTGTTCTTTTCCTGACCGTCTAGAGGCTCAGGGATGTCTTGGTCTTGTTCCAGAGTTGTCAAGGTCGGGTCGGGGGTGTCAGGGCCCCTTTATTTGTTGGGCGGAGGTGACGGCCGAGTCGACCAAGGTCCGGAAGCAGGTTCTGGAGTTGGAGCGTAGCCTAGGTCTGGGGTTCTTGCTCTGTTATTGGTGATTAGTCACATTGGTCTTTGGGGTTGCTAGTGGTTTGGTGGATCCACAGGCGGGCTTCGGGGAAGCGCATTCTCAGTGGTCTCATCATGGCTGGCAATCCTTTGCGCAATGGGTGACTGTTTTGCGGCAGGTTGGCGTTATTGTTTGTTGGAGGGTTGGCGCGGTGCCAGAGACATTGTTGCTCATTTGGTCAGGTGGTCGCTGGGTTTTGGGAATGCTGTTCTTTGGGTGACGTCGGGGTCAACTTTGGGCAAGGGAACAGAGTTGGCGGAGAGGGTAAGGGTGGGGTGGGGGATGATTTGACGGTTTGTGCGAGGGGTTGGAGGTTGGGTGTGAGTTGGGGAGGGTGTCCATGGGGGGAGCCGTTGTATGGATGTAACTGGAGCGGAGGAGATGTTTGGTGTCAGATCCGCGACTCAATGTGCCTCGGCAAATTGGGCAGGGCCGTATGAATCATAAGGGTTTCCAGGCACGGGTAGACCATAGACATCAGAGTTATTTGATCGTGTGTGCAGAGATAATGCGGGCATCACAGATGGGGTAAGGTAGAGTCTTGATATTATGTCAGGTTCCGCTGACCTCGGAGGCTCAGCTGCACTGGGCAAGTCCTTACTAGGCGGGTGTGATCCCCTTGCACTGGCAACCGAACACTCGAAAGTGTTCCGGGCACTGATGGCTTGTGCGGATAGTTGGTGGGATGTGATCCAGACAGATCCGGGGAGGTCCGGAGAAGTCAGATTGCAAGGAAACGGGATGGGCTTGGTGGGGTTCAGGCAGAAGACCATATGGGAGATTTGTGGAAGCGAAGGGGTAGGTGGCTGTGTGATCAATGGGAGCGGAGCCGGGGTTTGATGGGAGATCAATTGGAGTTGATGGAGTCCGGGACTGAGTGAAGAGCAAGGTTTGGACCTGGTGAAAGAGTGTCGGGGTTTGTAATCGTAATCATGGAGTTTGTGAGGTTGTTAAGGTTGATGAAGACTTGGGCACAACAGCTGGATGGAGTCACTGAGACAGCGTCAGACAAAATGAAATGGAGTTGATATGGAACAAGAGTAGATTCGAGTGGAGGTACGAAATGATAACAAGAATGACAATGAAATGGAGACAAGACAAGACCAGGAGACTGAGATAAGACCAGGAGACTGAGATAAGACTGGGAGACTGAGAGTAAGGAAAACAAAACACGAAACATGAGAAGGAAACAATCAGACCATAGGTAACGTTAAGCAATATCAAGACTAGAGTATGAAGAGCTACTCGACGTCTTATATACTGACTACCAGAGAACTTCAGGGTATGTTGGCTGTGGCAGCGGGGCTTGGCGGAGCTTGACGGAGTGGGTGGGTGTCGGTTGCAATTGAGGGTTGGGCCACACTGATATGTTGATGGGATCATTTGGGAACGCGGGTCGCTCCGAGGTTGTTGTGATACTCTGGAATGGGTCGGAGGAACCAGGGTGTTGAGTTGATGGTGGGTGGCAAAGATTGGGAACAGCAGGAGTGGTTCTCAGGGTTCGGGAGATCCAGGGTAAGTATCAGTGGCTGTGGGGAAGGCGTCGAAGTTGGCCAGGGGGCTGTCAGAGTTAGCCGGGGAGGTGTCGGAGTTAGCTGAGGTTGCGTTGGGGCTAACTGAAATAGGCGCGGGGCATGGGCGGAAGTTCAGCGGAGCGTTGGGGGTTTTGGGGAATCAGGAGGTTGCTGGATGATGTGCGGGGGTCCAGGGGACAGGTCGTAACAGAAACTTTGGCTCTCCAAAACCAATTTTGCCCAAAGGACCCAGGATCTTCTAGAGAACCTGGGACAACCAACCTCTGAAGCTATCACTGGGATTTAGGCTCACTGCCTCATGACATTTTATGAGCTCTATGAGCAAGGAAACCTGCTGATGCACATGCTTGAACTTCTCTGAGATGACACTTCACTAAGTAACAAACTCCACAAACTGGTAGTGGAGATCTATATCTCCGCATTGCCAGGTAAATCTGAGAAGACCTCCTCACTGAGACCTTTATGACAATCCACCAAGACAAGACCTCCAGGACCTCCTGACACTTTGCAGGCCCTTCAGACCCATTTTGCTAAGCCTCCCAACACAGTACCTCCCACCAACCCTCCTTGACCCCCTTCAATTCCTGCCCATCCTTTTTTGCCACAGTGGGTCCCTGGCTCCAACCCTCTTAGCTCTGGTAACCCACTCATCCTTTTCACTAAGGACAACAGCCTCCTGCAGTGGCCACTGGATAGATACTCTGTAGGGGTTGGAGCCCTGGTGAAACTCCCCATGGAAGGCAGCTCACCAGATGAAGGACATCCAAAAACCCAAACCTTTCAGTGGATGAAATCCCCAGAAATGGTGCACCTCTCTTGTTCAGTGCATCAACACTTTCCAGGACCATACTTTTGTGACAGATGAGGCCCAGGTTTTGTTCATCTTACACTTTCAGAGTTTTGTGCTCAACTACTACACTGCCCTTTTCTGCTACAACCTTCAGCACCATCTGCTCTCAAGCTAAGGCACCTTCATCCAGGAGCTCTCCTTGAAGCTCTTCCAACTGTTTTCCTCATTGCCAATCTTCCTGTCCACCAAACCATGCCATACTCCTAGCACAGGTGCTATTTGACCAGAACTATCTGCTGGTACTATCCTGGCCTTTTCATATACCCAGGCACCCAAGTTTAAGGCTGACTACAGTGGATTTCCTTATTTGGGTTGGAGCTCAGATTTAATATTTTTCTGTGTTATTGCTGGAAGCTCAAGGGTAAATTTTCTGAAACATAGCAAGGAAATTTTTAGACTTGTCTTTGTCAGGTGAATAGTTAACACCCTAGAACTTTTTCTAGACTCTGAATGCATTTTGGGTCTCCCTTTGCTACTGTGTAACTGAGCCATAACCTCCAGAGGTTGCCCTTACAGCAGCACAAGTCTCTAGAAACTCTAGAAGCCACTTTTGACCTGCTTTGATCCCTATTCTTGCTTCTTTCAAAGTCTCTCTCCTACTTGTGTCTTATCACTTCCTGTACTACTCCTATAGTCAGGCTCTTTTCCAATGCTTCAAGCTCCTAGAACAATGCCTGAAGTCACATCCTCCATGGTCTACCAAAAAAACATGGATGAGGTAGGACAACAATGTGTCAAATGGCATATCACCTCTGAGACTGCCAAAGAAACCTTTTGCCATGGTGAGCTAAAGGAAGCTTGAGCTTGAGAGACCTTAGACAGCACTAACTCAGGGGTTGTAAAATCTGAATAGAGTATGCCTGTGCTACCTGGCCCATCCAAACTTACATTCACACTACCAAGATTCAAATTTCCCCAAAACCTGAGGTCCCCCTCATCCCCACTTTTGCATTTGTGATTTTGTTTGCATTTGTATTTCTAAACTCACCCACACCTGCACCTCCCAACCCAGCACAACAGGCAAGACAAGCAAGCATGCAAATGATGCAGATGAGGATTTGAATGGTGGGGGTGCATATTTGTATGGATGTGGGTATAGCACATATGTCTGCATCTGCACATGTGTAGGGAGATCTGAGTGGCAGAAGGTGGGGGGTGCTATTGTGGTTGTAGGTGCTGGTGCACTTGTGGTTCAAGGTCAAGACAAACAGAAGAATTACCATTGCTATTGCCATTGACATCAATATTGATATTGATGGGTACATCTACACCCTTTCTCTGTCTCTCATCTTTTACTTGTATTTGTCATATTAATTTTGCACATGAAATTGAGATTGTACATGAGATGGGTGACAATATGCCTCTGAGTGGCCATGTGCACATGCATGCATCACTGTTGGTAATTCTACAACCCAGAAAATCATCAGACACCTCAACCTTGCATAAAAAAACAGAATATACCATTGACACTGCCATGCCCAATGCCACCCTCACTCTTCCTCATCAATCCATGCACACCTAAAAAAACAGCCACCAATCAACATGCATCCAAACACCCCAAGAATCAACAACATACTTTCCTTCTGTATCTGCTTTCCCCCCTCTGCATGCCTTGACACCTCACCCTCTCTCCTCATCCAGCACTTCCACATCTTGGGCAGCATCTTCTCCTAAGGGGTGCATAACAAGTCAATGTCCCAAACTGTTCTTCATACCCACATCAGTGTTGGTGTCCACATTCATACCTGTGCTAACATTCATGTTTGTACCCATACTAATCCCATCCAACACCACACATCATCGTTTTCAGTTTTGGTTTTGTGTTTGTGTTGCCTAAGAGAAAAAAAGTCAATGACAGCTCACAAAGCAAAAAGGAAAACATATCCCCCCCCTTTTGCCAGTAATGTCCAAGGTAATCCTACTTGGTCCTGTAAGGGAATGTTGGCTGTGGATAGTCCAAACCAAGCCCACCACTCATGTCCTGATCATCCAGTCAAGAGCTGAGCAATGAGCAACTGGCCAGAGGTGCAGTGGGCAAGGGGCAGGCAACCAATGAGAGGCAAAGGCAGAAGGCAATGCAGAAGGCAAGAGGCCACACTGGCCAAGCTTACACTTATGCTAGTAAATAAACCTGGAAGCAATGCTATTGTCTGGACTGGGAATATCCTATCCCCAGGTCTGCCTATATACTACAAGGCTACTAGATGACTAAGCACCTATGACTAAGTCAGAGGCTGCTGACTACAGCCTATTATGACAAAGCAGCCAATGACCACAAACTATTGACTAATTGGGCCTGGTAATAGAAGGATCAATGATTAACAATAATATACTATGTGCTAAGTACAATATACCCATTAAGCCTGTGTAAGGGCAACCTCTGGAGGCTGTGGCTCAATCACACAACTGGCAGAGGGAGATCCAAAGTCTATTTAGCACAGTACAATGTCTACAAGTAGGACTACACACCTGGCAGAGGGAGATCCAAAGAGAACAAGTCTGAGGATCTCCAATGCCAGGGTTTGGAAAATCTACTCAAGTCACAAGACCTTGCCATGTGGCTTCTGCACAGAATGCACATGGCAACTGATCATGTGACCAATTGCATGACCAAAACACATGCATTGGCAGTTTCCTGACATTACCCCCTCTCTAGCATGTGGTGTCTCAATGCACTGGGTAGAAGAAGTCATGGATTGCCTGGTCTGTTGAAGATATCCAAACATGGTCATGATTACTAATTCTCATATGTTTTCCATCAATTGTTACATGTAACACTTCAGTGTTTGTTCACCACTGAGGTGTAAGTCTCACTCTACTCAACACATATATAACATACTAATTACCTGTAGTCATACTTTAACTACAGGTACACATACTAAATATATAACAGTGTTTGTTCACCACTGAGGTTCATACTTTAACTACAGTCATCTGAAACTTCCCAAGACCTGGTCCTGCCTGAACAGGTTATGAGCCCTGACATTACCTACAATATTTTGTCAATGAAGTTGACAGTCCTGAAACTTGCAGCTGATGGATTGAACTGGCCTACATAACAGGAATGAGTTACCAATGCCATAACATCAAAGAAGCTTTGAAGACACCTCACAGGTACTGCACATAAACCAGTTATGCTCATCAAGCGCAAGGGATCTTTCTATCATGATGACAAGCCCTTGGCTCCATTGACTGATGATCAGATCGATGAGATTGAGGATGCAATGGAAGAGTGGATGCAGAAAGAGGCACAGGTCTGCAAGATCATCCACAGCACAGTGGATCAATCTACCTTTCACCAAATCAAGGGTGAACCCACCACCACTGATATCTGGAAGAAACTCATGTCAATCCATGGTAGCAAAGGAGCCATGTATGAGACTGACCTCCTTGCCCAGCTGCAAAACACCTGCTTTGTTGAAAATGGTGAAATTGACATGCATACACATCTCTCCAACATGGTTGTCATTAAAGAGCATCTTGCCAAAATTGGTTGTCCCTTGTCCGATGCATTGTTTGCCAGCTATATCCATACATCAATGTCTCTTGCCCCTACATACAAACCTTTATTCACTACTCTTGCTATGTCTGCACACACCTCTGGAAAATCTGTCTCAAGCCAGGATCTAATCTGGCATCTCAATGAGGAAGCAAATAGTGCTGCTATCAAGTCAAATATTAATTGTCAACATGAAGAAATGATTGCGGTGCATGCAAAGGCTTGCAGTGATCCTAGGGACACTAAGGGAAAAGGGAAGTCCAAGTCTAAGAACAAAGATAAGGATAAGTGACACTGCAACAACTGTAATAAGGATGGTCACACCAAGGAGAGATGCTTTGAAGAAGGTGGTGGCATGGTGGGTAAAGCACCCAAATGGTGGCTGAAAAAGCACAAAGGGAAGGGAAAAGATAAGGTGGACAAAGGCAAGTCAGCAAATGACACTGAAACTGAAAACAAGGAAGAAAACTATGCCTCCCTCACTTGCCTTGCTATTAACACCCCTAACATCAATGCAAATGAGAACGTCACACTTGCTGTTATGTCTGGACACAACCATGAAGCCTATGCTGCATCCCCATCTGCTGGTGTTATTATTGACTGCAGTGCCAGCAGCCACTTTTTGCCATCTTGTGAAAAGTTTATAAATTACCAGGAGATTCATCCTGAACCAGTCCACACAGGTGATGGATGCACCTTTAGCACTTTTGGCAGAGGAGATCTGCAAATCTGCTTACTCATGAAGACAGGCAAAAAATCAGTACCCATTCTTCTAAAAGGGGTTTATTATGCACCCACAATGGCATTTATGCTGGTATCTGTATTGTGTCTTGATCAAGCCAGCTGCTCTCTCCTCATTGAGGATGGGATGTGTGTTGTCAGAAGCCCGAAACCACTATGCCAAGTCATTGGTCACGTCCCTGCAATTTGTGGTTTATATCATGCCAATGGATCAATTACCCCTCTCCAAAGCCACACTGCAAACATTGCATCAAAATCTATGTCAATCAACAAGCTCCACTGTCAAATGGGGCACATCAATCACAATGACTTGCAAGAGGCTGTCTGACATGGAGTAGTCACCAAAATTGAGCTTGATATGTCATCAAAACCAGAAGTGTGTGAGTCATGCATCAAGGGCAAGGCACAACAGCAATCATTTCCAAAAAAGAGTGAAATGGTGTACACACACTATGGGGAAAAGATTGTTGGCAATCTGTGGGGTCCAGCACAGATACACTCCATCGGAGGTAACCTATATTCTTATATGAATGTTGACTTGTATACCCACAAAGAACAAATCACGTTCTTACCTCACAAATTGGACACCTTCAAGGTGTACTGTGACTACAAAGTGTGGGTCAGGGTCCACAGGAATACAACCATGAAAGTGTATGGAAGCAACCATAGTAGCAAGTTTACAAGCATGCAGATTAAAACCCACCAGGATGCCACAGGTACAACATGCAATCTCACCATCCATGACTCTCTGCAATCAAACAGCATCACTGAACATGCCAACTGTACCATTGTTGAAGGTGCTCGCATGATGATGATAGCCACAGGACTTCCAAAATTCCTCTGGGTGGAAGCCAAATGCCACATGGTGTGGTTACAAAATCACACACCAACAAGCTCACTACCTGACAGCACCACACCATACCAGATGGCTACAGGGATGAGGCCTGATCTGTCCAAGATCTGCGGGTGGGGTAAACAAGTCTATGTAAAGTTGTGAAAGGCTGGGAAGCTTGAATCAAAGGTTGAAGAAGCCAGAGTTGTTAGAATCAATGATGAATCAAAGGGCTACAGAATTTACTGGCCCAGAAAGGGTATAATTACCATTGAAAGGGATGTTTATTTCAACAGAGAGGCTGCTCTAGTCCCAGACAATGTACAAATTGAGGGGGAGTGGATGGCATCCAATCTGGACAGTCTTCAAGCGCTGCACCCTCCAAAAGCCACATCCAATCAAACTGTTAAGGACAAACCTTCTGATGACATGCCCAACACACCCATACAAGTTGATACAAGTCAAAACACAACTAAATCGGACAAAAGTGAAGAGATCACCAAAAACACAATTAAGAGCAAAAGACCAACACCTGATGACATCCCACATCACCGAATGCATTAAAATTTCCTTGACAGCCTACCTCAATACAGCTCCAAACATTACAGATGAGGACAACAAAAGCAAACTCTCAAAATGCTGAACATAGCCAAAATGGCATTTATTATCAACGTCGCAGGCATCTTTGAAACTAGCAGTGTTGAATTTGAGGGAATGGGTGATGAATGGGTGGAAGAAGCTGTCAAACATGCATTAGCTATCAGTGAGGACATACTGACAGTAAAGGAAGCTTTGAATGGCAATGAAAAGGCTGATTGGTCATCTGCCATCGAAGCTGAACTCAGTCAGATTGAGAAGCTAGGCACATGGGACATAGTCAGAGCACTAGCAGATGTGAACATCATACCTTGCAGATATGTCTTACACCATAAGTGTGGCTCTGATGGCCAGATAATCAGATACAAGGCCAGACTTGTTGCAAAAGGGTTCAAGCAACAGTTTGGAGTTGACTATTCTGAGACCTTTGCTCCCACTATACGTGCTGCCACACTTTGAGTCTTATTGTCCATTGCAGCATCCCACGGTGCATCCATCAAACAAGCCAATGTCAAGAATGCATATTTAAACTCATCACTAAAGGAAAACAAAATTATATTCATGCAGTTCTCACCTCACTATTGACAATTTCACAGTTTACTTCCTGAATTTGCCAGTCTGCTGGATTTGCAACTAGCATGCCATCTGAAATGGAGCTTGAAAAAACAGCCAATGGTCACACTCTCTAGCACAGAATCCAAATATGTCGCTTTGATGCATGCCACAAAAGACATTATTTGGATTCATAAATTGCTCAAAGACCTTTCCTTTTTCAACTCTTTCTCTTTACCTACTAATCTGTACTGTGACAATCAAGGCACCATTTGACTCTTGAAGGATGCAACATTCCATGCACATACCAAACATATTGACATCCACTTCCATTTTATTTGACAAACTGTATCATCTGGCTATGTTCAGATTCATTATGTTCCAACCTCCAACATGATCACTGATGTATTCATGAAGTCCCTCACCTGAATTAAGCTCGAAAATTTCCGTAAACTGCTCGGCATCATATAATCTGCATTCATATCAAGGGGGAGTGTTGAGGATATCCAAATATGGTCATGATTACTAATTCTCATATGTTTTCCATCAATTGTTACATGTAACACTTCAGTGTTTGTTCACCACTGAGGTGTAAGTCTTGCTCTACTCAACACATATATAACATACTAATTACCTGTAGTCATACTTTAACTACAGGTACACATATTGAATATATAACAGTGTTTGTTCACCACTGAGGTTCATACTTTAACTACAGTCATCCAAAACTTCCCAAGACCCAGTCCTGCCTGAACATGGTCAGCTGCTGAAAGGAGGTAGATGCCTCAGATGGCTCTTGGGATGTTGGAATGTCTGCAGTAGAAGTCCCAGACTAGGGCAGGTGCATGCACATTGGCTTGTGGTTCCCAAGAGATGTACTCAATGCCATATCCCTTCCACTTCACCTTGAGCTGCAGCTTCCCTCAGAATATCCTGCTATCCAAGATTTCCTCCACCTCATACTCCTCCTCATCATTGACCATGACTGGTGGTGGGGGTGGCTTAGGGCAGCAGCCAGGAATTGGATCTTCTGGCACTGGGAAAAGTTTGACAACATTGAAGACTGGGTGCAATTGGCATAGGCCTGCTGGGAGCTTAAGTTGGTATGCTTAAGGCCCCACTTTCTTCTTGACCATGAAGGGGCCAAGATGACAATGTGACAGTTTTTGAGATGGCCTTGTTGTCTTAATATCCAAGCTATCCAAGTATACATGGTCTCCTAGCTTGTAAACCAGGGCTGGTGTCTGGCAATGTTCATAGTAGTGTGCCATGTCATCCTTGGCCTTTATCAACACAGCCTTTGCCTCCTCCGGACAGTTTCTGAGTAAACTCTGCTACAAACTGGGGACCTCAGTCAGAGACAAACCCATCAGACAGACTATGGAGCTTCCAGATGTTCTTGCAATACAGACTAGCTGCTCCCAAGACAGAGCATGTTGTGCAGGTAGGGATGAAGTGGGCTTGTTTACCATAGAGATCCACCACTACCATCACTGCATTGTATCCATGAGCATCTGGGAGTTCTGCAATGAAATCCACTGATGCAACACTGTAGTGGGCAGCCAGAATAGGGAGTGGATTGAGCTGGCCCATGGGTAGCTGGCAGAAAGGCTTGGTGCAGAGACAGAGATCACAGGTGCTAGTGTAGGTGCCTACATATTGGGAGATCTGTGGCCACCAATAGTTCTAAGATACCAGCTCCAGTGTCTTCCATCTTCCAGGATGTCCAGCTACTCAAGAGTCATGATGTTATTCTACAATGTGCTGGCAAAGTTCTGAGATGTTAGGCATATAAATGCATCCTATAAAGGTCAGAAGCCCATCCTGAAGACCCCACTCATCTGCATGCACTGACTTGACTCCACTCACCCATCAAGCTCATAGGGCCTGTGCAGCCTGGGCAACTGCATCCTCCTGTGCACCCTCTCAGTTCCCTCTTTGGATGTTTCTAAGGATGTTTGCCTCATCCCCTTGAACCACAATCCCTTTTAGTGTGCAGATGGCAAAATGCTCAGGCTTAAGGAGGACAATGTTGTCATTATCTCCTTCTCCTGTGCCATGGTCAGCCCACCTGGACAACACATCCAGTTTGCCCATGCTCCATCCAGGTTTGTGATGCAGTGAGAAGTCAAAGGTGGCCAGATACAGGGACCACTGAGCTTGGCATTGATTTAGTTTCTTAGCAGAACAGAAGTACTTGAGGTTCTTGTGGTCTGTTCAGACTTCAAACTGATGCTGGGCACCTTCAAGGAAATGCTGCCATTTTTCAAAGGACCAAATAATTGCCAGCATCTCCTTGTCATGGATCTCATAGTTCCATTCAACTGCATTAAGGCTCTTGGAGTCAAAGGCTACTGGATGCCATTTGCCATCCTTCTTTAACTGCTGGGAGAGGACTGCTCCTGTAGCAAAGTCTGAGCTATCCACTTCCACATGGAATGAAAAATCATTGTTAGGGAACAGGAGGACTGGCTTTGAGGTCACGGCTTGCTTGAGGGCATCAAAGGCAGCTTGCTGTGGGGGCTCCCACTGCCATGCTGTATACTTAACTGTAAGGTCAAAGAGGGGGCATGCATGGTGGGAAAAATCCTGTATGAACCTCTAGTAGAAATTGACAAAGCCAAGAAAGGCCTGCACTTCCTTCTTGTTCCTTGGCTCAGGCCACTCTGCTACACCTGCCACTTTGATGGGGTCCATCTCTGCTGTTCCATGTGAAATGATCAAACCCAGGTACTCTACCTTGGTCTGCTCAAATTCACACCTCTCAGGCTTTAAATAGAGCTGGTGGTGGTGGAGGCATTCCAAGACAATGTGTGTGACCCAGCAATGCTCCTCCAGAGTTTTAGTGTAGATGAGGATATTGTCAAGATACATGCAGACCACACCTTCCACAATCAGATCACAGAAAATGTCATTCATCATAGTCTGGAAGGTGGCTGGGCTATTGGTGAGGCCTCACCAGAGGTTCAAAGAGTCCATGATTGATTCAAAAAGCTGCCTTTCACTCATCCCCTTCTTTGATGCATACATTGTTGTAGGCCCAATGGACATCCAAATTTTTGAAGTAGTGTGCACCATGAAGGTTCTTGACAAGTTCTGAGATGAGTAGCAACAGATAGCAATTCTTCACTGTCATTGCATTCAAGGCATAATAGTCCTGAACCAGACAAAGAGACCCATCCTTTTTCTTAATAAAAAAGACTGGGGAGGCCATTGGAGACTTGGAGGGTTGTATTTGTCCTGAGCTGAGATTTTCCTACAGGAAGGCATCCAGTTCATCCTGCTCACAGGGTGCAAGTGGATAGACCTTGCAGCTGGAGGGCTCCACATCTGGTATCAGCTTGATTGCATGATTCCACTGCTTGTGCTCTGGAAGTGAATCAAAGGAAGCCTTGGAGAATACATCCTCAAAGTCATGAAGGTGATTGGGAACCATGCTACAGACAGGCTTGGGCTGTGAGTTTGCTTCAAATGCCTCAGCCAGATACTGAGAAGTAGTCTGACTGGCTTGAATCTCCACCACTGTAGGAGGGGGGCCAGAGGGTTTAGCATAGATCTGATCACCCACCTCTATGGTCTCATCTGGAGACTCTGCATCTGGAGTACAGGTCCATTCTCCTTTGCCTTCCTCTTCCTCTAGAGATTCACACCCAATACCTTGGACATCCTTGTAGAGGGCCTCTTTATGAGGGAATGCCGGAGGGCAGGGACTCAGGAGGTCAAGATCAGCATAAAGGAGATGCCCAGCATGACAGAACTGCACAGCAGCATGCTCATGAACCTTGGCTCTCTGCTCCTTATGGGCTTCTTTTGCACAAGTAATGCAGTGACATGGGCAGTGACTCATTTTCACCTCACCCTTAGTCCAGTCAATCTCTGGGTTGTGTACACATAGCCAGGTGAACACCAACATCATGTCTTGCTTTCCCAAACTAGTGATGGCAAAAGTGGCTTGCTCTGAGTGGTCTTAGTAGCAGAGGACTAGGTCCACCATGGAGCAGATAGAGCCAGCTTCATTGAGTGTGCCACCAACATTGTATATGGGAATAGGATGGGAAAGGGAGCAAGTGGTAAGGTGGTGTTATTGCATGTAGTCAGTGTCAAGAAAGAGGCCTGTTGTGCCACTGTCAAGTAGGGCAACCATACTTCAGATCTGCTGGGTGTCCATCATCTCAATTTCCACCTGTAGCTTCAGGGAGTTGGTAGAAGGGGTGGAAGCAACAACATAATGATGGGGGAGGCAGCATTCCTATGCAGGGATCTGGTGGTGTGGGCTAGGGGGTGTGTTTCCAGCAGAGACTTTAGCTGAAGAGGGGGTTTGTACATCTGAAGAGGGACTTATTGTTTCAGGCATAGTATCAACAACAGCAACAGATGTATTTGATTCTACAAACAGCAAGGTGAAACAATTCAAACTAGGCAATGGGGGCATACAGTTCATCCATTGCCCTTTTAAAAATCCTCAGACTCTGTAGGAATCTCCTCCAATACATTGGCCACTTCATCAGACTGGACAGCTATAGGTGTGTCTGGAGAGGGGGTTCCTATTGCATCCCAGGCTGCAAGGAGTTGGATGAGCAGCTCTTCTTGCTCCAATGCTGACAGGTAGTGGACCTCTAGTCCTTGAAGACAGTAGCAAGCAAAGTGACCAGCCTTTCCACAGTGTCAACACAGCAGAGGAGTAGAGGACTGCTGTCAGGAGGTGTCAACATCCATTGGGACTCCTTGGGGCAGGGAGTGCAAGGGAGCAATATGGGATGGAAGGGGAAAAGTTGCACCTGCTTGTGAGGCTGCTCAAGCAGGCACAGAAGGGGGAGCTTGGGAATGAACCCTCCACAAGAGAAAGGAAATGTTGAGGGTTGCATCCACTGCAGCTCACATTGCAGTTCCATCAACTGCCACTGCTCATGAGCCATCTTGTACCAGGTATCAACATGCTCATCATCTGGGTGTCCCTCTGCCATACTGTTGATACAATCCATAAGAGAGGAGTGGAGTCAATCATGGAAGGTTAGGCAGAGTTGCAGACTATCCAGATATCCTGCCTGTTTGAATAAGGCACAGAAAGAGTCAATGTACTCATCAAGTGACCACTTCCCTTGATCATACTGGGTTCAGTCTTGAAGGGAAAGAGCTGCAGTTTTGGCAGAGTCAAGGAGGAAGAACTCAGCTCAGAACTCCTTCTCAAACTCCATCCAGCTAGAGAAACTCTCAACTCCTCCTGGGCATCAAAAGATACATAGGGTGTAGGTTAAAGCTAGGCCAGCCTTTATATAGGAGAGAATCCAAGCAATTTCCAAGGCATCTGAGGTGAAGGCTTCACCGCTCAGCTGGATATAGGTGGTACAGGACTGGAGAAAACATTCTTGAACCTTACAATCTCCATCATATATGTCAGGGAGTGCAGGACAAGGTAGTTTGGAATGAGGAGCTGAAAGGCCTAAGCTAGATGCAGATGCAAACCATTCTGCAGCAGCTGGAGCCAGAAAGCCTGAGCTAGGTGCAGACACCAACCATTCTGCATCTCCTGGGGGCATAGGAGGTGTGGTAGGAGCAAGGAGGAGATGTTCCAGAAGGGCTTGGAGAGAAAGGGACACTGCTTCAGTAGTTTGACAGAGTCCAGTGAGTTTAGCCATGTGAGAAGTAAGGGAGGCTTGAGTAAGTTGAACCTGTGTTTCCAGGGACAGCAAATGACTCCAGGCATTGTTCTGGGGGCTTGAAGCATCAGGGGGAGGTGCTGGAGGGGTTGGCTGGGTCATAGGAGGAGCACAGGGGGCACTAAGACACTGGTAGGGGAGAGACCTTTTGAGGGACCAAGTAGAAGCTCAGGTAATCAAAAGGGAGCTCCCAGACCAAATCTGGAGACTTGTTCTGCTGTAAAGGTGACCTCTAGAGGCTGTGGCTCAGTCACACAACTGGCAGAGGGAGATTCAAAGTCTATTCAGCACAGTACAATGTCTACAAGTAGGACTACACATTTGGCAATGAAAGATCCAAAGAGAACAAGTCTGAGGATCTCCAATGCCAGGGTTTGGAAAAATTACTCTGGTCACATGACCTTGCCAAACATGTGCATACCTTGCCATGTGGGTTCTGTGCAGAACACACATGGCAACTGATCATGTGACCAAACACATGACCAAGCCAAGCACATGCATTGGCAGTTTCCTGACACTGTCAGTCCACTGACACCAGCAGATTGTAGTGTTTAGCAGCCACAACAGGCCAGTTATTGCAAAAGGCAATGGACCCAGTTGCATTAGCAGCTACAGATCCTGGTCAAAGGACTCCACTGGATAGTGTATGGCCCCCACAGCACCCATATAATATGCTACATTGTGGGGATTCCACTATGGTATAGCAGACTCTGTTAGTGATGTAGAATGCCACACACAGCATGCTCCACTGTATTGTATGTCACACTACATATGTATGTCTCTATGTGCCAGGGCCCCAGTGCCAAACTGCAGGTGGGATGTCATATCCCACCTTCTTTTTTGTCTAGACTATTAGTGTGAGTCCATTGACAGACTCAAAAGGGGGGTATGTAATGGAGCAGCCATTACTAGTCCTTACTTGTGCAATTACTATATTTTTAATCAATATTATTGTTATTAATTCACTGTAGTGTCATCTGGTGCTACCTATAAATACATTTACTATAATTATGTAAGGCAGCACCTTACTTCATACTTTGTGGACAGAATTACAACTGGTTTTGACTTATAGAGTGTGAAGCATAAGCTGCACAATCTGTAATGAAAATGTTACAGCAATATTGAGATTAGGGTACTGACTATAGGTTACAGTACTTATAAGAAGGCTCTCAGAGCAGTTTGAGACTTGGAGCAGGGGTGCAGATGTAGTTCTAGGGTCTAGAGTGTGTTTCCAGGACTGGAAACAGAGAAGCAGTTCCAAGACAAGGTTTTACAGCACCACTGAAGGTCTAGGATGAGTATGGAACAGTGCAGGGGTTTTGGGGAGTGAATTCAGGAGTCCCACCCTAACAGGGAAGGCTGCTGATACAGACTTGATGGGTTGATGGTGGGGCATGATGTCATTAGTAATGTTGGAGATCTTGAGAAGGACAAGTTGGAGGTCAAGAGAGGGGATTAGGGATGGGGAGATTGTGACACTAGCAACATTGTCATCCTCTGGTGCAGAAGGGAAAGGTATCAACTTACAAAGTTCTTGGCATAGACATTTCCATTACAGGTCATACAACTTACTGTTCACACCTCATAAATCAAAACCAGTCAATTGATCTAGTCTACAAAGTATGAAGTAAGCTGCTGCCTTATGTAATTACAGTATGAGTATTTAAGAATAGTGTCATGTGATGCTACCTTGTAATATATAATTAAGTAAATGTACTATATAGGATACTGAGAAGGTAATGGGCAGGTGGGTGCTCCATTACATACCCCCCTTTTAAGTCTATCAATGGACTCACACAACCATCAAAGTAAAAGAAACAAAAAAAGGGGGTTGGGATATGGCATCCCACTCAAGAGTCTCATCAGAGTCTGATTATGGACCCCCTATATTGTAAAAGTGGTAGGATTGAGTGATCCTACACAATAACATGGACATAGTACCATCCTAGCACAATGTCCAACTGTGCTAGGTGCTAAATGGGCCCTCAATGAGCCTGCAGTTGTTATTCAAATGTTACTGGTGAACTCCAATGGTAGTTCACCTGGCCTGTTCATCCATCTTTGAAGCCTCTGCTTCCTCATTGCTTACAATGTCTGCCCAGCACTCTGATACAGCATTAGCCATATCAATGGAACCATTTGATCTAGCTTCAGGAGCAGTTGGGGTAGTGACATTAGCTGCTACAGCTGCATCTGAGAGGCTGGGGATGACCTGTGGAGTCATTACTGGTTGGGGATTCATAGGTGCCAAAGAGTCATTGGCATAGTCCAATTCCATGGACTCCTCTGTAGGAGCATTCTGCAAAGATGCACCAGAGCTCATTGCAGGGTTGGTAATGGCCAAGGCCACTGCCAAAGAAGGCCCCTCCTCAGTTGGAGCTGCACTCATGGGAGGATCCATAGAAAAGAAAATGGCTCCTCTGCTTGTACCAGAGCAGCTCTCACCACCTCTGCAGGTTGGTGCAGGAGGTGTGTGAAGGTACCAGTCTCACCATAGTGCAGCCATTTGACTGCACTGAGTGGAGAGTGGCCTCTACTGTCATAGAGTTGGAGGAGCACTTGGAAGCACTCTCAATTCTCAGTGGTGGGGGCATGCCACCCATTGTACCCCTCCAATGCAGGGGGCACACCAATGGTTTGGAGTTAACAATGGCATTCATTATCAACCCTTATAAACAGGACCATGTGCAGTGTGCTCCTGGACCAGTGGTGATTGAGGAAGTGTATACCATACGTATATGCATGATTCACTCAAGTGGGAGGCATATCTTACTGAGATTATTGACTTGCATAGGCAGCACTTGCAGCCTATGCAGAGTGAGGGTGTAGGGAGTGAAAGGATTAAATTCCCCTATATGAGTCCAGTAGTTGTCAACTGCATCTCAATGGAGACAAGGCTAAGCTGTTACCATAGCAAACAGCCTCATATAGGTCATTTGCACATGTGGTGTAGTCAGGGCCAGTGCCTGACCTAGCACCTATCCAAAGACCAAATGCCAGTCTACATGTAATAATGCATTGATGGCCACACCTGAGTACAGGTTCTGCAAACCTGGGTGGCCATGGTGCAGAATGTATTGCACCCACATATTGATGTCAAAGTGACAGTTAATTGGGACTTGAGTAAGTCCTGCTCCCTGCATGTTGTTATCTGTATGGCCATGCATGGCCAACAAACATGATAGTAAGGGGACTATTTGCCAATGGCAGTCCCCTCTGGGCAGAGATGTTTCCAACTCTGCTGAGGTCAACTCCATTACCTGCTGCATAGTGTGGTCTCTTAGGTCTGGAGCAGTGTAGAAGGAGATCCAGTGGAACTCCTGAACAAAGAGAGTGGCATGTATCCACTGCCTCATGGTAACTCTAGCTTGGCTCTCTCAAATGAAATTCAGGAGCAACTATAGCTGCTCTGGATTCATGGGCATCCCTTGTGGAGCCCACTGATATAACAATTCATAGCACAGGAATATATGGGATATCCCTGCCATCTTGGTAGAGCAGGCAAAGACTGCTTTGTCACCAACAAAAACTGCATTGGTCATTGGTGACTAGTAGAAGTTGGGGTGAAGAATACCCCTAAAATTGTTTTGTTACTCATAACACCCACAAACTTTCATGGTCTCCCAGCCATCTGGGAGGCAGCCAGGCACTGTATTATTTAGATGCTTGAGGTACAGTTTGGCTTTCTCAGCATTGATAGCTAACAGCTGTTTGGCATTAGCATTGTGTTGCTTCTTGCAACAACACTCATTAGCATTGTTGTCTAAGTCACTGTCCAAAATATGTCATTTAGACATCTGGACATCATCATCATCATCATCATCATCATCATCATCATCATCATCATCATCATCATCATCATCATCATCATCATCATCATCATCATCATCATCATCATCATCATCATCATCATCATCATCATCATCATCATCATCATCATCATTGCTGCCTGAGTCAGATGCCACTGGGGCACCTGTGGCTGCTTGAGCAGCTTGCACTTGGGTGACAAAGAACTCTTTGTCACAGGGATTCCAGTGCATTACTAGAATGGGGTCCTGGGATAGAGAACTGGAAATAACATAGGTCCTTGATTTAAAGACCTCAATCATTCCCACCTCTGATTCCTGTGGCACATTTGCAGGAAAAGCAATCAGGGTGGTGATAACCACCAGGTTGTTTGCTGCTACTGGAGTTACAGCTGGCTTCACAGTACCAGTCTTTGTTGAGGTGGACCTTGATGGTCCAGCTTTAGCCACTGCTGGTTTCAGTGGCCTAGCTTTGGCTGCTACTGGGCTCAATGGTCCAGTGATGGGCAAAGACACTCTGATATCAGGGTGCTCATCCATCCTCTGGTCATCACCAGTAAGCACATCATCATCATAGGGCACAGGTGGTGCCCTCTGAGTCAAGGATCCCTTGACAAACACAGAAGGCTCTGTGTGAGCCTTCTTTGCTTCTGGAAGTTGAGGAGAGGAAGCTACCTACTTCCCTTTTCCCAAAACTGAATGGAAGAGGTCTGTTTGGGCCTCATCCCTTTGGTTACAAACAATGTCACATTTGTTCAGAACTTGAAATAGTGCCAACTGCACTACAGGGTTATTGAGGACATCAGCTCCAATGTCCTCTGACACTCCAGCTTCATGCAGTTGCTGGAGAAGGTGAGTGATTTGCTCATGTTGGCTAGCCCTTGTGCTTCTTCATCATAAAGTTTGTGATGATCCTGCACCCACCAGCTTCTGCAGCTCAGTCTGTTGTGGAGAGTGCACATCTGATCCAGTTGCACTTGCATCTCCTGCAGATGCATTTGGAGAAAATCATTCCCTTTTAGATTGATTTGTGCATCTGCCCATACATAGTCATAGATGTGGTGTACATCTCAAGGAGAGTCACTCTCAAAGTAGCAGGATAGACAGTCTGCTACCTTATTGAGCTCTCTCTTAACATATGTCATGTTGAAATTGAATCTCAACATATAGTCCATCCACTGTCATTGCTGGGGTGATAGATTCTGTTGAGTTTTGAAAAACTCAAGGGCTTTATTATCTGTTATGGCACAGATCTTATATTCCAGAAGCTTATTCTCCCATTTGAGAAGAGCCTCTAGGATAGCTAACATCTCTAGTTCATGCACAGCATAATTGTGCTGTGCATTAGTAAACTTTTTAGACATCAACCCAGCTGGCCAAAATTTCTGCCAGCTTGGGCCTTGTCCATACATAGCTCCTACACCTGTCTTTGAGGTGTCACAGATCAGCCAAATAGGATGTCAAGGATAAATTGGCTGAATAATGGGGGTTTTGGCACAGATCTATTTGATCATGTTGAAACACCATTGATGAATAGGTCACTAGTGAAATGGCAATCCATTCTGCATCATGGCCATTAATGGCCCAGTGTAGGCAGAAATATTGGGCAGAAAATTCCCAATGTAATTCACCAACCCCACAAAGTGTTGGATATCATTGTAAGTTCTGGGAGTGTGCAACCCTTCCCATTCCATCTCACATTGCTCCCTTCCATGCCCCTCTACCAGCCCCCATGCACTCCATATCCCAAGGAGTCCTCATCAATGTCACACCTGCCATCAGCAATTCTCTACTCCTCTGTTGTGTTGACACTGTGGAAAGGTTAGCCATGTCACCTGTTACTGTCCTTGAAAGCTGGAAGTACACTATCTGTCTGCATTGGAGCAGGAAGAGCTGCTCATCCAACTCTTGGCAGCCTAGGATGCAGCTGGAGCACCCTCTCCCAAGGTGCCTACAGCCATCCCCTCCACTGAGATGGCTCATGTATTGGATGAGGTACCCATAGGTTTGGAAGAGGATTTTTCAAAGTAGGCAATGGATGACCTGTATGCCCCCATTGCCTAGGGTTAATCATTTTGCTCCCTTGTTTGTAGAATCAAATAGATCTGTTGCTGCCCTTGATACCATGCCCAAAATGATAAGCCCCTCCTCACACATATACAGCCCCCCCTGCTGAAGTCTCTGCTGAGAATACACTTCCTAGCCCATGCCTCCAGATTCCTGCATGGGAACACCATCTCCCCCATCTATACATTGTTGCTTCCACTCCTTCCACCAACCCCTGAAGCTGCAGGTGAACATTGAGATGATGGACACCCAGCAGACCTGAAGTGTAGTTGCCCTGCTTGACAGTGGGGCAATGGGCCTCTTCCTTAACACAGACTATGTACAACAACATTGTCTCACCACTTGCCCTCTCTTGTCCTATCTTCTTGTACAATGTTAATAGCATGCTGCATGAAGCTGGCTCTATTCATTCTGTGGTGGATCTGGTTCTTTGTCACCAGAACCACTCTGAGCAAGCCACTTTTGGTATCACTAGTTTGGGGAAGCATGGGGAAGCATGGGGAAGCAAGATATAATTCCAGGGTTCACCTGTTACATGAACATAACCCTGAGATTGACTGGACTAATAGTGAGGTGAAGATGAGTCACTGTCCTTGTGGTTGCATGACTTGTGCAGAAGCCTACAAGGAGCATAGAGCAAAGGTTCATGAGCATGCTGCCATGCATGCCTGTTGTGCTGAACACCTTGAGCATAGAGCAAAGGTTCATGAGCATGCTGCCATGCATGCCTGTTGTGCTGGACATCTTCCTTATGCTGATTTCAACCTTCTGCACCCCCTCCTGTGGCATTCCCTCATGGAGAGGCCCTCCACAAGGATGTCCAAGGTGTTGGGTGTGAACCTCAGCAGGAAGACAAACATAGAGGGGATCTTGCTGGTGCTCTGGACTCTAAGTCTCTAGATGAGACCATTGAAGTAGGTAATCAAATCTACACTACATCACTCTGCCCTCTTCCTGTGGTGGCAGAGATCCAGGCTAGTCAGACAACTTCTCAATAACTGGCTTAGACATTTGCAGCAAATTCCCAGTCAAAGCCCTTTCATAGCACATTTCCTGGTCACATTCACAATTTTGAGGATGTATTCTCCAAAGCATCATTTAATTCACTCACAGAGCACAAGCAATGGGATCATGCAATTGAACTGATACCTGGCACAGAACCCTCCAGCTGCAAAGTCTATTCACTTGTACCCCATGAGCAAGATGAGCTGGATGTGTTTTTGCAGGATAATCTTAGCTCCAGCTGGATACAACCCTCTAAAGTCCCCAATGGCCTCCCCAGTTCTTTTCATTAAGAAGAAGGATGGGTCTCTTTGTCTGGTTCAGAACTATTGAGTCTTGAATTGTGATGATGGTGAAGAACCACTATCCCTTACCACTCATCTCTAAACTTGTCAACAACCTTGGAGGTGCATGTTACTTTGCCAAGTTGGATGTCTGTTGAGGCTACAACAACATGCACATCAAAGAAGGAGATGAATGAAAGGCAGCATTCCATACCAATTCTGAACTTGTTTGAAGTCTGGACAAACCACAAGAACCTTGAGTACTTCCATATGGCAAAGAAGGCCAATCAATGGAAAGCTTGATAGTCCCTGTATCTGGCCAACTTGCTGCATCACAAACAATGGCCCTGGGTTGAAATTAGATGTATCTTCATCACAGGATTAAAGATGCACTTGATATGGATTCCATTGTCTCTGCCCAAATTCCAGATCCAGTTGCTCAGCCTCAGTTGTATCAGGTATTGTCTTGGTTTGAATCCTTGATTCAGTTACTTATTTTCGTTATTAGGTTGTTACTACCAACATCATCTATGGTCCATGTGGAGCTGCCAAACCAAATGCTAAGTGCATAGTAGATGGTCAATGTTCTAAAAGATACCCAAAGGAATAGCAAGAAGCAACCCAGCATGGGGATAATGGCTATCCTCAATATGCTAGACTGATCATGACTTCTTTGAAAAGAACAATCATCAATATGACAATCATGATGTTGTCCCATAAATCCTTATCTCTTAGCCAAATATCAATGCCATATCAATGTGGAGGTCTGTGAATTACTTGTGGCCAGAAAATGAGAGGTCAACAACATGCAGCAGGCTTGGAATAAAGGAAGCAATCAGAGTGTCTGGTAAGAGGCAGTGTGGAAGGGGCAACACTTGTCTGAATTATTGACAGAGAACCAGTGCAGCATCAATAGATAGGGAAAAGAAAGGGGAATAAAGGAAAACTATCAGGAGGGAGAACACAAAGTCCCCTGACATTTACAATGGCTGGTTACAAATCTAGGTGATAAGATCTATGCAACAACACTCTACCCCCTGCCCACAGCAGCAGACCAACAGCTGGCTCTGGCTTTTGTGGCAAACTCTCAGCTACAGCCTCTCTGTAACCATGATTTCTCATCACCCTCCAGGACTTTTAAGATATGTTCTCTAAGGCATTGTTCTACTTGCTCCCAGGGTGCAAGCAATGGGACCATGTGATTAGAGTGGTACCTGGTGTAGAACCCTCCAGCTGCAAGGTACATCCTCTTGCACTTAATGAGCAAGACACCCTTCTGCAGGACAATCTCAACTCTGGCCAGATATGGCTGCCAAGTCCTCAATGGAACCCTCAGTTTTCTTCAACAAGAAGAAGGATGGGTCTCTTTGTCCAGTTCAGGACTATTGAGTCTTGATTTTGATGATGGTAAAAAACCACTACTCCTTGCTTATCTCTGAGCTTGTTAACAATCTCCAAGGTGAGAATATTTAACCAGTAGGAATATACATAACAGCCACTACTGGCAACCAATAGTGCTTTCCACAGAAATATTCACTTCATAAAATTTTTTGTAGAGTTCAGGAGATACACCTGTTAGAAACTGGTTATGGGGATTCTAATATGAGTTTCTTCAATATTGGAAAAACAGATAGAACTCTGTTACAAAAGAAAGATTTATTGTGTTCCAAACAAACTTTGTTAAGAAACAAAAAAACATTTCTTTCAGTGTTTCTTGAGAAATGCTTTGGACACACATAACATATTTGTAAGCTCTTCCTTGAAAGAAATGTGATATGTATTCTTTGAAAACTTCCCAAGTATCTTTTGAGTACCTTTGTCATTGTTCCATCAAGTGTTTTTTTTTCCCAAAAATTGTACTTACACTTTACTTGTCATCTATAGGTATGCAGAAATACAGATGTCTTTATGGAGACTGAGGACTGCCATTCTGTCATCTGTAGGATTCCTCTTCTTAACATACTTAAATGAAAGGATGTACAGTTCTCATTGAGAGAACAATTCAAACAACAATGTGAATTATTGTCTACAAGGCAGGGATACATATCATGGGGAGAAAGGAAGCAAGAAGCTACTTATGAGTGTGGCAGGTATAAGGAGCATACTGTCCATTATGCAACAGGATTACATTGAACAATATTATTGTACTTGGTTAGAGTAATACTGATAGTTCTGAGGCTTTCTTGAAGACTTAGGAAGTCCACTTCAATTCCACACTGATTCTTGAGAAATGTTTGAGGTTGAGGTTTACTTCCAAAATATTTCTATTCTGAATGTAGAGGGGTTTCAACTAACTCCAGCCTAAGTAATTCACTGCCTAGGAACTACCAAGCCTTTGCCTATTAATTGCCTGCCTATTTGCTACTCTACTTGGGCTAGTTATACCTCTTTCTACAATGCACAGACCACTCCCTACATGTGACTTTTGGTTTCATACTTTCCAGCTCCTTATTCATAACTGTTATTCTAATTCCCCTTTTTCTATGCCTGTTTCAGTGCCACAGGCTAGTTCCTTGTGCCATCATTCCTCCTTTGCATTCTTAGCTTTCATTTGCCCCATTTATCTCTTCCTCCTTTGTATTTCTTCCATTCATCTTTTCCCTCCCATTCATATTCTTCCATTCCATTCCTATTCTTTCCTATTCAGGTTCTTCAATTCCTCTTCCTTTCCCCTCCATTCATTCCAATCATCTTCCTTTATTTATTTCATATTCTTCCCCATTCAGGTTCTTCCATTCAGGTTCTTCCATTCATCTTCCTTTCCCTTCCCTTCATTCCATTCATTTCATATTCTTCCATTCCATTCTTTCTCATTCATTCCCCCTTTACCTCCTTTCAGTCAACATTCCAATCTGATTCATCTTAGATTGGATCTAGATCTTGCCAGAATTGATGCCACTCAGGTGCTTTTGCCAGTCCCATGCTTCCCCTCCCATTACAGTGGACTATGATTGAGTGTATAGTCTAGTATAGTCCTTGTCCTGTCCTGTTCTGTATTTCTTCTGGTGTATTTGAAAGGGCTAATGTTGCTGGAACTTGTTTTACTAGGAGGCTTACAGTTTTCAGCCTTGATCAATGTTTGTTTTGACTTCTGGTGTTTTATTATGTTCCTGATGGTGTGGCAACATTGTATCAATATATTAGTGTTCAACTACCATTGAGCTTCGGAGCTTGCAGTCTATTTATTCCACCCTACCCCACCATGCCTCCTTTGACTAGTGCTTAACATCATAGTACTCTCCAGACTCAGGTATAGTATACCACTTAGTTTACGAAGTCTAGGGCAATAGACAAGTCGGCAATAATATCCTCGGATGCCTCGATTCCTGCGGAGATCTGGGTTGAATATGTATATTTACCATGTGAGTTCTTTGCGTAGTTAATATACAGGAAAGTCTGACCCTGATCGATCCAGCATATACATTCTCTCCGTTCACTGCAGTCTGTCGAGATATCAGGGTCCTTGTATCCCCAAGATCGTCACTAGGACTCAGAAGAGTCACATTTCGCATAACAATGTCGACCGATGTAGCTCCTCCTTTCAATGCGAAGGTCAGCACAGCTCCAAACAGACCTTTCTTGAGGTAGGATTTCGCGAGAACATGTGAGCTATGGGTCCCAAGGCCCAAATATGACACCGAAGAAACTTTGACATGTTTTTCAAGCCACCTGATTTCCCTTCAGATCCTTGAAGTCATTATGATAGAAAGCTACAAACCTGGCCAATGTATAGGCATTATGGCATTGTCTTTCAGCACGGAGGCTAAGTGTTTCCAGTCCCTGTAGCATGAAGAAGGCTGAAAAGGGTTCTAGCGAAGGACCTAAATCACGCAAGATCTGTAATTTTTTGACAACTTTGATCAAGCGCTATGATTGAAGGAGGTACCGACATCAGCCCGTAATTTCGCTGCAAAAGCCGTGGACCCAAAAGTGTCTGCATATACAAAGGAATGATGACCAGAAGAGTGCTCAGTCAGCCCAGGAAACTTATCGGATTGTTTCCAGTCGAAGTTTCCTGAGACAAGATGATTGATCATTGTATCTGCGGATCGATAGATCAATTACCTGAGTCTACTACCACTCCTCCGAGGGCGACACCATGTCCGTATATCCGCTTTGAGATACTCTCGACTGTTCAAGTCAAGAGAAATTCAGAATTGGTTTTGAGAGATGGCAGCAAAACTCTCACCAACAATATCGGCACCATAATCAATAGGTCGCATAAGATAACCTTATTGAAATACTGCCTGTCAACACTGTCGTGATTGAAGGGTAATTGGGACAGACCTGCCATTCCAAGAGTATTATCTACAATCAAAGGAACTTGAGCATCATGAGCGACCTGCAAGTCAATGTCAGTCGTCAGTGTGACGACGTCAGTTCAATGACACTGTCCACCTCAGCGAGATCTTTGATTGCGTGTATGACGAATTCGGGGTTAGATATACTCTCAACGTATACGGCCTTGGTCTTAGTGTCGATAGCTGACGCAAAATCAGCAGGATCCGTCGTATGGACAACCTTGACGCTCATTTTGAACGGCTCTAGTACAACTAGATGTACGAATATAAAATATGGTCAAACCCCCGAGATGGTGCAATACTCACCTCCTAGTTCATGTGCCTAGCGAACAACGTGAAGGGTTTTCTCGGGTGGAGAGAGGATAGAACATTTACTTACTAGTCCATGCATATGAGTACTATCATACATCGTAGAAAGTAAGATCGTAATGCAAATATCTGAAACAATGCGACTTACGAAGCAACAATATTATCGCCGGAGCCCGCTAATGCCATTATGGCCATCAACTGAGCAGATTTTCCCGTCGCGGCTGCCACAGCAGCTCTACCTCCTTCAAGAGCTGCCATTCGATTCTCGAACACTTCCTATTGCGCTCCGGCTCGGTAGGGTACAGGCAAAGGAAATACAGACGTACTACAGTTGGGTTAGAGATTCGAGAATACGTGTATCCATCGGCTCTAGATGATAATTAGCTTCGGGAAGACATGCTTCATTCAAGTTAGCAAGGGCAGTCATCCGTACTTGAGTGCGAAAAGCTCTGAAGCATGCTGGGACGATGAACTTGATTCTCATTGTGGTCAACTCTGCAAAAATTCATTGCGCACCACTGCATCATTGAAAACAAAGCTTGTTGAGGCATAAATGGGTACAGCCCGAGCATTAGTCGTCAGATCGACGTGCTGGCCCGCATGCACTTGTTTGGTGTCAAAACCTTGGGATTGTCTGTATGCTTTGTGAGCCAATTTCGAACTCAAAAAAGCGGCAATACTTCTCACTCAGTATCAAGGGTCCCCATTTTGCGTAGATGTTTCCGAATGTGCTGATAATGTTGTGAAACCAGAAAATTAGTCCTTAGGCAGCCCTCACGCGTACTATTTCAGTATTCGGTATGTAGCTGGGAACTATTGGGTTCCTGAGACGGCTGCTCACGCCAGATATGTCCGTACTCTGATCAGTATACAGTGAGAAGAAGAGATGAACTGGTTCGAGTGGGTAAGTTAGCAAAGAGACTCTCAGCGCCTGCGGTCGGCTTTGTGCCGGCTTTGATCCCGTAGCAATGATAGATTTGTCAAAGTTACACCGACAAGGTCGCTATCAACACCCGCATCTGACACATCCTGCTCGTGCCTGTTATAACACCTGTAACTCCGAGCAGTCTGGAGAATACTTATAAGCCATCGCAAAAGATTGTAAAGAGTCATCTGACAGATACCGCGTCAGGTCGCAGCTGCTTAGGAAGATCTGAAACTTTGAGGTTCAGTTGACTCGGCGGCGAGAAGTTAAGAAGCGAAGATGAGAAGGCCGATCATAATTGAAGCACCAAGAACACAGGTGATTCTGATCAGCACATCTTTGGTCTGAGAATTTCACGGCATCCACTTGAGCGCTTCGACAAGAGTGTAATGATGTTGATATGTCTGTCTCATTCCGTGAGACAGGACAAAGCATTATAGCTACAGTCGAACCTCTCATAACCGGTGGCCCCTCCGTGGAAGCCAAAAAGTATCGGTTATTAGGGAGTATCGGGTATAAGAGGGGTCATTGTAGAGTCTCTTCTAATGCTTCATTTTAGTATAAGTAGACATTATATACATTACTGCTAATGACTATTTGAATTTTTAGTGAAATATTCATTAAGAGTAGTAGGCTGAAGAGACTGGAATTCCTCAAGGTGTGTTTGGCACCTAAAACTCACAAGAATACCTTCTAACTGGCATGTGTATTGCTGATCCATATCAGATACATACCTTAGGATAGTTGAAGCCGCATTGAGTGCTTCCTGACATGATGGCTCCACATTGATCACTTCACTGTCATCCACAGCATGACCACCCTTCTCTTCTTGGTTCTGTTCTCCCTTTTAATGTTCAACCACTGCCAAGAAAATATCCTTCTCAATCTCCTCCTCAGCAATTCATCTGCATACATCTTGTTCTCATTGATTGGGTTGAGTATTCATCAATATCCATCTGGTTTTTGTGTTGAAGGACTCTGTGCTGTTCAAGATAAAAAAAGCCTTTTGAACCTCAACATTTGCTGCATTCATAGCATCTGCAGACTTGGCATTGAGAAGAGATGAAACAGGGACAGATGGGGCAGAAGCGGGACCATTGGCAGCACTTGGTTTGATGAGTTCATCAGGTAGAATCCCAGTCTTGTTCCAACAATTCTGGATGGTAGTAGTGTCAACTTCCTTCCATGCAGTGTCTGCCATTTGTAACACTTCAAGGATGTTAAGATCATAGATCTCAGCTGGAGGGATACCATGATCATAGCAATCAACAGCACAATTTACAAAGTGAGCATGGTAATGAGCTTTGAAGCAACAAATAATGCCTGCATCAGCTGGCTGGACATGTGCTGTCAAATTAGGTTTGAAGTTTTCAACAATGACATTTGTGAGATCATCTGGAGGGGTATGGGCACTGAAATTGTCCTGTAATAAAAGCATATGGTGTCCCTTGCACCATAATTTGGCATCCCAATCATGTATCCACTCCTGATATAGAACTGTTGTCATCCAAGCCTTTGCATTGCTTCTCCAGTAAAATCCAAGTTGAGCTCCACTCTTCCTTTGGAAAGCCCATGGATGTTCAGCTTTTCCAATGATCATTGGTGGGAGTTTCTCTGTACCTGTGGCATTTATGGTGAATGCAAAAGTCAACTGTTTCTTGTCTCCTTTGATACCAGACATCTGTTTTGTTGTGAGACCATGATCAGGAGGCATTCTGCATAAAACATGAGTTCCTGCTCATCAATAATTTGAAAGACAGCTTATGCCCAAAAGAGTCCAGTTTCATCCATGTTGAAAATATACTTCAGTCAGAATCCATGTTTAGTGATCAATTCCTGAACATGTTTGCATTCAGCTTCAACATCTTCAGGATTTGCAGAACCAGCCTCTCCATGATGCTTGAAGCTTCTTAGACCACATTGCTTCTTGAACCAATCCAACCACCCACTACTGCAACTGATTCTCTCATCAGTTGGAACCCTAACAAGATCAGCAAAGCAGTTCCATTTTGCTTTGAGTATGTCCCCAGAAAGGTCAACTCCATCACACATTGCTTTGTAAACCCACAACTCAAGCATCTCATTTACCTCAGGGTTCTCACTCAGCTTTTCTTGCTTTGCATTTCCTGTTTGTCCTCTTGCCAAAGCCTCAGCATATTGCTTCTGAAGCTCATCCTCCATTTTTATCCAATCCAAAATCTGTGGTTGCATGAGCTTCAGATTGGGATACTTTTTGTTCCAATATGCTGCTGTTTTGCTTTGGCTTGACTTGTTTTTGTGATGCCTAACCAGGATTTTGATCTTCTGCTTTAATGTTGCATTCTCCTTTTTGGTAAAAACAGGCTTCTTCTCCTTCTCTGCATGTGGTTTGAGGTTGCAGTTCTCAGGTCCTGTCAAGTAAGATCTTAGCTCTTTGTAAATCTTACTGGTAAGTAAGTACAAGCTTATGGCACTTTCTTTTCAAATCAACCTTTGTTTTCAAACCTTCTCCAAGCTCTTTTAGCCACATAACAATACTTTTTTGCTATGAATCTAATTGATCCAGCCCATACTCATAGTTGGAAGCCCTTACAAGGAGCTCTAGAACCTGTTCTTCATCAACCATGTTCCCATCATGGTCCAGCCACATCTCATCAGCATCCAAGATTGCCTTCTTCCTTCAGAGTCATGCAAGAAGATCTTGTTTACATGGTTCTATCTCTGATTTGAGTCATGAGATGCCTGCTTTGATGATCTCAAGAGGATTCTTTGGCATTGTCAGAGAGGGAGGGTGTAAGAGCGACCTCTTGGGACTGCAGATTTACAGAAATGAACTGTGGGAAATATCATGCGCAGAATCCAACATATCATTATCAAAGTCACATGACTTGAAACCAGAAATCCATTGTTGTATCTTTTTTTTTCTCATTTTGCTGTTAAAATTAAGAATACAGTGATTCTTTCCATCATATAGTTAGGGAAAACCAATTCATTATAATGAAACTCTTTATTTTCTGGGCAAATTATTGGTTATGACAAATATTGGGTATTGGATGGTTATCAAATTTCCCTGCAAACCAAGTTGATGGATGCTGAAAACCCATTGGATGGAAGGGGTTATTGGTTACAAGGGCCATCAGTTATGAGAGGTTTGACTGTAGAAAGATTCCCAAACATACCAAATATGAAAGCTGCAAATTGTAAGCTTTTAATGCCAAAGACTGTAGGCAAGGGAACATACCTGGCATAGACACCAAAGAGCCCAGAACATACACTAAAAACACTGCCAGCAGAGTTGTAATGTGAAACCAAAGGAACTGAGGGTCAATCACTGCACTGATGGCTGATCAATGGCTGTGCTTGGTGTCTTCTCCAGCCCTACCACATTTACAACCTCCACCTTGCTTTCAACCTCCTGCACACTGACATGTGCACCAGCCAAATCCCTCAACACCAGATAGAGCTCCAAGAGTATCTCCTCCTCCTACCCCAATTCTTCCACCACCAACACCAATCATATATAAATTGCCCTCCCCTCCTAGCTCTCTATTGCAAGAATACCAAACAGCTACACCTGTAGATAAAGATATAATTGACACACTTCTGCATCAAACTAAGAGAGCTGCACCAAAGAAAAAGAAGGCTACACCAAAATCAGCTGAAAGAGTGGAGAGACTTGTGACATCTGCAGTAGCTGCAGGCATTTCTATTGAAATGAAACTCACAACTTTAGATATGACACCAGCCATCACAAACATTAAGTAGAGAACATCACACTACTTGACAATTTGAACCCAACACAGAAATCAAGTGTGCAAAAAGAGAAGGAAAATGTTGACATCTATAAGGCAATCATCAACCTTGATCAAAGCACAGTCCATCAACCACTATCACACTTACATTGTCTAGATACCAGCCCTTTGGCCACACCCCCCTCCGTTGTTTAAATATTGGCCCTCTGGCCACTTCCTTTTACATTGTCCCAAATAACATATATATACCTTACCTTACTTCATATGAACCCTCACTCAATTATATTGTATTGAGGGTGAGTACACATTTTACATACAGCACTCAGTAAGATACTGACAACATGTACATAGATTCAGACTTGTGTGTTGTCAGGTATAGTTACTCACTCAAGTACATTGTGTTGAGGAATCAGACTCTGAAGGGAGTGCCAAAGAACTTCCCCTGCACTGCTCCTATGACCACAAGATCAACCTCAAAGAAGGCACCTCACCCCTGTTTGGCAAGATCTACAACATGTCCAAGATCAAGCTCTGGGCCCTGAAGGAGTACCTCAACAGCATGCTCAGCAAGGGCTTCATATGCCTGTCAATCTCCACTGCTGGTGCTCTGGTCTTATTCACCAAGAAGAAGGACGGATCACTCTGACTCTGTGTGGATTATTGGGGACTCAACAAAGTCACCAAGAAGAACTGGTATCCCCTCCCCCTGATCGGAGATCTTGTTGACTGCCTCTGCAGTGCCAAGATCTACACAAAGATAGACCTCCACTCTGGCTACAATAATGTCTGGATTGCTCTGGGACATGAATGGAAGACTGCCTTTTGCACCCACTATGGCCTCTTTGAGTACCTTGTAATGCCCTTTGGAATGACTAACTCCCCTGCCACTTTCCAGTACTTCATAAATGACATCTTCCATGATATGAATGACGTTTTTGTCATTGTATATCTGGACAACATCTTGATCTACTCAAATTTGCTGGAGGAGCATCTGGAGCATGTCTGCTGTGTTCTAGAATGACTCTGGGAGTATCACCTTCATGCGAAACCCAAGAAATGTTCCTTCCACACAATGGAGGTTGAATACCTCAAGGTCATTGTCACTCCCAACGGCGTGCACATGGACTCTGCCAAGGTTGAAGCTATACTCAATTGGCCCCTGCCATGGAATGTCAAGGAGGTACAGTCATTTCTGGGGTTTGCTAACTTTTATCACCAATTCATCAACAACTACTCTGGAATCACCAAACCCCTCAACCAACTCATGCGGAAGGACACCCCCTTGGGATTGGGACAGCAAGTGCCAAAGCATATTCCTCCTCCTGAAGAAGGCCTTCACCTCCACTCCAGTCCTCCACCATTTCAACCCCTCCCTGTCAATCATATTCAAATGCGATGCCTCTGACTATGCCATTGCCAGAATACTCTCCCAGTTGGACTTCAGAGGCAAGGATCTCCACCCTGTCACCTTCTACACCCATTCAATGATCCCCACAGAGCTCAACTATGACATCTACAATAAAGAACTCCTCATGATCATTGAAGCCTTTTGTCAGTGGTGGGCCTACCTCAAGAGATCCCTGCACCACATCCAAGTCTACTCTAACCACAACAACCTGCAATACTTCACGACCACAAAACAACTCAGCTGCCGCCAAGCTCAATGGTCTGAAACCCTCTCAGAGTACAACTTCACCATCCACTATTGCCCCAGACAACTTGGTGCAAAGCCTGATGCCCTCACTTGGAGGTCCAATGTATATCTGAAAAAATCATTTGAAGCTGAACAGAACATGTTCAACCATCAAGTGGTAATCCCCCCCAAACATCTACATGCTGTGCTGATTTTAAATCAAGAAGGAATCCTCCATCAAATCAGAAACTCACCCCCAGACCCTTTCTTCACCCAGCATGACCCCCACAATAATTTTGTCGACGAGTCAAATGCTGAAAACCCCTTCACACTGTCTCTAGACCACCACCTCCTGCTCTGGAGTGGACAAATTTATGCTCCAGACTACAAGTCCATTTGCCTTGACATACTCCAGCAACACCACGACCACAAACTCTGGGGACACCCAGGAATTTGTAAGACCCTTCAACTCATCTCCTGGACTTACTTTTGGCCAGGAATGAAGAAAGATGTCACACAATACATAAGGGCCTGCGAACCTTGTCTTTGGGCCAAGATACCCTGTCACTGTCCCCATGAGTTACTGAAGCCCCTCCCCATTGGCCAATGCTCCTAGTCCTCTCTTCAAGCACAGACTCCTGGATAACATCATCTCTGACCATGGACCTCTATTCATATCTCATTTTTGGCAATCACTATGCAAGGTGCTCAAAATCAAAACCAATCTCTCCACTACCTATCACCTGGAGACTGATGGACAAACAGAATGAGTAAACCAGACATTGGAACAATATCTCTGCCTCTACGTTAACTATTTAGAGAATGACTAGCATGCAGAACTTCCCCTCACTGAGTTTACCCACAACAATATGCCTCACTCTGCTACCAGAGTTTCCTCCTTCTATGCCAACAAGGGCTACAACCCCCAACTCATGCTATCCCTCAAGGATATCCCTTTCCATGTCACCCATAAAGTTGCCAAAGACCTCCAATCCCTTCACCAGTTCCTCTGGGACAAGATCAACACTGCCAATCAAGCCTACTCCAAGCATGCCAATGCCTGATGCAACCCAACCCCCAACTGGTCCCCCAGCACTTTGGTCTGGCTCAATCAATGAAATCTCAAGACCTGGAGGCCCTCCATCAAGCTTGATCACAAACATTTTGGCCCTTTCAAAGTCCTCTAGAAGGTCTCCATGCACACCTACAAGCTTGACCTACTTCTGGGCTTGAAGGGCCACCACCCTGTGTTTCCACATCCAACTCCTTAAAAGACATGCTCCAGACCCATTCCCTGGCCAATGCTCCAGCCGACTGCCCCTGTCAAAGTTGAGGATGTGTGTCACTACAAGGTCAACCAAATTCTTGACTCCCACATGGTCTGCAGCCAATTCCAATACTTGGTCCACTGGAAGGGCTATAGACCTGAGGACAACACTTGGGAACTCTGAAAAAACCTTGATGGAGCCTCTGACAAACTCTGGAACTTCCATTGATGACACTCCACCAAGCTCTGGGACTCCTGGGACTAGCAAATACAGACAGCATCAGTGGATGTAACCCCTGCCTCTGAGCTCATTAGGAATTCAACTCCCATGAGTAACTCCTTATGTGTTTTATTCACTCCCCCTCACTCAACACTAAAAAGAGTCACTCATCCAGGCTGAAGGTCCAAAAAGGGCTGTATATACAAAACTACATAATATTACAGAGGTACAAGTGGGCCTAGAACACAAAAAAACAAGTCCAAGAAAATCCTCTACTCCTCCTTCCCCTCCAACTCTACCTCTGCAATCCTCTCCACCATGTCCACCTCCAGCTGCACCATTACTGTCACCAGAATGTCTGGATGCCCTGGAAGGGGTTTCCCCACATCTGTCACCACCTCCCACCATGCTCCAGGGTCTGCCATCACCCTCCGCCAATGCTCTGCCAGCAGATGCCCCATCTGCATAACCCTCTGCCCCAGCTCTAGAGGGAGGTCCTTAGGTATCCTCACCAACCTGTTGTGAATGGATCCCAGCACTGCCAATGCTCCATTAAGAAGGATGCAGTGCTCCCTGGCTCAGTCTACCAAAGCAGGATCAGCCCAGTGGGAAGGAGAACAGGGGATGAAAAGGAAAGGACTCATGAAGCACCTCCCACTGTCCCAAGGCTGCCTTGTTGGTGAGCCACTCCTCTCACCTCTGCACCCTCTCTACTATTGCCTTGGGCACCCCTACACCCAACCCCCCCCAAGCCCCCTGCACCTCTGCCTCTGCCCATGCCTCCAACTGCCTCAAATAAGCCAGCACCTCCTGGAGTTAAGCCAGCACCTCCTGGAGTTGGACCAGCTGCTCTATGGCTGTTCCCATGGCCATGTCCAGGTCCTTCCATGCTGTGTCCCTGTTCCTCCACATCTCATCCCACTCCCTCTGCATCACGTCTTGGTCTTCCTCAATCCTCTAGACCTCCTCCTTGTGAGTGGCCAGCAACTGCTCCAGGCCCTCCACCCAATGCTGCAGGAAAGCCTCTATGACTGACCATGACTCCTCCATGGATGGCCCCACTAAAGCTCCAGAGGTCAGGGAATATACTGTGGGGCCTGGAGGGCCCACCATCACCTATTCCCCCCATGCCCACTTGCTTGGTCCTACTTCCAGCAGGAGGGACACCTTCTGCTTATCCTTGTCATGCACTACAGGGGCCCCTTCTCTCTGTCCACTCCATGGGAGCCCAACCTTCATCAGTGGGTGCCCTGCACTACTCCCACCTTTGGCCCCCTTGACTCTTCCCAACACCTTGCCCTGCCACCCCTCCTCCAACTGTGCCACAACTCATGCCCAGTCCCAACCTTGCTCTGCAGCAATGCAGGCAGTGTGCCAACTTGACATAACAGAGCACCTCTCATGCCACAAGTGACACAGAAGACACACCAATGTATTCCACTGTAGCCCTGGCACAGGCTCCTCAAAGTTGCACTGCTCTCTATGTTGAACACAAGACAAATACTATGGAAATAGGTCAGCCAGAGAAAGGGTGAAATCACATAGTCACTTACTGGAGCTGCTGCCTAGCACCACTTGAGGGTCAGAGGACTCCTCACCTGCCCCACAGCCTCCACAAACTGCTCTGGCATCACCTCCACCTGAGCCACCCTCTTTGAATCCATGGGAACAGGTCAGACCACTCCTGGACCAAGCCTAGGCCTGAAACATGAGGGGGGGACCACCCCTGCTGACTGCACTACATTCCTGCCTGACAAAAGCCCCAAGGGGCCTGCCACAGCCATGGATAGCTCTGTCAGGACCCAGTCAGTATTCCAGAATGTGTGAGATGGAATCACACTCATGACTACAATACATCACCTTGATCCAGCAACAATCTCGATGCCCCTCAGAGTTCCTGGAGGAGGATGACTAGGACAATACAGATGGAGATCTGGATGTTGCTGGAGAATAAGTAGAAGACAACATTGCAGAAAGTTTGGGAAGCCCAGGGTACATCTGACTCTTTTTAATAGCTTAGAAAGTGGCCATGCTTCAACTTTGTTCCCCATGCTGCTGCTGTTTACTGCAGTCTGATCAATATTACTTGACTCCAATTCCCATGTCCTGCTGATTCCCAACCTGCTTGAGTCCTTCCCAATGCCCCACCAAACCCCCCAACCCTTGACCACCCTCCGCGCCCACTCTAAGTAACTCTGACGCTTCTCTAGCAAACCTCAATGATCCTCTGGCCAACTCTGACACCTTTTCTGCAGTCCTTGACACTTCCTCTGAGCCCCTGGAACCTTCCCCTGCTACTCCTAACCCTGCCATATGCCTCCAATCCCCTACCCTGGTTCACCTGACCTGCTCCAGAGCATCACAACAAATCCAGAGTGGCCTGCATCTCCAGCTGATCCCATTAGAATATCACTGTGGCCCACCCCTTGATTGTACCTGACACCCATCGACTCCGTGCAGCCCTGTCGAGTCCTGCTGCCATGCCTGCTGTCCTACAGAGCTATCTAGTAGTCAGTATATCAGTCATAGAGTAACTCCTCATACTCCAGTCTTGATATTAATTGCATTATTGGTTACTTGTGTCTTGTGTTTCTCTCTGTCTCTGTTTCTATTTTTAGTCTCAAATCTATCTCTTTTCTCTATCCCATCTTGCCTTGCCTCCATCTTGTCTCAACTGTCTATATTTCCTTTGTTTCTCTAAGTTCTTTCCATCTCCAACATCAGTATGAACTCTGTGCACATGCTATGAACCCTGAACCTTCTATGATAACTCTGGACCTCACTCTCTGCTCGGCCCTGGAACCCATCAAGTCTTAATTGATCTCCTGTCCAACTCCAGCTCTGCCCCCATCACTAGTGAAGCTTCCATTTTTTCCACAGTCTATTCATGCATCTATGAACTTGTTCCTGATGCCCGCCCAAGCCCAACGTTAATATACTTGGTCTTAGACTTCCCCAGACCACTCTGGACTTGCTTGGACCACTCCCCCTAGCTTCTCCCTGCAAGTCTCTCCACCCATGCCAACTCCAGAATGCCAGGTTATAAGTGCAGGACATCGCATCTGCCTAGTAAGCATTTGCCAGTGTAGCTGAGCTCACATAGTCAGCAGAACCTGACACTGTCCCCATTGAGGGCTGCTACCTTTTCAAAAGGTAAGTTAAATTTTGGTTCAACATTGTTCTGCACTGGCAGAGTTGATTTTGTTCTCCAAGAGTTTCCAACTGGTCTCTCAGGTGCCTTAGTCACCCTTGGTAAAGTGGTCTCTCTTCCTGGCACCTTCCTTGAGCCCTCTAAAAATTCTTAGAGCTGGGCTGCTGCCCTTCATTGGGGTTTGCTGTGTTCCTAGTATTTATAAACACTGACATCAGCTCTCCCATTTTTGCTAGGCTCTTCTCTACCTCAACCAGCCTGTTGGACTCATTCTGACTGATCTTTTCCAACAAGTCATCCCTGGTATCATGAGCTGCATACACATAAGTGGAAAAGACTTGGTTGTCTGCAGGCTCTTCCTCTGTCTAACCAAAAAGCAAGTTCATGGCTTGGTTATTGAGAGCATTGATTCTATCACAGGGAGACTTGTTTGAAGGGTCTCTGGACACAGGCATCCTGTTAGGCAGACAAGGCCTTCCTTTTATTACTATGACCCATCCCTTTAGGATATGTGACTTCAAGTGTTCACACTCAGCAATCCTATGTCCTGGTTTCCAACAATAAAAGCAGTATGCTCCTGCAGTGGATGTAGCCAGAGTGGAATGGAGAGCAGGAGCTGCTCCATCTACTCTAACATTATCTCTTGTAGTCAGAAAGGCTGTTTTCAACTCTGCCTGCCCTGATTGTACTGCCTGGACTTGTTTGCCAATTGCCAAGATAGAATCTTGAAGGTGGGCCAATTTTTCCTCTGATTCCTCTTCTTTGATCCTTTCTTTTGTTCCAACAGTCTCTCTGTCCCCCACTGATTATTCTGTCTGAATGTAAAGACTTCCTGCCCACCAGAGCTGTCACTACTGCTATGACTTTCGAGAGATCATATTGGTCATCCCCATGTCTGTTCCTAGCAGCATCTTTGAAATGGCCATACTTGCTTAGAAGTTTGTCCTCAATGACATCTGCAAAAGTAGAGGTAAAGCACTGCATGAATTTGTTTACTAAGGTACTATTATGGAGCACCTTAGATAGCAGTTTTGCCTCTCCTTTGAACTTTCTGATGAGGGAGTGAATTTCAGCCACATTGCTTTGACTTAGCCATGCATATTCTCTGCAAATTCTATCAAGATAGGAAACCTGCCTAACATTGTCTACAGCTTCAGGGTATAGATCCTTAAGTTCTTTGACAAAGTCATCCCAAGACTTGCCATCTTCAAAGGAATCAAAACCCCTCCACTCTTTTTTTGTGACTGCATCCACATACTCCACAATTCTCTTTTTCTTTTCTTTAGCAGAGGTGATCCCAGCATGTTCAAACAGAGTCTCCATTTTCTGCAGAAAGCACAAGACTTCACTTGGCTGTGTATGTACAAATTTTGGAGCATGACTGCTTGTAGACAGGGGCATCTTTTGCTTCACAGTTTCACTCATTTTGGTGACAACAGGTAAAGTAGGTGATGATATAGGGTTTTGGTTTGAAGGTTGTGAACATTGTTTTACCTTCTAAAGATGAGACTTTTGTTTTTGTAGTAGAGCTTCTGGGTCAGGCAAATGAGACTCTTCACCCTTGCTATTAGCACAAGTGTTTTGTTTCCTTGCTGGAGAAGCTCTCAAATTTTTAACCTTTGGTGTAATAACCTTAGGGGAACCTGGCCAAGAGCCTGGTGGAGCAAAACTAATGATATAGTCTCTAAAATGGACTCCAAGAAAGGAGACCCAAAAGTGTGTATTAAAAGTGTAATTGAACTCCTCATGGTGGGCTCCAGATGATGTGAAATAGCACTGTTTGGTTTTGTTTGTCTTAGTGTCTTAACCAAACTGTGTCAACTCAGCAAGTTCAGAGGTTTGACACACTTAGAATCACACTGTTATAATGCAATAGTAGATCAATTTAAAACTGATTTAAGTATAAGTTTAAAGCAAAGGTTCAAACAAATAGTTAGATTCAATTAATCAAATAAAACCTTTAAAATGAAGCTTTATTCACATTATAGGCCTAAGTAATCTGCTCCCTGGGGATTCTGAGCTGCACACTGAACATTGCTTGATGGTCTTGAAATCCCCCCTCTCTTTTATACTGCTCTACTTGCACATGGACCATGGTACCCTATGTGTGCTTTTGTCATCATTCCAGCCTCTCATTTGACTGATGCCAACAATTTTTGTGGCCCAGTGTACTTGGCACAGATGTGGCCCCCATTCCCTCACCTGTTTTCTTTCCTTTTTCTCTCTTTTTATCTTGCTAACCTCATTTTCTCCTCTAGGTCCCATTGAGGGTAAATTGTACATCAATTTGAGGGAGGTAGGGGAGGTTATTGAGCTGGGGAGGGTGGGAATCGACCAACTCAGTGCCAGTTAAAAAGTAACTAATCTGAGCCAGCACTGCCACCCATTAAGCAAGCCTTGGCTGTCAGTATTGATCAATTTCAATCATTGACATGTCAAGATCTTATTGATTTCTCTCTGGCTTGTGCTGCTGGCTTTTGTTTGTTGGGGTTTTACTGGTACTCAAATTATAGTAAGTACTTCCCTTGGCCCACAGTTTTTGGCCCTTTTTATGCTTACATTTTTCAGCATGATTGAGTATATTAGGACAAGTACTTTTTTTATATTTTTGGCTTTCCCTTCTTTGTAGAAGGTAAGTGCCATTGTAACAGTGTCTGAGGATGTAGCTTGAATCTGATCAACTACAGTAAATTCAGGCACAGTTTCTTCTGGAGTGAGTGTGGCTGGGTCTGGTGCTATGGAGTATTTGTCTTGCATTTCTAAGAACTGTATGTGATAGGATTCATAGATCTTGCAGGTTCTTGGGTTGTAGCACTGGTAGGCCTTTGAATTCTGTGCATATCCAATAAGTATACAGTTGATACTGCATGCATTGAGCTTTGAATTATGTTGATTTAGGATAGGGACAAATGCACAGCAACTAATCTTGCACATGTACAAGTAATTAGGAGCATGTTGATACTATAATTCAAATGAAGTCTTCTCATTTGGTGATTTTGTTGGTGTTCTGGCATGTAAGTGTGCTGCAGTCAGATAAAATTCATTCCAAATATAGATTGGACATTTTGCAGCTAATCTCATTGTTCTAGCTTTTCCTTGTAGTGTTCTGTGCATCTGTTTGACTCTTTCCATATGTTCAGAGGTGTTGTCAGGTTCCACTGACCATGAGGGCTCAGCTTAACTGGGCAAGTCCTTACTAGGTGGATACAACATCCTGCACTGATAATCTAGCATTCTGGAGGGGTCTGGACTTCAGATACTTGCAAGGGTAAGCTAAAGAAAGTGGTCCAAGCAAGTCTGAAGTGGTCTAGGAAAGTCTAAGACAAGGCATGAGGAAGGGTTGGGCTTGGAAAAGATCCAGGTACAAGTCCAGATGTGAGTATTGAAGGTGCAGGGTAAATGGAGAGTATGCAAGTGATGGGAGTGGGGCCAGAGTTTGATGGGGGATCAATAGGTGTTGATGGGTCTTAGAGCCAAGTGTAAAGCAAGGCCCAGAGTAGGTTATGAATGTTTGGGAGTTGTGATTGTAAGTGCAGAGTTTGTAATAGCATTAGTGTTGAAGAGGACTTAGGCACAATATAGGAAGTAGAGACAAATGAGATGAGATGGAGTTGAGGTGAGATTGAGACAAGAATGGAAATAGATTGAAGTGGAGATACAAGACAATAACAAGAGGATAGATGGAAATAGAGACAAGACAAAACCAGGAGACTGAGATAAGAGGAAATGTAACATGGAGACACAAGACATACAGAAACAATCAATCAGAACATAGGTAAGGTAGGTAAGGCAATATTAAGACTGGAGTCTGGGATGCTACTCTATAACTTATATACCAACTACTGGAACTCCTCTGGAGATAGAGGGTCTGATGGCCAGGTTTGTCAGGGCTGCACAGAGTTGATGAGTGTTGGTTACAATTAGTTGGCAGGCTGCAGTGATATACTGATGGGATCAGATGGGAATGCAGGCAACCCTGGAGTTGGCATGATGTTCCAGACTTGACTGAGTAAGCCATGGTGGCAAGTCAGTAATGTACACCAGGGTCAGGAACAGTGTTGGGAGGTTCTGTGGGCTCAGGAGGAAAAGGGGAAGCATTGGGGCCTACAGAGAACACATCAGAGTTTGCCAGGAAGGCTGTCAGGGTTTGCTGGAGAAGCATTGGAGTCAGCCAGGGCAGGTGTCATGGGTAAACAAAGGTTGGGGCAGGCCAAGGGGGTGTTGGAGGAAACTCTGGGGAAGCAGGGAGGGAGGCTTGGGGAGAGGTACGGAGGTCTGGGGATGGGTTGTGATGGGTGTACAGTGTGCTAAATTCATGTTGAGTACCTACAGTTGCTAACCAAGATGCCATTTGATTACTTTTCAGTTCTCCATCATGTTTCATTTAGTATATGCAAACTTTACTGCCAGTCTCTAGTTCCCTTGCTCTCTCCCATGTTTGAAGAGCCAAAAATGTGTCACTCTTTGATTTCAAGGGGATAGACCAAGGCATGTTGGTATGATCATTGACTAAGTCCATTATATATTTACATCCTGTATGTGACTGAACATTCATGGGCCCTGCAAGATCTATCCAGACCACCTCTAACCTCTCACTTGCTCTATGACCTTCTTCACATGTTTTGGAAACTGATGATTTGGTCTGTTTTCTCAATATGCAAAGGTCACATTTTGGTTGAGCAAGGAGAGGAGCAGTTGGTGTGCCTGGAAGCTAACTAGCATGTGCTATCATGGCAACAACTTGGTAGTTGGCATGGCCTAACCACCAGTACCAAGTGATGAGGCTGACAGGATTGTGGGCAGTGAGGGCATGTTCAGTTAGTGCTGTCTGCAGGTTCAAAGTATACAATCAATGGCCTGGGATGAAGAGTCTGGATGCAAGGAGAGTACTGCTAGTTTCATCAAGAATTATCACTCCAAAGCATCTAAAGGTGATGGAAGGATTCATCTTGACAAGCAGGGCTGAGACAGAAACAAGTTAGATGGCAGATTTGGGTATGTACAGCATATTTTCAGGTACTATTTCTGTCTTGCCTTGTATATGAAGCCAAATCCATCCAATTCCTATGGCATTGACCAGTGATCCCCCAACACCTCTGATGGAGTGAGGTGGGATAGGCTAAGTGTGACAAAGTCAGGGGCATATAGTGATATGTATATGGTGGTGTCAGAATCTAGGTAGAATGGTTTTTTGTTTAACAAAACTGCTGGTTTACTTCTGATAATACTTGCTAATGCCATGACTGTTGTGGTGAGTATGGCATCAGAGTTGGGGCAATGCTGTCTGTCCAATCAATAGTTGCCCTGAGTTTGTCATCAAGATCATCAAGAAGTGCCATAAAAGCTTAGTATTTGAAGAAGTTGGTGGATCTATTGTCAGTGGTTGATGTGATGCCTGTGAAATCTGTGGACTTTGATGTGTCTAATTGAAGTGGGATTCTCTGAAGGTGGGATGTATTGACAATGTAGGGCCTGCCCATCTAATCCTCTGACTGAAATGTTGTTTTTAGGCTGGTCAGTGGCTCCTCCTATTTTTGTGCCTGTGGACAGTTTTTCTCCTCCTTGTGTGGCATGCTATGTGGCCTTAGACTCTTCAATGGTCCTTTCAGCCATGCCTCCTCCTGGCTTGATGCAACACTCCTTGGTATGGCCATGGCATGGGAGGTTCAACACAAAACAGAGTTCACAGCACAGGTAACCTGGGCCATGGTTGTGAGTGTGACTAGTTTTGGGGTCTCTAGCTGCAAGAGCAGTGTCAACAGATGGAGTTTTGGAGAGGGTTGCAAGACTGTCAATAGTTTGGAAGAGTTTTTGAATGTTGTTGACTCTGTAGGGTGTGTCCTTGGTGGCATTAGAGAGACCCATGATACCTGCATCTGGATGGCTTTGAAAGATTTGTTGTTGATTGAGTTAAGTAGTGTGATACATTTGAAGAGGTCTTTGTTGATCACACCAATAGCAAAGGCTTGGTCAATTAACTTGCAGATTCTTTGGGCAGTGTTCTTGATTGGCTTGGCAATGGGGGCATACATGGAGAGCACCTCTCAGATGAGTGCAACCTGTTTTATGGGTCCTTCTCATTGTGCCCTGGCTTTCAACATGTCATAGCATTTCTTAGTGGTACTGTCAGTGTTAAGTTCTTCCTGTTTGGCCTCAGAGACAGCAGTGTGGATGATGCCAATGATTAGATCACTGTTTGACTGCCAATTTGTGTATGCAGTAGGCTCAGCAGAAGGGTCTGGAGGCATTAACAGGTATTTGGGCCTTGATTCTAGTGCAAAGATATAGTGGTCTAAGCCAGTCTGCTGCAGGAATATCTTGAGTTTTCTCAACCATTTGGTGAAATTGCCAGTGTTATGGTTGAAGAGGACCTTGGACATGGGCCAATGCATGTCAAGTTTGATAGGACAAATATACAGGTAGGCAGCATCAGTATCCATTGAGACAGATAGGGTTGGTGGGGTGGGGGATGGAGAGAGATCCCATAACATGAGCCCATAAGTAGACAAAGGATTCTGAATGTTAAGCACAGAGACAAAGACATGCTAATAAGATTTAAATCAGATCTAAGAGTCTTGTGTTGCCAAGAGAACATGAAGAGTGATGTGGTGTAAGGGTTCTGAACATTGTCACTAGAGTGTATGGCAGCAAAGTTGGCCTCCTGGAGGTCAGCGGCATTGAGCTGGGCAGGGGGGCACTGTCCTGGGGGTCAATTGGCGCTGGAAGGTCCTTGGTCTGGAGGGAAACAGGGTGCAGGGTTGGCAGGGTTGGCAGGGATTGAGGGTTGAGTGCCATTGGTTGCTCTGGCCTGCCAGTTGGTGTTGCCAGAAGTGTTCCACAAAGTCCAGGGTGCCATGTTCTTGCTCCAGTCTTCCCAGTAACATTGGTTGACCTGGGTAACAAGTGCCTTGTACCCATTGTAGGTGGTTTGCTTGGGTGTGAGGTGGAGGATGTCCTTGATCCATTGAGGCAGGGTGCGATAGAGGGCAAAGCAGAGGGCATTGTAGTTCCACTCAGTTTTGTAGGCTTCCCATTTGAATTGTATAATGAAGGTTGTGAAACATTCATTGTTGCACATCTAGAGGTTGAAGAGGTTTTTCTCTGCCTCTGCTATGGTGTCAAAGACACCAAACTTACTCAATAATTCCTGAGTGAAAGCAAGCCAATTGGAGAGCACAGGGTTGTTGGGATCAAACTGGAGTAGTGCGGTGTAATGATCAAAGGTGATTCCCTGTAAATATGATGCAGCAAAGGCCACTTGTGAGCTTTCAAGCTGGAAGGTAATGGGCTTAGCTTGGAACATTGTTAGACACTGGGTTAGAAAGATGTGCCACTTCCAGGGATTGTGACCAGTGAAGGGTTTGGGCTTTTGAATGTCAAGTTTTCCTTCCCAAGCCAGTGTGTCACAAGTGTCATCTTGGGTGTTTTGGGTTTGGGGCAGGGGTCTAGCATTGTAGTAGTAGTAGTTGTTGTTTCCATTGCTGTGCTGGGGGGGAAAGTTGTCCATAGCCAGGCCCCATCCTCCATGTGGTCCACCATTGGGAGGTCTGCTGCTAGGGGGCTGCCCCGCATTACCCAGAGGAGGCCCAGAGGCCCATCAAGGGGGAGGGAGTCCTCTGGAGGTGGGGAGTCCAAAGTAATTGGCATCAGTAGGAGGGTTGGACATTAGGACAGGTGGGGGCAAGAAGGATTAGCAGGGAAAAGAGGTTGGGGTGCCCTAGGGCCCATGGGCTGTCTCAGAGGAGCTGCAACATTCTAGTGGGGTGGAGGCATGTTGATATGGGGGGCATGGAGATTGAAATGGGGGGGTCCGTCTCATGGAGGGCTATTGTGCAGGGCAGGCTTGTTGGTGGGATTACTAGGCTTGTCAATGTAGGAGAGAGTCCAGTTGTCATTGTCGACATGCAGGGGTGGCCGTTGCATATGGGGTTCAGGGGTGGTGGGCTGATCCCAGATACAGAAGGTACTGGGAATGGAGTTGGCCCAGGAGCAAGCAGAGAGGGCCAAAGTGTGGGCAGTGAGTTGGTTGAACAATCTCCTCACGGAGTTGAGGTTCCTCAAGATGCTGGAGGCTGCATTGAGTTCTTCCTGCTGGCAGGGAATGGGAGGTGGAGCTTTGCTACATGTCTCCACAGGTTCCTCACATTGCACATAGAAGGAGTGGGAGGGGTCCAGAGGGTCTTCAAATGGGCAGGGGTTTGGACTAGTGTGGATTTTCTCGACCAATGTGCAGAGCTTGTTCTGTAAGTTAGTGTCAATGCCCAGGGTGCCTTGTATTGTTTCTGGGAGATTTCCTTGCAGATAGCATTCATGGAAGTCAAGGAGTTGATCTGCCCAAACTTCCGGAGTTGCTGAGGTGTTGGAGTAGCCCAAGTTAATAAGGAGGGTACAAGTGCATCTTGCAAATTCCATGAAAGAGAGGCAGAGGAAATAGAGGACTTTGTCACACTGTTGGATGTAGGCTTTGACCCTTTGCTGTCTGGGAGAAGGGGGAATTTGAGTGGAGAATGGCAGATGAGGAGGAGAATAATTATCTGGATGCTCCAGAGGAGCTGGAGCTGCAGCAGGAACTGGGTATATGTAGTAGTGGGTGGGAGGAAAGTAGGCAGGGTTAGGGAGCACTGCAGAGTATCCTCTGGGGTACATGTGGAAGTTGTTGCCATTGGCAGGGAATGCTGGAGGGCAGCGCCAGCCCAGGGGAATTCCCTGGCTGATGGAGGGGGCATAGAATGCCTGGTTGGAGTCAGGAGTCCAGTGGCAGGGGACATACTGATCTGCAGGGGGGCCTGGGTAGAATGGAGCATATGGGTTTTCAGGGACCAGCTGACCATAAATGTCAGTTAGGTAGCCAGCAGGGTTGTACACAGGGTTATACACAGACATCAAGAATGGGGTAAGGGGGAGTCTTGATATTATGTCAGGTTCTGCTGACTATGGGGGCTCAGCTACACTAGCAAATCCTTACTAGGCAGACACAATGTCCTGCACTTATAACCTGGCATTCCGGAGTTGTGATTCTAAGTGTGAAACCTCCAAACTTGCTGAGTTGACACAGTTTGGTTAAGTCACTAAGACAAACAAAACCAAACAGTGCTATTTTGCATCAACACACTTTTTACCATGGATGACAATGAAGATGAAGTACTAATATCTATTGGGCCATATCAACTGCCTGTACTAGGAGACCCATCTCAAGTCATAGCAGATGTACCTGCTCACCCAAAAGTACTGGCAGAACCTTGTCAATCAATGCATGTCACTATCCCTACAACTAAAGCAAGCCCAGAGAACCCCCACAGGTCCATAGAGAATGTGTAGTTCAAGGTTCCCATGAAGCTGGGGAGAAGTTACAAGCTGCAAGGGCAGAAAAACATCAAAATAATGCAGTGGCACATGATCCAATGGTGCAAGACATTGGAGATGTGCCTGGTCATGCAGCTTCAGACAAAAGAGGAGCTCCCAAGCCTGCAGACATTGTAATAACCTCCATAAATTGAGTCATTAGAAATCATTGAAAATATTTCTTCAAGGCATGCATGATAAATGTCCCATTTGTGATTGACCCAATCTCATTTGTGGTGCTTGGATGAGTCATCTTTGACCTATACCATGATGAGTGTAAGAAAATTGAGCTCTGATGGCAGAAAAAAGTTGCTTTTACAATTGAAAGCCAGCCAATGACTTCAGTTGATCCAAAGCTATGCCCATTACATATCTCCTCTAGAAAATTGTTGATGCAAGCCATAACATGATAGCCTGGTCTTTCATTAAATGACCCTAAGTTTGTTTAATCAATAAATAGTGATGAGAAGGGGGCACACAGTTTCTGGAAGCATATCCTATGTAAATTATAAGGTGAAGTACTCAGGATAACCAAGATCACACTTACCTGCACATCCTACATCCTCTTTGTAGTATGAGGATCAGTCTAGACACAAATCCATCTAACTCCATCCCATTTGTGGACTCTTTCTGCATCAAACTTAATGACTGTTCCAAAATATGAGTCTCCTAAGTGACTGTTTATTCATGGCTTCAAAGAACAATATGTCAGAGGGTATGAATATGTCATATTCTTATATGAGACCTGAATGTTGTTACATTTAAACTGTCCATTAATCAGATCACAAAATTTTTCAGGAAAGGTGACATGAATGCACCAGCACATGTCTCTCTGCAGCAGAATCTAAGAGCTTTTTGATGTCCTTGTAGTTTTTGACAAGTAAAAGTTCATCAGAATCAGACTAAAACTTATGGATCAAATGGAGAAGGCTGTTGATATCTCCAGCAGAAAGCTGAACTTTGACAATGAGCTCTGCCAAACTGAATTCACTCTCAGATTGGAAAGGAAGGTATGTTTTAGCATGAGGTCTAGGTGGAATGTCTTGTTGGTATTCTTCAAGCAGTGTAAGAACAAATATTTGTTAAGAGTAAGTCTATTAACAGTAGCAGCACAGCAGAAACTAACTACATACCTGGCAGAGGGAAATCCAAAGAGAATAAGTCTGAGGATTCCAATGCCTAGGACTGCAAATTTACCAGAAATGGACCATGGGAAATATGACATCATGCAGAGCCTGACATCATCATCAAAGCCATTATCAAAGTCATGTGACCTGCAACCAGAAATCCATTGTTGTATCTTTTTTTTTGCTCAATTTGCCATTAAAATTACAATGGTATGTCAATAATACAGTGATTCTTCCACCATATGCTTAGGAGAAACCAATTAATTATGATGAAAAATCTATACTTTTTGGGTAAATTATTGGTTATGACCTTAATATCAGGTATCGGAGGGTTATCAAATTTCCCTGCAAACCAAGTCAGTGGATGCTGTCATGACCCGTTCCCTGAAGCCCCGTACACCACCTGACAAACCCCCACTCCCCCAGAACCCCCCTCCCCCTGACACTTTGTCAAACTTCCCCAGCACTCCATGCCTACTCTGGCTAACTCCGACACATTCTCGGCTAACTCCGACGGCCCCCTGGCCAACTCCAACATCTTCTCTGCAGCTGCCGGTGCTTCCCCTGGACTTCCTGAGCCCCTGGGACCACTCCCCCACCATGCCTGACCCCATTACACATCATCAACTCAACACCCTGGCTCCCCCGACTTACCCTGGGGTACCATGACAGCCTCAGAATGGACTGCATCATAATTGATCCCATCAACATATCAATGCAGCCTGCCCTCTGGTTGTAACTGACACCCGTCAACTCTGTTGAGCTCTGCCAAGCCCTGCCACTACAGCCGACATCCCTGGAGATCTTTAGTAGTCAGTATATAAGACATAGAGTAGCTCCTTGTACTCTGGTCTTGAGATTATCTATCGATCTACCTACCTTTCTGATGTGTTTCTGATTGTTTCTTCTCGTGTTTTGTGTCCTGTGTCTTGTTTTCCCTATTCTCAGTCTCCCAGTCTTATCTCGTCTCTATTCCATTATCTTTTCATTATCATCCCCTGTCTCCACCTGAATCTACTCTTGTTCTCCTCTCATCTTTGTCTCATTTTGTTCGACTCCATCTCGTCTTGTTTGATTCTGTCTATTGTGTCCAAGCCCTCTCAACCATAACGTCCTCACAAACTCCGCCGTTACAATTACGAACTTCCAACACTCGTTACCAACCCCAGACCCTGCTATACACTCAGCTCCAAACCCCATCAATCCCTGTTGATCCCCCATCAGAACTCCAGCTCCGCTCCTGTCATCCGCATAGCCTCCGCCTCCTCCGCACCCGCAATACTCACACACAGACTTATGCCTGAACCCTGCCAAGCCCATCCCCCTTCCCTGCAACTCATCCTCTACTCCTCCGGACCTCCCCAGACTTGCTCGGATCAATTTCCCCTGGCTATCCTCACAAGTCCCCAGTGTTTGGAACACCTCCGAGTGCCCAGTTGTCAGTGCAGGGAATCACGTCCACCTAGTAAGGACTCACCCAGTGTAGCTGAGCCCCCATGGTCAGCGGAACCTGACAGATGCTGAAAACCCATTGGATTGAAGGGGTTATTGGTTACAAGGGCTGAGAGGTTCAATTGTATGAGTCTGATGTCATATTGCCTTATTTGGATGCAAACACTGAATTACATAATTAGTTAGTCAAGACATTTACCTAGAACAAACAATATCAACCTAGGTTTTTCAAAAATGGGAAGCTGGCACACCCTTGGGGGACCATGTAGTCTTCCTCCAAGTGTTTGACACATCTCACTGTGTTCCAGTAAAATATTACTTGCTGACCATTAACACAGTTAAAATGCGGGTTGCGAGAGACCATCAAAAGATTACTTGGGGATCCAATATGATCCTCATCAAAGGACATGAGGAACATGGTACATTACCGCATGTTATCTTTTCGGATCTGTTACTTGCTGGTGAATGTGCTTGATGTTTTATTGATGCAAATTGTAAGTTGATGCTGTCAATTGATTGGATCAATGGATCAAACTTTGTTTTCACAGAGTTTTGGAGGCTTAAGTTACACAAAAGCTCACTTAGACGTTACAGTCATAGGTATAGATTTAAATTGATTTATTTGCTAGTTGAGATGGCCTTGAACTATTGAATGGGTTCAAAAATATATATAATTAAAAACCTGAACCAACTAAATACTCGTAAGCCTAAGTTAGCCACTCCCTGGGGCTAGCCAAGCCATGGTATGTCATTGCTTGTCTCCTCCCCCAATTCTTCTCTCCTTTTATAGCTCATTGTGTGCACATGGGCCAGAGTGTTTTCTGTGCATGCCCATGGGTGTACTGCATGGATTTCCTTGGCCTTTCTTTCTCATTGGTTGTTCGTACAAGATGACATGCTGGGTCAGCATTACTTGGGTTTTTGTTTGTCTGACCTCTTTTCTCTTATTCTTTTTCTGTCCAACTTCTCTTCAATAGGCTTTGCGTGGTTCATATGGCAGCCAGCTTGGATCTCAGGTGGTCTGGCATATGGTATCAAGGGGAGGTAGGGTTTTATTGTTGTTTTTAGACATCCATGGCTGTCCTTGGTGTCGGTTAGCTTTCTAGCTGGTTTTGCCAAGCCCAGCCATTGATTGTTGATCGAACGCATGACCAGCCTCTGTTTTCGGCTGGCTATTCATGTCAGTTGCTAATAGTGATTGCTATTTAGTAAATATTTGTCCTCCTTCCTAATAGAGACAGAATTGAAGCTCTGCCCAGCACCCATATGTTTCAAATCATCGATGCATCTACTACCATATGCCACTGTTGCGTGCTGAACCTTTGGATTGAAGAACTAGCTGTGTCTCTCTCTGTGCTTGTCTTCCTAGACTAGGCTCCTTAATATACTTGCTTCTTCATTATCTTTTTTATGTCTGAAAACAAGTTTACCTTTGAGTTCATGCACTTTTCACCTGCTGTTGAAGAGCATGAGCACTCAAGTTCTCTGCCTGCTAAGTGAAAGCTTGGGAGACCTGTGGGCTCTAAAAACATGAAAAAATGATGTATTGAAGATGAACAGGATGATACCAAAAAGCATGGACCTGGAAGGCCTCAAGGCTCTGGGCCAAAGCAGCATGCTCAGGCCAAAGCAACTGCTCTTTCACAGAGTAGAAATATAGCTTGGATACTGGGGGTACCTTTGGTAAGTTTTTTACCTTTAAATTGCAATGAAACACACTCTCACTTTAAACAGAAAATACCTGGTACAATTCAGAACCAAGTATCATCCCAGGGCACAGATAATACTGTATCGATTTCAGATTCTCTTACATCAGATCAATTTATTACTTCTTCAGATGAAGTACCTCCTTTGAACAATGGCCAATCTGCCATTAATCATGTTTGAGACCATGCTGATGCAGATGCAGAGCTTCAGACCATCCCGCTTCATAATTTACCTGCAGATTTGCCAAATGATAGCATTCACACCATCACTGATGATGTTGAGGATAGTGGGAACCTGTGTTCCTTTGCTTCAGAAGGCCTGGGACCTGATGAAATTGAAGGTGATGATGACAAGGCTGAGAATGGCATGAATAGTAATGGTGACTCCAAGAATTGGCGACAACCACATCCATCATGGTTCCAGAAAATATTCCAGAGTATTATTGAAGAGCTAACTAAGGATCATAATGGATTGTCGGGTCGCTCATGTCACTATACTGCTGGTATATTCTGGCTCCCTTGCCAAGCAGTATGGTTCCACCTCAGTAAGCAAAATCTCAGGCCAACTGATATTTTTCTTCTGAAGTTCTTTTACTGGGACCCACTGGACCTTCTAAAGGAGTCAGGGATACCATGCCCTACCTGTGGCCATGCTCTCACACATCATGGCTTTGTTGATTGCCCTTACCGAGTAGTTGACATTGACACATGTTTCTGGTTGATTGGGGCCCTGTATCACTGTTAAATGAATAGTATGGGTGGGTGTGGGAAGATATTCCGAAGCTGGGATTTCTGTATACTGGACAAGTTACCTTGCCCACTTGCTGCCAAATTTCCTGCTAAGCTGACCTGGTGCAGTGCTCTGTCATGGAGAGCATTTGGAATTCTTTGTTCATGCATCCAACATCACATGGGAGCCAGTGAAGTGGCTGAAATGTTCCGAATGCAGCATCTTCAATGCTATGATGAAATTAGACTGCAGTACCTCCACACTAAGGCCACTCACATCCACCTCCCCCATCAACATTATGAACCATTCCTTTCATTTGAAGACCAGTCTGATAATGGCTTTCATGGATTCACACCAAGTGGCCAATGGCTTCGAGATGTCTATGATGATGTCATGGAAGGCCATCGTGACACCCTAAACCAACATACTGCTATGCTTCTTGGATGTGTATGTGCAATTGATCATAGTCACAAGGTACTACAACTCTACTGTTTTGAGATATGTAGATATGTCAATTAAATCATGTTTTAGATTGCAAAACATGTTTTCAAAGTCAATGGTGTTTCTATATTCACTGCTCTCTTAACAGTAACAAATGAAAATGGTGAAATTTGTGTCTGTCTTTTTGTCGCAACAAAGTCACATTCTCAATATGCTGAGGTACTTCAAAATATGTCATGAGATTTGACTCTCTATGGACACTCTCAGCCTGAGCTATTCTACACCGATAATATGCAAGATAAAGGCATGCTCGAGCACATTTTTACATCATTACTGGATAAAGTCACTCCGATCAAAAAGTATTCACACCTTCCAAATTTCTCCCTTCCTCATTCATGTACACCACAAATCTTAAACTCAGCATTGGAAATCAACAATGCCATTTGTGGCATCCTTAATGACCTTCCTACACCATCAGAGTCACAATTAGGAGGAAAGATAGTTGTTGGATTTGATTCAGAGTGGAATATGGATACATCACCATCAGGACACATGGTTGGGCATGGTCCACCTGCAGTAGTGCAGATTGCCTATAAGAATCAGGTCTTCATCCTCCAGGTATAGTGTTTTTTCAAGGTTATTCATTGTACTAAGCTTACTTTGACCATAGATTGGAGAAATGCTCTCTCAAAAGAAATTGCCATATGAGTTGCTCAACTTTCTAAAAGATCACCGAGTGATAAAAGCAGGCCGACTGGTAAATGGGGATCTCCATCAGCTTGCCATTGCAGCAGGAGAAGATCTGGACACATTCCAAGGTGGACTTGATCTTGCCTTGTTTGCTAAGCAACAACTCCTCATTACTAATGCTCGCATATCTCTTGCAGAATTGACTGCAGTTATCCTAGGGAAATGTCTTTCTAAGAATTGGACAGAACATATCTCAAGCAACTGGAGTGACCAAGAACTGACAGCTGATCAGACTCAGTATGCTGCATGCGATGCTTATGCATGCCTATGTCTATTCCACAAGATATCCGAGTCTCCAGAGCCAACACCACTATCCCTCACATCAAAACTAACAGAATCAATTGGACAACCTGTTCTCATCATGACAACTGATAACAAAAAGATTGCAGCATGCGGCACCATTTCAAAGGCAATTATCCATTCCTCATTTGACAATATCAACCTCACACCTACACAAATTGTTGTTTCTGTACACGAGGTTAATATACCTGCCACCATTATGACTCAACATCAATGACAGCCACTATCAAGTATGGGATCTGTCCCATTTGATGTGGTAGTGCACCGCTCACATATCCAGACACTTGATACTGTTTCAGAACATGACTCCCAGGCCCTCATTCAATCAATCTCAGCATCGCTTCCTCATTTGTTGCCACTTATGGGTAATTCTACAGTAAATTCTCAAGTTTCAGATTCATTTCAAGTCAATCCAGACTTTTTGGACCCCATGGCCAGTGAAACTAGTCCCAGTGACAACACAGCACTGATTGGTGAATTACTGAGCAGTAACTCAGACTTGGACAGTACTAATCACACATCTGAGCCATCTCTCAATAACTCACAAATCTCTGAAGGCAGAGATCCTCATAGTGTCAATCTTGGTTCTGAAACTTTGGGACCACATAATCTGGAATCCAATTCCTTCATCCATAGCAGAGTTCTGAAAGATGTATTTCATGTTTTCAATATGCTGTATATCTCATGGACTCATGGACTTTGTGTTGCCTTTGCTCGAACTCTACATGATGCACTGTTTGTACCTCATCCAGATGACAAGGCACACATTGAGTCATGGTTGAGAATGCAGGACCTTTCTTGGGATGACATGCTATGGTTTAATCCAACTTGGTTATGGTGGCGATGCAGGCACACTATTCCTCCACCTGAAATCCTTTTTCCATTGGTTCATGATGTCTTCATGACTTGGAGTGCTCTCAAAGATGCAAGGACACAACTTCCATTGTTCAATGACAGTGCATGGAAGACTGCTAAAAACATACTTGAGCTAATTCGAAATGGATTCATTTCTGACCCGCCAGGTATTCCACTATATTACATTATTGGTCTTGACATGAATGGACTGCCCATTTATCGTTGCATTTGGGGCACTAATTCAGTTGAAGGAGGTGTACACACACACCTGCATACAATGCTTCCATCTTGTGGTGCCTCTGTTCATCATATGGTGACTTGTCTCCTGGATTTCATTCTTCATCACAATCTCTTAGTGAGTGCATTGTGTCACTGGTATTGAGCTAACTCACACATATTGCAGGTGGGAACATTCAACACAACTGGCAAAAAATATATCGGCCATGATTCAATTTGGCTTCTTAACGAGATCCAGGAACTTGAAATCACACTTACAACAGCTCATCCTTCAACATCACCGTTAGAGTTGTCATTTGTCAATGGGAACCTGTATCAGCAGACAACTGAAGCAATGGGAATAATGTCAATTCCGGCATCACTTCGAGTTGAGGCTGGAATGCTTGAGTTTGTCAAAAGCACTGATGCAGCACAAAAACAGGCCTACCTGGCAAAGATGCAAGGTACATGAAGACCAATACTTCCTATCAACACTGTTGCTGAGTGAAAATTATTCAATCAGCTGATGCAAGAATGTGATAATTTTCATTCTTCAACAACATCAATTAAACTATCAGCAGTTAAAATCTGGAATCGCTATGCTGAGGCTGAAGATGATATCTACTACAAGGTGAGTTTTTATGTATGTACATCACAACTTAACTAACAAGGCCTCAGCTCAAAGAACACCTTACCTCACATTTCAAAGGTAATTGAAAAGATGTCACAAATTTGATTCAATCTGTGTGCCAGGCATTGGCATCTATCAATCCACTTCAGAAGTGCCTTCATAACCCAGGACGATCGAAAGAAATTGTCAATGTTCCTGCTGCGACAATGTCTGTTCATTCTGTGACACAAGGCTTTCAGTGCCTATAACTGTCTGAAAGCAGCATGTAAGTTTGTATCTTAATTCCATTGTTGAATATTCTAATGTTTCAATTTGCCCTAGTAGCCGCACTCCAACAACTGATATGCAGCTATCACAACCACCCAAGACTCCATCAAGTTTAAGTGAGTCAAACACAGTCGTAGCACTACACAATTTTGCATCAGCAAATTGCATGAGTATCAACACTGCCAAAGCAACAGTTACCTTGAGTAGACAATGGGTCAAAGAATCTTTACCAGAACAATCAACTCAAAACCCAGATCGAAAATCAAGAAGATGTCCACGGTGCAAAGGTGAGGATTGATTGCAATGGAAGGCAAGCATGGTATCGGTGCCAGCACAAATGCCACGACTGTCAAACCCTCAGTGTTGCTGATTGTGTAGGTCGAAGCTCAGCAGCACTACACAAACGTCAGTGTGTTCCTGCGTCAGATATCAGGCTCACAAATGCAGCAAAGAAGGTGATAGATGCAATAACACAAAGTAATCAGTTTTAGCTACATACGGACATTTTCTTCTGATACGCATAGTCATTCTCATGTATGTTATGCAAAGAAAACTTATCTTCTTGTCACCCATCCTCCATTAACCTCAACAAATTCTTTTGTCCATTGATTCCTTCAACCAAAGGTCTGAAATCAAGCAGACTCAAACCGAGAACCCATAGTGGGTGGAGTAGGAGCAAGAAGATAGTGGAGTATGCAGAAACATGCGGTAGGAGTCCTAAGTTGACCCAAGTGCATTGTCGATGTAGGTGTCACCCTAATTTGTCAATTTAGAGTCACTATTTGCTAAATGACAGCTGGCAGCTGTTGTCAAAGCTGTTGTCAACCAGCAGAATCCATAAGATAGTGACCTAAAAGGGATTTTGAACTGATTTGGACATTATAGCAGACATCTCAAGATAGATCGTATTCCAGCACACCACTGACATATTGTTCCACAGCTGAATCAAGGAGTAACAGAGAGGTGAATTCAAATCTCCCCTCTCTCTTTTTTCTTTCTTCCCTTTTTGGAATTGAATTAATTATTTTTATTTATGCCACTGACACCAGTACTGAGCCCTGTTTTCGACGTCATAGATCCTGCTGGCGTCACTGCATACATGCTTTTTGGGTTCTTCAGTGATTCTTATTTCACTAGGTATGTTTTTATGCCTACAGTTTTTGGCATCTTACTGTAACAACAGTGTCAGGTAATGGTGTTGTCACACTATAGAGTCTTAAGTCAACTGGTAGAACTGTTGTAAGTCTAGATTGAAAATAAGAGCTACCGTAAGACATTGTCTACAGTAATTTATATACAACTCAGTAATTGCAATACCCGAGAGGCGGTCAGGAAAGAGAACAATATCACAAGTAAAGGAGCAGAAGTCGGTGTTCTAGAGTAAGTGCCGGTTATGGTCATCACATACGCCCTCCTGATATCGTGAACGAGGTGAGGGATAGCTGGGAAGGAGTCGTGGGGATGTAACGGTGAGGCCTGACAATAATAAAGAGCGAACTAGGGGTCCGAGGTTGAATGTTGGAAAGGACAGTGGTAGCCTGGAAATTGGTGGGTCGTGAGTTGGAGCACAGGTGTGATAAGATAATATTTAAGTTGAAAGGAATTGAAGTCGAAAGATTGTTGTTAAGGAGTGGTGGCAGTAGTGGACTCTACTTGGGTAGGGTGGTTTGCTGAATAAACTGGTCAACAGGCATTTCGTCAACTGGATCATTCGATCTATTGACACCACGTCCCTTTTTGGATGGCCCACTGGCTGAGATGGGCTTGAAGCCCTCAGATTTGGCCTCCTCAAGGCAATGCTTCTTGAACTTCTTTTCCGCCTTGCGGGATTCGCTGCGAGCCTGATTTCTGACGGCATCACAGTGAGGGCAAAGGAGGGTGTTCTTGACATTGGCCCACCTGTCCTCGTTGACGTCTCCATTCCTGTCGATGATGTTGAAGGATCTGAGCTCAAGGTAACAATTGTTGAAAAATGGGAATGTCAGAATGCTGTGTGGGATGGAGTAGTTATCGATGTTATATGTACCAGTCTCGGGGTCACGCATAGTAAATTCACAGGGATTATCCCCCTTGGTTCAGTTGTAAGCAAGGGCAAAAGGCTCATATCCACAGGGTTCAACCATGTTGATAGTGGGGTGGCGGCGGCGGACGTTGGAGTCATGGTCAAGGAAATGTAGTAGTTGAACTGGACGGATGGTAAGGTTAGGATTGTCGGCTGCCAATTGCAAGAATCCATCAGGGCACATACCAAGGAGAGGGTGAGGTTTGTAGTGGCTTTTGGGATGGAAGTTGGCATTGGCGGGGCAACTAATGGTGGCTGCCGCAGTGTCCATAGATTGCAAATGAGAGGGTGGCATAATTTCCACAAAGAGTAAGGATAGAGGCTCAGAATAGATGGGATGTAAGGACAGGTGTTGCTGGGTCGTGTCGAGGGGGTTTATATATGTAGATTCTAGCTGTAGAGACCCCAAAAACACTTGAGGGTCATCTACAGGAGGCTTTCCAGTGCCAGGGGTTAATCCGGAGATATCGCTCACATTCTGAGCATCGAGATAAGGAGCTAACAGATCTAGTTCCTTGACCTGATCATAAGGTAACCAGGTTATATCCCCAGCATGCCATAACACCTTGAATATCGCTTGTTTCTTTGACCCTGCGTGATTAACAATCTTATCAGCAGCCCATTCTACATCATGCTCAGGTTCAGTTTCAGACACTACCTGAGAATAAAGTCGACCAGGGAACCGTCTATCATCATTGGGATGGTGTATCCTTAGCAGAGATGCGTGGAATACATCATGTATACCTCGCTGGAGCATGTGGGAGGGAAGTTGAATATGGAATGAGTGATTGCCGTAGTCTTTGAGAAGTAAATAAGGACCAACAAACTTGGGAATTAGTTTACATGCCAATCCCTTGGGAAATGTCATGTTTTTGGTTGGCACGTATACAAACTCGCCTTCCTTGAATGGTATAGCAGTTCGTTTTTTGTTTGCATTTCTAGTTTGCTTAATGTGCACTGAAAGAATGCAGTCATGTGCATCCATTATTGTGGTCTTCAAACATTGGGCAAATACATGGACACCAGGGTACTCATTCTTACTGGCAGAGTTCCAAATCATCGAGCGAGGCAATCTCCCATAGTTTAGGAAAAAAGGTGAATAGCCAGTGCTTTCAGATCTGGCTGTGTTAATTGCAAACTCAATAGCTGGTAGCTTGGATACCCAATCCTTCTGGGTGGGGTTTATGCATTGGCAAATCATCTGGGTTATGGTTTGATTAGCATGCTCAGTTATCCCATCAGTTTCAGGGTGGTAGGAACTTGACATTTTTAATTGTGTCCCTATCAAAGTATGAAGGTGCGACCAGAATATACTTGTAAAGTAAGAGTCTCTGTTGCTGACAATTGCTTTGGGAAGTCCATGTAGTTTATATATTTCACCAAATACAAGTTCAGCAATGTGCCTGGTAGTATAGTTTGTTCGACCTGGGATCAGGCAGACCATCCCTGTGAGGTGGTCTATAACTACTGTAAGTGAATTATATGTAGCATCACAATTTTTTGATTCAGGTAATGGCCCGATGAAATCAATACCAATTACTTCCCAAGGTTGGGTGGGTACAGGTAAGGGGTTCAATGTGCCATATGATTTGTGATTGGATGGCTTACTCCGCACACAGGTCATACAGGTCTCACAAAAGGTGTGGACGTCACTGCTCATGTGTTTCCACCACACATGTTCTCGTAGGTATGTCAGGGTCTTTCGAGCACTAAGATGTGCTAACATTGAGTGAGCCTCAGATATTATAATTTCCTGAACATTTTGACCAGATACTATTATTGCAGGTATGCATAACACTCTTTTCCCTTCAGTGTTTAAATAGAGTAGCTTATCATTTGTGTACTCAAAATTCTTATATTCACATGGATTCTTGATTATGGATGCCAACACTGAGTTGTTCTCATATTTACCACTGATGCTATTCAGTAGGTCAATTGGTTCTTGTCCTCCAGCCATCATTTCAGCTAATGATACTGGATTCAGGGGTTCAATTAATTTGTGAAGCTTCTTTGATCATTCTGATATTTCTTTATCTTGTGCCTGCTCAAGATCATCACTTTGCTTACATGCTGGAATTTGTATGGTAAGTTTTTGTGTATCAACCTCACCCTCCTTTTGTTGCTGAGGGCCATTCAGCACAAAATGTTTGGCCACCCGAGCCGCAAACTCCTTGGAGGTTTCAGGCCTCCCAGTCTCTGCTGCTGGTATGACTTTTTGCCTGTAGGCTCATTTGGGCCTCATGCCACTTTCCTGTGTTGGCAGCATTAGCCCCTGTGCCTGATCGCAATAGTGATCAGCCTCACTTGTTTCCAGGGGACTGACATTTTCATAGGTCAAATTCCCTGGTCTATTCTTGATGGCATTTGCTTCAGCCAACAAGTTTGTGCTCTCACCCTCCATGCCAACCAATACTGGCATGGATATCAGGTGAGTTGCCAATGTATCATTATTTATTACATCATGATATGTGTATTCACTACGAGCCCTTACAGTACCTGGCTCATCAAATGAATACAATCGTGACAATGCATCTGATAAGATGTTATCAGCACCAGGTATGTAAATGACCTCAAAGTCAAATTCAGAAATTTTTTCCAACCATCGAGCCTGTCTTCCAGAAAGATTTTTCTGATTCAACAGATGAATCAACCCCTTGTGATTGGTATACCAGGTAAATTTTGTTCCCTGAAGAATATCACGGTACCTTAACATTGTTTTGACACCTGCCAGCATTTCAATTTCATGCACTGGATAATTTTGTTGTGCGGAATTTAGTTTTGCAGAGTAGAAAGCGGCTACTTTGGCCTTGCGCCAGTCTGATCCCTGGCTGATAACACCAGCAATCCCTGTCCCACAACCATCGGTGACAACATTTACAGGGGCAGCACCTTTACCATAATCAAGGGGTTTATGGTGATGATCACGACATTTCATAGCTAAGCATTTAATATCTTCAAATGCGCGTTGGTGAGTGTACTCCCAACAGAAAGGGACAGTATCTCCTGTCAACTCATGTAACACTCCCATAGGAATGCGGACACGGTCAATATCATTGGCCAAGTATCCAGCTGCTCCTAAGAACCCTTGAAGTAAGTCACGGTTAGTTGGTGTCTTCCAACATGCTAATGCATCAACCTTATCAGGGTCCATGCGTATGCCATTAATGTCAACCACACGGCCTAGAACTTTCAATTCTAGGCATAGGAATCTTAACTTATCCTTTCCAAGGTAAAGTTTCTCATGTTTTAAGATGTTGATCATGATCTTAATGTGTCGAACATGTTCCTCAAGTGTCTGTGAGTAGATAATTATATCATCAAGGTAGACGTCCATAAATCGCCCAATATATGCAGAGAAAATATGGTTCATTAATGCTTGGTAAGTAGCTGGGGCATTACAGTTCCCTTGTTGTACTACGTTGCTGACCATATTGCCATCAGGGGTTGTTACGGCAGTTCTCTCCACATGTTCTGGTATAATGCAAATTTGTTCATAAGCATCTTTGCCATCCAATAGCGATCGATACTGACCTTTTGCCACTCGACGCAGGATTCCATCAATGTCAGGCAGTGGTGACGATCTTTTCACTGTGTTGGCATTCCGAGCTCTCAGATCGAAGACTGTGTGAAGTTGAGGTGATTCTCCTGATTTGCCTGGCTTGGGTATCAGCATCATTGGGATGGTGTTCCCACTGCTGGTGACCTTCCATCGCCCATTTTTGATGTATGCATCGCGCTTCTTGGCCCATTGGCTCCACATGGCTTCTGGACATTGTGATGGCTGCCAAGGATATATTCTATTGGGGTCAATCAAGTTTATTTCATGGTTAATAGCGCGTAATGGAGGTAAGGGTGTATCACTTGCCGATTTGCAGACTGGTTCTGCATAACACTGAAGTTCCTCACGCACTACCTCTAGATTTTCTTCGTACAATTCCATTGATTGTGAAGCAAGTTGTGTCACACCTTTGCCTTCAGAAGGTAATGATCGAGGTGATCCAACTACAACGTGTGCAAGGTTAATACCAAAGGTGACTTGGTGTTGAAATAAGAAAGGTGTACCAAGGATAAGGTCATATCCTGACAATTTAATGATATCAAAGTACCGTTGCTCAGATACAGATTGATATTCAAACTTGGCCATGGCACCAAAGTTGATTCGTGATCTTGATCCTTGCACTGCTAGTTGAACTGGGACAGGAGAGGTGAGTTCCTTTCTTTTGATGTTTAGTTGTTGTACTAGGGTACTTGAGATGAAATCCCCCAGAGAACCTGAATCAATGAGTGCACGCGCAGGGTGTCCATTGATACGTACAACTACAACAAGAGGTTTAGGCACCATTTGTGATGGGTCCTTTACATAGGCTGCATTTCGCTGTATAGAGGGGTACGTACCAGCAGGTATCTGCTGTCCATTCAGCTCAAGGACACGCAGACGCCCATCTTCTACTTTCAGATGGAGCCGGCCAAAAGCTGAGGCCCACATCCGTAGTAGATCAATCTCATCCTCACTATCAGCTAGTTCTGGTGGTAAGGGCTCCCCAAACAAGCTGGCGATGTAGTATTGAGGGTCATATGGGGCAGAGTAGGCTTCTGTCTCCAGCTTTTGGAGGGATTGTACTAATTGTTTGCGATACCAGCCGGCCAGGTTGAACATCTCATTTCCCAGCATGGCAACATCAATTCGAGTTCGGAACCCAAGATGGTAATCAAATATATTACATGTAGGACCTTCTGTGGTCACCTTGAACCGGTGGTATGATTGCACATGGCCTTCTTCATCCCCTGGATACGGGGCACCATGCTCAAGTACACATCGGGCATTCCAGGTGTAAACATCCGAGGCAAGACATGTCTGATAGGCTGATCCGTGGTTAAGGGGAGCCCCAGTTTGAGTGTGTCATATCTTTGCATACCATTCACCAATTGTGAAGTGAGTTTTCATTGCAGTATATCGACTTAGTACCTCAAAGGTGTCAAACACACCATCATGGACCATGATTTCATTATGAGATACAGGTGTTGCACGGAAACGCCTTCCGTGGAACTGGAGCACATTGGCAGGGTCACCAGGGTAGGGTTGCATGGTTTCCAGCATTTCCTCGGCCTTGTTGCACACAGCGTCGCCCAGGCGATTTTGTCATGAGTCCGCATCTAATAAGATCAATTTTTCTTCTGCTGACTCAATATACATTTTGTAACGCTGAGGGAACTCCTTTGGGGGAGCCAGCATAACTTTGTCATCAAGGACAGAATTACCGAGTGAGTCAGTAGTCTGATATGATGATCCACTGCTTTCTTCTTCATCAGATGTAATTTCTAAACTAGAGTCGGAGACCAACTGCAGCAAAGGGAGGGTATCATTCTCACTATCGCACTCTCCTATCATTCCAATCAATAGTTCGGTGGTTTCTCCAAGGCTATCAATGCGCAATTGCTCGGCCTGATCTACTGCAACTTGGATACCAAAAGCCGTCATGCCTGGGGGCTTTCCGTTGCTTGATTTCATCTTGCCTTTCGTGGGGCAGTTCCGGGCAAAATGTCCCTCCTGACTGCAAAGGAAGCATTTATTGGCTTCCTTAAGTGTTTCCTTTTCTTCTCTGCTTAAGGGCATGCTTGGCTGATCACGGTTACGCTTAGGTGCATAAGAGTTCTCAGCCCGGAGGGAGGGTTTGTTGTTATTACTATTATTACCACTCCATTTGCTAGCTGGCATATGCCCAGGGTTGGTATTAGTCTTTCTACCAAAGGTTGATCGAAAGTTCTTTGCACGGTTGGCAGAGTATGGCTTTGCGGACTTGGAGGCATCGTCCCGCGATCCAGAAGTATGTAAGTGGTTTTGATTTTGACTAGAATTATTATGGCGGGACTGACTGCTGTTTCCAGCGTAGTCTCTAAAATCCACATTATCCGCCAGTTCCTGATACTCGGCTTCACGTACCATTGCCTTCCAAGAAGTATATTCCGGGTTCATGTGCTCACGGAGAAGTGCCTTACGGAGAGAAGGTCTGAATCCGTTGAATAACTTTACTACGCGAGCCTGCTTACTATCAGCGCCTACGATGGTAAACAATTCGTCGAGATCTGCAACGTATTCGCGAACCGACTTATTTCCTTGAGTGAAGCTATTGAGCCTTTCTCGTTGCTGATTGCGAAAATCTATAGGAAAGCAATAGTTGAACATTTCAACGAAAAATTTCCTTAACGACCAGCGTTCCGGGTCAATCGACACTCTACGAGTATAGAAAGTGTAAGCCTTCCCAGTCAGGAATTCGGATAGCACCATGACCTGACGTTTTTTCTCCACATAGCCATATTTAACGTATGCCGTACCATGCGTAAGGTATTTGTGGAAGGCTCTAATGTCTACGCGGCCATCGTATTTCTCAGGCGGAGTGGGTTTGATTATAGTTCGCCTCGATTGTTTGTGTTTCGACCTATGGGAACGACGACGGGATCCCCGGCGGGATCGGTGACGTCCACGGTAGCGAGATGATGAACTCGAACTCAAGCTACTTGATGAGCTGGAGTCACTGGACTCGCTGCTATATTCAGAGCTCGTTTCCGAATCTGATTCGCTGTCCGACGACGAATCTGAAGGCTCTGTATCTCCGGACAACTCACGTCGTTGTCGTTTCCCCAGGCGTTCAAAGGCCCGACCCAGGGCACTTTTAGAAGTGATCTGGGTTATTGGCTTTGTTGCAGCCATTAGGTCTGACTTGGTGCGTTTCTCTCTGCTATCTGGCTTATATCTTGTCTTATGTCTCGAACCATCTGCTACTTTTTGAATAAGTGCCGCTAATTCGTTTGATAGAGGTTCGGACCCAGCGCGGTCCTTCCTTCTGTTATGTGACGTTTTCCTTTTCTTGTTACGTCTATCCATTTCGCGAGCTAACTTCTTTTTGTTGCGAAGGTAATCTAGTACTTCTTCTCGTGATACTTCCCGCTGAGCGTCCTCGCCCTCCACTTCCTCACTTCGTTGCGCGTCGCCACCGGCAATATCTCTGACATCGGCGGTTAGGGCGTTTGGCTCCGGGGATTGAGTAGGCGGCGGGGTCTCAAGGTTGCGTCGAGAGTTGAATTCAGTGAGCAGATCCTGTTGAAACTCAGGATCCATCTCGGGCTCATCTAGATTTATACCACCCCAGTTTCTGGGGTCAATAGTTTTTCCTTTGCTTTGCGAAGTTTCGCCAGCATTAGTGTCATTGTTAGAGAATGCAACTCTTTCCATTCTTCTGTCGACATATTCTCGTTCTGTTTGAGACATGTTGTTGCGAGCTTTCTCAATGGCTTCGTTTAGACCTTCTGTAGGTGTTGTCTCAAATTGTTCTCGCATTTCCTTATGTTTGATAGCGGCCGAATCAGTAATGTATTGATCGACTATTACATCGCGTTCTATGGTAGACGCGTCCCGATGATCGTCACCATCTGAGACGGAACTCGTTAAACTCGAGTTACCAAAGCTGACGTTCGCTGGAGAATCGTCATTTCCACCGGCCTGAAGCTCGGCGGCATCCACAATTTCAGTGGGCATCACGGTAGGGTTACTACTCGTGGAAGTACCGTTGGAGGGTTCAAAACCCGTCACGTCGGTCATCTGTGTCGTGCTAGGGCCGTCCGTCGTTCCCAAACGTCTGTTGACCGGTCCGGTGTTCCTAACTGCAGTCGGGCTCAGTCGACGGACACTTCTTCCAGCTGGCTGGTTTCGTAAAGAGTATCTAGTAGCCATTTTGTTAGTAGGTGAAATTTTTTATGGTGACTCACAGTGTTGGGAGTCCACAGTTGATCAGACCGTGGGGGGCCAAGACACGAGAGTCGAGAGTTTTTTTTTGTAAAAGCTAGTTAGACTTGGGGCAGTTCAAAATATGTAACGACAGCGTCAGGTAACGGTGTCGTCACACTATAGAGTCTTAAGTCAACCGGTAGAACTGTTGTAAGTCTAGATTGAAAATAAGAGCTACCGTAAGACATCGTCTACAGTAATTTATATACGACTCGGTAATTGCAATACCCGAGAGGCGGTCAGGAAAGAGAACGATATCACAAGTAAAGGAGCAGAAGTCGGTGTTCTAGAGTAAGTGCCGGTTACGGTCGTCACACTTACCCAAGCCTACGGTTTTCAGCTTGTTCAATTTGGTAAGCTCAGTTTTTCCTAGTTCTTTTAACCTGTCTCAAGTACGAGACAGGCGTATCATTATAGGTACTATCAAGCATACACAACTAGCGGCTATTGGACATAACCGTGATATCGTTGCTCGCCATTAAGGCTGAATTACCTCGAGAGCTGAGTCAAGATAGATTGCCGATTTCACTTACGCCTGCATATAGCGCGCGCCTCCGTATCCCATCTTCTCTACGCTTATTCTCGACCTGGCCCCGCGTTTTACATCGCACATCGCCGGGTGCGGATTGTAACGACGCGACGCCAAGACTGCACCACGCGGCCTCCGCCTCTTGGCCCCTTTTGTCTATCCTCTATGCCGGACTCTGACTACATTGATATTACATACATACAGTTCTACGGTATATAAAGAGTTCACTATGTATCGTATTAGTTGGTTCTTTTCAATCTAGGACTTACACCTGTTCTTACGAAAGACCCTAAGCTTATCTTCGTGCGACGTTACCGTGTCTCACACGCTACCGTCACATATTTTGAACAGAACAAGCTCCTAGCTTATTCTCTAACCTCGTATCCTTACTCCCGTTTCTGGACGTCGCTGGTCTGATCAACCAGCCCTACCATATACGTGAGTAATCAACAAAAAACTCTGTTACTAACCTATGGCATATAGGACCCGTCTTCGTTCGGCGACGCTGGCCAAGTCTGCAGCTATGGCAGCTCCTGAAGACACCCCGGATAACCCTGCACCTCAGGAAGCACCATCGGAGCTGACTGAGCTGGACGGTACTACGGGATCAACAACCCCCCGCGCCGCGAGCCCCTGGAGGGCCGGCACCACCCCCGCAATAAAGGCGGATGCCCCTGAGTCGCAGACTAACTGGGATGCTCACCTTTCGGCTGGTGAAGGTATTATCGCTGGAGAAAACTCGAGTTCTCGCGATGAAAAGTCCAGTACCGACGAGTACTGCGACACATACTCCCACTTGACAATAGATAACAACAGTCCTGTCTTCGGTAGTAATACTATTGTATCAGCGGAGTCAACTCGCATACAGACTAGTAAGAAAAGTTACCCTCTTGTCGAGGATCTGCAAGGAAAAGACCCACCCCCCCACATCCTGGGGCTCACCCCGGAACAGGGCAGGGTGGTGAATCTAGCACGTCAATCACTGACCGACGAAGAGCGTGAACTGATAGCCCGGAGGGCGGATCAGGTCTGCCAAGCGCAAAAGAAAGAAAAAATTTTCTGGGCCGAAGAAAATTTCAGCGCATCCGAAGGGTCGGACCCGGAGATTGACATACCCGACAAGGGAAAGGGGGCCGACCCACAAAACTGGGGCGCCCTCAACCTGCCTGTGATGGAAATGGACAAAGAAGTCCAACGAGCCCTGCTCTCAACCAAAGATCAGGAAAAGGCAAATGACAGAAAGGTGGAGAATCACCGACAATGTCTAGAGCAAGAGCCGGTCTCTAACACCGAACCACCAACTGTAATCAAGGTGGAACGAGAGAACGGAGAGACCACACCACAAGAGATGCCATCGCGCGACGAGATCAAAAAATATCTGCGCAATCAGCGTGAGCTGGCTAAGGAGCTGAACCGTATTCAGCAGAAACAAAGAACGGCTCACAATAAGAGAGAACGTGCAGGCTCGGCGCCTGTATCTAGTAAATTAGCAAAGCTCATAGGACGGGTAACCAAAAGCCAGGTAAAACCCAGTGACCTACGTGAAAGAAGGGGTACCTCTCTGCTGAGCAAGGACCCCACACGACCCTTCGCCCAAGTAACAGGCAAGAGTGCCCTCGGCCAGGCGTTCAGGAATCTAGAGGATACGGATGGAAGCGAACCTTCAGATAGCTCATCCTCTTCCTCCTCGAGCTCGGACTCAGGACTGGACACTGAAAGCAGTAATTACAACTCTGAGTCGGATTACCTGAGCGACACGAGCGATGACACTCACTCGAGTACCGATTCTCTGAGTGAGGACTCAGAGGATAAACCCCGAAAACGACGTCGGGACCGTCGACGTGGTCGTAACAAGGGGAAACGCGGGAAGAAGTCAAAGAAAACCAGGAGATCAAGGTCTCGGGGCCGCGACAAACGCCAAAAGACATTGATCAAACCAACGCCCCCTGAGAAGTATGGGGGACAAGCTGAGTATCGTGCGTTCCAAAAGTTCCTCACGCACGGTACGGCCTATGTAAAATACGGCTACGTAGAGAAACAACGTCAAGTGATGGTCCTCTCCGAATTCTTGACAGGGAGGGCTTACACTTTTTACACACGACGAGTTTCACTTGCCCCACATAGGTGGACGCTGAAAGAGTTTTTCACTGAACTTTTCAATTACTGCTTCCCGATAGACTACAGGAATCAGCAGCGAGTACGTCTTGATAAGTTTGAGCAAGGAGGATGACCCGTAAAAGACTATGTGGCGGACCTTGATGAGCTGTTTACCATAGTGGGGTCTGGCAGCCGCCGAGCCCGAGTAATCAAGCTCTTTAATGGTTTCCGTCCATCAATTAGGAAGTCCCTCCTCCGTGCCCATCTTAACCCAGAGCAGTCGAGCTGGAATGCCTTGGTGCGGGAGGCTGAATACCAGGAGATGGCTGAGAACGTGGATGTGGAAGAAGCACGAAAAACCCACCAGCCAAATGATCACAAGAGCCGCTGCGAGCGCCCGAGGGAACGGCCCAAACGCGCAAATTCCCCCATCTTTGGAAAGAAAACCAATACCACCCCGGGGTTGGCCTCTATGCGGGTGGGAGGTAGAGGAAGGGGAGGGAGACCACGATCAGGCCCCCCCCGGCCTAGTAAGCAGTCGCCAATCTCCTCTTCACAAGGAAAGGTCCCTCTGAGCCAAGAAGAAGAGGCAGAACTGCGCGCTGCCAATAAATGTTTTAAATGTAGAGAAGAAGGACACTTAGCTCGCAACTGCCCCCGCGCTCACACAGCTAGGTCATCCAGTGGGAAGCCACCAGGACTGAAGGCCTATGGCCTGTCTGTTGATTTGGCAGAAACGGAGCAGCTTAGGCTGGCCAGTTTGGAAGAAACCACCGAGCTCACGGTAGGGGCCCTGGCATTATGGGACTCCAGTTCAATATCATCCAACACCGCTGAAGAGCCGCACTTGGATATGAGTGACCCAGAAGGAACTGAGCTTGGGGACCTACCAGACCTCGAGACAGTCTCAGACTCGTCATCTGACAGTGACAATGACCCATCCCCGCTCAACGATGACTTGGTGGATCAACTATGGGGCCAGTACCCCAGGAGGCGCAACCCAGACGATGATCAGGGAGCGGGAGCGCTCCTTGTGGCTACGACTCGACATCCTGAGAGACTAGAAATGGGAAATCAGTCTCGACTGACAAAAACGGAGCCGACTGAAATGGGATTGCTTGAGGAAGTCCAGCTGGGCCCACGCATGAACTTTAGAGAGCTCCCAGGGTTGGTTGAGAATGCCGAGGAACGCCTAGAGCTCCTGCGAATTCTTGAAGGCCCTCGAAAGTGGCTGGGCAATGGCTTGGCCCAGGCCCTGGAGTTTCTACTGGAAAGCATGCAGCCCTACCCCGGCGATCCAAGCAATATACTGCAGAAACGAGGTCAGCGGTTCTGTGTGATGCAGATCTCGGAGGAAGAATTGGTGGTCACCGATTGTGTATTCGACACTGACGACATTCTTGCTATGAAGGCAGCTATGGATGTGCAGTTTGAGATGGGACTGTGGTACGCCATCCGACGGGCAGAGCGATCGGGTGCCCCATTGACCCAACAATCACGATTCTGCTCCCTATTGATCCAAGATCGGTGGGCCTGGAACGCTTGTCAGGCACTGGAGTCCTGCGCCTCGTATAACAGTCAGGCCCAGCATAGCCAATACTTTGGCCGCCGCTTCCAAGTGGAGCGTGTTGGTAGACAGAAGTATCTGATATCAGATTGCTTAGTTAGGAAATGTATGGTCATCTGCAGCACTTGCCTACGCAACTCCTATTTTGACATTGGGAATTGGTGGGTGGTGCGCCAGGAGCGCAACCATCGACGGGAACTGCTCTCTTGGATCTGGCATACTGGACACAATGATGACAATCTTTACATTGACCCGCTCTTTGGTTGTGAAAGGGTGGAACCCACGGACACTAAGTTCCGAGAATCGCCACTTAGTAGACTGAATCAACTAGTTCTACGTCGCTACTGTGGGGTCCTTGAACTTTTTGGCCAACAAGTAGAAGCAGGTACTTATCCGGCGGTTCAGCGCAATGCTGCATATGCCCGTGACACCTCCCGCCATGTACCCAAACCTCTGATAATTGTGGTACACATCAATAACCATCCAGCGCGTGCCTTGGTAGACTCGGGGTCACTAGGGGACTTTGTATCCAGCACCCTTACTCAGCAGCTGAATCTAGAGAAGAGAGAGCTGCCTAACCCAATTGCCGTCCAACTGGCGGTGCAGGGGTCCAGATCTCGAATCAACTTTGGGACTACTGCAGAGTTTAAGTATCAGGCTATCTGCGAAAAAAGATACTTTGATGTGATTAACCTTTCGGGATATGACCTGATCTTGGGCACACCGTGGCTATTTCAGCACAAAGTGACATACGGTCTGAACCCCCCCAGTGTTGTGGTGGGAAGCACCGCTGCCTTACCAATGAAGGGCGATGGAGTGACACGGCTGGCTTCTCGCGCAGTCAAAATGTACGAAGAAAATTTGGATAAAGTTCGAGACGAACTGCGAAAATATGCTCAGCCTGTATGCAAATCTGCCAATGAGACCCCTTTGCCACCTTTAAGGGTGATCAATCATGAGATCCCACTGATTGATCCATCAAAAATATACCCGTGGCGGCCATCTCGGTGTCCAGAGGCTATGCGACCACAATGGATTGCCAAACGTGATGCGTACATCCGAAGTGGCCGCTGGCGCATAACTAGCAATGGGAACACGGTTCCCATGTTGCTGATACCAAAACCTGGTCCTGTAAAGCCGGGTGAGATGCCACGCATGCGCACAGTGTTTGACCTACGCGCACGGAATGCCAACACCATCAAAAAATCATCCCCATTACCAGATATCGACGGTATCTTGAGGCGAGTGGCCCGTGGCAAATATCGATCCATACTGGATGGGCAGGATGCCTATGAACAGATAAGGATCATACCTGAACATGTCGACCGATCTGCAGTAACCACACCTGATGGCAACATGGTCAGTAATGTCCTGCAGCAAGGGGACTGCAATGCCCCAGCTACTTATCAAGCTCTGATGAATCACATATTCTCGGCTTACCTGGGGAGATTTCTAGATGTCTATCTCGACGACATTATAATTTATTCTGACTCCCTAGAGGAACATGTACAACATGTCAAACTGGTAATTGATATCCTTGGGAAAGAGAAGCTTTACCTTGGTGAAAAGAAAATCCACTTCCTGTGCAAAGAAATGAAGGTCCTTGGAAGGATAGTGGATGACCATGGGATCCGGATGGATCCAGACAAGGTTGATGCATTGGTTAAATGGAAGACACCCACCAACTGAGACCTACTGAGAGGATTCTTGGGGGCAGCGGGATATTTGGCCGATGACATCGATCGTGTGCGCATCCCTATGGGAATCCTACATGGACTCACGGGCGACACCGTACCATTCAGGTGGGAGTACACCCACCAACGGGCTTTCGAAGACATCAAGAGGCTAGCGACTTGTTGTAGGAACCACCACCGTAAACCCTTAACGTATGGGCCAAACGCAGACCCGGTCAACGTCGTGACTGATGGCTGTGGGACAGGCATAGCGGGCGTAGTTAGTCAAGGAAAGGAATGGCGGACCGCAAAGGTTGCTGCATTTTTTTCAGCTAAACTAAACTCGGCGCAACAAAATTACCCTGTACATGAGATCGAAATGTTGGCGGGAGTTGAAACAATGATGCGGCACCGCGACATCCTACAGGGGGTAAAGTTTAAGTGGTACACGGACCATAAAGGTCTGATTCACCTTGTCCATCAGAGAAACTTGTCAGGCCGACAAGCACGGTGGCTGGAAAAGATCGCTGAGTTTGACTTCGAAGTTGAGTATGTCCCAGGGGTTGAAAACATACTCTCCGATGCGCTATCACGCCTCTATGCATATGATGAACCTGGGACGGTCCGGGCCAGGGGTGAATATACATACCATGATGTGATTGATAATGATGCCTTGAAAGATCATGATGTTTCAATGCCAGTTCTGGCAGGCAAAGAGGCTCAGTATGCTGGCTTACACAGTGTTGAGGTTGGCAGGGACGTACTGGAGATGGAGGGCGCAAACATGGGTTTTGCAGTTCCTGTGGCAGCACCAAATTCAGGGACCCCAGCTCGACGACGACGGGAGCGAGCACCAGCAGAGACTGGCCGACCAGAGACCAGCCGTGAATTTGCAGCATGAATGACTCGAAATTTCGCTCTGAAGGGTCCAAACCCACAGGGTCGAAAGGAGGGCGGGGAGCCGGCATCCGAAACCAAGAAACTACTAATTCAGATCCCAGCACAAAAAGCCCCTAGTGAGGAAGAAGTTCGTGACAAAGAACTAATTCAACATGCAAAAAAACTAAAAGAAATAACAAACACGGACCAACCGGTAGCATTAACTGAAATGCTGAACGGAGGGCGTGAACCCCTAGATATCCTCGAAAGCGTTAGAGGAAGATATTTTGAGGATAATATGTTCCAGAAAGTTATGGAAAACCCTCGCGAACATAAGAACTTCGAAGTAACAAAGGATGAGATCATTTACCTCAAAGCAAGTGACACCCACCTACTTTGTATACCGAACATTCGTGTCTCTGGAAGAAGCCTCAGGGAAATCGTGATAGCTGAGGCCCACTCAGTCCTAGCTCACTTAGGTGCCAGTAAAACATTGGCTTACCTTCGCGAACAGGTCTGGTGGAAGGAAATGCACCGAGATGTACAGACCTACTGCAGATCCTGCTCTACGTGCAGTCGCACTAAGCCCACCAATCAGAAGCCATATGGCCTGTTACACCCCCTCTCTGTGCCCACCCAACCATGGGAAGTGATTGGAATAGATTTTGTGGGGCCTCTACCAAAATCTAAAAATCGTGACGCTGTATTTGATTCCATCACAGTGGTCATTGATCATTTGACAGGAATGGTACACCTCATACCTAGTCGAACTACGTATGCTGCAAAAGACGTAGCTGAAATGATATTTACGGAAATATACAAACGACACGGACTGCCGAAAGCCATAGTCAGCGACCGTGATAGCTATTTCACTAGCACCTTTTGGACTCACCTCCATTCCCTCATTGGAACCAAACTGAAAATGTCAAGCTCGTACCATCCCCAAACGGATGGAGCCACGGAGCGCGCCAATCGCACTGTGACTCAAATGATAAGACAAAGCATTAGTCCAGCTCAAACAGATTGGGTTACAAGACTTCCTGCTGTTGAATTCGCCATTAATCTAGCTCGATCTGACAGCACGGGGTACTCACCCTTTTTCCTGAATCACGGAAGAATGCCACGCGCCATGGTATGGAATAATGCAGCCCCCGACGAGTATGCGGGAGTTCGTGTGTATGCACAACGACTCAGATCCGCCATAATGGCAGCCCATGACAGTATCCTGGCGGCACGCGTCAAACAAACCAGGTTGGCAAACCGAAAACGCCAGGCTGTACCCTTTAGCGAGGGAGACTTAGTATACGTGTCCACAAAAAACCTGACTTACCCTAAAGGTTTGGCACGAAAACTGATACCCAAATTTGTGGGCCCTTACCTGATCATGCGTGACTATGGGAACCACTCTTTCCATGTGAAATTACCTGCTTCCATGCGCTGTAGAGGCATTCATGATGTGTTCCACGCATCCCTGCTCCGCATACACCACCCAAATGATGACAGGCTGTTCCCAGGACGTCTGGATGAGCAGATCGTAGAGCCCGAACAACATCCAGTAGAGTGGGCTGCTGACAAGATCATAGGTCACGCTGATTCTCTAGACCACAAATTGTTTCAGGTCTTGTGGAAATCCGGAGACAGGACCTGGTTAATGGAAAATCAAGTGGAGGATCTAGAATTACTCAAACCGTATCTAGAGGCTCACGGCGTAACGAGTGTGGCGGAGTTACCGATCGGGAATGACGTCCCGCCGCCACACGATCCTCAAATTTTCCTCGACTCAGCACCCTCAAAAATTTCAACTCCCAGTGGTATAAAAGGACCACCCCCCGGCAAACTTAGGCCTGTAATTGCGGTTTCTTGCTTGAGCCTACCCGCTCGCATAACTGCATTTCCCACTTACCTCCCAAGTCACCTCCCTTACCTCCAGATGGGGCGCTCAAACAAGCGACCAGTAGGCCCCGCGGCCAAAAACCTTCCTAAAGGCACTCAAGCCCACTCACGCCCACTTCATCATTACGACACTCCCAACACCATCGAGTTCCAGCCTGATACCGGAACGATAATCCTGACGGACCCTGGCAGTCGTAAGCCGGGATTGTCGATCTCCACCGCTCAGTTCAAAGCCTACCGCGATTGGGATGCCAACTGCCGCAAGGACCCCTATCACGCTGACCACAACCCTATGCCCGCCGGCTACCCTGACGTTGCCCGCAGCTTCAATAGTCACCCTACTCACCCTTGCAAGCTTGTTGAATGGGATAAGGAACGCCAGGGCTTCTTCTCCCCCTTCTACCCCATCCCGCCTACTGCCATGCGATTTGGATTGGTCGATGCTCGCTACAAGTCGTTCGTGGAAGTTGGACTCCTCAGGTCAAATGGAGACGTGGACCAGGGCCGATGGAAGACTGTCCTTTCTGCCATCATGCGGCCCCATGTTCAGTCCGAACGCAATCGTGAGCGTGGAGAAGAGAAGAGACTCCAAAAGGAACTCCAGCGTGCTCGCCAAGAAGACACCCTTCCATCTGCCCTGCACGCTCCCCCCAAACAACGAGGACACAAACGCCGCCGACAGCGGTCTTACTCCCCAATGGACGTCTGCAGTCCGCCTCCTTCCTCTTATCGCCGACGTGTCTCGCCTGGCCCCTCGTACACTCACGATAGTCGTGGTCGTCCCTCTGCACCCCGTCGCCGTAACCCAAGTCATGACCCCGCTGCTCCTATCCCCAAGCCCGTGATTGTAGCCTCAGCTGCTATATCCATCCCTCTCAGCAACACTGACAAAAACTCAGCCGACGCCTCGGTTGCTCCCAAGGTTTCCATGGTGTCCTCCGGCGAGCCTCAAGCTTCGGCAGAGCAGGGCCCTCCTGCGCCGGCTTCCCCTACCAAAGTCTCACCCCCCTCTCTGGGAATCCCCAGCCCTACCACTGGGACACCTGACCCGACATCGACCCCCATTGCTAGCGCTTCTATTAAGAGGCCGGATTCCAAGAACCCCAAGTCTGTCAGCGAGGATGAGACTAACGATTCTGAGGACCAGGAGATGTACGACCCCGACCAGGACCCCGATCTCTCGAGGCTGGTTCCTTCGGTCTGATATGACCTATTCCTATCTCACTCGCTCGTCACTCTTGCACACTGTCTTTACAAAAAAAAAAAAACCGAAAAAACCATCGCACTCATCGTTCGTTCTTATCGACATCTCTGTCCTTACTCGGTCTCCCCCCTGTTTGTTTCGACCACCATAATCGGAGCCATCCTTGCACCGTTTAGGATGTCTGGAGGGCGTATGTAACGACGCGACGCCAAGACTGCACCACGCGGCCTCCGCCTCTTGGCCCCTTTTGTCTATCCTCTATGCCGGACTCTGACTACATTGATATTACATACATACAGTTCTACGGTATATAAAGAGTTCACTATGTATCGTATTAGTTGGTTCTTTTCAATCTAGGACTTACACCTGTTCTTACGAAAGACCCTAAGCTTATCTTCGTGCGACGTTACCGTGTCTCACACGCTACCGTCACACGGATGATCGGATTATCATCTCCGATCTGTCATACTTATGGTTAAGTACTGCCTGGGTAATGGGTAGTCGGGATTTCGAGTTAGACCTAGCGATTTTTGTATCCATTCTGACTTTTTAGTTACAACCTGATGAATGAGTGCCCTCTCAAAATTTACGTCCATGGCCAACATGAGATTATCATGACGAGATGTCACGATGTGACCAGGCTGTTCGTCGTCGACCACGATGAGCGAGACGCGACAATACGGCGAGCTCGCCACACAGCTGGTGATGGAATCTCGCCGCTCCACTCAGACGGACACTCTCCTAAAATACAACGATTCCCTCGTGCGCGCCCTCATCCGCGAGCAACGCGATCTCGAAAAGGCCGCCGAGCCTCTCGCCCTCATCGACGGCCCCCCCGCACCCGCGCTCATTGTCATTGAGACTTCCATCGCGCGAAATAAGCGTTGCCTCCTTGCGTATCACACACACCGCACCGATCGCCTCCGTGACATGTACTGGGCAGTCGGCGGCGCCCTCCCTCATATCCTCTCAAATCAAGACATCCGCAGCCGTCTCTCACCCCATGAAGTTGATTTCTTGCGCGAATACCACGCGTCAATCATGGATTTCCGTGCTGACTTTGCAGATGAGCTTGATATCATGGCTAGCATCACCCAACCGCCCAAAGATCTTCATGTACTTGTACGGGTTGTGAAAGACTGCGGGGAGATTCAAACCGAGCTAGGGAGCATCAACTTCAAGAAGGGCGAGAGGTACATGGTCAGAAGAGTGGACATTGAACATCTCATTGTGCAAGGATACCTCGAAGAAGTTTGACGGATCGACATCTGCAATTAGACCTATATACAGGTACTGGTGTGCATCTCATGGTCCGCCATCCTTTAACAAGCCGCTTTTGACCTTTGATGATCCTCTTCCCAGATGTCAGTGCCCTTGGCCGCGGTAGCAGTGACTATGGGCATGCCTTTACTCGATATTGACTGAGAGGATACTTCATGTCCATGGTAGAAAGTCACCATCCTTGGGGCTGAGGAGGCTCAAATTTCAGTGTAGTTCCAGAATCTATTGTGGCCAGTGGTTGCGTATCGGGGACCGACGCGCTACAATCCTAACCGAATTCCGGTATATTTCGGATCATACAGGGTATAGTACAATAAAATACAATCATGAATTACTGAAGCACATAACCCCTCCCTCCCCAATATGGCCGCCAGCTCTCTGTATCTGGCGCGAATATTAACATAATTGTTATGCAATGTGGGGATTACACCATGCACCTTGGTCTCGTCGATGCTGCGTACCTTCATGCAACACCAGCACAGGCTAGAATTCGTAAGATATACCATAATACAATGGCACAAGTTCAAACCGAAGTGCCTCCAAATCCAACACACCTTTGACCTGGTCCTTGATGGCCTGCACTGGGACTCTAGTTTATCATTCAGTGTCTGCATCTCTTCTACTTGATCACGAGCTTCTGATCTGCGGTATCGTCGGCCGCGGGTGTGGATATGTTTTTCGTATTCATGTGAATACAGGCATTCAGAATGGTATATCTCTCAGTTGTTGCAGGCACCATTTTTGAGATGAGAAAGTGAGCAAAACACGCATTATCTCAACCATTAAGTCGGCATGGAAATCAGAAAAAACATATGAGATTGTAATAATCTGCAAGCAGGGCGTATGTCAGGTATAAGATGAGCGTGAAGGCCGAATCGACCGTTTAGAAATTGGTTTAAGGCAAGAATGCAAAGACTTCGACTATGTCACGGGTGTGACACCGACTTTTCGACGTTCATCGTGGTTCGCTGTCCTGTGCTGGTAGTAAGTCTTTATCTTTACTTCTCGCAGCAAGCCTGTCACAAGCTTGCCATTCAGGTATGTCATGACATGGGGTACTCTCTACAATAGCCGTCTCTCGAGATCATTTGCCAATCATCTTGGCCGATTATTACAATGCCCTAGAAGTCCGGTATCCAGAACGCGGCGGAATGCCTCATATTCCGCAAATTCTGCTGTGAAACATCTATTATTTCGAAACACAACAATACCTCAGCTGTACTTACGCAGGAAAGCAGGTCATTCACCCGAGCATCTGAATGCAATACTTGTAAATTTTGTTCGAACCCGAAAGTTTGGCGCTGCAGCACAGTTTCGCATTCGGCTCATTCGCGAAGGGATCAAAATCACACCTCACCCAGTATACGAGCAGGCCGCGATTTCGTGTCTGCGATGGGACGATATCAGGGCTACCCTATCGGATTTCAAAATTTGGTTCTCCCTCATTCCAACGCGTAACCCAATGGATCTGACACATCCACCTTTGTTGGACACCAACACCGACCATTTTCAAGACCTTAGGCGTGTCTTATTCGCCTCCCCTTCTACTCGCCTTCCTGTCATTCTTTTATTTGGAATAATGTCTGCAGGCAAAGGATACATCCAGCCTGTGGTCAATGAAATACTCCCTGTATTAATTCGATATGCATCCGCCAATATCGGAGCCTACTGGTTACGCGAGATGGAACAGGCGATTCTCGAATATTCGGCAGCTACACCTCATTTTTCGGCCACGGCCAATCACTTCCGCGACCTCTCTATCAAAGTCTGCTGCCAAGCGGGATGGCTGTCTCATGCAATGACTATCTTGGCAACAAATTCTCAATTCCAACTTAGCTCCAGTACTCGCATCCTTCTAAAGAATGCCTTGAGAGATGCTGGACGCATCGAAGAATTGTCAATATTGGATCAACCAGCCCGTACTTCAGATCCATGGCGACCTCGAACGACAATTCCATCCGGTGACGTTGCGACTCCGGTCGGTCCTCGAATATCATGGTATTCAAAGGAAATCTCTTCCATGCTCTCCAGGCATGACGTAGCCATCGAAGTTCGGTCTATCAAGCGTCAGCTTCGAGACTCGAGTGATCTTATCGCCGCCAATATCACAGTTTTCCTTTTCCGCCTCTGTGATGTAGGTGGTGCTCCGCGTGTCATGCAGTGGCTCCGCGAACGTGCATTGCTTGCTGGACCGAGCTGCGGTGTCCCTTGGTTGGAGGGTGAACTCAGGTATCATCTGACCCAGAGAAGTTACGATGAGGCCCTCAAGCTTTATCTCGTATATTTCAGTGCCAAGACGCAGCTTCCCGGCCTTTTTTCTAACCAACTATCGGTTATCGCGGATCTTCATCGGTTTCCCACCCGTCTGACTCCGCTGTCAAACTTTTCACTCTCTAAGCGCTGGATGGTGCTCAAGTCGATAATACGCTTGATACCCACCCTCCCCGAGCCTCTTGTCGTGCTGCAGGCCTTGTACGAGTCATATTGCTTGGAGAAAGTAAATCATAAGGAGGCGTACAACGTTCGCCCAGCATTCATAGCATCGTTCGGCGAGTGCAATGCCACCAGTGATGCTGTCCGTGTCCTGAAAGACTCTGGCAAAGCTCCATACTTGAAAGAGGTTGAAACCCTAGCAGGAGTTCTAGCACATGCGGGACGTGTGGAGAAGGCACTTGCGCTGCTTAGACACGTCGAGTCTGGGAAGATGGAGACGACGTTATTTGATGGGCGGGTGATGTGTGTCCCGGCTAACGCCTCGATATATGAACGCGTCATTACTGGGTTTGTCAGAGCAGCTCTGTTGAAGCCAGCACTGGAGGTCGAGGCAATGATGGAGAAAAACTTTGGTCAGGACTTGAGTCGAAACAAGATACATGTCCAGGTGATTCAAGCCTTACGGGCTTTGGAGGCCCAGTGTGCTCGGAATTAGGTATAAACATTTATTGGTTGACCGTTCGTTGTAAGTCGACTTCAAGTTTCACAGCAGTCATGGGACAAGACAGAGAGAACTATTTTTTACTGGTCTCTCCAAATGAATGGTCGACATTACACTATCAACCCTTCGACAAGTGTATTTCAACTTCCAAGCACAGTTATGCTGGACAATCAAGCGACCAAAATCGGCTTCTGAACGGATGGTAACAGGTCACTTACTGGTTTCCAACATGGAATGACGAAGCGTCGCGCTCGTCTCAGCACCAAGCCACAACGTTCGTCAGTCTATCTGAGACGGCCAAAGAGTTTTGAGCCGTAAGGCATCGAGCAAAAATTTCGTGACACCCTATTGACGTCATCAATGTTGCAAGTACCTACATACTTGACATGAGAAGACGACAAATATGTGGCATTGCGGTCATGAGCACCCAGAACACATTTTCAATTTACACACAGCACATTCCTTATTAATTACAATTACTATTTGTAGGTAGAAGGCAATCGGCAAATCAGATTCCTGATAAAATCATGGCCAGAGGTTGTGTATCCTGCGGGACAGACGCGCTACAAAAGATCCAGAATAGGCACAATGACCATAAATTACTAAAGCACGTGGCGTGACCTTGCCCTCCCCAATATGGCTGCAATGACACCTTGGACGTCACCAATCTGCAGGTGGGCTTCGATAACATCGCCCACAGCGACACCCAGTTCCTCTAGCCCCTCCGTCTGTACCGCCGCCAGCTTCCCCGTATCCGGTGCGAATATTAACGTAATTGTTACGCGATGTGGGAGTTCGCCTTCCACTTGTGGCTCAATACCATAAGTATACCGCACCTCGTTTTCGGATGCAGCGTGCGATGTCTGCAGATCCACCATCGACCGATGCAGATTCGTCGATGCCGTGTACCTTCGTATTGAATCATCAACACCACAGCACAGACCTAGAATTCGCAATACACACCATGAATACAATGGCACGAGTCTTGCATCATCTTCATCCACTCTCACCATCTTCACCGCCTTCTCCACTTCCGCGCGCTCAACCCTAAGTTCCTCCAGATCCAGCAGACCACGTTTGACCTGCTCCTTGATGGCCTGCACTTGCGCGTTCACACTCTCTAGTTCGTCGTTCAGCGTCTGCATCTCTTCTACCTGATCCACGAGCTTCTGATCTGCGAGCGCTATCGTCAACCGCGGGTGTGGATGTGTTTTTCGTATTCGCGTGAGGGCAAGACGCGCGTCGAGGATTTGTTGTGCGAGCGCGGATGCCTCCGCCACCGTCTCCCTTACTTTATTGTAATCTATATTTATCTGTCAGCATCGTTTCTGAGAAAGTGAGCAAAACGCGCACCGCTCTCAACGAGGGGCGCAAGTACACCAATATCCTTCTGCATCTCTGCTAAGCTTAATTTGGCGACCTTGAGCCTCTCCTTTTTCTGACCATTGCTGGCCAGTAGTTGTTTGTTATCCTCCGCCGTCACAATTGGCGCATCATCTATATCGCTCACGATGGACTTGACGTATCGGTTCTTCGCATTCTGTTCCAAGTACTGGAATTTTAGTTTCCTAAGGAAAGACTAGAATCCGAGAATTAGTCACACTACGAGAAGTACAGTCGTGGATGCACGTACAATTTTGGCAGCAACATCAGCAGCGACTATTACAGGATCCCTGACACCGTCCAGTTCCTGCGTGTCGTCCGATTCGGGGTCAAGTCTCCAGGAATGAAAATCAGTGACATTGCGCAAGAGCTGTAGATTTGCTTTTTCGAAAGTTAACTTGAGTGCCTCTGCAGATTTGAGAAGCTGCTCCTGCTGTGGTGAGCCAAAGCTGGACGACCGCCGTTGAGTCGACATGGTGTTGAATCAAGACGCGTTGTAATCACGTGTGATATTCACATGACCGCGTTCAGCCCCAGTGACGTAATACTAATCAAGTATAATTGATATTTTGTTTTTTTCTTAATTTCTCATCATGGGCAGAAAAAACTCAGGCGCTCCTTCGACCCGGGGCAGTAAACGAGGTCGTGGGTCAAGCAGAAGCGTAGCAAAGTGCCACACGTTCAAACGACGCGAACGTGACATATCTGGACGCCATGACTACGGAGATATCGACGAACGACCAGATAGCGCGGTAGACGCTCTCAGCGACGACGAACAAGTCGAAAATCAGAGTTCGGATAGTGATGAAGATGAAGGCAAGGATGATGATGTACGGATAGAGGTGCCTGTTGCGATGTGGGTGAGATCCTTATACAATCTACTATCTCAATTGCCCTTACACAGCGCTTAGGATTTTGATCACTGCGATCCACGGCGCTGCTCGGGTAAAAAGCTTGCACGATTGAATTTGATTAAGGAGCTCAAAGTTGGCTCACGGTTCAGAGGCATTGTCGTTTCGTTAGTCTTCCGGATAGTCCATCCTATGTCGCTGCTGACCCCTTGACAGACCAAAGGGAAAACAAGTTGTTAGCCCTTCAGATCGCGAGATAATACTGAATGGAGGACTTGCTGTAGTCGAGTGTTCGTGGGCACGACTCGATGATGTTCCATTCGGAAAGATTGCCAGTCCTCATGAACGCCTATGTGAGTACATCTTTTAGACTTCCTACTGATATTTATTCAATCTGCTCCTGGGGTTCAGTGCCGTATCTTTTGGCAACAAATCCCACCAATTACGGGAAACCTTGGCGGCTGAACTGCGTCGAAGCATTAGCTGCAGCTTTCTATATCACAGGGTTTGATGCGTATGCAGAGAAATTGCTCAGCGGTTTCGGCTGGGGTGGTTCTTTCTATCAGGTCAATCGGTATGTCTCGATCATTTTCTCTGAATCTATATCTGATGTCTCTCTAGAATTTTCCTAGAACGATACAAGACGTGTAGTTCTGCCGAGGAAGTCAGTGCGATGCAAGATCGCATTATAGATGACCTTGAAAAGAATTGGACAGAGTCGCGACGCCAGAAAGGTCATTCTCGTATCATAATTGATGCCATGACAATTTCTCACTTATATGCAGAGGAACAGGGTGGCCAGACTGAGGACCTCTTAGTAGCAAATCCCAATCACCAACGCTTTGGCGACGGTGACGAACCTCCTCCCTCCGACTCTGACGACGGAGAAGCTGATGGTGACGAGCCATGATCTGCTGGCTGCGCTGACGTTCGACAACTTGCTTATACCTCAGGCCTCTACATAGTCCGGAGCGTTTTTGCTATCAGTGTGGTCTTGACATTTTTGTAAGGCGGGAACCAAAATCGGGGACGGTGTCATGGACTTCAACTTGTGGTTTGTGACTGTAATCCGGTGTGGTGTAAATGTGTAAATGGTTAACGTTGCCGTGTTCATGCCTTCGTCTTATTCCTCATGACTAGCAATACTCTCTGAGGTGACTGTAATTTTAGCTGCCCTCTCGCTCCTTTCAAACCTTCTTGTAGTCAATGAGTGCACTCAAATCACATGTGGGAGACAAGGTCTTCAATAAATCATATGATCTGGCCTTACCCCTTCTGAACGAGTATGGCAACAACATGGACAGTGCTCACACAATTCTAGTTGGGACAGAATGCAGGCAGTTTATCAGACAAGTTTGGTGGGAGCCGGAGTGCCACCGGAATACTGTTCCACTCTTCTGGACTTGATGACAATAATAATGAGATTAACAATATCTCTTGTTCAACATCTGAGATCAATCTGACTGTGCCAAATTCTAGGTATATTACATTGTACGCAACATACCCAACACCCCTAGTGGACGCGTTCAGCTCGTCCACGCGATGTATAATCTGGTTTCCCAGATTGACTTCGCGGATCTGCGGAAGGGTGGCTCCGGCTCCGGTGTTGCTGGAAATTATGCATAGCACCGAGGACTTGCCACATTCTACAATGATTTTGGACAATCTCTCTTCCACGATATAGCCTGTCAGTGACAAGGTCAGCTTATTACCTGCTCGATATATACAATTCTATCTATTAGGGAATGTATATAGTACTGATTGATGAGATATCTAAGAATTGCGCAGGACTGATTATAAGATTAGATTCCTATGTGATCTAAGAAATCTTGTTCAAGCGCAATAGGGGCTCAGCGCTCAACGCTTATCAATGTCGATGCTCTGTCGATGCGCTGTTCGTGGCTCAATCAGTGAGTATTTCGCCCCCGAATTTCAAACGCTGTCCCTGCCTAGGTTTAACGTGTAGGGTAGATAACGATGAATACTTCTATGGTTCGTATGAAGAAATAAACGTCGATGACCTTACCGACTTCGTCCTCTCTAGTAAAAAACATTGCGCGCCCAGGAGAGACAATATCTTCATATCGATATGAACGCCGAGTTGGAGGCAAAGGAGCAAATCAGGCTATAGCAATCATCAAGGCAGGAGGTACTGCAGATTTCTATGGTTCAGTTGGCCAAGACGGCCTATGGGTAAAGGACACTGTTGGAGCGTTTGGTCTGGATCCCAGTGGAATCTCTATTTCTGATGTCTGCCCAACTCTCGCTGATCTTATGTAAATCAGGACTGATTGAGATAGTAAGGTTCCAACAGGGCGAGCCTTGATTCAAATATCTGACAGTGGCGAGAACAGCATTAGTGAGTTCCCATAACTTGAGGTTGTCAGACTCAGTTAATTCTCTATAGTCCTATTTCCTGGTGCAAATTGCAGTCAACTTCCTGAAGAGACCTGGGAAACCTCTGGTGTCGCCTTTCCGGAATGCACACATGTCCTTTTACAGAACGAGATTCATATGGAGTGTACCCTGTATGCGCTCAACAACTCTGTGAACGCGATAACGGTATATAACCCATCACCCATGCCCTCCTCCCAGGAGATCAATGAGTTTCCGTGGGACAAGGTTGACTGGTTAATCGTAAACGAAGGGGAGGCTGAGGACCTCTACAAAGTCCTTTCTAGACATGGATCTAGTTTTGGAGAATCTCCCAGCGAGATCCTTTTACTACTGTCCACCCAGCCTGCCCTTGCCACGACCAACATAATCTGTACTCTTGGAAAAGACGGCGTAGTAGCCTTCATTCCCGCGTTTCATCGACAAAAGCAGGAGCATAATCATAACACACCCAATTTCATCCGTCTTCCTGCTGCTGTGCTTCAGGGCACCATCCGAGATACCACGGGAGCAGGTGACTGTTTTACTGGGTATCTTGTTCAAGGCTTGATGGAGTTTGGGCCTCAAGCGACGCCTGGTCATGGAATCAGAGAGTCCGATATCGTGAGTATACTTATGACCTGTGTACAAGTGAGCCTTTCAAAACACTTTTCGGCGAGTAAATCAATATAAAACGACTTGTTATACTAGGCAGCTGGCATGTGCGTTGAAAGACCAGGAACAATCGATAGTATACCCACAATATTTGAAGTTAGGACAAGGCTTATCAGTCAGTAAGCGTACGACATGAGGAATCTCATGACTTACAGCTCGTTTCTAATGCGCGCACTGGAAAGCATAATGTATCTCGTCGCGAACGATACATGAATAAAGTGAAGGATGTAGAGTGGTGTAAAAGACTAGCCCAACCTAGATAACTTCAGGTCCAACTCTTAATATTACTCGAAGTTTGATCTTCGCCCCCTTTCCCCGAGCCATCACCCACAAATTAAGAGCGATGTCGTGAATATAGAGGCGGTGAAGAATAAGAGAAGAGGAATCAAATTGTGTTGTGGATAGGAGAACGTGCAAACCTCGACAAAATGTATTGGCACACTCATCTAGAATACAACATCAGACTCAAGCCCTAAGCTGTGCACGGAGGTTCTGCTCCAAAGGACCCTTGGGCCTGATGAACTGAAGATAAGCGCCATCCCTATGACGATGAATTAGAAAAAGGGGTCAATGGCAAACAGCGAATACGCACTGCAACACCCGCTTCTCCTCCTTAAGTTTGAGGTACTCATCCTTACCGACGTTGGTGAAACCCCACTTCTTGGAGACGATGATCTTTTGGCGACCTGGGAACTTGTAGCGAGCACGACGAAGAGCCTCCATGACAACAGCAGCATTACTCTCCTTTGTCCGAATGGAGAGGATGACCTGTCCAATGTTCACACGAGCGACAGTACCATAGGGCTTGCCCCAAGCGCCACGCATTCCAGTCTGGAGCCTGAAGTAAAACGTATAGGAATGAGTATTTGAGCTGAAAGCGAATTTGAGAGTATATGTACCTATCAGCACCGGCGCACGACAACATCTTGTTGATGCGGAGAACATGGAAAGGGTGGGCACGGACACGAAGATGGAAAGAATCTTTGCCGGAGGTCTTGGTGACGTATTTGTTGGCGCAGATACGGGCGGCTTCGAGAGCCTCAGAAGATATTTGCTCATACTCATCGGAGACTAGATGAGCACAGAAAGGAAATTCGTCGACGTTAGCGCGTTTGCGTCCGAGATCGAAAATACGAATCTAGAGATGTGTCAGGATGTCAGTAAGAGGTCATGATATCAGCTCACCTTAGGATCGGGAACACCACGGTTGTACCGTGATTTCGGGTAAGGCTTGTTCTTGCAGTAGCGGTAGCAGCGAGCGGGACGGCGACCCATAGTGACTGCAAAAAAAATGTTCAACACCAAAGGGTTGAAAGGATAATTTGGTGGAGCGAAAATCAAAGCGAAGTCACGAAATCGTCATCCAGAAAAATCGTCATCCAGACTGCAGAGCCTCCATCCAGCCCATCCCGATCCCTCTAACACAGTTTTGAACGAAAATGGCATCCAGCACACTAGAACCTGACACGGACAATGAAATGGCATACTCACATCGGGACGGGGGTTTTCGGCGACAAGGGAAACGGCGGCGAGGCCTTTTGTACGATCTTGAGGACGATGACTAACGAAGCCGAAGAGCGCTGAGTCAGACGCAGATTTGTAACTCCGATCCGATTCCGAGAACCACGATTTGTGCTTAGCCGCGATCACGTGATCACTCAAAGGTCGCGAGATTTGGCGAAATGGTTGAAGTTGAACCTGGCTTGTAAGTCTACTCATTCTCCGATTGTTCTCTTCCCGCCGCAAGAATGGCGTCCGCCAAAATTAAAATCATAGCAAGACTGCGACCTAGGCTCAACGCAGAACTCGACGACGGCTCAGTGAAGGTCATCCACAGCTCAGACGACACTGGCTCATCCAGTGGCAGTGTTATAAGCGTCACCAATCCCAGAGACCCCTCACAAGTCTTCAAGTTCCCGTAGGTGCTCCTTATGCTGCCCGATTCTTATTGAGCTCCTCTTCCCACTAGATTTTCAAGTTGTTACGATGAGACTTCGACCCAGGAGGAGATATTCCAGAATGATGTTCAGCCCATGATTGATGTGGTTTATAGTGGCGTGGTGAGTCGGCAGAACTTGAATATCTCCGGACAAAAATACTGATACTTACTCTGTAGACTGTCACTATCTTTGCTTATGGGGTCACTTCGTCTGGCAAGACCCATACTATGCAGGGTTCAAAGTCGGAACCTGGTGTCATTCCTCGGACGATACAAGTAAGTCTCTTTTAATTTCTTCATTCCCGCTCTTCTGACTTGCGTGTAGGCTATGTTTGATAAGAAGGAAATGATCTCTAGATACAATGTCTCGCTTTTCGTATCTTACATGGAGATCTATAAGGATGAAGTATATGACCTTCTTGTGACGAGAGAGAACGTGGGTTCCCCTTCATCGGCAGGATTTTAAACCAATTCACAAATCCTACAGGCGCCAAAGTTGCCTGTCCGCGAGAACGATGCAGGCATGGTTTTTGTTGCCAACTTGACTTCTGAACCTATTTCAACCGTCGAAGAATTTGATATCATTTACAAGTACGCCTTATACCCTCTTACACCGTCTCAGCTTGCAGATCAACCTGAATACAGTCGAGCCACAAAACATCGTTCGGTAGGCTCGACAAATTTGAACCACGCCTCATCTCGATCCCATGCAGTCTTGACAATAGAAGCGAAGTTATATGATCCTGCCGAGAACAAAAGTCTGTCTTGACAAAGCCCAAGTTTTCTTGCTGACGATCATGGATAGTACTCACTGGTAAAATAAATCTCGTCGATCTTGCTGGTTCCGAAAACAACAAGCTCACCGGAAATGACCATTCTCGAATGGCTGAATCGGCGGCCATCAACAAATCTCTAAGTGTTCTCGGACAAGTTGTCCACGCTCTCAATTCAAGCGCAGTGAGTTTACACAGTTGACAACCTGTCGCATGATCACCTCATATCTCACCTCCAGTCGCGTATACCCTACCGAAATTCGAAACTCACTAGAATATTGCAGGATGCTCTAGGCGGATCATCTATTGGCTTGTTGATTTGCAACCTCGCGCCAGGCACTAAGTTTAGACAAGATACATTAAACACACTCAAGTAAGATGCTTAATTACTATCTGGAAGCCCCTAACATTCGGTCAGCTTTGCCGTTCGGACAAAGAATATCGAGAACAAGCCCGTCATCAACGAACGTGGTATGCTGTCTTGACCATTTACATCGATGTCATTCTTGACCTCATTTTCAGATAACCGACCAGCCCCGAAACCTCATTTCGCGGCCGTTACAATACACCCACCTCCAGCCAAACCTGCCCCCGCAATAATCCAGGCTATCTCTACCGCTGGTTCGAGCTCTGGTGCAGGGCCTCTGCGGTCGCGTCAATCCTTAGTCCCAGTGTCAAGAGTCCCGCGCGCATCAATGTCCGGTGGATATCAGTCGTTTGTACTGCCTGGTGCGAGGAAGGGTCTCCCAAGCTTTGCCGAGAAGATTCTGGAAGAAGATTCAAGCGACCGCTCCGGTAGTTTCGGGCTTGGACTTACAGAGAAGGAGATTGATGAGCGAGTGCGTCTTTTGATGGTCCAACTCGACCATAATGGTAATATTAAATTAATCTTGTTTCCACAATGTAGATATCGAGGGCTGTAGAGGCAGAGGTCACCAGACGATTGGAGGAGCGAGAGAGACAACGGGAGAAAGAGGAGCAAGACCGTCGTGCACGGGAACAAGAGTTGGAGTCTCAACGGCCAACCTCCAGTACGGCACGAGCGAAGCCACAATCTCCTAGGAAGGAGCAAACTCTTCCTTCTGGTGTTCTCACACCTCTTCTCAAGCGCCACAAAGATCTCGATGACGAACTCAATGCGCGGTTACAAGAGCTAGAGCGGAAATTGTGAACTTATTCTTCATGGTAATCATGGATCTTTTGTGCTGACTTCGTGACAGCGAACGTGGAAACAAGGAGGCTCGGCTCGCAGATGTACTGTCCCCTGTTTCCAAAAAGAAAACCGGTAGAGCCTACGTCGCTCTCGCTCGTGCTCATTCCGAAAAGTTCGTGATTACTTATGACAGAGCCACATGTATCTGATGTTATCTTAGAGGCGATCTTCAAGTCGCGTTAGATCTTTACCGCAAAGCAGAAAGTTACGTGCCCGACAACATCAAGTTGAAGGAAAGGTGGATACTTTTCGTTGTCCATGTTTTCCTCTGTATGCTATCCCAAGGAAAATCAAGTTTCTGACTTCATTATCTCTTCGCTGTGTATTTGCACTATTGTGCAACTTCATGGTTACAGGATCATTGAGATTGAATGGGCCGTCAAGAACAATCGGGAATTTGTACCGACACCCAAACCCCCAAGAAAGGCGAAAAAGCAGAAGAAGACGAAAGCTACTCCCTCTGAGGATGTTGATATGGACACAGATGAACGAGAGCCGAAATCTCCCAGTGGTCAGCCACGTGAGGCCATGTTCGGTCTGGAACTTACGAACACGGGTACCGATAGTCCTAGCAAGACAAAGCGCCAGTTGGATGTCACCGGGGACAACAATACAACGGAGACCTCTCCCAAGAAGCAGAGAAGGAATGGAAAGGCCGTTGTGATCGAGAAAAGCGACGATGAAGACTGGGTATGCCTAGCTCCCTGCGAACCAACAATGGCAGCATGACGAAACGGTGACAAATTGGCGCTGGTTCCTCTGCAGGCAGAAACTCAGTATCATTTTTGCAGTACTACTTGCCGTGACTGTGTATGTACGTACAAGATCATAAACTTCTAATACGTTGTGTTTTTGCTTTTTTTTGCCTGACCAAACTTACTTTGATGTAAGCCCTGAGGCCTGAAACCACGGTAAAACTCTCACGTACATATTTAATGTACCATGGGAAAATTCTTCCTAATCACCACTCATGGACCAATCCTCAGCGTTATATTCTCGATTCCATCGTTGTCTTCGTCGCACGCAGTCAGTTGTCTGTCAGCTATGTAGACCATTGGAATGCTGCGGCTCATGGATGAACCCGAGGTCCTACTACTTCGTCTGTTCACTTCTTGAGCACTCCCCTCATGTCCATGTCGGATACCCCTCTACGTTCTTTTCCTCTGACTCCCGTGGAAAGGACTGCCAAAACACACGCTATCTTGTGTGTAACAGGCTTCCTCATCCTGCTTCCTATTGGAGCCCTCGTTGCCAGATTCATCCGAACTTTTTCCACAAGGTAAAGTGATGATCACGAGTCTCTTAGAGCGATTTCAGAGACATGCTCATGTACTTGCGTCAAGATGGTGGACCGCTCATTCATTGATTCAATTTGTTATCTCCGGGCCGATCATCGGTGTCGGATGGTCATTTGGTCACCAGACTGCACAAATGCTCAATATGGGCCATTTTATTGACACTCATCAGCAAACTGGTCTTGCGCTTTTGATTCTCTACATCGCTCAACTTCTTCTCGGCATTTTTATTCACTTTTACAAGTTCCCTTCGCTGTTCCAAGGACATCGACCCCCACAAAATTATTTTCACATATTCTTGGGCGTTGCAATATTCATACTCGCCGCATTTCAGGTTCACCTATCAATCTGTATGTGAAATGTCGCCCAGCTTACATAAGAAATTAGGTTCACTATGGGTTGTATACCGAGTGGAACGTTCTTGGAGGATTGCATCATGTTCCGCAATCAGCCAAGAATGCTTGGTTAGCGCTGATTATTGTGAGGTTCGGGGCCGCTAAAGCTTTGACAAGTTCTGACGCCATTGTTTCCGTTTAGATATTTTGGAGTCTATACCTTCTCGGGATGACTTTGCTTCCACGCCAATGGAGACAGGAAGACTTGATGAGGGTTGAGAAGAACCAGGAAGTACCTTTGCAAGATTCTCGTAAAATCTCTTCACACACATAGTAGATATATTTAATATTGCCGGGTATGTCTATCTGGTTATATATAGATAGATATAGATACAATTGAGAAGAGAATGTGAATGCTACAGTTGGAAGACGAGTCAAAATGTCAGAATTAGAGCGAACAGAGAAAGCATCTAGAATAGAGCAGCAGAAAAGAAAAATGTCAATACAGTAGGTATGGCGTGAAGTCGTGAGAGCGTCACTTGGTCAATACAGCTAGTTACAGAGAAATATTCGCGTGAAAATAAGAAGAAATGACGCGATTATGGATAGTGGGAGTCGTGAGCTGGAGAAAAAGTAGTAGGATGGTCTCTGTCTTTGTTTCTGTCGTCTGGCCAAACGTAATCTGAAGCACGATCAGTAGAATAGGTTCGCGGCACCGGGTAGCGATACTGTTGTTGTCTATTAGCAGAGCCTAGGTCATCTACAGGACTAGAGGGGTATGGCATCGGTGGTTGCGAAGACGTAGAGTGACGCTGGCGAGAAGAAGCAACATACGTTGTCATCGGCTGTTGAAACGGAGACTGATAGGCGGTCTGCAAAAGGGCAGGTGAAAGATGTATTGGGGGAGAAGTCGTGCCTGTAATGAATTCTGGAAAGGCTTCTGTCAAGAACAAGACCCCTACAAGTAAGGAACTTGAGTTCTGCGCGGGGAAAATGATGATGCCTGCGCCTAAGATGTCGTCACTTCCCCAAGAGGCAACGGCAACCTGTGATCAGATTAGATTCGACTATGTAGGCCAGCAATGATGACTCGCAGTTTGACTCTCAAAGAGGATGCGAGATAAGGAACGGAAGGCAGTCTGATTGGCCACGTTGATGTTGGGATCACGATGACGATCTGGTATGAAAGTACACAAAGGAGGGGTATGATGCTTCACCCAGGCTTGAACGTCTTTAAGGATGGGATGTTGAATTATTTGAGTGAAGAATTGTGATGGCCAGAGATCTGTCCTGCTACGATATATGATCATTTTGAATAAGCGGTCAACATGAGTGATTTTGGTACGTACTTGTCGCCGTCAGTTTCGACGGCAGTGGCACGGATTGTCTGGCTAATGCCCCTATTGGAAGTCCGCATCCCGCTCACAGTGATAACACCTCTCCACGGCCTCTGTTCAGGCACTTGCTGAGAGGGAGGCGGAACAAAGGAGTCCAGATGTGTAGGCAGGCGGAAGACCATTTCTGTGTGTTAAGGTTCGGGATCCCAACGTTGACAGCTTTAATAGTCTGTATAATGCTGAAAAGGTATGTAATCAGTCGGGTATCGGGAAGTTCATCTAGGAAAACGGGACCTAATGGTTCTGGATCGAAGTTTATTTTCGTCTCGTCGCCTGGGACGTGGAATGGGTAGCCAGGCAAAATTATCAAGGGGCATTTTTTCAAATTTACAGCTTTATGGTCGTTCGAGGTCCAAAACGACGGGCAATCATGTGGGACTGACCATATAAACGATATACTTGTGGATCTACAACTTGTATGTAGCTCTGATGTTTTTATCACAAGCAAACATTTTGGGAACTCCATCATCGCTTAATTTGCAAGCGGGACCCGGAGCTCTGGGTTAGCGTTCATTTATGAAATCGTTTTCGCTACCCGTACCTGAACACTTCTGAAACTAGAAGAACCTGGTTGGAATATTTTCGGTTTGTGGAGACAACTTTGCCATGGACGTTTGCACGGACTCGTCCGAATAGTTGAGAAGAATCATCAATGCAACCTTGAGATCATTACAGTTGTTCGAGTCTACAGTAAGGACCAATGCATGTAGTCGGTCCTCGATGTTTGTGGCTGCCTAGCTTGTATATCCTTTGACGTGATAATGTGATTGGCAACCTTTTAGCCATGTACTGCTACCATCCTGGACGACAGTGTCAATCCCTAGTTGCATACTTGCGGCACTTTCACCGTGAGGGACGTGAGTGACTCTGGCGTAATCGGAGAAAACATACATACAAAAGGTGAAGACGGAACAACAAGCCACGTTTGCTAATGTTCTCGGGACGCACGTGTCCCTTTTGTCGCCACACAAGCTTACGGAAGCGTTCGTCGGAGAGTTCCGAATGGACACTTTCCTTTTCAAGCTCTTTTGTCTTTTGTGTTTACAATATGTCTCCTCAAAGACGAGCTACATTGGCCGTGAGCATGGGCGCAATATTGGAGATCTCCGAGATACTCATCTATAAAGCATGACAGCGGCGTAGAACTTGAAGTGTTCTGATCGTTCTAACTCGTTACGGTTTGCTGCATATTCTCTCATGTTTTCACCACGACAGGAGGTCAGGGCGAGCTTTTTTTGTTCCTGGCCAATGTGACACTGTCAGTAAGTACAATAAACAACAACAGTTTCCCGCCAATTTGCCGCCAGAAGCAGGGCTCATTCTTACTACAAATAAGTATCAACAGGTTCCTTTCCTTTTCAGGCTTAGAAAAAAACTGTCCGTATCCAACCCGGAGTTTAGGAATTCACTCAGTACAATTGCAAGTATCTGAACCAATAAGAATTGTCCGATGGGTTTATAGAGAAGATGGAGAATAAGACTAGAATTCAGAAGTTCTCAAAAGATGTGTTTAAATCCGAGTATATGATCTACCACTGAAGCTCATTAAGTCAGCTTGAAAGGGATTGGCGCTTTTGCTGTGTTCCTAGTGGAGCGACGTTTAGAAGGCGCCGGTGACGATTTGGTGGAGATAATCTGTACAAGTGCAGGTTCTGTGAGTTGCCGATCCATATAATCCCGTCGAATCATACCTGAGAATTGAGGACTGCCAGACTTTGCGTTTGCTTTTCGACGTGAGAAGAGAACATCTCTTTCATACCCTCAATTGTGGCTTCATCTGCTGCTTTTGAGGACCTCAACGCCAAAAGCTCTTCCTCTACTTCTTGCAATTTCTCGGTGGCAACGACGAGCTCGGCCTCCAAGCGAGTTACCTGTTGAGATTCTGCAACCAAGTTTGTCCTGGAATTATCGAGTTGCAGAGTATGCTGAACGACTTGTTTCTGAAGTTCTGCTCTCTCCGACTGGGTCAACGATAGTTGTAGCTGTAATGCTTCAATTTCTGTCCTTCCCCTCTGTATGAGAGCCTCTAGATCCGAAATTCGAGTAGTCTGATTCTCTTTTTCAAGGATATGGCTATCTCGAGTGGAAGAGAGTAGATCATGAGCTGCTTCAAGCTCAATTTCCGCAGCAGACAATCGCTCCTGAAGCTCCTGGGCTGCCGTGCTATTAGTGAGTGCTTCGATCTGGTATCGCTCAGTCAAAGATTCAGCCGCTGATAGACGTTGAGTCAGTAATGCAAGTTCTGCTTGCTTGAGATCGACTTCTGCTATCAATGCTTGGTATCGTTGGTGTTGGAAGTCAAGTTGATCGCTAGTCGCAGTTAACTTCGCCTGAGACTCCGCGGCATTGCTTATGGCTTTTACGAGGTCGTCTGTAGTTTTTGCCAAGCGATCCTTAAATTGAGCTACTAGAGAAGTTGAGCTGGAGATCGTCGCTTGTGCCTTGTCCAACTCGCACAAGATCTTGGCGCGCTCGTCCATAATTGCCGCCAGCTTAGTTGTCAGGTCATCGGTGCTCTGCTTTGCAAGAGCGAGTTCTGATTCAAGTGTGGAGGCTATGCTAACCTGTTGGAGCAAAGGAATTGCATCCTGTTCGCCCATAGCTAAGTGTCGAGTCATTTGTGAGATTTTGAATTGATTCTATTTAACTCACCAGTCGTGGAAAATTGCGTGTATAGCGTGATTACCAAATCTTTATAGACGTTTAGTACTGCTTGAAGCTCGGAGTTCTCGTCCGTGTTTATCGTCAGCTGGCTTGTAAGGAGCTCATTTCTGGCCTCGGCTTCTTGAAGTTTTGCGGAAGCAAGTGTTCGCTGACTGCGGGCTTCGAAGAGCAATGTGTCTGCGGCGCTTTTAGATTGTTGAAGTGCTTGAACTTCCTGATCGAGGGCTGAGATCCTGGTGAGCGAGGCCTCTACTTTTCCTTCGAGCTCTCTATTGGCTGAACGCTGAGACTGTAGCTCGATGTCAGCTGCACGTCGCTGCTCAACTGCTTCAAAACAATATTTTTGAGTCCGTGTCTCTGATTCAGCAAGTCGTATGGCCAGTATACCCTTATCTCGTTCAGCAGCGGTGAGCGATTCTCGAAGAATAGCCACTTCTGCTGTATTCTTCTCTCGAACTTGGCTTGTCTTCTTGATCAATGTATTACGTTCATTGAGTTCCTGCTCGAGGCGCGACGACCGTGCAGATTCAAGTCCAGCTTTCAGACTTTCGAGTTCGCAAAGCTCTGCAATCTGTCGCTCAAGTTCGAAGGCCTTCTCGGAAGCATCGTTCTGAAGATTCAAAAAACTTGTAGACAGAGTCGACAATCGCTCATCACGCTCTAAAAGAGCTCGTTGTGCCGCGGCAAGTTTGTCTTGAACTTGACCAAGCTGGGTCTCCAGATTTTCAATCGTAACTACCCGGGAAGCCACGTCACGTTCCAGCTCTCTTATCTGTAGTGGCTTTCAGTGAAGGTCAGGAACGCATTGTGGATGACCAACCTTCAAGTCATTTGAAAAAGACATTGCCGATGTCATCGCGCCAACGGTCATCTGTGTTTGAGCAAAGTCATCTTGGGTGGCCGTGGTGTCAAGGATTGAGTCGGACGCTGCTCCAGGAGAGCACGGAGGTGTCGGCTGCCTGCTCAAAAGGGAGATACAGGAACCTGATTGTGTCCGCACACAATTTTGAGAATGTGTCAGCATACTAGAGTTTGGTCTTGTGGGTGACGAGAGTCTAGTATGTCTGTATGGAAAAATGGTCAGCGAGAAGACGGGAATTCCTCAAAACGTTGTCACACACATTTCCGGAGTTGATGGCCTGTCAAATGGATATATTGATTGTCTGGAGCCGTTGCTAGTCTTTGCTTGAAGAAGTTCCTGTTTCATGCGTTCAATCTCTTCTTGTTGTTTCCTGAGTTCATCGCGAAGCCCGACTATTTCCTCTTCCACATCAAGATCGGTCAGCGGCGAGGACTCCCGTAACCATAGGCCATTTTCTTTTTCTTTTTGGAGAGCACGAAGCTCTGCCTGCAACTATGACGGACAACAGATTAGTATGTATATATTTAAATCAAATCTATATCTCAAAGTACAGACCTGCAACTTGGTCGCTCGTGGATTTTGAGAACCAGAAGAGGATACGATTACAGCCGATATCCTACGGCGTTTGAATGCAGCCGACGACAGCCTAGCATCTGGATTGTGATCCAGCTCTTCATGACCTTGTCTGACTGAACGGCGACCTCGCTTCGCACCATAGATGGTTGTTGTCATGTGAGCGAGACGTTTCCAAATTAAATCTTCAGGAACAGAGGCGGGAGGTGTATTGGTCATTGCAGACAACGACTGCCGCGCATCAGCGATGCTGTTTTCATCGTGACTTCATGATTGAGAATTAAAAGGATTATAGAGTTACTTACACCTTTCGCCCAGAGGGGGTAAGTGAGATGTTACCGACTAGGGATTGGGAAGACTCCAGAATACCGTCCGCCTCCTACCATCTTAAATTCAATGATGACAGGGAGAGACACAAGGACTACACACTAGCTTTCGGATCGCATGTCCAACCCAGCGAGACCAACGTGGACCAAGCTTTTCCTTGTTTTTCACTGCATTTCTCTTCACTAGGAGGGGTACGATCAACACCATGACTGAAGGGATAGATTGTGGCAGTGCCATAGCAAAGCTTACCTTGAGCTCGCACAGTAGCAACATGGATACACTGTTTTTTGTGTTCTCTTTGAACTTGGGTGAAAGCACCAAGTACTCCTGAAATTATTGTCGGCGTCATTCGGATGCTTTTACTACAGGTCAACATAAGTATATGACGTACTTTCAGCATAGGAAGCTTTAGAAGCCTTATGAGTCTTTTTCGCAGCCATAAGCAGTGGATTTGCTGTAAAAAGAGAACAGTAATGGCAGTAAGTGAAATTTAGAAAGACGGTTCAAGAACGCGTTTTGACTCCGTCATTTGTAATTAAGGAAACGCCATCACGTGCACGTGATCGCGTACACGCTTCCGATGTCTGACTCGCATCATTTGACAAACACCAGTCAACTGACCCATGGAACCAATATCAATGAAAAATATGGCCCGGTTATTTGTGGATGCACCGAGAGACGCTGGTTGTATGTTAGGTATGGCGAAAGTATACAAGGTACCTATATCTATAATGATAACGATAGCATTACAGGAAGAAACTGTCATATGGTTATCCTTCTGTCCCCTTTCCCACCTCGAATGATACTACCTCAACGATGTTTTGGACGCCTTGGTGTTGACCGTGTGGACGACCACGGGGGTCGTCTCGCTCTCTTCAGAGGGTATTATACTCGCAGCACTAGCTTTTCGAATGCTGACGAGCACTTCCTTGCAGAACTTGAGTTTATCAAGCAGGCGCTGGTTGAATTTGAGTGCCTCTGGTTCAATCTCCCCAGCGGGCCGCAATGCGAGGGCCATAACGTCGGTCAGTCTCCAACGCGTCAAATTATACTCCTTGTCGATATGCGTTATCACCAGTCCATGAGAGGAAAGAACCAGTTTTGTGTGGTCGTAGAAGTTGAACTGCATCCAAAAGCACAGCGTGAGCATCGTGGTGCGGTAAGTATGGGAGAAGCTACATACTTGGAGAACATCATGACTCAACTTGAAGACAATGACGTGTTTCATTCGAAGATACTTCTGTACCCATTCCATGCCACGAACGCGATCCACGTCCTCGAACGTATAATCATAATCACCATGCAGCCGTTCCATGATGTAGTGCTCAAAATGCTTGAGCAGGTACACCTTGCTCTTCAACTCTTCTGGGTAGGCATCGACCGTATGCGATTTGCGTACATACACTGTGCCCTGGCGTCGCGATGTGATATAATCAAAGTGGCTAAAGAGTACATGGGTCCCTGTAAGTATTCTGCTCATGTGACGAGGGCAAGGAGTGTCACTCACTGTTTGTCAGGGCTCAGTACCAACGTGGTACTGTCGTTGAAATGTACCCCGACGCTCCCGTCCGTCAGAGCGTACCCCATGCCATATTTATTGCAGTAGTCGACCCATGCGACTATGAATACGCGCTCGTCCGGTAGAGGCAGATTCGCGTCATCGCGAGGATCACGGAAAAGCCTCCCGGCGTCTTTCGCATCGAAGGCCAATGTCAGAACATGGGCTGCGGCGTCAAAACCGGTCACTTGATGAGGAAGCTGGCTGGAACCGGTAGCAGACGCTGGTGGCAGCGGCAGGGTCTTGGTCGACGGGGGTGCATGTAGCAGTGATTCAGCCGTTGGTACTACATGCATAAGTCAGTCAGCTTGACTGTAACAGATGTAGGGAATTCCGAACCTGCAGTGGTCGGCTGTTCCCTGACAGGCTGCACCTCGCGTTCACGTTGTCTTTCCTTGTTCCTTGACCCAAGAGACGCGGTACTAATCGCAGGTGGCACGTTCTCTCTTTCGCTCGCCCTCATTCTCACCTTTTCTCGTTCAGTATACTGCATCTTCGGTTTATCACCATCGTGATCTTCCTCCTCTTCCCGTACCGGTGCCATCTGCGCTACAATACGCGCTTTCTGTGCCTCCAGTTGCTTCTTCCGCACTCGTTGTTCCTCAATCAGGTGCTCCTCCCTAACACGTCCGAGTCCAGCCGGCTCTGCCAGTCCGCCTTCCTCTTCTATATCATTCATTGGTGCACGCATGGTTGATCTGCGTAAGGGGCTTTCCTTCGCGGCATGAAGCTTCCTCAGCAGTGGGACCCCCTTCGTGGCACCAGGCTGAGATCCATTATTGGCCATAAGTAGGGGCTGCCGAGCTGAGCTGAGGAGCGCGCTGATAGGAGATCCAGGCTGTACGGCCTTTTGGAACTCTTTCTCTTGCTGAGCAACACTCGAGGTGATTGACTTGATGAGCTCAGCTGATGAAGTGGGTGCCTTCGGGACGGAAATTGACGTCACTTGATCCTCGTCCATGAGCGCGTAACGTCTCAGGCGTTTAAGGTTACTCTGTGATTGTACTCGTGTGATATGGCGGAAGTCGGGTGGCGCATCGTGCGCTGAGGTTGGAATATATGATGGAATGGTGCCCTGAGTGAAGAAAGGGTGCTCCACAATATCATGTAATGTGGGACGCTCTTGTGGGTTTGGCGTTAAGATCTGCTGGATAAGGACTTGTGCGTGCTCGGAGATTCTGCGTTCTGGAGGAAAATCATATTCGTTGTTGCGGATGCGCTTGTAAATCTCTTTCACCTCGGACGTTTGAAACGGCGGACGACCAATGACAAGGGTATACAAGATGACGCCGATAGACCAAGTGTCTACTTCGAAGCTGTGGCCGTTTACGGTGTCGAAGAGGACTTCTGGCGCAATGTAATTAGGCGTGCCGCAGATAGTCTTCTTACGTTCGCCAGGATTTTCGATGAGGGCAGCGAGCCCAAAGTCACCGACCTTGAGGTTCATATTGCTATCGAGAAGCAGGTTACCCAGTTTGAGGTCGCGATGTATGACTTGGTGGGTGTGCATATAGTGACATGCACCCATAAGCTGGACCATAAAATAGCGGGCCTCAGGTTCAGTGAAACGGCGACGCCGGCGAAGTAACTCCATGAGCGACCCGCTGGGACAGAGTTCGAGAACCAGGTAGACATGATCATCGTCCTCAAAACAGTCATGGAAGCGTACAATGTTAGGATGCTCGAGAGATCTGTGAATCTTAATTTCTGCATACAACTGCAAGGGATTAGTTATGACCGCCTGAACAGATCGGACTCATACTTTGGTTTTAGCTTTTTTGGTCTTTAATGACGATTTAGACACTACTTTACACGCAAGACGGGCACCATTTGCTTCTTTGACTTCGTATACTCGAGCGAAGCCACCCTATGTATAATCAGAGACAGTTGAAGCTGATTGGCACAGACACATACCTCGCCCAGGAAGCCTACTCGGCTAAGCACTACTGCACCATTCTTAACAACAATGACTTTTGGAGGCGAAGGCGGAGTGACCTTTGCAGTTTGACGAGGCAAAGGTGGTGATGGGGGTTGTTTCTCGGGGGGTTGTGGCTTGAGGGGTGCATGTTGCTGGTGGTTGACAGCATTGGAGAATGGGTGTCGCGTGGCCCCGTTGGGCATTCTGTTGTATGCCTGTGCAGAAAACGGTTGCGCAGAGTAGTGTGCCATGGCCTAACGCCGGTTGGGACACTCTGGTGGGGGTATAAGTTCGAGCAGACTCTAAATCAACGTTTCCCTCAACCAAAAACGAGGCAACCGCGTTTCCATCACGTGATGGTTCATCAGTCACGGGATCGCGCTACGCTTTCGATCGAGCACGCGTTGGCCGCGCGGCCGTGAAGCTCCCAAGAAACCTTGTCCGCGAAATAGCGGATTTGAGGGAAATTTTGGCCAAATCTAAGTTTCAACTTTGCCGATTTGAGGCCTCTGATGAGGCAACCTTGGTCCGTAATATTCCGGATTTGAGGCTCAGCGAGACGAAATTTTTGAGATTTTGACACAAAAATTCTGGGCATTCTGAGGCAATCTGAGTTCCTTAATTGAGGTGTATGACAGGTTTGCCTCGTAAATTTACGTATCGACTTGTTACATGTGTGATAGCACAACTAATTGCATTGTTGCCCCAATCATCCTCACCTCAGTCATTTCCAGTATGCCTGATGAGGTAAAAACATGAATGAGAAGCTCTCTTGAGTAGGGCGCGAGGATGTTCTGAAGATTAGCATTCCAGGTAGGCTATCTCGTAGATAGACTCAAGATATAGTTGCACGACATTAGTGCCAATGTTGAGCGAACAGAAAAAAAAACAATGAAAAAAATATCATTTCCTTTTTAAGATACATGTTTTGCATATGTTGTCCGTTATTGCGGATTTGAGGCCGAGATTTGGGAAATTTCCGGACAAGGTTTCTCGGGAGCTTCCCGGGGCCTGGCCATTGTAAAGCAAATGTCCGAGAGGTTGGACTCGAATGCTCAGTGTCTCCACTCTATTGAAAGAAGTGGCACACGTGAACTTGCTTCTCTTCGCTTCTGCCTCGTGCATAACCATTTTTGACGACTTCCTCGTTAAGCCGGCATCCCTTCCAACTCTGAACCCATCCTTAAGCTCAAGCTGCGTACCTGATAGCCACAACCTGACGACGTATCCAAAAGCGTAGGGACAGTTACTACTGGCAGCCTATATGGAGCAGAGTCTGATTGGCTCCTTTTCTTCCCGTTGCATTTCTAATTGATGAGGCCTTCTCGGTCATCAACTGGACCAGGGTACAAAACTCCCTGAGACCCCAGGCGTTTAGAAGACAACAATTGAAGCAAATTTGTGCACAGAGAACAGAGATCGGGGATGTTCGTCAGCCCAATGGACGATCCAGTCGATCTCGGGCGATCCCCTGCCTTTGCCCCTAGATCATTCAAGAAAGAATTCATTCTACCCTGTACAACCACGCGCGATTCGTATTCTAGTGAAAAAATCTAGTCGCACGATCGGAGTACAATTAAATTCTCAGCCGGTGGAGCGCGCATAAATTCCTCAGTTCCTCAAAAATTCAAACACCCCTACGAATACTTGTTAAGTTACACTACACTGAATACCAGTACTACTATCGGAGTAGAGTCAGTACTCTACCCTCGCATCTTAGCCCTGTATTGCGGCTTGCCGGCGGTATAAACAGAGTTCATTCATTCATTCCTCAAAAATTCCTTGATGGCGTCAAACAACCAAGTCCTTGGACTAGAGATCGATTCTGGTCCCATTTTCGTCCATGCACTGGTACCAAACGCTACAAGGAGGGTAAAGTTCGTTCGGCTCGTCCCCAGCATCCTTTAACAATAGCGCAACGACACCATGCGGAGGTACGTCATGCGCTGTAAATGTGCGCACGGCGGTGCCATTGTCAGTGTGAGTCCAGAGATCGTGGACAGAATACTGGCGGCCAGCGCGGATCCATGGGGACTCTGTAAGATTGAATGACATCGTTGCAGGCCCATCAAGGATATTCAGCTGTAAATCGTGGTTAGTTGTAACCACGTGGTCCACTACAACAGGACACACTAGCATGATGACAGTGCCGTATTTGCTAGGACCACTCCAATATTGTGCAGGGTGTGTGCTGTTGCTAGTCCAGTCAGGCTGAAGGAGCAGTCAGGGATGTATGGGAAGGAGGCATAGATGATAGGATGCTGACGTTGATACCCCAGCGGAACGGCGAGATACTCTTGCCAATGACATCGTCCTGGTTGATGGCAAGAATTTCCTTGTTCTTCAGTACATCGAGAGTGTCTGGTCTAACGGCGGATAGCTATAATGTCGAACATAAATTAAGTTTCATGAATTTGGGTCCTGAGCTCAAGAGCGTACATTGGTTCCAATCTAGGTCGCAGAAGCTTAGTTAAATATGAACGAGATGGAAGACTCAAGGCGATACGTACAAACAGGGGAGATTTCATCAGAGCCCAGGCCGTGAAGTGCAACTTTTCTTCCTCATGGGTCAGGTCACCATTTCCGCTATATCCGCGAGACCAGTCTAAGGTTAAGTATTGCAACTACAGCGAGACGTACAGTTGAAGCTATAAAAAGAATGTTAAGTCCATTTTATACTTCATGAAAAATCACGCAAGTTTACCATGTCAAGGTCATTACGGCCCCCAAAGTCAGTGGCCTGTGTTAGAAAAGAATTACTGAGCAATCGTGAGCATCTTACCAAGGCTAAGCAGCAAGGCTAGGTAGTATACCAACAAATTGATGATACTTGCGAGCGAATTCCATTCCGGGGCAATATCTCCCGTGGTCTATGAAAAAAAACGTCACAAACCAACTAGCGACCGAGACAAAAATGCATCGTACCCGCCAGCTTTGGCCCATGGTAGAAGCCCAGCTGATAAGAAACATATAATCAGCTCAAATACACAGACAGGAAGCGGGATGCATACAGCCAGACCTGGCTCTAGAGTCGAAATACTTAGGCACTAGCTCAGTAAGTCTACGAAAAAAAACATACCCATCCCCAGCTGCAGAGGGAGAAAATCATCGGAGTTCTGCTTTCAGAGGTAGCAACAGTGTTGATCGCGTCTGCCATCCTTTGGAAACCTGTTGCAAATATCACAAATTCCGACAAAGTGAAGTCAACGGTCAGGAAGACTTACGTCCAATGGAACCCTCACGAGTCTCGTTGTCGAAGGGGACTATGGACGTATTATTGAATGATGAGACGACCCGGGCGACGACGAAGGACGTCAAAACTCACTGGCGCAATTATCATATCTTGAGGAGATAAATATTTCAATCAGCGAAGAAGGCCTCCGGAGAGTCATTTATTATTACTTCAAGTAATCAAAGCCCCAATCGTAAAATGTTTTAGCATCTCGCATTTCGTTACCAAAGGAACCAGGATAACCCGCGCAGGTATACCAGCCAGAGTCACCGTACTAGATATTCCAAAAAGTCAACAATACCCGAGTTGTACGGTTTAGTTAACTCACAATTCCAACTTTACTAAACCATGGGATGAGCTGTGAGCCAAAACAAAGGTAATAAGAAGCTCACAAGCCAAGTGCGTGAATCTCGTCTGTGAGATTCTTCATACCTCTTTTGAACCTTACAGCATCTATAGAACCATAAGCTGTTTCGAAGCCGATTACAAGACAAGAACAGCACCTTCAATGATAAAACCATCGGCGGAACGTGTTTTTTCTGCGTAGCAGTCATCAATGTTGATGTAGTTATATCCAACCTCCTTAGGTTTACGGCATCCACAGTAAGATAAGAGATGACACATCACTGGCGGGAAAGATATACTTGAAGCCCCAGAGACTCCATCAATTTCGCGTCTGTGAGGACTAGATCTTCATCGATGTTACACTGTTACCATGCGTTGTAGGCTCGTCACTATAGAACAATGAAAAGGTATTCCGGACATACTCCGTACGCATTCCATGCTGCAAACGATATTAGATAATAAGCAAAACCAGAAAGGAGGGGAAAATGCCTACTGTTATAGCCTAGGACTGTTGAAAGTGGAACATCAGCACGCGGTTCAACAACACAAGTTCAAATTTCTCGGACCAGGAAGCCGGGCAACTTGTTGAGTATTTGGGCTGGATGGATATAGTACAGCAGCGGTGGCGTCCCACAGATGACGAGTAAACGTCGCAGCGTAGAGAAAAACTTGATCCAAAAGCATGATATTAGTCTTTTCAGAAAGTGCGGGAAGCGTTGAGACCGTGTGTCTTTTTTGATATGTATGTAGGAGGCACTGGTACTGGCTGGCCCGAGAAAGGACCGATGACCTCATCTTACTCCACATAGTAAATTTGCGGGAGTATTTAGATCCGTTCAACCGGGTCTAACAAGTATCGGAATTTTACAGCCGTTTTCATAACGTTAGGCCCCTTTAACTTCCGGTTGTTTAGTTGTTTGGCCTGATATACGTGGATGCCGGGCTTGCCGGAGAATGTGAAGCCACGCCGAAGCCCGATGTATTGGAGACACATCAATCCCACATGTGTTTCGAAGCAAGTTTTGAAGCTCGGATAGGAATAAGTCAGGCTGTTTCTCGATACAACTCTCCAAAAACTGTTGTATAAGTTAATTGCATTGGCCTTTACTGACATCTAGTGTACTTACAGTTACTTCAAAACGCGTTCGTCCATCAACTGTTCTCTACAGAGCTACATCACCAGTTCGACGATATGTTGTCTTGACATGTTTGATGGCCCGGATGCTAACACCAGTAATTTCCTGGATTACATTGTATTTATACTTCTTGACAAGTGCAAGTCGTAAAATCAGTCTCTTCAGTTTGATCAATTTGTGATGCCTCATGATAGAAGAAGGTAAGATGTTGATTTACACAAGTAACTATTCTCCAGCAAGCCCGGCATCCACGGATATCAGGCCAAACAACTAAACAACCGGAAGTCAAAGGGGCCTAACGTTATGAAAACGACTGTAACGCGCTTGATGCCAATATCACTCATCGTCAGCCACAGCGCTAGTTGGGCACCCTTGATCTCAGGAACTCTCTAGCTTTCAGGTAAGGGCTTTTCAACATTTCTCCATGGTTCCCTCCAATGTTTACATAGTAACAAACATTAACAAACATCACGGCCGTAATTCAGCCCGTCCGTAACCGTACCATGCAAGGTTATCCTGGATGGTCGCCAATACGGCTACCGTGAGCCGTATGAACAGTTACGGTCTGCTAATCGCGAGCTTCAGATAGTGTAAGAATTATCAGTCTTGATGGGCACATTATGCGTGGGGTATTTGACTCATCTAAGTACCTGGGGGTTATTACATTGGTAGCGACAATTTTCAATCAACGTCCCAGGAAAACGGGAATGTAAAACACAGTAGTAAGGTAGATATACATTTGGATTCTCGAGATGGCCGCAACAACATGTATGGCTGACAAGATGGAAAGGGAGAGAATCAAAAAAGCAGAAATGAATACAGATGCAACATAACATGGAGAAGAGCGAGACGTTATAAACAAAATGGCGGAACTCAATTAGATGGTATTGTAGCTCCCTATTCGAGGCATAAGCAACTATTCGCAATGTGCCCAGCGCAAATATAACTCACATATCCGCGCCTGCCAATCTCCACTGCCAGTAGCCAGGATATTCCCCGCCGGACTCAAGTCAATAGAAATCACTACAAAGAGAGAGAAAAAACTGAATCAACACTAAAGTCTTCCGCAACCTCAAAAACCACCTACCTGAGTTTTTATGCCCCTGAAGCATGCACTGTACAATCGCCGATCTCGAATCCCAGAACTGCACACCCCGGTCCTTCGAACCAGATACCACCCACTGTCCATCATGCGACACTGCGACACTCAACACATAATCCTTATGCCCCATGAAATTCATCGTGCACGGGCTCCCCTTCTCCCCTTCCTTCCTCACCAACACTCCCGGTCCGTTGATCGGACCTCCATTGGCGCTCTCCTTCCTCCCCTTAACCCCTGGCATGAGCCCACTCACATCCCAATACTTCAGTGTCTTGTCCAAGCTACCGCTAACCAACCCTCTCCCGTCAGGTGTGAATGCAACACTATACACACTGTCCTTATGCCCGCGGAGACGCTCCACAAGCTGCGCAGTAGCCACGTCCCAGATGCGCACGACCGTGTCCAAGGAGCCCGCAGCGACGAACTGGCCATTCGGGGAAATCGCGACAGACGTCACGCCCGCGTCATTGTTAAGAGAGTCCGGGTCATTGATAGTAAGGACCTTGGAGGACCCAGTCTCCATGTCCCATATGCGTGCTGTCTTATCGCCGGATCCCGATACAATGAGACGTCCATCAGATGAGAAGTCGAGGGAGTAAATCTCCTGTTGATGACCATCAAAGACATTACGAATGCGCTTCTTCTGAATGTCCCATATCTTTGATAGAAGGGAGAAAGAAATGTCAGCTGTCAGAAGTTAGACATAAAAAAAACATACTCTGATTTGTTTGTCTTCGGCACCAGTGGCAAGGTATTTACCGTCCGGACTGAAGCAAACGCTCCGAATATACAAGTCGCCTGATTTGCCAGCAGCTTCGTCCACAAGAACACTGGAATGTTACAACCTCTGATGAGTCACATCCTTCCCAGAAACATGGCCGTAACATTTCACTTACCAGGTCTTTGTTCCCGTCTTCGTATCGTAGATCTGAGCCGTGCGATTACATCCCGTGGCAAGGTACTTGCCGTCATGTGAAAATCGAACACAGCATACGACACTAACCCAAAAAAAGAAAAGAATTATTGAGGGCACATCGAAAAAAGAAGTCCAGGAGGATATGTTGTATATTTATAGCAGTACACTTTGGATTGACGGCTGACATACCTCTCATGCATGAGATTGTGAACGAGGCTCACGTCAAGCACGCGCTTAACTCCGGGATTGAAGATTGCAAACCAGTCGCTGCCCTCTTTCTTGAACTCAGGAGATATGGTATGGATGTCAAGGTCATCCGGGAAGCCTGCGGAGCCGGGTTGAACAGGAACGAGGGCACCGGAGTGGGGAGGCGGCTCCGTCAGGGCAGGAGGATTACTAGACGAGCTCGGGCCCGGAGGGGGATAAGACGACTGCGTCGGCGGGGGAGGCGGTAGTCCAGGCCCGCCAGATACTGCTGAACTCGATGAAGGTGGGGGAGGGAGTTTAGGTGTCATTCCAGGCCCAAGTGAGGGGCTAAAATGATCTGTTGGTATATAAGCAAAAGTACTAGTACCAAGTGTTTTAGTATGAGAGGAGATACCTGGACGATCAGATTTGATACGATCTTGCTTAGAGCGTTTTGGATCCCGATCACTTAGTCCGCGCTTGAAATCGGGATCTACGACGCGATTCTCTCCTCGTGCTCTATCACGTTCACGGTCGCGATTATCAGATTCACGTTCTCTGTCGATGCGATCTCGCTCTCGCTCTCGTTCCCTCTGTTCCCGCTCCCTTTCCTTGTCCCGTTCGCGTTCTCTGTCCCGAGAGTAGTACGGATCATTGTTGTATGACTGTGAACCGGGACCTAGTTGTATACCCGGAAGAGGATTCGAGGGTCCAGCAGGTCCAGGAATTCCAATGGAGCCGGGACCCATAGGAGGGTGAGACGGTTGGACTCCTTGTCGTAGCGCATGCAGCTCACTACGTAAGCGATGAACCTCATCATCGTACTGAGTGCGGATTTTGTTGTGCTGGCTCTCGAGGTCGTAGAATGATTGATGTATTTTTGTTAGTTCGCCAACTTGGGCACCAACTGATGATGATCAGCGCGAAGTAGAAAAGATGGATTCAGATGACTGAGCAACCATGAGTACACGGAACACACTTTTTGCCTCCAGCTCATCCCTCTGACTCCGTAAAAGGTTCAACTCTGACACCATGGCATCAAATTCATGTCGAATTGCGTCAAATGAATCGTTAAGACGTGCATGACCCTGGTGCTGGCTTGTTCCTTGAGACGGAGGCCCTGAGGGCTGAAGAGTCCTGTGCTGTGAGATGGGACGATTCATTGAGCATCGGTGTTGAAAAGAGGCTGAATAAAGGCAAAGCAAGGCATGGGTGACCCACACGTGCCCGGAGGTTATAAGATGACACGGAAACGTCAAAAAGCGAAGGAAGCTCCGGGACAGCGTGACGACGAAAGGCTACTGCCGCCGCGGAAGCAGGGCTTAGAGCAGAAAAGGGAATATGAAGATCAGGAAGTTGACGCACATTGTATATAGTGCTGGACGACATGGCGGACAGCGTCGGAGGAGGGAGGATGTGGAGTGAATCAGGGGGGGAGCGGGAAAAGTGGTTGTTGATGAGGAGCGCCCTCCTTTTATAGGACGAGTTCTACGCCGGATCCCTGACAAGCTGATCACCACTTTCCCACACACTTGCCGCCGGTACGCTTTATGGCAACTGCTCTCCAAGGCAAAAATTTCGCGCCCAATCATGTATCTACTGGTCATCGACTAGTGCGTCGCCCGCACTGCTAGGATGCTTTCACCATCTATGGAAGAACGCATTCACAGCCTTTATAGCGTATTTAACCCAGCATTCCCTAGCTTGGTCATGCAGAAACATATATGACGATTTCACGCGGGGAGAACGTGGCGCCCTGGAGGAGGCCTCCGACAACTCTGTTCCTGGACCCGGCAACGGCCAGCGTTCATCTAGATCGGGACCATCAGCAGCTGCACCTGTCAATGCCTGCCGACTATTCCGTGTGCCCAAAAGCTTGTCCCCTTCGCGGTTCGGACCTCTCCACATGGAGAAACACACGATACAGCTCTAGAGCAATTAGCCTTCTCTTGTCAGCTGAGGCCCGAGGCAAATGCTGACTGGACCTTCGGCTGCACGCGCACGCTCCGGCCCCATATGGCATCTCAAAGCATCTGTACCACGCCACTCAGCGAAGCATGGAGAAACCTCAAGGGGATCCGTTGCGTCTCGACTTGGGCTCATTGGCATGCGCCTTCTCCCATGCTTCTGACACGTCACGCACGCTTTCTCAGTTTGCTCTTGTTTTTCAAACGCTTCCCATCACAGCCACCGGGCCACAAACCCCTTGAAAATACGGAAGGAAACGGACATAGCATGCAATACTCCCGTTCACGTTCGCATTCTCATTCTAAACGCATCGTGTTTCTTGAATTCGACATGTTAGGGTCACTGAGAGACTTCTGCGACAATCGCCGCAAGAGCCTCAAAAGGTTCTGTGCATCACCTCTGGCACATGAGCCTTGGTATAAGCCATTCCAGTCTAACGTTAAGGCTTGATCGAATCTTTAAAAGTATTGTGATCTCCTTGATATCTATCTAGTCGCGTCCTTGTTCCAACCTCGACCCACTCAACAACCATCGCAATCTCTTCGACTCTTTGCCCGCGATTGATGATTCCACCACATCAAAATACATCATCCGGCACTCATGTCCGTAAATTATCGAACGGACTACTCAGCCCGATCACGGATCCGTTAATTGTGGATCACTTCTGAACTAAGTACATACTCATGCATTCCATCTTTCTTTCCGAAATATCGTTCATACTTGCCACCATAACGGTTCCATTGTTCCCGTCCGCAATCATGGAAGCATCTTGCCATGTGTCAATGTTGCTTCGCTCCATAAAATTGGCATTAACAGAGACAATTTTACCAGGATCAAAGTTCAACGTTGATGGATATGTAGCTCAGGATCTAGGTCCTTGGGCATGACTCACCGCGCCGTGATGTCTAAAATCTACAGTTACGTTTCTACATACCTCGAGCTACCAAAACGACGATACTAAGTGCTTCACCCTTATTCCCGCAGCACACCCAAGACAGGTACAATGACAATCGGAGATCGCGATTTTAACTTTATCCTCTCCGATCCTGAGTCAGCCGTTTCACACACTCTCACTCTTGTCCACACAAACCCCAAGTTGACAAATCGACATATATCATGGGACTCAAATGCACAGCACATTGACCTATTGAATCTCTGACTCACGATCATCGACATAGCTATGTCGTCAATATACTTATAATATCATGAGATGGTTCAGATCTGTTCTCGCCTCCAGATTCTGACATATGCTTTGTGTTACCTGGTATGGACAAAGCCCCAGAATGCTTCCATGTCGGTAACGATGTCAGCTATTTTTTTGATTCGCACTAGCTTGACCAAAACCTATATCTTCCCATCTTGAGCGCTCATCTCGGCCCCCGTTACAACACCACTACATCAAAAGTACACCTACGAATATTTGTTGGAATCCATGTCAACCATCGTGAACAATCACATTAATTACAACACCTAGACGCTCAAAGGAGATTGACAATAGTGGCATGAACTTCCTAAACCTCCTATCAGACCGCTCCCAGTTCCAAGGGCTCTGTGAGCAATACGAAGCACACGCCGTGCGTAGATCTTCATCCACGTCCCTTACACAAAGTGATAACATCACAGTAAATATAACCTTCTAATCGTCATTGTTCAAGCCGCGTGTGCCGACGATCTTCAACTGGTGATGCCCAGTCCCTTCTCTGGACCGTCTTCCCGGTCTGCCGGCAAATAGTACGCAACCTTAATTACTACTGAATCAAATATAGCCTAAGCCTCGCATGTTTCACGTGGATTTTCCCTCCCACCAGCCTCGATAAAATCTAATTGCGCCCGCACATTCAAGAGCATCAAGCCAATTAGTGACAGTTCAGTTTCTCTCGTAATGCTCAGCATGATCTGATAATCACTTCGTTTATACACTCACAGCAGGCATGTAATTGACACGCTCAGCACCTATATTCCGATGCACACGGTAAATCCGACGGCCTTCCGATAGGAATTCTTGCCAGCCTTCGAAGCTCACGCCGCCCTTTCGGAACATCATCTGATACCGGTTTAGTGTGCGCAGTCTGTTCTTTTTGACCTGGCCTTGCAGCTGAATCTCCGTAGCCACCTTAAATCATGCAGCATTCTTTTCAGGCTGCTCTGGTGTACCACTCATCTACCAGAGAAGAGTTTTCCAATATTTTTGATTTCTACCATTTCGCGGGTCGTGTGTTTTTGAAGACATCATTGGACTTAGACATCTTCCGGATCGTCTAGCATTATCGTCCTGTTCCTTTCTGCATGATGTTGGGTACCCCGGATGTAACATTATTCAGATGGTTCATTGGCAGAAAGATATACAATTGTCAAAAACCCATCAGAGATGTCCTGGGCATAATTGGTGGTGTGTCAAGTCATCACCTCCATCTTCGTTCGTTGGAGTTACTCGCTTAGCATCACGGGTTCTGACCCCTATGAGTTGGGCAATTGCTAGCCACCATCAAATCATCTAGCCCGAATTCTGTATTTCTGTCTTAACAAGTATGGTGTAGTTGATGATCAACAGATGTCTAGATCAGTACTAGTGGTTCAATGAACTATTGGTATAGCCCGTTACTATTGTGCAGACTCACAAGGTAGCTTTCGGAGCTACGTTATTTAAGCTGTGGTGCTGTCCCGGCATCTAGGTAACGTGCAATTATTCTTGCTCCTTCGCTTTGACTTACTATTATGTTATATGGAACACGACTAGCTTTTCGAAATGATTATCTTCCTGTGCTACTACCACTAGAGTTTATTTAAGTTCTTAGTTCCTCTGCAGGATGCTGGATCCATAGTACCTGCTCACACATTTGAGATCAAGACACACTCTTTCAGTATGTTAAGCTTCTAGTTGCCAGTAGCACAGACACTGGGATCTTATGGAAGATTGAAAGTGTGTCAAGCATTGCAATCCCAGAATAACTTCCTTTGTAAGTTGTGACCTATAATTCCTCTCGCATGCTGTCATTGCCTTTCGCAACGGCCAAGTTAGCAAAGAGTGGTTCACTGTGCTTGCCCAGTTTATTTTCTCAAACAATCAAGTATACGTAGAGGTTGGGCAACATCCAAGAAACAACAATTTTAGCCTGGCAGTCCATGCGACACATGAGTAATAGGATTGGATAACAATTCATTAGGATATGTCCTGAAAAACTGCAAATTAAGAACCTGAAGCAGACTGGTGATGGACAAGCTAACAGTTGATTCAGCAAGTGCCACAAAAAGCAGCAACTACATTGCAGACAGGAAGCCATGTCATACGGAGTAAGGGCTGCTCTCGAGCATTCTCGCACATAGATCAGAATGTTCTGGACAAAAGTGTTTTGTCGTCTCAGTCCCAATGTCAAGGAAAAGGTCCTGAGCAACTTCACTGAGATGCGGGAAGTCCCTGACCCCGGAAGAATGCTGCGGCTTGGAGGGAAAAATACAGATGTTGTAGGTGTTGAACGCCCAACTTTTGTAAAGTACCAATCATTACTGGAGGAATCTGTATGTTCGCCGTGATCGTAGGGACACGTTGAGAGGGGAGGAGAGGACGGCTCTATATTTGAGAAATGGTGGTAAGGGGTTTATACAGCAAAGTGGTAATTGATCCGGAATCCGGATATGCCGACTGAAACAGCTTGTTAAGTATTGTAAAGAGCGCGCAGTACGTGAATTGGCAATATCTCATGACAATGCAACTGTTGCATAGTATTGACCGTCATCGATATCGTGAGCATGTTGATGGTTGCCAAGTATGTAGTCGACACAAGCTGCAACACCCATGCTATCAATATCTCCCAATTAATGTATCTTCAGGGCGCAAATCACGATGATAGCATGACTCAGGCCGTAAAGTTTTGTGTCAATATATTAGTCGCTCTTCACCACGTTCTATCAAGAAGTTTGACTTCATGACCAGTCTAGCTTCCGTGTCTCACGATGAAACTACGTTATAAGTCAAGCTGACTTAAGAGACTCTCCTATCCCAATCATGACCTCAACCACCGCCACCCCACAGATCCAAGGTGTAGCTGCCGCCCTTGCCTCAGCTACCCCAGTGCGGACTGCACTATCTCAATTCAGCCTCATCAATCGAGTCGCTCTTGTTACAGGAGGACACCGCGGCATCGGCCTTGAAATTGCACTCGCATTGGCAGAAGCGGGCGCAATCGTTTACTGTCTCGATCTTCCGAGCAAACCTGACGCTGCTTGGGTGAAGGTCCAAGCCTATGCCGCACAGCTACCGCCGTTGAGCGGAAACTATCGCGGCAGGCTTGAGTACGTCTCTGGAGATGTTACAGATCAAGCAAGAATTTGGAAGATTGCAGAAGAGATCGCCACGAAGGAGGGACGTCTCGATGTCTGCGTTGCGAACGCCGGTATTCTACGAAGTGCCGAATGCCTGGAGTATGCAGCGGAGGAATTCCGGAAGGTTCGCCATACCAATAATTGTTGACGATACTAATCAGCCATATGCAGCTCCTCGACATTAATGTGAGCGGAGTTCTCTTTACTGCACAGGCAGCGGGGAGGCAGATGGAGCGTTTTGGAATCAAGGGAAGCATTATCATGATTGCGAGCATGAGTGGCAGCATTACCAACCAGGTATGAGCTACTTGAAGTCGGAGAATCCAAAAACTCACATGCTTGCCGCAGAATCAGCACTGGGTCGCCTATAACACCAGCAAATCCGCTGTAGTGCAGATGGGACGTTCCATGGCATGCGAACTTGGAATCAAGGGCATCCGTGTGAATACAATCAGCCCAGGCTACATCTACACCCAGTAAGAGATCTGTGTCATGGGTGACGAATGGGCGTTCGTGGAAGCTGATTTGAAGACAATAGGATGACACGAAACTTCCTTGATACCAAGCCAGGCCTTATGGCCGAGTGGTCAGCCCAGAACCCCTTGGGCCGCCTCGGACAGCCCGACGAACTTCGTGGAGTAGCGCTGTGGCTCGCGAGCGACGCTTCAACGTTCTGTACTGGAAGCGAGTAAGTAATCTTCTACCATCAGAAGCCAATTTTCATTGCTTGATTGTCCAGCATAATCGTCGATGGCGGACACCGCGCTTGGTAATTGGCGAAGGATTGATTAAGCAAGGTCAACCCACTAATTTGAACAGACCAATGTAAACTAGTTTCTACTGATGTCCTATGACTGCTGCGAAACTTCGAGTCAATTAACAATGAGTGTCAGCCGCGAATGATTTTTAGTACACTGAGCTTCGAAAGCCGTAGGGCCTGAAACATCTTCACACGTATCTTCCTCGAGTCCTAAGGTTCATCTTCATCATTTCCTCGACCTCCATAGCTGGCCTCAACAGAGCTGCTCATACAAACCCAGTGGTGACACGTCCATATATCGAGCCAGGACACACATCGCCTGCCCATCGAATAACGTCGTCTTTATCTTCCCAGACTCGGCATGTCTGAGTAGCGCAAATGCCTTCTCCACATGTATATCTCGCATACGCTAGAACGCTAGGGTTTCCCTTTTTCTTCAAGTATTGAGCTTTGTCAAATCTTCCAGGACACGGACAGCATCACAAGTGGCACTGCACTCGCCAAACGATGTTACGAACGCTGGGCAAACGTTGTACGCTTCCTTGTGATTTACCGTTTCCAAGCAATATGAGTCGTACAAGGCCTGCAGCGCGACAAAAGGCTCAAGCGTGGGCATCAAACGGATTGTCGACTTGAGTACCATCCAGCGTTTAGAGAAAAATTTGGTGGCGGAGTCAAAGGGGGGGAACCGATGAAGAAACGGGATAAGCGATAGCTGGTTAGAAAAAATGGTACCACCATCTTCGAAGACGGACTGCAACGTCACCGGATGGAATTGTCATTGTCGTTCGAGGTCGCCAAGGATAGGGAGTAGAGACCTGTTGTATCAATGTTGACAATTTTTCCGTCCAGCATCTCTTCAGGCATCCTCTAGAAGGGTGCGAGTACTAGGTTCAAATCCGAAGCCAAATAAGTCATCGCATGAGATAGCCATCGCGCTTAATAGCAGTCTTTGATAGAGAGGTCGCGGAAGTGATCAGCCGTGTCCGAAAAATAAGGTGTAGCTGCCGAATGCTGGAGGATCGCCTGTTCCATCTCGCGTAACTGGTAGGCTCCGATATTGGTGGATGCATATCGAATCAATACAGGGAGTATTTCATTGACCACAGGCTGAATATATCCTTTGCCTGCAGACATTATTCCGAATAAAAGAATGACAGGAAGGCGAGTAGAAGGGGAGGCGAATAAGACACGTTTAGGGTCTTGAAAATGGTCGGCGTTGGTGTCCAACAAAGGTGGACGGGTCAGATCCATTGGGTTGCGCACTGGGATGAGGGAGAACCAAATATTAAAATCCGATGGGCTGGCTAGCCCTGATGTTGTCCCGTCGCAGATAGGAAACCGCGGCCTACTCATATACGGGATGAGGTAGGATTTTTTGCCCTTCACGAATGAGCCGGACGCGAAACTGTGCTGCAAGCGCCAAACTTCGGGTTCGAACACAATTCACTATATTGCATTTCAAAGCTCGGGTGAATGGCCTGCTTTCCTACGTAAGTACAACTGCGGTATTGTTGTGTTTCGAGACAATAGATGTTTTACGGATTTGAAGATGAGGCATTCCTCTGGTACGTTCTGAAGATTCTAGTGTTGGAGTAATCGACTAAGATGATCGGCGAACGTTCCCAAAAAACAGCTACTGTAAAAAGTACCATGTCATGAGACACCTGAATAGAAGACCTGTAACAGGTTTACTGCGAGAGTAAAGAAGACTCACTACCGCAACACCGAGTGGCACGTGGCAGACAAGCCTTAGTAGCGGCAATTATACGGAGTAGCGGCAATTAATTCGGAGCTGGTGAGCGTAGAGTTAATGAGAGAGCGGAATAGGGTGAGAATGATGGTATGAATTTGTTGAAGAGCTTAAATCAGGCTAGCCAAGTGTTGCGGAAAGAAATGATATTTTCTTGAGTCCTGAGGAGTTCTCGAGCGTCGGTTCCCTCTCCCGAGAGAGAGGGGGGCCGAAAACTCAAGCTAACACGAGGGGACTACTTTAAGAGTGAGTGTTGTAAGTAGTGAGAGAATGTAACTGTAGACTGTAGAGTGACGTATAGAATTATAAGGAACAGGGATGGTGGGAGGGGATCGAAAATGACGCGTGATGTAATGTGGGTGTCTAATAAAACGCGGCTGCGAGCGCAGTGTGAGACGATGATTGTAAGTAAAGGTAAGTTACTTACCTGCGAGCGCAGTGTGAGACGATTGGGTTGTCGTTGCTGCGCTCGCAGATATTTAAGTGAATTATTACAATGAAAGGGTTGGCCAGGCAATGAAGGGTGGCCGGATGTGATGGTGTGACGGGTTGAACAGGGGGCGCGGCATTCTGGTTGTCGCCCGAATTAACCCCGGGCAATCCTCCATCACTTTGCCCGGACCATTAATTCGGAGCTGGTGAGCGTAGAGTTAATGAGAGAGCGGAATAGGGTGAGAATGATGGTATGAATTTGTTGAAGAGCTTAAATCAGGCTAGCCAAGTGTTGCGGAAAGAAATGATATTTTCTTGAGTCCTGAGGAGTTCTCGAGCGTCGGTTCCCTCTCCCGAGAGAGAGGGGGGCCGAAAACTCAAGCCATGGCAGTGTAATCCCGAAGAGCCGGAGGTTCGAAAGGGGTGAGGTGAGTAGAGGCCAAGTGGAGGAGTGATGAGAGGTGAAGGATCCTTGCCGGGTCATTATCTATGTACAGCTTGTAAGAGTCGCTTCGCCAGCGACCTAACAGCTGTATTTCGTAGTCCGAGTATCCCGCCGCTGCCGCTGCCGATGCTGCGCCGCGACGGAAGCTGTGACCTGCGTATGTGTGCGGGCTGAGGCCGGCTTTAGATAACGCATCACGTATGGTGTCGACAAAGTACGAGTAAGAGAGGGCCCTTCCGTCCGGCTGCTCGAATAGAGGGGCGTTCCTGTCCCGGGGGAGTTCTGTGAAGAGTGCCTTGAGTGCGGTGACGGGGCAGGATGGGTGGCCTGGTGCTGCAGCAACCATGATCGTGACCCCCTTCCTGAAGGGGTCGGTCTTGGAGGCTGGGAGAGTGAGTCGAGCGTGCGTGGCGTGTTCAAAAGTGGGAAGGAACTGAATGTCTTTTCAGGTGAGGTTAAGGCTGGCGCTGAACTTGTTGCCCTTGCCGACCGTGAATTCCCCGCTGCGGAGCAGGCCTGAGTATGCCAGGCAGCATGCGGTGTACACGGCGGTGTGACCGGGGATGGTGCCTGGGCGAAGCTGCGCCAGGAGAGCGGAGAGGATGGGGAGGGTGATGGGTTGTACTGGGCGCCGCTCGCGTTCGCCGTGGTAGCGCTTAATGCCCCGGATAAGACGCTGGACCAGGGGCAACTCAACGGCGGAGAAGGGAAGGTTTGCGTCGACGTGGAGGGAGCAGACTGCGGAGAGGTAGGCCTTGATGGTCTTGGGCTGGACGCGGCCGCCGATGCTCGCAATCCATGACAGGACGGCTGGCTCGGAAGCGGGGAGGATGGAACCGTCGGGGTTATAGAGGTTGTTAAGTTGGACGTGGAGGATGAATTGGCATTGACCGGTTGAGTACGTGCGTCTGGTGCTTGAGGCGAGGCCATGCCATAAGTAAAACGCGACGGTTTGGGGGTGGTGCCGATTTTGTTGGTACCACCAAGCTGGAGGCGCTTCGAGCTTGGCTTCTGATCGAGCCAGGGAGCCATTGTGAACATGCGTGAAAAAGAAAAGCGGGACGCAGTGTCAGCGATGCAATTTTCAGAGGAAGAGAGCCACTCAGAAGAAAATGAAAAATCCAGCCGGCATGCCAGAGCGATCAAGTGGCGCACGAACTTCATTGCGGCTGCAGACCGTATCGACTTGTTCCGTATCGCGTTAAAGACCGCGTCGTTGTCCACATGGAAGATAATGTGCTTCCCCCTGAAATCGTTGCCCCAGCATAAGACGGCGTATACTACTGCGAGCATTTCCTTGACTTGGATGTGTTCCCGTCGGAGACGTCGCGGGCAGCGGGCGGCAAACCATTTGGAACCGAGATGGCCCCCCAGGCCTTTTTTGCCGCTTGCGTCCGTGTAGATGTTGAGTGCGTCGCGAGAAGGTGAAATGAATCGAACCCCGTTCCAGACTGGTGCGACCATGCGCCACCATTCTATGTCCCACCGGGCTGCGCGAGGAATGTGGCATTTGGTGAACGGAGAAGCAGGGAAAGATGAAGTGAAGTCGTAGATTGCGCGGATGAAAGCACAGGCGACAGGAATGACTTGCGAGGCGAACTGGAGGAACCCGGTGAGTTCTTCAAGCTCCTTGCGTGTGGCACTGCGCCGCGCGGCCCAACTCGCGGTGAGGTCCCAGAGGTAGTCCAGTTTCTCAGCGGGGAGGCGGACCTCCATCGTGACGGAGTCAAGTTCCAGGCCGAGAAACTTGATTGTCATGGCGGGACCGACGATTTTGGAGGGTTGGAAGGTGAGCCCCAGTTGTCTGCCTAATTCGAGAGTCCACGCGAGGGATTTGTTGACGAGTGAAACAGGGGTGACCGGCGGAAAAATGGCGAGGAAATTGTCAAGGTAATGGCGTATGCGTGCTGGAATATTACGTTGCAGGATCCAGTGGAGGGCCTCGGCGAAGAGGTTGAAAATATAGGGCGCTGATCGTGCCCCAAACGCGAGAACTATGTCGTAGTAGAGCTTTCCCCGCCATTCAAAGCCTAGGAGTGGCCAGTCTTCGTGTCGCACCGGGATGTGGCAGAAAGCTGCTTCGAGGTCCAGCTTCAACATCTGGGAGCCTGGACCGGACGCGATGAGGTTGCGTATTGCCTTATCCACCATATCGTAGTTAATTGTGGCTTCCACGTCGGTTATTCCGTCGTTCACGGAAGTTCCTTCCAGCCAAGAAAGGTGGTGTATACGGCGCACCTTCGAAGATCGTTTCCTCGTGACTGCCCCGATGGGCGAAGTTCGGAAGTTGGTGAACGGTGGAGAGGCAAATGGCCCCAGGGTTCGCCCGCTGGCGATTTGCGCGGTGATGTCGGCAGATATGGCTGCGATGACGGAGGGATCTGCCATTGCAGATTTGAGGTTCGTGCACGTCTGACTGATGTCGCGCGCCCTCGAGAAACCCAGGTTGGCGCCAAAGTGTATGATTTGTAGTAACGTAGATACAAATTGCTGCTCGGGGTACTCATGTAAATAATAAAGCCATGCTGCCTCGTTGAGCGTGGAGGAGACGTGAGGCAGCGCGGATGTGTCGTCGAGGGGAGCGTTCGCCCGCGGGTCAGTGTTGGGGCGAGGGGGAGGGATTGGGATAGAGATATCGAGAGTGTCCAAAAATGAAAAGCCGAGAGACGGGGGGCCTTTGCCTGATGCTGGGTTAGGGCGAGCCGGTGGTGTAAGGAGGCGACAGCTCGCCCTGCCTGACACCTAGTCCTTGTGTTGGCTCTTGCCGTGATCGGCTTTTCCGCACGTACTACATGTGTGCGGCTGCCCCCAAGGGCACGGCGTGGTTGGGCACCTGCCCTCGTTGTATTTACGACAGGGTTCGTTAGGATTGGCTGCGGCGCAGGTTGTGGAGTTGGGTTTGGGAGTTTTGGAGGGGGATGGTTTACGATGAGCATAGACGTGCTTTGAGAGTAAGTCGTTATCGCGACGTCCCCACTGGGAGAAGTCCCCCGCTGCCATTTCTGCGCGACGGCGGTTGAAAAATACTGAGTGGTATGCGAAAACCGCTGACCATTCATATTCCGCAATGAGTTCTAAGAGCTGCTCATTGTAGGCCCAGAACGTGTCCATGGCTGCCGCGTCATTGATGTGGAACGCGAGGATGCGGAAATATGTCTGGAGGGGAATGAGTACTGAGAAAGGGTTTTTGTACTCCTTTGCCGCACGGTGGCTTACTTCGAACTGATTTGTGGCGCCGTTGAATGTGTATGCTGTTTCCCTATCGCGGTTCGTGGGGTCGAGTTTGTGAAGGTCTGCAGCCTTGAATTCGTGCGTGATGATCGTGGCAAGGATGGCTGTTTCCACATCGGGGAAACGAGTGCGGAGGGAGAGGGGAGCAGCAGACGATGCACCGTTTGTTCCTACGGCGGCGATCGGGGGCACGAACGCGTCGATGGACGCTGGAGGCGCCGTGAGAGGTTGCGATGGGGCTGGCGTGGCGTCGATTCTTGCCATGAGTTGTGTCATCAGGGAGTGGAGCTGTGCGTGGGAGTTACGAATCTCCGCCACTTCGTCGGCCGAGAGAGCCGCTGGCTCGGCTGATGCAGGGGGGGGGGTCATGATGTGAGCTGAACTAGTGAAACGGCCGTCCGGTGCTCTGGGAGGCAAAGACGAATTTCTCATACACTGGTTACATGCGCTACGTTAATATTAGACCGCGATCTGTGGGCGAGATCGAAAATGACGCGTGATGTAATGTGGGTGTCTAATAAAACGCGGCTGCGAGCGCAGTGTGAGACGATGATTGTAAGTAAAGGTAAGTTACTTACCTGCGAGCGCAGTGTGAGACGATTGGGTTGTCGTTGCTGCGCTCGCAGATATTTAAGTGAATTATTACAATGAAAGGGTTGGCCAGACAATGAAGGGTGGCCGGATGTGATGGTGTGACGGGTTGAACAGGGGGCGCGGCATTCTGGTTGTCGCCCGAATTAACCCCGGGCAATCCTCCATCACTTTGCCCGGACCATTATAACGGAGTAGCGGCAATTAGCGGGGATTCGCTGAATATGAATTGTTCGATCATCTAACCCCGGGCCGCTTCCCGAATCCCACTATTGTTGACCTTTTTCGTCTACATACACATAGCTCCAACCAGAGGACGCTTTTTTGTACTGCTATGTTAGAAAACACTATTGAACTCGAGGCGCGACAGGAAACTCTACGAAAACAAGCTACGGAAGAGCTCTCAGCTGTCGGTCCGGGTGAGGAGGATGACCCGACTAGTGGTTTCAAGCGCCCAGCCAAGACGGAACAGCACACTACGACAGCCCATGTACAATTTGTTGCACTTTTTATGCCATTGTTCCTTGCAGGGTGGAACGATGGTACCACAGGACCGCTTCTACCAAAGATTCAATCCGCATATGATGTAATGAGCAATCCCAGTTGATTTGTTATCCAGGACTAGTCTTAAAACAACATTTTCAAAGGTCAATTTTACCATCGTATCGCTAATATTCGTCTTTGCATGTCTGGTAGGTCATACTATATCTATCTTCTTGCTTCATGCCCTGAATCCTAATGGATAGGGTTTCCTCACTGGATCTCTGATAAACATACCACTTTCGGACAAGTTAGGATTCGGGAAGGTGGAGAATGAATTCTATCCACGATCTACGTAAAAACTCACCTTCAAGAGCCTAGGTTATCGTGCTAGGTATTCATCGCAACCTATGGAATGAACAGACTGGATTCAACTTGATCTCCATTGTCCTCAAGGTTCCATATTCCAAATGGTCGGTTACATGCTCATGGTTCCTGCTCTTCCATTCCCGGCATTCGTAGTAGCATACGCGATTAACGGTGTTGGAGTTGCCCTTCAGGTGCCAGTGGTCGTGCTGTTTGATAATCAACATTCTTATAAGTTTGCTCGTGTGACAGGATGCTCAAGCCAATGGATTCGTAGCGAGCTTGGACACAAACGCAGAAGCTAAAATGGGTGTACTACATGCTGTATATGGTACGTTTGCCGCCAACATCGATCACTTCAGAAAAAATCATAAGCTAATAGGTGCGGGTGCGCTCTGCTCGCCTCTTGTCGCGACACAGTTTGCACAGCAAAAACATTGGTCTTTACACTATCTTGCATCGTTAGGCGTTGCTATCATAAACACCCTTGTTCTCATCGGTGTTTTTCGGTTCAAAAGACAAGATGGTGAGAGAGAGAGAGAGAGAGAGTCGCCACAAAAAGACTGACACGGACAACTCTCTTCAGATTGTCTGAGAGAAAGTGGGCAAATGATATCGGAATATCCAACCATCGAGCAGTCAATTCATGGAAATGGCAAATTTCGTCAGATCCTTTGTCATAAAACTGTCCAACTACTCGCATTGTATATTCTCATCTATGTTGGTGTCGAAGTCACAACCGGTAGTAAGGGTGCCTACTCCTTCGCATATCTGTCATTGATTCAAACGTAATGTCCAGGCTGGATCGTGACTTACATCATTCAAGAGAGACACGGTGGCCCCTCATCTGGATACATTTCAACAGGTTTCTTTGCTGGTGAGAATCAATGAACTCAACGTATCGCATCTTTTGCAACTTCCCCAGGTCTTATGATTGGCCGCGTCGCGCTCCTTTGGGTCAATGAGAAGGTTAATACCGGTATTGCTTAAAAGCAATTATCTTTGAAATTCCTCTTCGTTAGGTCGGTGAACGGCGTGTCATCTTTCTTTACACGCTCTTAGCCATTGGGTCAGTCATCGTTCTCTTGTGTATTTCTAATAAAACAGTTTTCTGATCGGGGACTCAGTCTGGAAATGGTTATCTGGTTCGTCCCTTCTCTAATTGGTGATGCTATCGCTGTTTCGGTCATTGGCATTCTTCTTGGTCCCATGTACCCCATTGCAATGAATCATGCTGGACGCGTTCTTCCACGCTGGATCCTTACTGGTTCCATCGGCTGGATAGCCGGATTTGGCCAGGCAGGTAGCGCGATTCTGCCCTTCATGACTGGCGCTATTTCCAGCAAGTATGGGATAAAGAGCATGCAGCCTCTGTACGTATCCATATTTCCTTATTCAAATTACATCTTGATTTTTTCTCTTTTGGTCGTTTAACGTCTTAGCTTAGTGGCAATGATGGTAGTCATGGTCATCATGTGGGGCATCGTCCCGAGCCATCAGAACCTAGATTATCAACCTCTGGCAAATAGATTTTAAAAGTTGGTATCTAACACCTGTCATTTTGACGAACGATACGACTACGCCAAGTACGTATCACATATCCCCATCAAATCACGCCTCTCTCCGTTCATAATAGAGAAAAGGATTTTGATGATGCTACTACTTATGTACACTTGCACTTTCAACTACCCCTTGATAATCGACGGTTCGGGTGTATTTAAATTCCTCTTCCCTTTCGTATCTTCTGCATAATTCTCGTAAAAGTTGATATCGTCCTTGTCCGTAACATCCGGATCCGCAGGCCCCCGCCTCCCAGGGCCATCCCAAAAATGGAACGCTTGACTCTGCACGCCATAGGAGGCGGGGACAACCTCTATTAGATCTCCACGCGCGATTTCAATTGCCGGTATCTCAGATGCAGGGAGCCCAATAAGGTACGCCAACATGCACCGGATAACAGATGCATGCCCGATAATCAACAGATCTTCCTGCTCTTTCTCCAGTTCAATCAACACGGGATCAAGACGCACTATGGCGCGACATCCAATCAGCCCACACCATGAATGTCGAGGAAACAGACACACCACTGAGATCATGATAACTCTCCGCACGTGGAGCCCGAGATGCGTATGGGTCCTTCAGAAAGCGTGCCCAATCCTCCGGATAGTATTTCTTCGCTTGCTCAGGCGAAAGGCCATCCCATATACCCGGGTTGATCTCGAGCATTTGAGGCTTCTCTACAACCTTGATGTTCAGTGAAGCTCCTGAAGCCTTTGTTACGGTGGTCTTGCCCACTGTTGAGATAGCAGACGTCGGCTCGGGGGATGGAGCTACTGGAGGACCATCCAAGGCATTCATCGTCTGAGCTGTGGCTAAAAAGGGATACGCGGTATGATTTGCACGGCGACGGGTGGAGGTCCAGATCTAGCAATAATCCGAACTTCAAATGGCAAAAGTTGCGACAAGACTGATATACGTACAACGAGCTTGCGCTCATGAGGATCGATACCGCGTTCCTTGAGGCTCTTAGCACGACGCTCAAGAAGGAAGTCCTTGAGACGTTCGGCATACTCCCATCCAGCGGGCGAAAGATCTGAGTCAGCCTTGTAGGAATGCTCTATTAAAGACTGTCCAGACTATAAAGACCTCAGCACATGTAAGTGACGCCAGGAAATACATACTCTAGCGAAATATATTGAACGAAAACGATTGTGAATGTTCATTAGGAAAAAAACGATCCTAGACTACTACTCGTTTAGCAGATGATTCACGTCAGAACTAGCACGTACTTGGAGGTATCCTTGAATATTCTAAAAAGACATGAGTCGCCTTTTATGTTTGTGTAATTGGGCATACATTCAATTCTATCTTCTCTCCAACCTGCACAATGAAATATGAGTTGTAGTGAAGATCAGAGTTAAGTGGACTTGCATTGATTATTCGAATATACGGCCATGTCCTATCGTCAATTGTCTCATAGTACTTCTCATGGTCATGAATACGCTTATAGTAGTCTTCTACTGCCTTATTTGGGTCCCAACTGCGATACTGTCTCTAAGGATGAGTACATACGGCAGCTATGATGAACGTTAATACATACGTCGGGCGAAGATATCTTGACACTCCTGATATTGTTCTCAATAATTTCTTGATCATCACATATCGATTCTGATGACCAAAGGTAAAAAACCAGGAATCAAGTACAATGCGAGCTAACCGAGTAGCACAACATGGATTCCAGCCTTATCAAACTTTTCAGCCAACGCCTGGCGCGTAGCTTTCGAGCCGTTGTTCGCATCATATATCACGACCTGTCCCCCACCTTCAAAAAATTCCCAAATTAGCTGTTCGCAGCCCGTTGAGACTTTTTTCCTCAGCTCGTTTGTTCCGAGACTCTTCTCGCCTGTTCAAGTAATGCATCACATCGTCTGTCATCACAAAGTTCCGCGTACGCACCAAGCGTGAAATAGTCTGAAGGCAGTTTCTGACCAGCACCTAGGATCTTACGACGATAATCGCCTAACGACACTACTTGGGTCTTGACCCCCATCCATCGTAGATAACGTTCAAGTGCACGGGAAATGTGTGTCTTGCCTCGCGCAGGCAGACCTATTGTGAGTACCAAAATCTTGCCTGCATGGAAAAGCAGTCCAGAGGCTGTGGTATAGAGAGGTGCGACCATAGTAGGTAACACTGGGACCAAGGTATGATGAAGATAATTATATAACAATGCATTGGATAGATAAGATAAGATGCGGTAAAATCATCAAATGTTGAATGCGGTATATGACAGATGTAAGCTGAGAGACAAGAAACGTCGCGATCCGAGAATGCAGTCAGATACCTGTGAGACCAGACATATCTGCTGCCGCTCGGTAATCCTCCATTTCTTTGTCAAGTTGATCTATTGTGATAGCGGCGCGCTTCTTGATTCGCTTCGGTCCTTTCTTTTGGCGTATACGTCTTGGTGGGACAGGTATAGCAGCGTTTGGGGGAGGTACTATCTGCATCTGGCTTCGAGCCTTCTGCGCATGAGGGAATCTATATCCATAATCGATGAGTTCAGGTCAAAATATGGTTTCAGTAAGACTGACATTGTCGATGTTACGCCGTTAGCCGCAGATGGCTGTGTTTTCGCTGGGTTTCCAATCCTATTGAGAAGTGATGGTGTCGGTGGTGGTCCCGTCTGTGCTCCATATAATTGTGTTCCTTCTGTTATAAGTTCAATCTTCAAGGGTCGCCCTGAGGTAAAAAAGGATTGCCTTAATATCATGGTTATACCCATCATAATAGGGGGCTTACTCCCGTCCACAACCTTGCCATCGTATTTCTGCTTGGCCAGCATTGCGTCACTTGGTCGCGCAAAACTTACAACAGCCATTCCTTTCGAGTTGCCCTGCGAGTTGTAAACCAAAAAACATTCCCTCAGCGGCCCTATCGTTTTTCGAAATAGTTCCTGTTCGTTGATGAGTGGCGTCCTCAGTGATTGTCGCAAATGAAAGAAACTTTACTTCTACTTCCGAGTCCTTGACATCCGAAGGAAGTCTGCTCAAAAAAATCTTGCTTCCAGGATCGAGTTGAGTCTGTTTCCCCTTTCCAGCTGAACTAGGGCCTTGAGCCGGGACGTTCTTCCACGCGGGAGCTGCATGACCCGCATGATTGCCTAGAAGCTGGCGTTTTGGACCATGAAATGTGTTTAATCGAGCATACGGATTGACATTCATCGTAGGACGCGAGTAGTATGCAGACATAGTAGGATTCTAACTGGAGGCGATGAACGCGATGTATGTGCTCTTTTTAGGATAAACAACAGAATAACAAACGCTGTGCATCGGCTGCTTATCCGACTTCCGACTCCTTTCAAACTCTATAGTAGCGGACGCAAAAATTCGCAAGGTGGTACTTATATTGTTGGTGATGACCATACATTGGCTTATCTGTTACCCCAACCAAAACAAATGTCATTATTGATCTGAATGGGGTACCAAGATGAGCGGTGCTCATGGCAAGACTCTCAAACTTCTTATGTTCTATGCTGACCATAAATCCTACAAAGCCCGAGTTGATGCAGTATGGTTTATTGTATCGTTCCCTCTCATTTTTCATCAAAGTACTTGCACACAACTTGCCAACATATCGCATCCGTCACCCACAGCCATCAACATTCCTGTTTGAGTCACACATACCAACATACTGGCCATGACAACCAATGCTCCCACACCTCCTTCAAATGCCAAGCCATTGCAGTATACAGCAGTCTTTAACTGCTCATGTGTGAGCATAATGGACTTGAGGGCAAGATCCTTGGATGTAGGGATGTGAGTTGTCAGCAAGTGAAAGTATCCAGGGCCTGCCAATGCAATACAACTATGCTGAAGATGCTTAATGGGCCAATTGCATGAATGTCAACCCTGGTGGGAAGCAAGCATGCCTTTGAGTGGGTGGCTTGAACAGAATGACCAAAGAAACACACAGGATAAAATCTTCCCACTTGATCACCCAACAAATCCTGGTGAACCCAAAGGACTTTGTGTGGTCCGGAGGAGAGGAGCATCAATACTCAAGGTATATGTGACAGGTGCAAGGTAAAATGTGAAGCAGATGCAACAGCATGTTGTTGTCTGCATATCATATCACAACAGACTGAATTTCAACAGCAAAAGTCATTAGTTCAGGAAATCATCAAAGCGGCAGGTCACTTGTGCATACTGCTCCCTAAATTTCACTGTGAACTCAATTTCATTGAGTTCTTTGTGGGAGCAGTCAGAATATCTATGTGAGCAATGTGACATGACTTTCGACACTCTCAAGGAGAACATGCCACGCGCTCTTACATCTGTTCCAGTCTCAACAATCCGAAAATGGGAACACCGAGTGCACAGATGGATGGAAGCATACAGGGAAGGTTTTGGAACTCAGGATGCCCAGGTGCGCGTCAAAGAATTCAGCTCTACCAAGTATAAATTCCATCGACGCATTCCTGAGATGGTCGCGCAAGCTTTTGATGCGTAAATCACTTCCTTTCATAGTAGTGATCCAGATTATGTAATTGATGGTGCCAATCTCAAGGGACCACAAAAATATATCTCCATCAATTTTGAAGAGATCGAAAATCTGTCTTGGGGTTTTATTCATACTATTAAAAGGAGCATATTGGCAAGATAGTCAAGAAAAATATTATTATTTGAATGAGCTATATTATTTGTCACATTTTGGTGGCCTATAAGTGGCCTGCACCAGAGTCCATACTTGAGCCTTGTTTTCAGAGGCCTTGTACTTGAATATATAGGTCTCTATGAATGATTGAGATAACATAAGTAAGAGTGAATATAAAGGGTAAGTAACATATAAAAGTTGCAGAGTCCGCGGCTTGTGGCGTCAAGTTATGAATCCGCCACACCATGCATGGGAATTAAGTATGGTGTTTTTATAACAACATTAGAGGGAAATTTGTACTCACATATGGTCAAAGTGTTGCATTTCTGTTTGTACTCCATTTTAGGTCTTCAGAGATCAATAGTTACAGGATGAATGATTGTATGTCAGTCCATACAGTACGTCACGTGTTACGGTTTACAGACATTCCGTCTCGCTATCTGGCCGGAACCTTTCTAAGTGCGCAGATTACGCCCCATAGCCACTTTTATTACAGTTTGGTCTAGTATGACTCACAAACTTTATTATTACTCACCAGGTTCTCTTCTACCTCGACGAACACCCACTGTCAAGAGGCTTTTACACTTCCTCGTATCCAAACTGAGTCCGCTCTGTCTGCTGATGGTGACCCTATTGAACATAGATTGCTACCGCGCTCGACGTTTCGTCTGTGACACATTGGTCTGAAGATCGCGCCCGGAGACTGCCGCGAGCTCTAACGACAGACTCTCTCACACCCTTGAAATCAGAGCCTGCAGGATCTGCTGAGACTGTCATCCAATTCTACTTGACCCCTACAGCATCTCGAATCGGCGTAGCCCACACTGCTCAAGTTAGGTCCGCAGAACAGGCGCACAGCCGTAGACTTGCGCTTATTCATTCTATTACACTTTGTTGTGCACTTTTCGGAGAGGGTTGGAATGATGAATCCAACGGTCCCTTGCTACCAGCTACTCAACACCAATGTAACGTACGTTAACTCACAAGTGAGCCGTGACAAGCAACTCTGACCAATTTCTAGCTCAGTGACTTGGTTACCTCACTCTATTTCATGTCAAATTGTGTGGTAGGTATGTTTCAGAGCCTGAATTAGTGTGGCCACTCACGGAAAATACAGGGATTCACACTGGGTGGCGTACTGAACATGTACCTCAATGAGAAAATTGGCTTTGGCAAAGTCTTAGTTTTTCTACCTCTTTCAAGATTCAATTTACTAATCTTGATAATATACATAGTGTATATAGTGATTGGTATTCTCCATTCCTCCTCTCGAGACTCGACTATTGATCTTACGTCACAGGGACTACCCTGCAGCTGATAGCCTACATATTCCAAGTTCTTTGCCCTCCTTTCTCGGTGATGATATTCGTGCACTTGATTACTGGCTGTGGCCTCCCGTCACTGGTTCTCCCTCTGCCGCTGTCCCGCCTTGTCGACTCTGACATGAAATCCTGTCTAGGACGCTCATGCTAACGGATCTGTGAGCAGTTTGTCGGAAGAAATGGAGACCAAGCTCAGTTTTTTGCACGCCTCGTACGGTCAGTCCTCGTGGTCATAAATCACAACAGACTTATCCAACTCGCTTTCAGGCCTTGGCGCGTTTACATCCCCTTTTTAGCTACTCCGTAAACCAACGCCACTGATCTTTCCACTATCTCGTTTCTGCTGGTCTAGCAGTCTTGAATACCACCGCGCTTATTCTCGTCTTGATTATCACCGCGCTTATACTCGTCTCTCATCTCAAACGCATCGAACGTGTGTACTCCTTTCATTCGCAAAAAAAATCAGATGTACCTCGACCATGTATGCAGCTTTGTTAGAAGAGCGGACAAGCTACACGAGGCTTCTCCATAATCAGGCTGCGCATCAGAACAATTACCGCCAGGTGTTCTGCCTTCGGGCGGTCCACATACTGACCATGTTTCCTGTAATTCATATCGGGATCGAGGACACCCTTGGAGGTGCGAGGAATCATCTCGGTGGCGTATCCTGACCTCTATCTTCTTTGGAATGGATCGTTACTTTCATCATCCGTGATCGAGGCTGTGGTCGCTTGTCAGGGTATATTTCATCAGATTTTTTTGGAGCTATGGTGCTACTTCACCTCAATCTGTTCTATGAATTCAATGTCCGGAAAGGCCTCACACTTGGGCGCATTGGTCCTTTTATGGTTTAATAAACTGGAAGTTGAAGAAAATTCTAATCCTTGGAGTCGACCCTGTCTCAATGATGTCTCAATGTCCACAGGTCGGCGAGCGTTGCGCAATCATCATCTACTCTTTAATCGCTCTCGTGTAAGCAATGACCCGGGAATGACCTTCATGTCCAAGTCATAGTCAAGTATACTCGATACAGACTGGAAATCACCATCCGGTTTGTACCCTGTGTAATTGAGAACGCAGTTGTTGTACGTCATCCTTGAAACTCCAATGATCAAATGACTCATTTGTACTGTCTCCCATAGGTTTTCATGATTGGCCTTGTTCTGGGGCCTATGTCCTCTATCATGGTGTCGCATGCTTCCAAAGTAATTCTTCACTGGCTCATCACTGACAGCATTGGGAGGATTACTAGCATTGGGACGACTGGTTCTGCTGTATTTCCTTTCCTTGCTGGTTCACTCTCTTCTCGCTTCGGAATAAATCCTCTTCAACCTCTGTGGATTTTAGTCTTTTCTTCTTATCTGTTGAAGAAGTACTGATTCATTGCCACTTAGAATAATCTCGATGATCAGTAACTATGCTATTTGTCTGGATGTTAGTGCCTCAAAATGTTGGATGTGTGAATTCTGAGTCAAGCTGAAACCTACATGGATTATATACGTATGCTGGTTAGAAGTTGTAGTCTGTTTTTGCTCAATTCAAATGCTGACCATGTCTTTGACCTGATGTACATGTAACTTCAGGTATCCAGGAGGCCAGCGCGTGCAAGAAGCGGCGCACCAAGTCACCGTTCTCTTGGCACTTGTGATCAGATAAGAAAGAAGACTGATACGGCCCGTCTGATGGGGCAGTCGTACTCGAAGGTTTTTTTGTAGACCAGGAAAACTTGGAAACCTAGTGTTTACAACTCGGCTGTGTCGCTCGAGATTTGACCTTCCCAGAGGACAACAACGAACATCGAGTAGTCCAACAGTCCTTCGTTCTAGAGCGCTTCACAAGATCAACCCATCAGCATCACGTTATCACTGGCATACGCTGTTCAAACTCTAAATTGGATACACATGTTCAGATAAACGGCCTCGCTCCGTATTACACCCTGTTTTCGTGTTGACAGGAGCTACTTATTAGCGATGCTACTCTTGCAGTCTATCGTTAGGACTGATGATGCTCAACAGGCCGGAGCGTCCTCCCAGCTTGGTTGGGGCGAATTCTTTACCAAGTGGATTGGATGGCCGCTTGTACTAGACACTCGGACGAACGCAGAGGAGACAGGACCCTCTCACTATCAGATGAAAGCGATGCCAGCCGTGGGATCTGTTCAACAAGTAAGATCCAGAGGAGGTAAAGTACCTGACAACGCTCGTCTGATTTCACATTCGATGACGAATCAAAAGAAGTCCTAATTTCGACTTTGACCAACAATATCGAGCCTTACCAACAACAAAATCTGTACAGACGGTTGCCTGAAGTCGCGGCCGAGTTGCGTAGGACTAAGGAGGAGCTACACCAGGCAACGGATGCGCTTGGGAAGTTGCGGACGGAAAAGAATGAATTGGAGCGGGAAAATGACAGGTTGCACGATTCGATCAACTGGCTATTGAAACTTTCTGAGCACCCGGAGTCCATGCACCAGGAGAGTCAGACTTCCAACTTGATCGAAGATCTTCAGATGCTGGAAGTCGAGAATAGCAGTCTAAGAGTGACAAATAACGACCTCCAGTCACGGATCACTACTATTCTTGGCGAACTTCAGCGGATTAGGAGCGAAAATGAATATTCACAGGGGCATTCTAGCTTTGCTGGCGGAACAGATAATGTGTGTATCGTTTCAATCTATTATTGAGACAAGTGGCTTTATCGAGTTGGACTTTTGCTAGTTCCGTAGAGACCTCCATCAGATTCGCCGGCGCATTATTATAGAGAAGACGGCAAAAGCATTGGGGAAACGACACGATCAACCGAAAGGAAGACGCGAATCGTTTCATAATTGGTCGAAGCGCGTTCAATATCCGGGCTGGCAGCGCATGTCCGCAATTGGGACAAGGATGATAAAGCAAGGAAATAAAGTTGCTCACCAAGCGACACGGACAGAGCTGCAAGCCGCAATTATCGATATCGATTCTACCTGGGAAGGCTATTCTGAAGAAGCAGAAGTACTTCAGGAAATGTTGGATATTATAATTGACGCAGGAGAGCTTGATAAGGATGAAGACGAAGACGACGGCGATTTTTGGCCGTTGACGTGATATATGATGCAATAAAGATGAAGAATGCTTACTTACAACTTGTAGGCAATGGAGATTCTATCCATGTACTTGGTGTTGCTTGGCTGTCACCTGTACTGTAAACCTAGGTCAAACCCCGACTTCTGAACGACGATCAGGCCAAGGGCGCCATCCCTATATAAGTCTTGAACGGCCATGATAATGTCACGGCTGAAATGATGCGGAAAACAAACTGTACACTCGTAATCACTCGTTATGAAAACCTCCAAAACTGTTCCACATAAACAAAACTGTTCCACACACATAAACTTGCTGCGCGATCCCGTGACCACAGAACTTGCTTTCAACCTGTCACAATGAACAAGCTTCGCAAACCGACAAGCCCATCTGGTACCTTTGGGCGGTCGACTTCCCGTACGATGCAGCTTGCAAAAGATCTATCTATATCTCTCAAGTCTACGACATCTCGGGCAAGTGATGGCCGAGTAGATCAGCATGGTACTACTTTGCGGAGGACTGTCATATCTCATGAGATGGGTGTCACAGCTTCCCAATCAAAGGAAATACAATACTGGACTATGCGTGCGCACTCCGCAGAGACACAATTACAACTTGCGTTGTCTGCATCTCGAAGCCAAAATGCGCAGTATGTACATGTGCATGGTACTGCGTCTGACAATTCTGTAAGTTCTGCCCAGTTCAGTCTCAACTGATTTACGAGTCTCTGTGTGTGTTGAGTAGTCCATCCAAAATGTGGCTGTAAGACAGGACGGGAGGATTGCTCGACTAGAATGGCTTGTGGTATGTATCCTGCATTGATTATGTTGCATGTTGCGCAAGAAAGTCAAATTTCCGTAGATCATCCTTCTAGTTCTCATTGTCATACTAGTATTGGTGGTTGTATATCTCCATGCCTCTTATACAAGTCCTCAAACTGCACCTGCCCACTTCACTATACCTATATTGTCGCCCTTCACGTCGGTAGTAAGTATTTATGCGCATTTAACACAGTTTTACAGGCTACTGACTGACACATCAAGGTTGAGCATGAGACATCGGTCATCGGCTCCAAGACCATCGCGCTCATACTACTCATAACGGGATTGCTGTCATACCTAGCTATCCGCCTTCGTTTCTGGAGTTGACCACAAGCAAGCCGGTGAACGACATCTTGCTTTCCGTATTTCGTATCAGAGCGAACCTCGACAAACCAAATCCCAGCCACAATCATCACTTGGACATGAAACGATTCAATTTTATGTATATTCACAGGTCATACTCTCACGACGCGACATTTGTATTGGTAATACCTATGCAAAGGGAGCTGTATACCAGTCTCTGGATATCTGCAGCGGGTATGTACGCGACAAGTGGATATGTCATACACAGAATCTTGATCCTGATTGATGATTTCCAAATGCAGCAGCCATCATAACCACAACTTCGTAATCCATGCGATAAGCAACATCAAGTCCCAGTTCGATCCACAACCTCACGAGTCCACGGAAGTTGATATATGTTCATTCGTTTCGTGGTGCCAGATCCAGGATTTCCCCTGAGACCCACTGCCCAGCAATGCACAGGAACAGCGATGAAGCTAACTCGCAAGTCAGCCTCGCCAGCTCGAGGTGGTAGGAGTCGGAGGAAGGCATGTAGTTTTGGTGGGCCGGGCAGTGACATTGGCGGGGGAAACGGGGCTGGGCGACATCTCAGTCGTGAGTAGGGATAGTGGTCGGGCGTAGTAGACGACGGTGGCGAGGAGCACAACCACGCCGCCTAAAGCTTCCATGCCGGTGCTGGCGTTGTGGCGATAACGACGGAAATGGTCGCATTGTCGATAGTTGCAGTGGTCAAAGACAGGCAAGGCAGGCAGTGTTTGCCGATCGCAGTGTGTTCGTTTGTGAAATAACATTCAAGTCATTCTGGAGGCGCGTTGCAGTTGATCATAACAGTTAAGTTTACATATTGCACCCCGTCAGTAATCAGAGCTAAACAAATTGGCCCGTCGAGTAAGGTAAACGCATGGCGCACACTAAATCAAAGTACAACATTTCCGGTCTGAATGACTTTGTATCCAACTATTTCGATTCGCAGGCAGACTGCCAAGTCCTAACTCAGCTTTGTTCAGCTTCTGAATGACTTCGTTTCCAACTATTTCGGTTTGCAGGCAGACTGCCAAGTCCCAACTCAGCTTTGTTCAGCAAGAAGCACAAGCCCGCCATGAGATTCCCGCTCCTCTGAACATATATCAGCCCATGAATACTGGCGAATAGTGAATCGATAAACACATATTTTGTGATTCAACGGATTTATGCAGGACTCGAACTTGTTTGTCAAACATGTCAACGGAATCTTAACAAGTCCCTCTTAGCTCAGTGGTAGAGCGCGTCACTAGTATAAATACAACATGACGAGGTCAGTCGTTCAAGTCGGCTAGAGGGAAATACCGCGTGAATACTGAGGCCAATAAATAACTTTTTGAAAAAGTCGTCAAAGGTATCATAATTGCATCTTACCTCGTCGAACTGAAGTCCAAACAGGCCACTCTAGATAACAGATCTATATAGTCCAATGGAAAACGAGGTATTTACCAAGCAGGTCGACGGGCATCCCTCCCTACCTAGTCCGGGTATTGCCGCCATCTCTACCATCTCATGGCGTCAACACCTCTGATCACAGGATGTTTGTATTGGGCAGGGAATATGGGCACAGACTCTACGACCGACTTTTTCTTTTTCGCTCCCATTCTTCTTACTAGGTCTACTGAGGCGTATGTGGAGGTAGATATCGTAAATTATAACATTATAACACAAAGGACAGCCAGCTACTCAAGAAGAAATTCATAATATCTCGCGGCATCTCGTAGTCCACTGTAGTACTTCCATCACTACTACCCCAAGCACCCAACACGAACCAACAACTCCCTCTTAGCTCAGTGGTAGAGCGCGTCACTTGTATAAGGACGAATAACTTATACAGTAATGACGAGGTCAGTCGTTCAATCCGGCTAGTGGGAAATTGCTAATTCGCATAGATTTTTTTTTTTTGGATGTGTCGATACGGATTCTTAACATTGTATAAGTACGAAGTCAATCACCGACGATACGACCCTTCCAGAGGCCACGGGCATACCGCTCCAACCAATCAAATGTTCTGTTTCCAGACTCGTTGTATAGTACTCTTCATGCATACGTACTTTGGATCGGCATTGGAAGTGATGCCCAGTGCCCCCATCTCCATACCCGGCCATGTTGACATCCTCTCCCTACCATACCAACGTCCCTCTTAGCTCAGTGGTAGAGCGCGTCACTAGTAGATTTCGATAATCTGAAATCCATCTATGACGAGGTCAGTCGTTCAAGTCGGCTAGAGGGAATCAAATCCCAACATCCTTTTTTCCATACCCCAGCGCTCAATCTCCACCAACATCCCTAATTAAAAACCAGAAGCACACAAAATGCATAAATTACACCGAATCTATTTACACATACAAGCATCTACGAGAAACACTCAAAGGGTAACTAACCTGGTGGATGACAAATCGGCGCGTGGGGATGTCCATGAGAAGCGGCGAGAAGGAGTGGATAGGAAGGACGAATCAGTACGTGCGCGAATTAGGTATAAATAAATCATTCGTATCGTAGCCAAGCAAGGAGCAGCGAGTCCGATGATAACGATGCAGGTATCCGGTCTAATATTTCGTCTTTTTCATTTTCTTCCAAGGCACACGGCCGGCCAATCGAAACGCTCTACTTTCCCCCTGTGGTCTTGAACAACACCAGCCCGCCGAGCGCAATTGAATACCCAAACACCTGCAGGGGCGTAATCGCGCTTCCGAACAACACGACGGAGCCCGTTATGAGTAGGATGTCCTGCGGGGGGCGTGAGTCGGTCAGTCGTTCAGAGTGGAGACACGTACCTTGAAAACGCCCGCGAGGGTAAGGATGAGCCCACTGCCCACGCCGACGAGGAACACGGCAGCTACATTGAGCAGAAAGGCCACGAGGGCGTTTGAGATGAGGATAAAGGGGCCGAGGGTGGATAATGCGCGGAACGGGGCGAGGCCTGTGATGGGTGTGTCAGTGTGCCATCACCGGTGATAGGAAGGAGATTACGAACCTTCTGTGAAGGGGAGAATGCAGAGGTTGATGACAGCACAGACGGGTGCGTAGTAGTGCAGCGAGACGAGGGGGTCCATTTTCAGGTTGTGTAGTATGATCTGGATGAGGACGAGGCGGGAAGCTTCAAACTGCATGAAATGTGAGTGACGTGAGACGTGCGTGGAGAGCAGGGACGCACGACGACAGCAGCGGCCTGGACGAGGAATCCGCCGAGGTGAAAGTGGAGTTCTCCGTGGGAGGCGAGTGCGACGCCGGACGAGATCATGAGGACGATGAGGAGGAGTTTACGGTTCGGTTCCTGGATGCGTGCGGCCCATGATATGAGGAGTATGGCGACGGGCACGAAAGCCTGCACTCGAGGTCAGCTGCTGTGCGGGGCGGGGACAAGGACGCACCTTGAGCATCTGGATGTAGGACACGCTGAGGTAGAGGTAGGCGGTGTTGCTGAGGACGAGGCTTCCAGAGAAGAGCACGCCAATGGGGAGGATGCGGGTGAGGAAGAGGGCGCTGTCGAGGTGGACGTCGTTGGCGGCGTCGAGGAGGCGGGTGGTGCGCTGGAGAATGCGGGTGCCAAGGGCGGCAAAGGCGAGGTGCCATGTGACGGTGAAGACGGGGAAGCGGAAGGCGCGGGAGTTGTAGAGGTAGTTGTTGTAGATGATGACGGCGGACGAGAGCGCGATCCACACGGGGATGACGGCGGACGCGGTGAGCGCTGGCCGGGGCGCGGCGAGCGACGCGGGGCTGGGCAGGACCATGAGCTGGCGACGGCGATTCCACGCGACTGCCCAGGACCACACGACTTATACCGCCCGGCACGTGGTCTGACAGCCCGCTTGTTTGCAACCATGTCCAGTCTGCAGGGCTATGTCGACCGTACGTCTCTCTCCCTCTCCCTGCGCGCCCCTCACACCGCCCAGGCCGCGTCCTCCTCATCCTCCAAGACGGCCGCGCAATCGTAGGCACCCTCGCAGGCTACGACCAAAAGTCCAACGTCGTCCTCGCCGACTCCAAAGAGCGCGTCTACAGCACTGACCAGGGCGTCGAGGAGATCCCCCTCGGCCTCTACCTCGTCAAGGGCGACATGGTGTACGTCCCCCACCCCTCCCCCTTCCAATGCTCACCCCCATCCAGCACCCTCATCGGCGAGATCGACGACGCAATCGACTCTGCCGTCGACCTCTCCACCATCCGCGCCGAGCCCCTCCCTGCTATCCGCTACTGAGCCCGTATCCGACCCACAATTTCCCTAACGGCTTCCAAAACTATATTCCATATAACGACCCATCTCGAGCTCGATACTAGCACACCCCCAAGCCCACAGGGATCTGGTATAGTCAGGCACAATAGTACCCGTCATCAACGTTATTTCCAACACAGGAACATCACACAGACATAGAATTTGTACTGATATGAGCTAAAGAAATAAACTTGATCCCAAACCGAAAGTGCTGCCTCGGCTCGGCTTCGAGCTCGTCACACCATAATAAGCCTAATTAGGAGGTGCTCTTCAATCGACCACAAACAACCTATACATATCACTCCCTCCGGTAGATTCGAACGACCGATCTCGAGCCTCGAGGGCAACGCGCTCTACCACTAAGCTCACAGGGATCTGGGGAGTGTGTCGTCATCCATGAATGTCATACTGCATTGATGCATTCGTAGCAGTCAGGGACCACCATAACACAGTGCGAGTGGTGCATTCTCCCGGCCGGCAAACAATCAGCTGTGCCACCATGGAACAGCAGCATCTCCTATTCGGCTGCATAAAGGATCAATGAAAGCGAACAATGAAGGAGATTTTATGACAGTAGAACTGCCACCAAACTCAGTTCACTGCGTCCTTATTCGGTTGCATCGAGAATCAAGGAAGGAGATTTATGATCGTCGACATCGAATGAGCCATTAGGAAGAGCGCGCATAGACCGGAGGGAAGACCCTGATTCCGCTTTAGCAATAACTGGAACATGGAAAACACAGAGCCACCTGGTGGTCTCGATGAACATCCCTCATCAAGAGATATGCTATGCACTTCTCAGCGAACATGAACAGACAACAGAATTTTTTGGTCGTCAAAGCAAACCATCAACCAGATGTACGAAAACCATCCGTGCGGCGCCGACGTGAACCGCCACAACCCCCCCCCCCCCAAAAAAAAATGTCAAACTGAACAAAAAGATGCATGGAGAGAGGGTCACGTCTCCGAGACATTTCAGCTTCCATCATTCATCATCTGCAACGGCAAGTACCAAAAAATCCGCATACTTAAAGCCTGAGTGGTCGTTCAGGATTCCACAGCCCCCCGTATAAAGATGTTTTCCCGCACCCTCGCCACGTTTTTGTCAGTCGTACTGGCATCCACTATGCTTGTCTCTGCCAGGACTCCAGCCATACCTATAGAACAATGCCCACTCGACCAACAACGGTGTTGTACAAATCTTCCATCTGTAAGTACAGCCACGCAGACTTCTTTCACGAGCTATCATGATACTCAACATAATCAGTCCAAAATCGTGAAAACTCTTGCTGTGAGCAGTAACCAACTCATCGCACTCGCTTCCATGAACGGGATGGAGCCATCAACGTACGCTTCTACCATCCACTTCTAAACCTTCCTTGATTTCTTCCTCTTCACTAGTCGTTACTGTGTCCCACAAGGTAAAAATGGGTGCACCCCCAGATTCGAGGCTTCGTGTTGTACCTCTCAAACCAAGTTGAACAAGTTGAAGTTGCCAGTGAGTCTCCTCCCGAAACCTCCTAGTAATACCAGACAATTCTGATAATTCGAATCTAGGAGTTATCTGGTCTGGTCGATTGTGTGCCTATGGAGAACAAATAATCAACAAGGAAACAAATACTTCTCCGTCCTCCATGGCTCTGACTCAAGGTATTGCGCTCTATTACCACTGAGCTTGCCGGGAGCTGGGCTGCATTCACCGGTCATCAACATTGTTTTCCAACACATGCACAATTGATAACATCAACTTCATGAACCAGCCATGATACATCCATACTCATAGCAACCAAAAACAACATGAAAATTTGTTTTACAAGAGCTAAAGGGGTGACTTGATCCCAAAATGAAAGAGCTGCATCAGATTATGCTCTCTATAGTTGATTTGAACTACTTCTTGGACCTTGTCACCACCATAATAAGCCTGAGTAGGTGTGCTTGATCACTGACTCTCAAAGGTGCTCTGCTGAACTTTCTTCAAACAACCACAAGGGACATCATAAAACAAAGAAAACAAAAAAGAACTACATAGCACATATTCCTTTAATGTGCCTCCTGCCAATTTGAACAGCCAATGATCTTGAAGCTTGACCCAAGCACTGATAAGACCCACTTGTTGCTGAGCACTGTTAACAACATTGATGCAAAAGTAAGTTTGATGCCATCAATGTTTAGATCAACTGATCAAACTTTCTATTCACAGTAGTTTGGAGGCTTCTAGCTACACGCAAGCTCACTTAGACATAGCAATAGTATGTATAATTTTATGTGATTTATTCGCAAGTTTGAGAATGGTTTTCATATGATTGAATGGGTTCAATTAAATATTACTAAACTCTAGATCCGAAGCAACTAGAACTCCTAGGCCAAAGGCAACCACTCCCTGGGGTTGTCTGAGCCATGGTAGGTAGACTGCTTGCCCCTCCTCTCTGTAATCCCATCCCTTTTATACCCCATTGCTTGTGCATGGACCAGTGTGTTCCACATGGTATTTAGCTGCAATAATCAGTCTCTGTGTCATTTCTTCTGTGTCATTCTGTTTATCCGTAGTTTTCATAGTTTTTGACCTTTTTCTTTCCTAACTCCTTCCTTTCTTACATCCTAACTGCTTGTGAATGTTTTTTGGGACTTAATAGTGCAATGTGGAACTTTAAATAAATGTGTTGTGGCAGGTAGTTAATTGGTGGAAACATCTGGCAGTTTATTGCAGCATTTCATTGGCCTTGATGGTTGATCTTGGATTATGATCCAGGATTGCTGTCTCAGCCTAAACACTGCCACAGACTTGGCCCCTTTATCAGCATCTTGATCTCTTTTGATTGCTGCAATTCTGACATATCTGCTTTGGTCCAGTCATCTTTTTGTGTTACATGGGTGGTAGTACTTGAAAGTATGTCTTTTGTGTCTACAGTTTTTGACATTTTGGATTACAGTTTTCAGCTGTCTGGGTATACAAAAAACATTCTTTATTTCATTTTAGTACTTTTGCCAGTCCTCAGTTTTGAGGCCAGCATATCAACATCACCATGAGACTTCTGGATCACAGGCCTCATCATGTGGAATCTAGCCTTTGGATCTATGACCTTATATTCAATTTAGTGTGGGTACCAACTGCAGGTACTCTTTAGTGTGCTGTGACTTAGCAATGCTGGTGACTATGGCTAGTGATCAGTTTGCATTCATTTTCCCACTCCTACCAATTTCACTTACTCTTTCTCCCATCTTCCTCCTGTTGCTAGGCCTGTCAGGGGATGTTCCATTCCCCCTCTGTCTTGTTGATAAGACCCATTTGTCACTGAGCACTATTTTTGGCATTCCTGATTAAACAGCAGCTGATTATATTGACATGGCACAAGTCATGATATTCAGCATGTGAGGCCTAGCTCCAAGGTCTGGAACAACATAGCTTCTGCATAGGATGTTAGTGACCATGAGACTTATTGATCACAAGCCAAATCATGTGGAGTCTGGACTTTGGATCTAGAACAAGAAGGCCAAGACCTTTCTTAGCAACAGTCACTAGCAACTTTCCTGGCAACAACACTGCCTTTCCTCCAAAAATGGATATATTAACAGTCATGTAATTTCTTACTTATCATTTTTCTTGTCAAGCTGACAAACATACTTGAACAGTGTTTACACTTCAGGTATTGACATTGGACATGCTCTTTCCTTGCGATTTATTATCTTCACACACTACATCAACCTTGCTTACTTTTTACTTGGTTACCAGATTGACACCTTGTATGTATCATAATCACTTTGGCAGATGCCATCACTAGCAGCAACTGTACATAAAGACCACATACAATGAACAGAATACCATTCCTCTCTCTCTCTCTCTCTCTCTCTCTCTCTCTCTCTAAGCTTACCAGCTTAAGATTTCATTTTGCTCTTTGACTCACTATCAACAACAACTTAGCAACAGTATTGCCAACTTGACTTCAACTTTGTGTGGTGCCAATTGTGGGTGCCCTTATCATTATTTTGACTCAGCAATGCTAGCAACTATGGCTAGTGACTAGTTTGTGTTTGTCCCCTTCCAATCCCTTTATTGTCACTCCCCCTTTTGCTTTCCAATTCCCCTTTTGCCACTTAGTTTGCTCACTCTTAGCAACCCTTTTGTCTTCATTCTTCCCCTTTGTTCATCTAGTGACCCTTTGTTACTGTCTAGCAACTTAGGCTAGCAATAGTGACTCTTTCTACTTCTTGTCCACTCCACACCCATTAGCTCTTGTTTTCTGCAACAATTACTGACTCACCCTCTTTATTAACTTCCTACTGCCAGCTACCCTATCTAGTGACTAGTGTTAGGTTCTCTTTTTAGGTTTCCTGCATGGCACTAGGCAGCATAGGAGCACATCACTGTTCTCCCTCCTTATGGTTTTCTTTTATTCTCCTTTGCTTTTCCTATCTGCTGGTCACAGTTTTAGCCCTCAGGCTGCATTGGTTCTCTGTACATAATTCCAACAAGTGTTGCCCCCTCCACATGGCCTCTCACATGACCCCTGGATTGTTTCCTGCATTCCTGGCCTACCACTCATTGTAGGCCTCCCATCTTTGGACCACAGGTACTGATGACTAAGGGCTATTTTTTGGTCATATTTGCACATGGTCATGTGCTGAGAGTCCCAAGATCAAGGCCATTTACAATGGATTTCTGCTTTTTGATCAGACTCCAGATTTGGTGTTGTTGGGTGTTTTTCCAGAAGCTCTAGAGTAAATCTTCTGAACACTGGCATTGAGTATCCTTAGACTTGTTCTCTTTGGATCTCCCTCTGCCAGGTGAGTAGCTAGAACTCTAGAACTTCTTGTAGATACTGAATAAACTTTGGATCTCCCTCTGCCAGTTGTGTGATTGAGCCACAGCCTCCAGAGGTCACCCTTACAGCAGAACAAGTCTCTAGATTCAGTCTGGGAGCCCCCTTTTCAGTTACTTGAGCTTCTACTTAGTTCCTCAAAAGATCTCTCCCCCACCAGTGTCTCAGTGCCCCTGTGCTCTTCCTATGACCCAGCCAACCCCTCCAGCACCTCCTCCTGATGCTTCAAGCCCCCAGGACAATGCCTGGAATTGTTTTCTGTCCCTGGAGACATAAGTTCAACTTACTCAAGCCTCCCTTACCTCTCACACTGCTGAACTCTCTGAGCTCCATCAAACCACTAAAGCAGTGTCCCTCTCCCTCCAGGCCCTCCTAGAACATCTCCCCCTTGCTCTTACTCCTCCATCTGGACCCCCAGCAGCTGCAGCAAGGTTCTCTTCTGCACCTAGCTTGGAGGTTTTAGCACCCCACTCCAAACTTCCTTGCCCTGCACTCCCTGACATATTTGATGGGGACCATAGAGTTGGGGAACATTCCTCCAGTCTTGCATCACTTATATCCAGTTGAGTGGTGAAGCCTTTGCCTCTGCTGCCTTGAAAATTGCCTGGGTCCTCTCCTACATGAAAGCAGGCCAAGCCTTGACCTATGCACTGTGCATTTTTCGATGCTCTGGAGGAGTTGAGAGTTTTTCTGGCTGGATGGAGTTTGAGAAGGAGTTCTGAGCTGAGTTCTTTCCCCTTGGCCCCACCAAGACCACAGCTCTTTCCCCTCAAAACTGAACCCATTATGGTCAAGGGAAGTGGTTACTGGATGAGTACATTGACTCTTCCATGCCTTAGTTGAACAGGCTGGCTATCCAGGTGGTCTGCAACTCTGCCTCACCTTCTGTGATGGACTCCACCACTCCCTCATGAATTGTATTGATGATATGGTGGAGGGGCACCCAGATGATGAGCATGTAAATACCTGGTAAAAAGTGGCACATGAGCAGTGGCAGTGGATGGAACTGCAACATGAGCTGTGGTGGATGCAACCCTCAATGTTTTCTCTCTCTCATGGCAAGTTCACCCCCCAAGCTCTCCCTTCCATGCCTGCTCTAGCAGCCCCACAAGCAGGTACAACTCTTCCCCTTCCATCCCATGTTGCTTCCTTGTGCTCCCTACCCCAAGGAGTCCCAATGGATGTTGATGCCTCTCAACAGCAATCCTCTACCCCCCTGTTGTGTTAATGCTGCAGAAAGGCAGGTCACTTTGCCCACCACTGTCATCAAGGGCTAGAAGTCTGCTACCTGTCTGCATCAGAGCAAGAAGAGCTGCTTGTCCAACTCCTAGCAGCAAGGGATGCAATGGGAACCCCCTCTCCCAATGCACCTATAGCTGTCCACTCCAATGAGGCAGCCAATGTATTGGAGGTTCCTGCAGAGTTAGAGGAGGATTTTAAAAGGGCAATGGATGAACCATACACCACCATTGCCTAGTGCTAATCTTTTTGCTCCCCTGTCCATAGAATCAAATATATCTGTTGCTGCTCTTGATACTGTGCCTAAAATAATAAGCCCCTCCTCAGATGTATAAACCCCCTCCCCAGCTAAAGTCTCTGCTGGAGACACACCTCCTAACTCACACCTCTGGATTCCTGTATGGGAACACTATCTCCCTCATTGTTACATTGTTGCTTCTACCCCTTCTGCCAACTCTCTGAAGCTCCAGGTAGAAATTGAGATGACAGACACTCAGCAGACCCAAAGTGTGGTCACCCTGCTTGACAGTGGCACAACAGGCCTCTTCCTCAACACAGACTATGTGCAACAACATTGTCTTACCACTCTCCCCCTAGCTCATCCTATTCCTGTGTACAATGTTGATGATATGCTCAATGAAGCTGGCTCTATTTGCTTGGTAGTGGACCTAGTCCTCCATTACAAAGACCACTCCAAGTGAGCCACTTTTCCTGTCACTAGTTTGAGGAAGCAAGGCATGAACTTGGGGTTCACCTGGCTATGTGAACACAACCCTGAAATTGACTGAACAAAAGGTGAGGTGAAGATGAGCCACTGCCCTCATTGTTGCACAACTTGTGCTGAAGAAGCCTGTAAGGAGCATAGAGCAAAGGTTTCCAAGCATGCTGCCATGTGCACCTGTTATGTGGGGCATCTCCCTTATGCTGATCTTGACCTCCTGAATCCCCCCCCCTTTGGCATTCCCTCCTAGAGAGGCCCTCTACAAGGATGTCTGAGATGCTGGGTGTGAACCTTAAGAGGAAGAGGAAGGCAAAGGAGAATCCACCAGCACTCCAGACCCAAAGTCTCCACACAAAACTATTGAGGTAGGTGATAGGATCTGTGCTACAATCCTCTGCCCCCCTCCTACAGTAGCAGAGATTTGGGCCAGTCAGACCACTTCTCAATGTCTGGCTGAAGCATTTGTGGCAAACTCCCAGCTCAAGCCTTTTTGTAGCACAGTTCCTGATCACCTCCACAATTTTGAGGACATATTTTCCAAGGCATCCTTTGACTCACTCCCAGAGAGTAAGCAGTGGAATCATGCAATTGAGCTGATACCAGATGCCAAACCTTTCAGCTGCAAAGTCTATCCTCTTGCACCCCATGAGCAGGATGAGCTGGATGCATTCTTACAGGAGAATCTTAGCTCTGGATGAATATGACCCTCTAAGTCCCCAATGGCCTCCCCAGTCTTTTTCATTAAGAAGAAAGATGGGTCTCTTTGTCTGGTTCAGGACTATTGAGTCTTGAATGCAATAACAGTGAAGAATTGCTATCCTTTGACACTCATCTCAGAACTCATCAACAACCTTTGAGGTATGCTACTTCACCAAGTTGGACATCCATTGGGGCTACAACAAATTGTGCATCAAGGAGGGAGATGAGTGGAAGGCAGCATTCTGAACCAATTGTGGACTCTTTGAACCTCTGGTGATGTTCTTTGGCCTCACAAACAGCCCAGCCACTTTCCAGACTATGATGAATGACATCTTCTGTGACCTGATTGCAGAAGGTGTTGTTTGCATGTATCTTGATGATATCCTCATTTACACTAAAACCTTGGAGGAGCATTGCTGAGTTATGCACATTATCTTGGAATGCCTCTGCCAATACCAGCTCTATTTAAAGCCTGAGAATTGTGAATTTGAGCAGACTAAGGTGGAGTATCCAGGATTGATCATCTCACATAGGATGGCCAAGATGGACCCCATTAAGGTGGCAGGTGTAGTGGAGTGTCCTGAGCCAACAAACAAGAAGGAAGTACAGGCCTTTCTGGGGTTTGTCAACTTCTACTAGAGGTTCATACAGTATTTCTCCCACCATGCATGTCCCCTCTTCAACCTCACAGGCAAGAATGCAGCATGGCAAATGGGAGCCCCCACAGCAAGCTGCCTTTGATGCCCTCAAACAAGCTGTTACCTCAACACCTGTCCTCCTGTTCCCAGATGATGACTCTCCCTTCTGTGTTGAAGCAGATAGCTTTGAAGGAGGATGGCAAGTGGCATCCAGTAGCCTTCTACTCCAAGAGCCTTAATGCAGTAGAACAGAACTACAAGATCCATGACAAGGTGATGCTTGCCATTATTTGGTCCTTTGAAGAATGGTGGCATTTTCTTGAGGTGCATGGCATAAGTTTGAGGTCTGGATGGACCACAAGAACCTCAAGTACTTCCACATGGCTAAGAAGCTGAATTGATGCCAAGCTCAGTGGTCCTTGTATCTGGCCAATTTTGACTTCTCACTGCATCACAAGCCAGGGTGGAGCATGGGCAAACCAGATGCATTGTCCAGGCAGGCTGACCATGGCATGGGGGCAGGGGATAATGACAACATTGTCCTCCTCAAGCCAAAACTCTTTGCTATCCATGCTCTACTGGCCAAGCTTACAGTTATGCTAGTGAAGAAACCTGGAAGCAATGTTATTGTTTAGACAGGGGATATCCTATTCCCAGGTCTGCCTATATACTACAAGGCTACTAGATGACTAAGTACCTATGACTAAGTTGGAGGCTGCTGACTACAACCTAATGACAAAGCAGAGGCCAATGACCATGAACTATTGACTAATCAGGCCCAGTAGTAGAAGAATCAATGATCAACAATAATATACCATGTGTCAGGTATGATATACCCATTAGGCCTAGGAGCCAAGATGGTGAGGGAGTAAGAAGGGGCCAGGCAGTGTGGAGGCCAGCTCAATCCCCACAGACTAAGTTAGGTGAGGGTGGGATGGCCCAAAACTGGTCCCCTTACATACTGTACACACACTTGACCTGTCTATCAGGGGCAATGGAACTGCAACTGTGGTCATGTACACATGTTCTATGTGATTAGATAAACTATTGGGAATCCATACTGCTTGCCATATAAATGGACACCATAAACTTATTTTAATGATGTCCTCAGTCAAAGTACAATGGCTGCCCTTTGGTACACCTGTCAAAAATCTCTGCAACTACCTTCAATGCACATCCTTTGAGCAAATTAGCAGCATACATTTACAAGTGGACCTGCAGATCTTATAGTTGTTGCAATTTTTCTATAGGAGACTGTAATACTTGGCCATTGTGAGGGGTACACTCTTAATTTACATTGATTGGATGAATGACATAAAGTCACATATAAATAATTCTCTTGTGCATCTTAAGATATCAAACACAAATGTATTATGCACATATATAATTTGTTGCTACCAACACCCTAAATCTCAGACATGCTGTGCACAGCAGCAGCCCATACTAACTTGTCTGAACATTGAGAGTTATTCAAGTCTACAAAAGGTGCACAGATGGTTGAAAACTATGGCAGGCATGCACATGCCCCTAAAGGCCAGCAACAACCCAACCAGGGTTTAAAATTCAATAATGATCCTTCCACAGGTTCACCTACAGAAAACTTGTGACTTCCTCTAAATGACCAAATTGGCAAACAACCGTCATTGATAAGGACATGCACTTCGGTCTACGTGTAACGTTTTCCGGTGTTGCAACTACATGGTTCAATTTTTGATCAAGATTCAACCTCGATCTCGATCTCGGAACAGGAAGTAGCTGACAGGTGGAATCTAGCAAACGTAAACAGCCAGCAGAGGTTTTTGGTGTGACTTTTTGGTAATAGTCAGACCGAAATAAGCCTAAGGTAACATCAAACAATGATACCAATGTACGAGAACCATCCGTGTAGCGATGACGTGAAACGCCACAAACTGGAAAAAATTTCGGCTTCACCCCAACCGGGGCAACAGTAATAGAAAATTCGTATAAAGCCGTAAATGGCTGGTCCTTTAACATCCTCAGGATTTCAAAGTCTCACTCCCCAAGCCTAGTTGAAATCTGTCTATACAAAGATGTTTTCCCAACGCAACCTTGCCAAGTTTTTGTTGGTCGCACTGGTGTCCACTATGTTTGTATCCGCTGTGATCCCGACCGTACCTCTAAAAGAATGCCCACTCATCCAACAGCAATGTTGTGTCGATCCGTCTGTAAGTACAGCTTTGTCCATTTGAAGCGTTACTCTCCAATGTACTTAGTCCACGATTTGGCAAACCCGTGCTGTGAGCGTTAACGAACTCATATCACGCGCTGCCCTGCATGGGCTGGACCCATCAACGTATGCCTTTACTGTTTGCTTTCGAACCATCTTTGATCCCATCCTCTTCACTAGTCGTTACTGTGTCCCACGAGGTAAAAATGGGTGCACCCGCAGGTTTTTGGCTGCATGTTGTACTGCCAGTACTTGTAACAACAAGTCGAAGTCGCCAGTTAGTCTCTTTCTGAAAGCTGCTAGTAATACCTGACAATCCTGACATTTGGAATGTAGATATCATATGATACAGTTCGTTGCATGCCCATGGAGAACGAATAGTGACCGATTACAAATTCTCATCTCCAAGTCGGCAAACAGATCTCCATTCTCCATGGCCAATAGTACTTACTTCCGACTTGAAGACCATATAATTATGCTGTGCTACAAATGAACATTCATTGATTTCAATGACTACCAGCTTCGAGCAAAGTCACCACAAAGTCAGCTCGGCAGACCTGTACAGTGAAACTTGTGGCGCACTCTACCGCTGAGTTCAGAGGGATTTAGCAGTATGTAGGTATTATTTACTTTCAATGAATCATATCTTCATCCTGTGTATTATAGATGTAGATTATTATGTTTGAGATAATGTAATATGTTTCATAGATAAGATTGTAAGTAAGTAATGTCCACGAAGGTAAAGTATTCATCTGCTACACTACAGGTAGAACAATGTTGATGGCATCAGTGCACAGGCTGGCAATGCCATTTCTCAATTACAGGTCCTCCAAATCAATGCAGGAAGGGAGAAGAGACAAGTCATGCTTAATTAAAACTGGACTATGTACCACACTGAACCAGAAGTATGTATCGTACACTTCATGTCTAATTAGGTTCAACAGGAGATAGCTGACAGGTGGAATTTAGCAGCAAACGTAAACAGCCAACAGAGTTTTTTGGTCGTGACCTTTTTGTACTAATCGGACCGAAATAAGCAAACATCAAGCGATGACAAGAATGTACGAGAACCATCCGTGTAGCGATGACGTGAAACGCCACAAACTGGAAAAAATTTCGGCTTCACCCCAACCGGGGCAACAGTAATAGAAAATTCGTATAAAGCCGTAAATGGCTGGTCCTTTAACATCCTCAGGATTTCAAAGTCTCACTCCCCAAGCCTAGTTGAAATCTGTCTATACAAAGATGTTTTCCCAACGCAACCTTGCCAAGTTTTTGTTGGTCGCACTGGTGTCCACTATGTTTGTATCCGCTGTGATCCCGACCGTACCTCTAAAAGAATGCCCACTCATCCAACAGCAATGTTGTGTCGATCCGTCTGTAAGTACAGCTTTGTCCATTTGAAGCGTTACTCTCCAATGTACTTAGTCCACGATTTGGCAAACCCGTGCTGTGAGCGTTAACGAACTCATATCACGCGCTGCCCTGCATGGGCTGGACCCATCAACGTATGCCTTTACTGTTTGCTTTCGAACCATCTTTGATCCCATCCTCTTCACTAGTCGTTACTGTGTCCCACGAGGTGAACATGGGTGCACCCGCAGGTTTTTGGCTGCGTGTTGTACTGCTTGTAACAACGAGTTGCAATTGCCTGTAAGTCTCTCTTTGAAAGCTGCTCGTAATACCAGACAATTCTGACAGTCAGAATGTAGATATTATATGGTTCAGTCGAATGCATGCCCATGGAAGACAAATAGTCACCAATTATAAATTCCTATCTTCAGGGTCGACAGGGTAACGAACAGATCTCCGTCCTCCATGGCCTGATAGTACGAAGATTCTTGAGAAGTATCTGAATGACCGCTAGCTTCGAGCAAAGTCACCACACAAAGTTAACTTAACGGAGCTATACAATGAAACCTGTAGCCCACTCTACTGCTGAGTTTAGAGAGACCTAGCAGTATATACGTATACAGACCTCAAATGAATCACATTTTCATCCTGCATTGACTGACGACAATGACCGTGACACATGGTAAAGCATTGAGCACTGACAGATTTACAATATACACATACTGACCATGGCACACTTCCAATACATACAAGCGAAAATGAATATCAACCAACAAATCATCCAAAAAAACTAGAAAATAGTCAGTTGTGACACTGTGGACAGCAGCATCTCATGAACTTCTGGTCGGTTCGGAAAACCAGCCTCAGAGACCTCAACATCGTGGATCCAGACACTCTACAACTGAGTTCAGGTAATAAGTACACCGAATGTACACTGTGTGAAGAACACGAAGAGAGAAGATCTCCATTCCCTCCATAGTGGTCTGCATACTTACTTCGGAGATCATATGATTGATGATTTCCTTACACCCGCTGAGGTTTCGCCCTTTGTCGGGCCAGAACAGAACCAGAGATCATATAACTATACTTTCAAGCTGTCCGAATGAACATTAATCGATCAACTCAATGGACCCATATGGGAGTGGCGCGCTCTGCCGCTGAGTTCAGAGGGATCTGCCAATGTATAAGTAGTGAATGTACGGTAAACCCGCATTATCTGACCAATTTATCTGTTAGATACAAGTACGCAGCCAATGAACCACACAAATACATATTGGCGGGTACAACAGGGTTTTCCGTGATCAATATTGACTGGGCCGCAAAGATTGCCGCACGTGAGACATAATCCAATCGCCCTAGTTCTTTACGCACAATCCAACGCCCAAAACACACATTAGATCACTTCCCCGCCGCCGCCCGGGCTGCCGCAGTCAACGGCAGCGTAACCTGCCACCACACGACCATACCCAGCCCAACCAATCCATGCAACACACCCCACACAATCTCCGGCGTCACCTTGTACCTGCACGAATCACCAAAAACATCAAAATCAACATGCTGCCAGCCTACAAAAACATAGTCAGAAATTTGGGAAAACGTACGTCTCGAAAAGAGGCCCGAAGGTGTGCGGGATGAACCGTGGAGACTGAAAGAGGATCGTGGAGGCCGTTGTGTGGTATACGCATAATCCGATTGCTAAAGCGCGTTTCCCGGGGAGAAATTCTGTGTTGATGGTCAACTGGGTGGGCACAGAATGGTAGCGACTCGGAGGACAAACCAGGGAGGGTGAAGCAAAGGAGAGATGTAATGCACGACGCCAAAACCAATGCCGAGTAAAGCTGAACAATACATAGGCGATCGGAATGGAAATAGAATGCATGGCAGAAACCAGCCATGTAGATACCTTCGTTATCACCAGAGTGGTGTTATTAAGCTGGATGAAGGGTAGCCCTGCAGGTGACCACACGCCCTGAATAGCAATCGGAGCTTCCAGTGCAATGTGCAGGAGAAATATGGTAGTGCTGTAACGCCAGTGGGTACATGGAAAAGGGAAAGCGAACAAGAAACTTACAGGGGGTGACGAGCAGCCGACATGGCGCACTGTATTCGTGCTATCCAAGTTGACTTGTAAAATGAGTTGCGTGAGTACCCGGAGAGGCGTGTGATGTCGACATGGCAGTTGAATGAGCATATGTAGTTGTTTCGGGAAGCAACTTTCGGCAAGTCCGGATCCGGAAGCCCGTTTGCCTGATTATCTCCATAATGCTGATGAGTGGTTGGAAAGTTTGAAGCTTCACTTCATATTCGGAAAAGCCTTGAATGCCTTTGAAAGAGAAGAGAAAGGGAAAAAATATAATAAGGGAGTGAGTATACTATCCTACAGCAAACTAGAATTTATATAGTCGGTGCTGCACGAAACATCCTTCCAGTCTTCAAGACGCATCAATGTATTCTCCGATTCCGTCTTCGCAATGTTGTAACAATCACTCCCGACGGCTAAAACAGTTGGGAATTGTTTACCACGTGCAACACCTTCCCCCCTCACTACATCGACAATAAGTTCAACCCCCTTGACGGGATCACCAAGTTGTACACCATCATACTCTATGTAGCAAGTTAAGTACGAGTCGAAAAGACCTTATACGAATTTCAGTGAACATACGTTCCATAAAAGCGTTATCTGCATCAGTTACCGGCCCGTAATCAGGAATCCGGACCTCGTTAGGTACATGGCGCGCAGCTGCAAGGATCGGTGTGCGGAAATATCCAAACTCGGCGCAGATACTCCGCAGGCCAAGCGGGGAGATCTCAGCATGGAGCGTTGTAGATAGACCTGGATATGAAGCGACGTCCACAAATGCATTGGATGATTAGATCAAATGATATACATACCACGGAGAGCGAATTTCGTAGCGGTGTATATTCCGGCATTCGGGAAAGCGCTGACATCGGAAGTAAGCTTCAGATCAAGATGTGTTTATGAAGAACAGAATTACCCCCATCCACGCAAAGAGCCAAGGAACAGGATAGTGCCGGCTCGTCTTTCACGCATATATGGTAAGAACGCACGAGTGACATTGAGTGCGCCAAGAACATTTGTGCTGGATAAATCTCAGAACAAACCTCGTTATAACCTTGAAAGTTGAGCTTACTTGAACTCATCGAATGTCTCTTCCGGTCTACATAGGATGATATTGACAGTGAGGTTCCGGAACTAGAATATTCATTGATGCAAGGGACATACGTGTTTTCTTCCAATGCGCCGACCAAGAGATAGCCTATGTATTCACGAATATGAGATTAGGAGAATTAGATGTCAAGTTCAACGCTGACCGGCATTATTGATAAGAACGTCGACTCTTCCATGGAGTTCAACAGCCTTTCGAGCCACCTCGCGCAGATTTCCAAGAGTATCCGTTACGTCGAGCTCGAGAATATCGGCACCTTTGACCTTGAGATCATCAAGCCTGTTCAAGGAGCGTGCTCGAGCCGTTGCTATGACTTTGTCGCCTCTTTTCAATGCCGCGACAACGAGCTCACGCCCTAGACCAGACCTACACTCCGTGAGCAAAACGAGACAGGGTGTAGGATAATTTGATATACTCACGAAGTACCAGTGATCAGCCAGACGAGATGTTGGTTAGTCATTCTTAAGAATTCAGGGGACTGGGGCTCTGAATACCAGCGTGAAGCGTGCTTTAAGTATGCTGGGATCTGAATAATTATATGACAAGCGGAGTACTACGTTTGCCGGAGCTCCAGTTGCTTATTGCGAATGCTCAGGATGTTTCATACCGGGCGTTGATCAGACTCACAGAATCCTTGTCTATACAGAGAATAAGCAGGAGTGCTTTTGACGGCACGCGGAAACACATTATGAGTCAAAGCTTTACAGCAAAGCTCGTAATGGTTGGCTCCTTCGAGTTTCTCTTCTTCAGTTGCTCAGCTGATCATCTAGCTTCTGCCGTACTTGTCGGGAAACCATTGTGATCAGTCAAAACAACTAAACAATAGAAACTCGAAGGGGCCTATGAACTTTGCTGTAAACAGCACATTGCACGGTGTGGTCATTATTCACCGTACCCAGGTATGACAACAACGGATACGGAGCCGTGAAATTTTTCGGTAGCCAACGTATGAGAGCAATGAATGTAAATCGGTCTTGTCGGACAAAAAGTGATGTTAAGACAGAGCGATGATCTTCCGGCTGAAGCAATTCAGTACCCAGGAATAACTCAACGAAGTTCGTCGGTATTATTCTGTACCTAATGGGTATCTCTCGTCCTGGCGGTTGCGGGAGAAGTAGAAGACGTCGTGTGAGCCAACAGCCCAAAGCCATTGCCTTATGTTCATTGAGCGGCCAAGAATATGACCGCAGTCTGTCGCGTGATATGTATTAAACTTCAGTTGCAGCCAAGAAAGAGACATAGATCGTTGTTCCAGACGCTCTGGCAACGTCTATGCTCTGAGATGATGGAGTTTGGAAGACTCCGATTTTTGCACACTTAGTCCCCGCGCAGCGGCGCAAATGGCTCAAAAAGTTGCCGGGCCGGGCGCCAAAAATTTCCGTTCAATGTAAGCCTATATAAACGAACACCTTGAAACTTGCAACGTGTGTCAATCTATAGGACCACCACTTTCGTACTGCGGTAGCCTCGGATCCCCTCTTAAGTCGGACAGGAACAAATTCTTACAACAAGACATCTTGAGTAATAGTGATTTGGTTGGGAGACCTGACACAGTTATATACAAGTCGAGTAATTATGAGTATGTGCTGAGTCCGTATGCTTGCCGTTTCATAGCGAACAAGATTGAGTCCGCGGAGATGAGATTGACCATATGTGACCAGTTCTCAGATCCTCTCAGATCGCAACACTATTCTTATACAGTGATGACACCATTTATTCCACCGAAAAATTGACCACAACGAACGATCTTGCAGATCCCTCAAACACCATTGCTAAATATATACTCTTTCATTGTTGTCACTTCGTATTGTTTATGCTTCAATCTGTCTGTCCAAGTCATTTGTGTCTGATTGGACCTGGCCCTGTGACCAAGGTTTTGGCATGTCTGTGATGTCTGAACTTGTGTACGTATACCAGTGTTCTACACACCCCATCTCCCTTTGTTTCGCAGAGGCGCTACACAAAGTGGCGTCCGCTCTTCTGAAAACGACGGGCGCTGATTGGATGTGGGGCTTCCAGGCACATGCGGGGTTGATCGGCATTACCGGGACTGCGCACGTGATTTGCATGTGAAACTCTGGGTGCTCTTGATATTCGAGTCAATTGGAGGTTTGCGATATATGGTCCGGTAGCTGCTTTCTGTTCTTCATTGACCATGTCGGCTGGCTTCCGTATCTCTTCGGCCCTCTGGGACAAGATCCACCATTTTGCCTCCTTTCCCCAGACTGGCGGTCAGCATCCCTTTTTATCTATCCTGCTTTTGGCTCACAGTGTCCCAGTTTCCCTCCAGCAGATGGTTCTCTTCGGCCAGAACCCGAGCCAGGGGACGTTGCTCAAGGCCAGCCAGTTCCTTGCAGGTACGAGCCAGTCTTTGGATGAGATGTCAGCAGCTAACGTCTGCGCAAGAGGAGCTGCCGGTACGGCTGGCACATCGGGTAAAGGAGCTTTCAGAATTGCCGCACGGGCTTTCAGAAATGCCGTCGATACGAAAAGTCCAGAACTGGTACGCGCAATCGTTCGAGGTTAGTGCAATAACAAAATTGAAAATGCGCCCACAACCTCATGCGCGTGCCAGGAACTGATCAACTTCCCTCCAATTGTCCTGCCGCCGGATGTCCGCCAGGCCCTCATGGCCCCGCGTGCAGAGACGTCCCTGCCTGAATCCACCCCAAATCCATCCCTGCGCCACCTCGATCCGGACCACGACGCCCTTTCCCACCACAGCCACGACTCTCCTTCAAGCCATTATTTCTCATCCAACGGCCCCGGATTCAACAGGCTCCGTCTCCGCGTGCCAATGGAACGCAGGTCAGTCCGCTCTCGTTCCTCGTTCGCCAGCGGATCGCGCAAGATCGCCAACCGCCCGCCTCCCGTACACCTTCGTAGGTACTACGCTGATACCGAGGCCGTCATCAATTGGCCTCCACAAGTCCAGGACTACAACAAGCGCTTCACCAAGATGCTCGAGAGCATCAAGAGCCGGCACGATCCCACGGTCACCACCGTCGCCCAGGGTGTGCTGGAGTGGAAGAGGATGCAAAATGCAAAGAACATCGGCTTGGACATCCAGGCGTGGCTCGACAGGTTCTACATGTCCCGCATCGGGATAAGATTTCTGATCGGACAGCGTACGTGTTTCTGGACGTGTCGTAACCCCCTTTCTCGTGCTCACACAACCCCTAGACGTCGCTCTCAACACCCAACAGGCTCACGAAGACTACGTCGGGATCATATGTACTAAAGCCGTATGTCTCCTCATCTCCTCCCTTCCTCCCTCCACTCACCCCGACCACCGCGCAGAATGTCCACGACATCGTCCACGAAGCCATCGAAAATGCGCGTTTCGTCTGCGAAGAGCACTACGCCATGTTCCGCGGGCCCCCCGTCCAGCTCATTTGTCCCCCCAACCTCACATTCCCCTATGTCCCCGGCCACCTCTCCCACATCTGCTTCGAGCTGCTCAAAAACTCCCTGCGCGCCGTCGTCGAGCGCTTCGGCCTCGGTGACGACGACATGGGCATTGACGCTCCCTACCCACCCATCAAGGTCGTCGTCGTCGAGGGCAAGGAAGATATCACCATCAAAATCAGCGATGAGGGCGGGGGTATAAGTCGCAGTGCCATCCCGCTCATTTGGACGTATATGTATACGACCATGGAGGGGCAGGGGATCGATCAGGATTTTCAGGCGAGTGATTTCAAGGCACCGATGGCCGGGTTTGGGTATGGGTTGCCTTTGTCAAGATTGGTGTGTGCCTGTTCCCTCCTTGGTTTTTTTTGGATGGCTCAATGACTGACGTTTTCTTTTCATGCATGCAGTACGCTAGGTACTTTGGCGGCGACCTACGCCTCATATCGATGGAAGGCTACGGGACGGATGTGTACATCCATCTCAATCGTCTCTCGAGCAGCCGTGAGCCCTTGCTTTGAAAGCAAACAGCTCTGTTCCGTCCGCCCCGTCGTCTACCCCGCCTACCTCCTTGGATATCATTTTATGTACAATGTAGCATTCATCTGTATTACCAACCTCCCAAATGCATAGTTTGATGTCAACGCATGAGTACACGCCGAAGCTTCGACACACCGTTCGTGCGCCACTTACGTAAAATGTCAGACAAAATTTATAAAATCCGAGACACAATTGGACGAAAAATTATTGCCACTCAACTCAAGCATCTCTAATTCCCTTTACCTCAGCATCGACACAAACCACAAATTGATTTTTTCAGGATTCTCACGCTCGAGTCAGCTTCATCCCAGGCAGTCCTCTTCATCGTGGTGGAACATTTTTACGTTTGCCTCCTATTAATCATATGTTCCAATGTCTCCTTCACCGTACCAAAACTTTATCTTCATTTCATATTATGACCAGAGTGCTTCCCGAATACAGCAACTAGATCTTTGTTTGTTACCTGTTTGGTAATCTGACAGTTCAACGTTCAAATCCCATCTCTTATCATCGGACTGAATAACTGAGATTGACTCCCCTCATGTCTAGACCAGAATACTATGCTATAGGCTCACAGGTGAGTCTGTCATAGCTTGACCCTCTGATACTAATACATTTGGCACCGACTTTAGCCCACTGGCAACCCCCAATTTTCTGGCGTTGGACATCTTGATGTCAATGGTGTGTTTGATTTTCATCTGTGGCAGCCCTCACCGCTCTGATTTGGTCATTGTACTAGATAACACTTCCCGAGATATAATGACCCCTGAGGACAATCCCCAACTCAGAGATGTGAACGTACCTGTAGGTTCAATGAGCAGATCATGTGGTCTTGCTGTTCTGATGCGTGGAAAAATTGACAGATCATAGTTGATTCGGATATCCCCAGAGCAGATCTGGTGAGCATCAGCACATTATCTCGACATCGATCAGGCCTAGGTCCACTCAATTTGTAATCTAGTCTGAAGTGCATTCAAAAAACTCAATGATGGCTGTTGAAAGAAATAGCAGCTCCAATGACGTTCAAGCTGAAAATTCTGATGTATGTCTGCCAACATGAAGGAACTTTACAATTGATCAAGGGGGAAACTTTCTCATTTTATCAGGTCTTTATCAATGGCAACTCTGAATTAAAGGACCTTGTGCACAAAGCACTTTCAAGACTCCAGTTTAGCAGTGGCCAGTTCCAGGTATGACATTGAGAAGTATGGTTTGAAAGAATGTTGAATCACGGTCCATCCAGTCAGATCAGGTGCCAGAAGAGACCTTTGACTCTGGCCAGACTGGTGGCCCAACGCAATCCTCAAGAAGAGAAATACAGGGTCTGTCTCTTGATACATTTCCCTAATACACAGAAGTGAACAGATTAAGCAGACAACAGAATTCAAACTACATTGAAGGATATGGAATTTATAAAAACTATCAATGAGCATGAACCTGTTCAACATGAAATATGCCAAGGTATTTGATTCCAAGTCTACTACCTTCAAAGATATATATTCAGTTTCTATTAGTTGTTCCATTGTCATCAAAAATCACAAGGGAAGGTCTTAATGAGAACTCTACCTTCTGGAATAAATATTGTGAGGTTGCTGAAAGTCATGATCAAGAACATCTTAAGAACTGGCATGGGACAATGGATGTCCTTCTAGTTTATGTAAGATCTGGATGGTTTTCATCAACTTTGTCCTAACAATTAGTTGTAGGCTACATTATTTTCTGGAATACTGACTGCCTTTATCATTGAACTCCTCAAGTTCCTGCAACCTACTCCTCAGAATCAGATTGTAGAGCTATTGCAGAAAATTGGCAACACCACTATACAGCCAGAACAACCCATCTCTTCTCCAAGTCTTGCATTGTCATATGTTTGGGTCAATGCTCTTTGGTTATGTAGTCTGGCAGGCAGCCTTGGAACTGCTTCTTTCATTATCATGATTAAACAATGGCTTCAAGCTTATGGCTTAAATCTTCAGAAAGGCTCAAAGTATCACTATGCAAAGCAAAGACAAGGAAGATACAATGGGCTGCAGAAGTGGCATGTCCCTATGATTATCTATGTTCTGCCATTGCTGCTCCATTTCTCTGTTCTCCTGTTTACTATTGGATTATTGGTGCTGTTATTCACTATCAATATTCAAGTTGCTTGTGTAGTTGCTGGAGTGATAGGAGTCCTTTTTATTTGCTTTGTGCTTTGTATCATCTTGCCTTTGTTATATTCAGATTGTCCCTATATCAGCTCTGCAACAATCATTTTTCGATGGTTGCTGCATATTGCTGGATCATACCTGGCAAAATTTACATGTTCATTGAAAAATTTGATGCAACAGAAAGACTTACTTCCAAAAGTTAATAAGAATAAAAAATGGGAGAGTACTCCTAGCTCAAATTCACATAGCCTCTATTCTATACTTTCAGATTACAAACCAGGGGAAGTTGATAATACTGAAAATGTTTTTTGGCTTGCAACAACATCTCAGAGTACTAAGGAAGCTGTGGAAGACGCATTGAAAGCCATCCAACATCTTGAGCTCAGTCCATCACACATCAGAGATATCATTGAACAACAGATCTCTGCACAATTAGTGGCTGCAATGCAAGTTCCACTGCACTTACTGACTCATGATCAAGCAATAACACGGTTGCAGTTGCAGCCCAAAGATGTACCTCTGGAAGAAATTGAGCAGGCTATGCCATACATGCTCTCAATGTTGTCAATTTGGAAACACCCAGTATATCTAGATAGAAGCCCACCTCCAGCTGTATGTGATGACACTTCTCAATCACAGTTTCAAAGGTTGTTGGGTAATTGGTTGGTTCTTTGGAGGCTCTTGGTATTTGGATATGGCAGAAATTTATCAAAGATTGAGCAAGCTGGCTGGCATTTACATACTTTTGCAGTTATCATCTGCATTGAAGCTTTGTATTATCAATATAAAGCCAAATCCAACCATATGCTGACTGAAATCACATTAAAACCCAGTTTTTGTTTTGAGCTTGAAAAGATCAACCCCATTGTAGACCTTTATCAGATGCTAAAAGGATGTTATGACTGTAATGATGATATTGTTACAGAAGATATCTATGTATTTCTGCTTTCAACTCTCAAAACAATTCTAGCATCTCAAAATGTTTCTGCAAGCTGGTCTTTCAAGCAAAAAATATTATTTCTACTACTGAAGATATCACACACCAAAAAAAGTCTTGGAAAATCTGTGCAATTTGAAATATTCCACTGCTTCAAAATTATGCTTCTGTCTTCTCCAACAGAGAAGATAAAAAGTTTCAAAGAAGACAAAGCATTGACTCAAGAAATGGTCTTTTGTGTTTCTGAGCTTATTCTTCATAATCAGCAAACTTTTTGGTACAAGAGAAGGAATGACACAGTTGACCAATTAAATATTATTTGCATGATTGTTTTAGAGTTGATTGATTTGGCTACTCATACTCATGAACAATTGATTGATTTAGCTGTTACTGGTACTCTGGATGAAACAAATGAACAAACAAAACAAAATGTTACTCATAAAAAAGTCATAGAGATGCTGTGTGATTTGCCATCTAATGAAGCAGGTTATGCAGTTCAACACCTTGTAACATTGAAGCAAAGGACTTGGGGAGAGGCAACTCATATGATATCTTATGTCAGACTCTTAATAAGTTGGATTGAATCAGGGAAACTGGCATCAACAAGCTGCCTTGCCTTGGCACTTCATCTTGAAGATATGTTACAAAAGCCTTTTCTGACCTCAATTATTTTGAAGTTCTACTTGAAACAGCTTACACACAAAACTTCTGATACAAACTATTTCTTACTTCTGCACCATGTGATCAGATCTGCTATTGCTGCAGCTGAAACAAAGCTACTGAAGCATTTCATGGAGTTAAATGGCCCTGCATATATAGGCAATGAAATGAAGTCTCAACCAGGTGACAGTGTTGGATGTACTCAATGGCAAGCACTGTATAATAAGCTGCAAGACCTATTAGGTAGCTTGAAAAGCACTAGATACATTGACCATTCTGAAGGAAGCAAGTATTTGATTTTATTTAATTTAAAAGAAAAATTTGATCAAGAAGGACTATCCTATGCACCTTAGGTGCTAAGATCTGGATTATGTATGTAATGAGTCCTATAATATATATCATGTCATGCATCAATGACAACTGATGGAGTCTTTTGTATATGAAGAATTTTGAGTTCATAAAACAAAAGGTATGAAAATCTGATTCATCTCTCCAGCTGGCAACTATTAAGTGGCTGTTCACCAATTGGCTTAAACATTTTCTTGGTGTGCAATCTGTTCACCTATCAACTGTCCAACTAGCAAAACCTAAGTTCACTCATGACACTCACTAGTAATTCTACATTACTTACAACTTATGTAAGAAAGCCAACATCAGTAAAATAAGATTTTGATGGTGGCCCTAGTGGGCTGGTGACCATCCACCAGCCCACCATCAACAGACTTTCCAAACCCAGATTTAAAAATAAGACAGAGTTAACCACTTCAACTGTAATAAATAAGCTTCAATTGAGCCTATGGGACACTAGACAAACATTCAACAGTCCAAGTGACTTGAAATTGAGTAAGTATTATGTGCATTCTTGCAAGATTTTTGAAACATGCTTTAATCATCTACTGCTCTGAGAAAACAGGTCATTTGAAGTTATAATTGATATATTGTTCCTGCTACTAAAAAAGGTACTCTCAACAATAGTCAATAAACATAAAATGAGACAATGGATGGGCTGGTGAAGATCATGGACCTAGATGGTGACCCTGGTGGATTGCACTGATGGCCCCTGTACCATCTGGTACTGGATGGTATAGTCAAAGCTGGCTTGATCCATAGCTGTTGTAAATCATAATCAATAGATTTTTTGTTCCACCAAGTCTGTTTTCAGGGATTTATGGGTCATCTCCTATACCCTGGAACCCATCAGCTATCTGTGGGTCCATAACCCATAAATTACTCAAATGGGGAAAAATAATACCATTCAGATGTCTACAATGCAGAGATTATTGTAGAACACAATTGATGCACAATTGTGAATATGTATGTACATTTTCAGCTCCCAGGATTAACAGCAAAATCTTTGGAAAATATGGTAAAAGTTGATACTGAGCCAAAATATGTATTTGACATGCCAACTATGGTTTGGAGACATCTCAAAATGCTCAAAGCTGACCTTAATTCCTTAAAGATCAAGTAATGACATGTCAAAATATATACTGCACCAAATCCAAGCCAAAGTTGTCACAGCTGACAAAGAAGACTGGCTTGACAATGAAGGAAACTTGGTTGCTGAGGAGAGGATGGTTGAACTACTTGGATAGGCCTCTAATTATGAACAAGGACTGGAACTGTTGGATTCCAACCAGAACAACACTGTTGAGAAGCTTATGGGATTGGGAGGGGGGGGGGCTAAGAAAGTTGTTGGAAACAAGAGAAAATGTGTGTTACATTTACATAAGTTGTAAGAGCTTGATTGACATGCCCATACTGTAGGACCTGAGAATTGCAAGATCTGCATATGGATAAGTCAAAGGCAATGCCTGTCTTCACAAAGAAGGAAAATGTGACACTCAAACAGGAAGTTGAAATCCTTGATTGGCACCACAAACCAGGGAAGAAGTTCAGTCAAGGGAAGGCTGCTGAGTGATGAAACAAATACTATCCAAACCTCTGTCTTAAACAGCCCCTGATTTCAGTGTGGCTGAAGAATGAGGCTAGGATTTGTCAGATGTATGAGGAGAAATCATTGGGATGAGCAGGAAATATCAAGAGACAGAAGCAGACTGAACAACCAGAAGTTAACAAGCTGCTGGAGCTTTGCATTACAAATGCAACATCAGAGTCAATCCAGCTCAATGGAGAAATTCTCCGGCAAAAGTGGCATCAGTTTGCAGACTTGAAAAGTGTCCTAATGAATGAGAGGCCCAAGATCAGTGAAGATGGTTGGCTTTCACTGGAGAAGCATTGTGGTTTGCAAAGCCACAAGAATCATGGAGAAGCAGCATCTGCAGCACTAAGGATGTCAAGATGGAACATCAACAGTCATGTGATCTGATCAAGAAACATGGTTATCAGTTGAAAGACATCTTTAATATGGATGAGACTAACCTGTTCTGGCTATAAGAAAATTTTATTCTCACTTTCTCATGTCAATTACTTATGGATAGATTTTTCATACAGAATGGTGACCTGTTCTGGCTATAAGAAAATTTTATTCTCACTTTCTCATGTCAATTACTTATGGATAGATTTTTCATACAGAATGATACCCAATTGAGGCTTGATGGATAGGCAAAATCTAGAGTCAAAGGCAATAAAAAGCAAGTGACAAATCATCCAAAAAAAAAAGGAAAACAGTCGGCATGCCACTGTGGACAGCAACATCCAATGAACTTCTGGTCATTTTGGATAATCAGCCTCAGTGAGCTCAACATTGTTGATCTGGCAGACATAAGTGCACTCTACTGCTGAGTACAAGTAGTAAGTACTTGGTGATAGCAAAGGCAAGGCCAGAAGTACCCCAAGTTGGGGCTGCACAGAACAAAGTTACTGACCTAACAAAGCCCATATGACTATTGCTAAGAAGCTCAAGGAGAATGATGAACTTGGAGATGAAAATGAGACCTGAGCTGTGGTGGATTCTTTTCTGTTGCAATTACAGGCAAAGTAGAGTGATATATATACTAGCTCGTGCAATGTAGCTAAAAAAGAGGACAATAGCACTTAGCAAACATAAGCAAGACAAAAAGATTGTAGAAAAAGATAAGCAAAAGATAAGAGATGTAAGATACAATAATAGTAGCTCATAGTAACAGCAAGAATGGCAACAAGAATGACTGATGTCTGGAATAGTCTTTGATAGATAGCTTGAATTGTCATAACCTTTCAGGCTTTTAGGGAAGGGTCTTTCCCCATGTTGCTATTCATTGCCAAGTCAGTTGAAGAGCTACCCAGTAATTAACTAACCTGGTGTTTATTACCTATTTAGTACACAATTTTCGAAAAACCTCTAGTTGACCTTCGAAAATATGTCTTTAAGCTATTTTGACTATTCCTAGTCCTTGCTGTACATCCTCACAGCTTGTAACATAGGTTAAAAAATAATTTTAGCAGCCACCAGACCCCCCCTCCTACACTGTGTCTCAGCAAACCCCAGCTGTCACCTCTTGGATGAGACATAGAGTATGCACCACATGGAGTATGTACCATACTCCATGTCTGTTTAGACTCAACACGTGGCAGCTACATGTAATAATAGGGTGATAGAGTTCACCAGTATCACTACACGACTTCTCAGTGAATACGGAGTAAGCAGTTGGAAAATTAACTTACCATTCATTCTGCCACATGTTAATATCTACAGATGGTACTGTCCATGAAGGTAAGGTGGAACAATGTTGATGGCATCAGTGCACAGGCTGGCAATTACGGGACTGGTCATTTCTTAAAGGCTGAATCATTGCAGGAAGGGAGAAGAGACAAATCATGCTAAATTAGACCTGGAGTATGTACCACACCGAGTCGGGAGTATGTATCGTACACTTCACGTCTAATTAGGTTCAACAGGTGATAGCTGACGGGTGGAATCTAGCAAACGTAAACAGCCACCAGAGTGATACTAGTCATACCAGAATAAGCCTAGGGAAACATCAAACGATGACACAAATGTACGAGAATCATCCGTGTAGCGATGACGTGAAACGCCACAAATTGAGAAAAATTTCGGCCTCACCCCGAACCGAGGCAACAGTGATAGAAAATTCATATAAAGCCTGACTTGTTGTTTCCTTAACGTCCTCAAGATTCAAACTACCCCACCCCAAGCCGAGTTCAAATCTGCCTACATAAAAATGTTTTCCCCAGTGCAACCTTGCCAAGTTTTTGTTATTCGTACTGATGTCCACTACGCTTGTGTCCGCTATGATCACAACCCGGACCGTACCTCTCAAAGAATGCCCACTCTTCCAACGGCAATGTTGTATAAATCCGTCTGTAAGTACAGATTTATCCATGCGGAGCATAACTGTTGACACTCAATGTACTCAGTCCACGATTTGGAAAACCCTTGCTGTCCCCATTCACAGACTCATAGCACTCACTGTCAGAAATGAGCTAGACCCATCAACGTATGCTTTGACCATTTGTTTTTAAACCTCCTTGATTCCTTCCTCTTCACAAGTCACTACTGTATCGTACGAAGTAATCATGGGTGCAACCGCAGTTTTTTGGCTGCGTGTTGTACCGCCAATACTTGTAACAACAAATTGAAGTTTCCAGTAAGTCTCTCTCTGAAAGCTGCTAATAATACAAAATAATTCTAACAATTGGAATGTAGATATCACTTAGTCCAGTCCATTGCATGCCCATGGAGAACAAATAAACAGATCTCCATCCTCCGTGGCTAATAGTACTTACTTCCGACTCGAAGATCATAGAATTACGTTATACTACCAATGAAGATTCAGAGAGGTCAACTATGGATAGTCGATTTGAATAACTACCAGCTTTGAGCAAAGTCACCACAGAGTCAACTCAACGGACTTATACAATCAAACCTGCGGCCCACTCTACTGCTGAGTTCAGAGGGACCTAGTAGTATGTATGTATACGTACTTGAAATGGATCACATTTCATCCCGCGTCGACTGACCACAGTGACTGTGACACATGGTAAAGCATTAAGCAGATTTACAGTATACACATACTGACCCTTCCAAGCCATACAAGCGAGAATGAATATCAACCAAAAAATCATCCAAAAGAAACTAGAAAACAGTCAGTTGTGACACCGTGGACAGCAGCATCTCATGAACTTCTGGTCAATTCGGAAAACCGGCCTCAGCGACCTCAACATCGTGGATCCAGATAATCTACAACTGAGTTCAGGTAATAAGTACTCTGAATGTACGCTGTGTGAAGAACACAAAGAGAGCACATCTCCGTTCCTCCATAGTGACCTGCATACTTACTTCAGAGATCGAATGATGATGATTTCCTACACCCGCTTGGGTTTCGCCCTATGTCGGGTCAGAACAGAATCAGAGGTCATATAAATGTACTTTCAAGCTGTCCGAATGAACATCGATCAATCAACTCAATGGACCCATATGGGAGTGGCGCGCTCTGTATCTTTTATTTTTTACAGCGCGGATACGTTATTGTCCCCTTTGTCGGTGGATACGATAATGTTTCCAGAAAAACACTTAAACTTGATCACATCAAAGATCCTAGTATACGGCCACTTGACGAGCTCTTCAGGGACCACTTTTTACAATCAGTGTTGAAGAAGATGAAAGGCGCTAGTGAACGGAGCTGGGATCTTGAGGATGCACTTGGGGATGGACATATGGATCTGTCGAGGTCTGATGTGTGGGGTGGTGAAGAGGGTCGTGAGCATTTGGAATTTGAGTTGGCACATAGATTTCATGGGTTATTGGTTGAGCAGGAATCCATCTCTTGATATCTTGGTGCTCATTTCTGGCTCTGATGGACCTTATGTGGACTTTATTGTAAATAGTCAAACCGATACTTTGAATATAGAGCATTCCGAAATAGAGTTAATATATCACATTCGTTTGTAGAAGATGTAAGCTTTTTTTAAATATATTTATCAAAGCCTCGTGTCGATATTATGGTGGTTTTACTAACTTCCCCTTGCAGTTGAGTGGACCAAGTGGGTTGCTTTTGGTTGAGAATCAACATTGGTGAGTGGGACTGAATGAAGCTGACTTGTCTTTTGTCTTTTCGCACTGGACTTCGAGTCCACCTCGGATGTAGATGTACTGTAGGTCATTTGCCCCCGCCATATCCATTCCTTGATTTCAATACATACTCCATCTCAAATTCTCAATCATCTGTAGTCCCTACCCGGCAGCAGTCGTATATACGCACATACTTATGTGGTATATGAGAAAGTCAGATGATTTTCGCGTCTGTACGCGAAAAGGATTGGATTACTACATGTTTCCGTAATTCCAAATTGTCCTACCTTTGTCATCCAGGCACGCCACCGAGCCCCCAGAGCCAATCAAATTCTTTTCCAGCGCTTATTCGTCATTTCCATTATGCTCAACGCTTACATCACCATCAAAAGTTTTTCCTTCACGCGCAGATGACCCGCAATTTTTCCTCTACGATTCAAATAAATCCTCATCTAACCTTCATATAAAAATGCCCATATCTCCCCCCAGCAGTAATTCCAAATGTCCTCGCCCGCAAGCTCTAGCTCTCCAGCTCGCAAAACCATCGTCATAATCGGCGGCGGAGCCGGCGCCCTCGTCGCCCGCCGGCTCTCCACGCTCCTCAACTCTACAACGCACAACGTTGACCTCATCCTCATCACCGCGCGTCCCCACTTCCAGCACTATATCGGCAGCATTCGTGCGGCCGTCACGCCGGAGGGTGGCTTCGCCGCGCAGGTCCTGGTGCCGTTCGACAGGCTCCTTATCAACGGGAACGGGACGATTATCACGGCAGAGGTTACGGCGTTCTCTGAGCACCGTGAGGGTGAGGGCGGCACTGTGATGTTGTCGAATGGGGAGAGTGTGCGTTGGGACGCGCTGGTTCTGGCGACGGGGAGTATTTGGGAGGGCCCATTGGATGTTCCAAAGTCCAGAAAGGAAGCGTTGGCGTGGTTTGGAGATTGGCAAGATAGGTTTGAGGAGGCTAGAGATATTTTGCTTGTGGGTGGTGGGTCGGTTGCTGTCGGTATGTCCTGTCTCATCCGTTCTCGCCTTTTGCTGTGGATACCCAATCATATCCCTATGTAGAATACGCCGGTGAAATCAAGGACTTGGATCCTGTTAATATCTTACATCCAAGATATATATACTGACTTACTGACTTACCACTACCTCCAGTCAAAAAATGTCACCATCGTGCACCGCGACACCATGCTGCTGAACAAAACCTATCCCAACAAATTTCGAAAAGACGTCGAGCGTCGTTTGCGCGCCCGACGCGTCGACTTACTTCTAGGAGACACCGTCTCTGAGGACGCCTTCACCAGCGCCAAAATCACCACGCGCAACGGGACAACGCTGACTCCCGACCTCGTCGTAAGCCCATCCTCATCCAAACTCCACTCATCCTCTCAACCTCACTTCCACCTACTCAGATCCCTTGCCGCGGCCCACGCCCCAACACCTCCATCATCTCCGCTGCCCTCGGCGCAGACGCTCTCACCCCCGCCGGGCACGTTAAAGTCCTCAACACATTCCAGCTCCCCAACCACCCACACATCTTTGCATGCGGAGACATCGCCGACCTCAACGAACAGCGGCAAATCGGTAAACACCGCGGGCACGCAGACGTTGTCTCGAAGAACGTGCTTGCTTTGTTGGACGGGCACAAACCAAGTGCGATCTACAAAGGCACGATGGAAATGATCTTCATTACTATTGGGAAGGTATGTTTCCGTTTTGTTTGGCATTTGGGATTTATGATTTGATCATTGTGTTGGATAGAACGGAGGTGCGGGATACGTAGATTTTCTATGGGGTCTTTGCTTTGGTGACTGGTTCGTGTCCTTGGCTAAATCGCGCAGCCTGCTGGTGTCGAAGGTTCGCGGATACCTTGGACTTTGATTTGTTAGAGACGTCTGGACAACGGAGGCTCTGTATTTATTTCCTATCTAATTTTCGATACCATGTATCTGAATGAGGAGGCTGAAAACCTCTAGCCTGTCATTACATCGTCAGTGCGCAAGTTCTACACAGATCCTATGTGGTCAGGAGTCTCCATCTATCTAGTCTCATCGTGCAGTAGTCTGTTGTCCAGCCGTCTTCTCCGCCACTTTATCGACAAGAGGAGCATCCGCCGCATTCGGCGCCGGTACCTCTAGTTTCGAGTTTGCCTCGCGCTGAGGCGACCTCATATCGCCCTTGAAACCAATATAGTATATTCTAGAGACTTCCTCTCCAGCAGATTCGCTCTGCATACCACCATCAGCGTCAGTCAAAGAACCACTATGGTTAACTCACAAAGAATAGAGATAGTGAAGTTATACTTGTGAAAGCCGCCACGCGTAAAGGGTATTCAATCACTCCAGATTCTCCCTCAAGCAAGCTTATGTTTATATGAGGCTTTATCGTCTCTGCATCAGCAAAGTCCACTATTGTCGGATGATTCGCATATATACGCAGATGACGTGGGGCAACCTCTCCCCGTCCTTCAAGTAATTTACAAAAACAATCACACAAAGACTCCAAAAAAACACACAAAGTGTATCTTACTCACCGAGTTTCAGTAACACAGACTTGACCCGTACAATTTGTGTGAAAGGTATATGAAAGACTACCTTTGTCAACGACCAAAGAATCAAGAATTAGAGATCAATGAATATCCAGAGCCTGTACCCCAGACATCTGCTAACCTGATCGTCGACACCCGATTGAGCAAACTTGCTCGTGTCGTCACGTTCATCCCATGGTTTGATTACGGCCCGCGCATCTTCTGGAACCGCCAAGTTAAGACCATACACTCTTGCCGCCGAGATGAGATGTCTGAGCCAGGATTGGCTTCAGGTTGAGGTGCTCACTTGTCTTTGTCTATCACACCATATAGGTTCGCAATTTCAGTTCCTACAATGGTCGATGCGACAGAGGTATCCTGTGAGGACATAAGAAAGAAAGAAGGTGGATCAAAGTTATCCTGCCAAGTTCCAGCGGAAAGAGAATAAATCATTATTATTGGGCTTGATCATGTGACGCCTCACATTTTTTGGAAACCATCTCTGTAGACCATTCGACATGCATCGGGCGCTCCGTTTGAGGAGCGTTGCACGCCTGGGACGCGTTCAACGGCACATACCCACTCACTCTTCCCCTTCTTTACTTCTTCGACGCCATTATGCCAGTAAGAAAACGCCTGCGGAAAAGTTCGACAGGATTCTGGCTTCTCTGCGGCCACACATGAAGACAGACGAGATCGCTAGGAAAATGGCTGCTCTCCTGGAACTCTCTGCAGACAATGAGGAGCTCGCTGAACGCATGATTGCGGCGCTGCGGCCTCTGGTCCATGCCCAAGGGGTCAATCAAGAATTATTGTCTGCAAAGGTGGACCTCTACATGGCTGAACCGCCAGAGGATAACTACGATGCGTTCGTAGAAGCCCTAGATACTCGTATGTGCTATCACACTCGAGATGCTTCTTTTTCTAATTCGCAAATCTTAATTAGCTGAAAACGACAAACGTTACACACGTAAGTTCCTCCGATTCGGCGATTTATGTATGTCCCGTCTAACTATGTACGACAGAACTTTCGACCGACCCATCACTTGAGTTCCCTGGCCTTACACTTGAAAACCATCTCCAAAACGAGGAAGTTCAGAAAAAGCTCGGAGAAGTTCATTTCCTCCGTCGAGCTGACATGATAGAGCCATTGAAACGTATCGAGGAAGACGCTACCAACATGGAAGCCTACATAGAAGTGGCAAAGCTGCTGGAGGAGTTCGGCGTTCCGGTCACTTACCAACGGCGCACACTACCCGGAGATAGTTTAGACGAACTACCCGGATTAATCGACGAGGCACGCCAATTAATCAATTCCAATGAGCAAGAGATTGCAGCAGAGGATCCAGTCATGGCTGCGGACATGGCCGTGGAAGACCCCGAGCAAATGTGGAGGGCAGAAGTTCCATGGAAGAAGTCAAAGTCAAATAATCTATCGGAGACATCCGAGTCGGGGATGCCTGAGTCCGAGGCTGAGGCTGAGGGAGAGGAATCTGACGCTGATATCAAAGCTGAGGAAGAGCAACAAACCGGAACATTCACATACCCCGACCTCATGGTGTCCGACCCATTGCTTGACTCGCGTGACGTTCTCGAACTCCCACCTGATGGCAAGGAGCAGATATTCCACAATCGTGTGATTGTCCGGAATCACACATCTATCTTCCACGAGGCTATGGAGGCACAAGGGTTCGATTTCGACGACCCGGAATTTTCGCCAACTCGTAGCGACGAAACAGAGGAGTCTGCGTCATCGCACGAAAACCTCCCACTCTCTCCTACGGAGCTCAAGGACTTCTACCGTTTCATCCTCCATCGTCGACGTGTATCGCAACAGACCGGCAAGGGCAAAATCCAGAGGATGTATATCCTCATGGTTGTCGGAAATGGCAACGGCATGGTCGGGCTCGGGCAGGCGAAGGATGTGGACGTTGTGCGAGCAGAATTTAAGGCATATGCTCAGGCCGTGCGCAACATGGACTGGGTCGAACGGTTCGAGAACCGTACCATCTGGACCGATATGGAGACCAAGCTAGGTTCGACCCAGCTTCTCCTCCGCCCTCGTCCCGTCGGATTTGGCCTCCGTTGTAACCCAAATTTGCATCAGGTGCTAAGGGCTGCAGGGATCAAGGATATTAGTGCTAAGGTATGGGGTAGTCGCAATCCAATAAACGTCGTCAAGGCAGCCTTCCGCATGCTTCAGGCAGGCCATGCACCTCTAGGTATGGGTGATGGAATTGGTGGGCGTGGACGTAAGTTAGATAAGGGCAGTGGGCTTAGGAGTAAGGAAGATGTGGAACGCGAACGGGGAAGACAGCTAATCAGCTTGCGGAAATAATAATCCCTTGCATCATCTTCTCGTACCTCAAAGTTCTGCTGTATTAGTTGCAATACTTACATATAATTCATTCCAGCGCAAGAGTCTAGACCTCGCTTGTCAAATGTGAAAAGCTTAGCCTTCTATGTATTCGTAGATAATATCGGATTGACGACTGGTGAGAGTTTGAAACTCTGTGTCGGATCGCGATTTCATGGAATTTTGTGTGCGTGTATACAATGTAGCTACTGAATATGTGGGAATGATCGTGAATGTCATCCGCGGAAGTAGAAATACAAGTATAGTAATGTACATACCCGCCTCCGATTGGATAAAATATTGCCGAAAGGAATTGTGAAGGATACAAGTTCCACAGCACTGAGAATCAAAGAAGCATTGAAAGCAGTGGGGTGGGGAGTCATCAATAAGATAAGCTTGCAAGATGTAGAAGATAAAGTGCGTGAGGTTCGTGAGGATGCGTGACAATAATGCTAGATGATAGATGCAAAATGAGAGTGAATATGCTATGCGATGACGGAAGTTGAATCATGAAGGAGTGAGATGGAACGAAGTGAGTCATGCAACCGAGCCTAGATAGAAGAGGAAGGGGAGGGTCTCAAGAAAGGGGAGAGTCTAGAGGGGAGATGTCACTAAACTAACTCACTGCGCCCCGACGTGTGAGAAGAATTTACTTGACATGAACCAGTGGCGCGGGGGGCGAATACGTTCCGTACCTCGCTGATTCTGCTGATGAAGTAGGATCGGGATCGGTGCGGAACGGTGCTGATTGGTTTGCGTCGGAACATTAGTCCGGATGCCCTGGAAAGGTGGCGCAGCAGGCGCTTGATCGCCCGAATGGGTTGTATGCGCTTCCATGGGAATACAGCGCCTGCCTGACGGCAGCGCAGCTGAATGAGTTGATGGAGGAGCTGGCGATGAGGGACACGAGAAGAATTTGACAGAATTGAAGATGCCCGCAGTCTTCGGTCGGGTGGAGCCGTCGTATGGAGCTTTTGAATCAACGACAGAGAAAACTGGAGGCCTTGAGGAAGGGGAAACGTCGGTCACTGTGGTATACACGGAGAAAGGAAGCTGACTTGGGGGGGAATGGGTGATACACTGCACCTGTGAACGGTACTCGTGCCACTCAGCTGCTGGTGACGGGGTCTTGGATCTTGTGAAGGCCATCTCGCCACTATCGGCGGAGCTACTAGAGTAGATGGATGGAGAAGACATTTCCGTTACCGAAGAAACCCAGATGGACGGGGAGGTCATCTCCTCATCGTCGAAAGAGGCCTCCATCGACACAGGCAAGCCTCTCGATTCGGACTCGAACACAGCATTCCCGAAGAAGGATGAAGAGTAGGGGTCGAATTCTACCGCGGTTTGCATTATGGAAGTGCCATTAGAAAGAGATGTAGCTATGCTTGCTGTGGGGTCATAAAAGCGTGCCTGCTGCGCGAGATTGGTATCGATCGTGAGGCATTTTCGGGGATGTGCGACGTCTTTATCTGAAAAACGAGTGTCGAGGCTATTAGGCGTCTCAAGTAATGAGGGTGTCCCTGAGGACACAGGGGAAACAGGTGTGAGGGTTCGTTCAGGCCAGACGACCGATGAAGATTCTGACTCAAACGCCTTCGTCGCCCCACTAGACGAGAACACTGTCCAGTGAAGGCCATAGCTTGGATCATTTGTAAGAGAGTCAGTAGAATCGTGCTTGGCGAAGACAATATCGGAAGTGGAAGTGGAGTCCTTGCTCCAGTGTGAAATGAAGTCGATACTCTCCGACTTCGACGGGGGCAGGTTTGCTTGAGGCTCATCCACTGAAGACTCATTGTCGATATCCATACCCGCCTCCCAGAGGCAACGAGCCATACTACCCTCGAATATGGCGCCGTCCGAATAGAACGTCTCCACGTCCTCGATGGCGTGGCGAAGATCACGCAGTGTGATTCTCTCCCTCCAATCAACTTCTAGCATCTGAGTAAGAATGTCGTTAATTTCGGAGGAAATGGGGAGGACAGTAGGAAGGAAGTTGAGGGGGTCGCGAAGGTATGCACGGAAGGTTTGGTCATCGGGAGTCGCGGACTTCCAGGGATTTCTGCCAGTTGCAAGGTTAAGAAGAATAATTCCTAGCGACCAGATATCATTGAACATAGGCGAATAGTTTCCAGTGAGGGCGAACTCTCCGCCTTGGCATTCTGTTATAGATATTTTAACATCAGTAATTTCATAATCATATCTGAGGGACTCACCTGGACTCATGTGGTATACACTGCCAGTGCGAAACTCCGTACTTAACTTCTCAGTAGTGGCGAGTCCAAAATCAGTAATGGCAACACGGAGGCCATCATCGAAGCAGAGAACGTTCTCAGGCTTCAAGTCACGATGATAAATACCGAGGCTGTGACAATACTCAACTGCATCAAGCAGCTGAAGGAATACATGTTTGATCAGCGCGTCATCTCCTAAATAACGGCAGTTATGCAGGATCTGTGTAAACAAGTCGTGGTCCGGGGCATAATCCATAATAATATAGGTACGGTTGAATTCCTCGACGACGCGGTGGAGAGTGACGACTCCAGGATGTGAAGAGGCGATTTGGTGTAGCGCGATCTCGCGGATGTGGATTTGTCGTTGGCGGCTAGTCTGATGGGCCTGGGCCACGAGGCATTTGACGGCGTACAACTTCGGGGTGAGAGAACAAGTATCTACAGCACGGTAGACAACGCCGTATCCACCTACGCCCAAGATTTCCACGAGTTCAAGGGAGCCGCCATCGATGAGAGTCCCAACTGGTGGGTGAAAGTCAGAGGATACAGCAGCAGAAGTCTTGTGGGACATGGCTGTATGAAAGAAAAGAGGCCTAAAGGACCGAAAAGTAGTAAGCACCAGTGCTAACGAGTAATTCGGAATAGAGAGGAAGGACGGAGGGAAACCAGCCATTATAAGTCGAAAACACGTTGTTCCCCTATTTGCGAACAAATGTGACAATGTTGCTGTACGCGTGTAAAACACGAGGTATCGAAAAAATGCACTTACAGGGTGCCAGACACGCTCCGATGCGTCAATGAGCTGTCAGATGCAGAGTGAAATGGAAGGAAACCGGTCGGAACTCTGCAGGATGCTTACCTCCGTTTCTTCAGTATATACAGACGCGGATAGCTGTGTTCCGCAATGCGGTCATATTCCGAGACATTTACCTATAGCGATCTGAGATAACCTCATCAGCGATCGTGTGGATATACATATTGAGCCATTACTCCGTGACAGAAACGATGAGGAGCTCCAACTATCCACGAGACACTACGTCCTCTCGAAAAATTTCAGACAAATTTTCAAGACAGATGAAGAGGATGTCCCAGGGGTCAAGGATGAGAGTGTGACCTCATGTTTCGTCTCGAAAGGGTTCGTCCGATCATCAGGGACCTATATATGTTAACCTCGAATATTCGTCTGCCTTAGGAACGATGGAGACAGAGTTCTACGGTGTGTGGACAGTGCATTGTGTACCTGTCATATGCACTCTGTGGAGTATTGAACGCTAAAAGAAGGTTAAGAAACTTTTTCTTGCCACCGGGTAATCAACGTTCAACGTCCAGGAATTGGGCTCACCTCAACAGGTAGACAGATTACCCAGCGAGGTCGTATATCTTAGGGTCCATCCAGTTGGATCGCCTGTACAGAAGTCATCAGTCAGCTATCTCAGAACCCTACTTAGGTCATGGCAACTGCATCGAACAGGTGAGGAGAAGTCCTAGTCACGGCAGTTCATAACATTCCAATGCTTTGTCACAAGAAAGGCGTGACTGCCACTAGGTCTTATTTTGCCGGGCATGTCTGGAAAAAAGAGGTATGTTCATGAAGCGCAGGCAGGTTAAGAAGAATTTTGGAGGAACCATTGAAATTGATAGCCTGGCAGGCACACGAGAGGACACGATAACGCGTTCTACACGTGATCACGACACGCTTGGTTTATTTGTGAAAGGAGCACGTGCGCTCAACAATTTAACGTGGATTCAGTTTGGTTTGGCTTTCTACTTCACCGTCGTGTGCGACGGCGAGGAGCTCCCGAAATACCCATTGTTCGCTATCGGACTTTTTCTTCCTAAACTCTATCACATCATCGAATTATCTAGCCTTTTAATAGGCCTCGGTCCTTTCGACACTAAAATGTCGCTTCGCACCTTCACCGTCTTTCAGGACACTCCTTCTGCGGACATTGCCAAACCTAAAGCCAAGACAGTCACATCCTCTACACTATCATCGAAACCGCTGAGCGTCAATTGTGCCACCACCCTCACCACCATTGAGAAAGAGAATGTCGATCCTCTCACTGGAGAGCGAGCGGGTCCTTCTACCAATGGAAAGAAGCGCAAGACTTCTGTGCTAACGACCAAAATGCATGCACCTCTGACGTCGAAGAAGCAGAAGGAGTTGACAGAACCCTCAGACTTCAATCCGGACGTCAAGAAGCGAAAATCGTCGGCGAGTTCGACATTGAAACCAAAGACGGGAGGGAAGAAGGATGGGAAAACTTCGTCGTTGAGGAAGACGAAGAAGCCATTGCGCCGAGTGTCGCCTATGCCGAAAGTTGATGAGGAGGCAGAAGCTGAACGAGTGCGAGGGAGAATCACTCAGGCTGATATCGATTCACGGTGTTATGAGCTGACGGTCAAACCTCTTGCTGACTTGTCTCAAGCTTATGAGCAAGGTCCCTCCCTCGAGACTGCCGCCATCGATAATGGTGTTGTTAAATTTCGGTCCGTTAAGGTTAGTGGTTCGATCCCACATCGAGTCCTGTTTTAACTCTAACACAACTCTGCAGGAGTCGTCCGCGGAGCCAGAGTTTCGTGACTACTTCTCGCCACCTCAGTTGGCCACTCTTCCCTTAGGTTCTGATGGAACCTCAGCCTTGGATAGCCGTACCTTTTCCACTCCGGAACGAAAGCAAATCTATGCTGCATTTACTTTCACGACTCCGTCTCCCACAAAGGAACGCTTCAACAGGACCCATTCCAACAGTGTCTCCCCGCCGAACTGTAACATCACATCATCTTCGCCTCGCCGCGAATAACACGTTACCGGACCGGTCATCCGTCGCATTTGTACGCCGATCCTCCGTTTTTTTCGGTCTCGAAACCGTCGCATATACGTACACGCACTTGCTATCCATTGCATTTGTATCCCCACCCTGACAATGCACGTCCCTCACGCCGCATCATTCAAAGTCGCCTTATCCATTTCTAATCATCTACATTTTACTGCCACTTTCATCTCCACATTTTTTCTTGTTTTTTCTTGTACATATTCTTTCTTAGTCGCATTTATCTTTATCTTTCCCCCCTCCCCCCCTAACATTGTCGATTTCATATCTTCTCAATATTATTCATGGGTCTCCTTATATCATCATTGATTCATACCTCATCGCAGTCGTCATGTATTCTCACACAACTTGATTTGTCTTGCTTTAACATCAAATTCTCACTTGTACAAGTGACCAGTTCGTTCCGAAGGATGAGTAGTCCGGACATCGCTGACTATGTATATATCCAACGTTTAACATTAATGAGTGTGTTCAATTTGAACCGTTACAAAAACACGCAGTCATCGTGCGGTATGTGACCCAGCCTCAGGTCTTCGCTGTGGCATGAATAATTCAATGTTAAACTACTTACCGGTGGCCTTATTCGGGGATACTCTTGTGCAAACCTGAAGATACATTCAATCCCGACCATTCTCATTTACCTATGGTTGTCCGCATTAGGTCTTCTGATACATGTGATGAATCACATTCGGAATCTTGCTTTCCTCGTTGTAACATTCCAGCGCGGGAAAGAGTGCTGCCACATGTGTAACCTGTAAGAAGCCAATTTACTCAATTTTTCTTCGCCGTTCATCGGACTGAATCAACATATGGGTCCACCGACAGCCTCACTCCCGTTTGTAACCCAGAGACCAGGTTTTGGCACTTTTGTGAATGTTCAGTGTTTAGCCTTTCACCTTTCGATCTGACTTCTGGTGTCAATCGGCATAGAATGACAACTACTGTCAGGTTCAATGAAATGCAGTAACTTGGAAAGACAGCAGAGAGGGTGCAATCGAAACAAAATTTGTTCGAACACGTTTGCCGAGTGCCGACGAAGGAACAGAAATACAAGAAGCTTTCATTCTTCATGCTGCATTTACTTATTAGCCACGCATTTCCTCAGAATATACAATACTGTACATATCTCGTAATACTTCTCCTTCGCCCGTATATCCAGATTCTAGATCATCTTCAAGGGCATGTGTGACGGTCTGCAACATCTCAGCCTGCGTTGCTTGATGTGCGGATTTGTTACCATGCAACTTCGCGTCCATGATCATGGATGCTATCCGCTCCCAACCCGGATAACCCACTCGTTTGGACCAGCAATAAAACGGTTCATTCGATCTTATAGGGTATGAATCGCAATATCGCCTTTTTAGGGCTTCAATTGTCTTATCTACAAGAATTCGTCGGCGAATGTGATGCAGGTCTCGGCGGTCCTTCAATGGATTGTGTAAGTAAATCTCCCGTTTCTTAGTGAGATGGCAAACCTTCTGGGAGAATGTACTCTGCAGTGCTTTAGTTAATTCGTCTGAATATCGCCGCAAGCATGCATTGTCACGTTCCAGTGTCTCGTAATCCTTCGTTAAAGTGTAATTCCTGGTCTCGACCTCGTCCAGCTGGGCTTGCATCTCAACCAACTCACCTCGTAGGTCATGAGCATTATTCATATACAAGTCACGCTGCTCATAGACACGCGTAAGTTCCGCTTGCGTATCAAGGAGGCTGTCAGATAGTCGTTCTGATCTCTGTATTGTGGCATTGAGAAGTTTCTGTGTTTCCTTCAATTGCCCTGATGTAAATCGGATACATCTTTCACAAAAGCATACTCGAAAATTTGCGAGGGATCTTACATTCAAATTGCCGTAGTTCTGACTTTGGGTACTCATAAGTGAGTCGACTAGTCTCTCGCCTATTGACGCAACGGCCGTTTGTTCGATCGTCTAGGCATTCTGAGCTGATATGACTGTATACTCTCGTCACCCTCTTGTCATTATACCCTTCATAGTCAACGCCATCATAGGTGATTGTCGAGTCGAACGCATCCTCTTCTGGGACGATTATTGGCTCATTTGAAGTCGTTTTGATAGAAACAAAGCCGTACTCCCGAGCGTCATGATAGTTGTCATCTTGGACAGTTCAACTTGGGTCAAATGAAGAAAAGGAATTACGTACCCCTCGACAGTTTCCGTCTTTTGTAATATCGTTCATTCTTGGGATGAAGTTCTCGGCTCCTCTCCAAGATATCGATATCTTCGTATGGAACGAAGTCTTTACGCGGCCGACAGGTTGTCTTTTCCATAAGAATGTCTATTTTTGACTTCCAAGAAAGACCTCCTGTTTCTCGCCGTAAAGAACGTTCCTTCTGGCGAGTATTGTCGATCGGTTGACGAGTTGAGACTGTGTGGCAACATCGATGTGACATTCGAGAGCATGGACACTGTATACTATACCTGAAGCCTTGAATGGGTCGTTCTTTAATGGGTCGTTCCAACAGATATTTAGAAGGAAAAGATATTGGTGAACTTGTGAGTTTTTGTAAGTAAGAAAAGGGGGTCTGAACTTGAACGTCACGGCTCGTCTCCAGAAGCATCCTGAATCTATTATTATATCGGAGTCCGGTTGTCGGCTATCAAATTAATTCGACTTCCTCTGGCAGCTGATTCAGCCAATCTACTATGCTATCCACTCAGCTTCGGACGAACAGAACGACGAGTTTTTTTAATTGCGCTTAGCGTGACTTGATCGTGAATATCCTGTTTCTATTGACCTTTTTAGTTTCGTCCGGCTGTCCATTCTACGGTTGAGTTGGAGCCATTATCTCGTCCAACTCCGATTATCCGATCGTTCTGCATGCGGCATCAGATACATTTCTTCTGAATCGCATCTGGCGAACGAGATCAAGTTGTCTCATGAGTTGATATTGGTAAGGGCGCTTATGCTTGGTTCCAATACCATGTATATAAAGCTGATTATATAGGCTGACTCTGCCAAGGCCAATGACCAGACCACTTAGAACTTGATTGATTATCCATTACAAAATTCACGATCGCAGAAAGTTGAACCTACCATCACAAAGGATATAATTGATAACGTCTGTGTATTCTGGAATAGCAAACGATGTGCTGTTGAGCCGGTCGCAGACTGGAATCTATCTGCCAGTGCATGGACAACTTGCAACGAAGTCGTCTTGGTTGCTTACTATTGCTGATCAGTGGTCCAGATTTTACTACGTTGTTGTTATCACTCTGGCGACGTCTAACAACCCCTCACAGTTGGAGCCATTGGCACAAATTCCTCTGATGAGGTGACCAGAAAGAAAGAGCACCGCAAGTCAATCATAATGCTCAAGCGTGATATATTCACAGCAATACCCTCCAAAAATCGCTATATCTGGGAGACAAGATATATGGAAATACTCCTCTGCTTCCTCTTGTTGGTCTAACAAATGTCGAAGCCGCATAGAGACATTCGCACAGGACTGGTGGAGATGCCAACCTCTATCATTCACCGCCTCATAAACATGGTACATCCCATTAACTCAACAACAATCATGATCATATGCCTTTCTAAGCACAAGTTCTTCCATTGGTTCCCACTCTAATAATCTATGATCCACTGATAATGCGTCTGGCACGATCTCAATGAAAAATATCTCAGGTGTGAAGCCATCTGGCATCAGATACAATATTTGCGTGGAAAGGATAACCTATCCAGATATGGTGATTGCGATAGAAATAAACGTAATGTGTACCCAAGTGATATTATAGACAAATGATAGAACATCATAGTATGAAGATTGATAAATGAGAAGTTACAAATCGACGTAGAGGACTCCAGGACGAAAGAGGTATACAGTGCCAGATGTCGGTGTCACTTGTTTTAAGGCAAGGAACAGCAGGCGACACAGTAATGGAGGGAGGTAGATGAAACAATGCATATAATGCAGGGCGGAGGGTATCAAGCATGATGGTGATGGGGCTAATGTTACAATGAGTATGCGTATGAAGTGTCTGGAAGTGATGATAGGTTCCTGTGTACGTGGCGAGAATATTTAGGGAATAAAAAGTAGAAAGAACAAAAAGAAATTTGTCAAAACCAGTGGCGCAAATGTTGTCCGTTCGAGTATTCATCGTTCACAACGACGAGAACATTTTTCTTGGGCATTTGATCCTCCTGATCCTCGTTGGCTGTTTCATCCTCCCCGAACACGTCATCCCAGTCGTCACCGATAAAGAACCGTCGGGACTTTGAAGGGATATTGGGCTGGCTTGTCTTCGGATTGTTCACCACGCACAATTGCAGCAGGATCTCCCAACGGCGATACCAATTGGCAGGCCAAGGAGGAGAACAGAGGAATTTTGGACTCATCGACGTGGGCTGGGGGAAGATAGAACGTTTCAGGTCTGCGGTAACGGGCATGTTGGAAGATGAAGAGTCTGCTTCGTGTTCCGATACCTGATAACCTTTTGACTCAGCCTTCTCTCGATTGGCATGCTCTGTGCGCCTTGGATGATCTGCCTCATTGTCGCTCTCCACAAGAGTCGAGTCGGAGTCATCACTGAACGCACGAGACTCTGATGTCTCCATTGATTCGCTCTCGCTGCGATCCTCGAAGAGGTCATCCTCGACGTCGTGTTGCCCAGGTTGAAGTTCGCCAGACGCCAGATGCACATCGAACATCCAGAGCGTCTTTGACATCGTCCATAGCGACATCCCGACGAAGTAACGGTCAATATGCATACAATATGGGTCATGAAGGGCTTTGATGTCGCCACGACGAGGATGGATAGACAACGGAGGCAAGCGTTCCATGGGCGGCGGGGGAGGCGGTTGTGGTGTATCAGCAGGATCCGGTGGAATACAGCCTCCAGAAAGACGGAGCCTGGGTGACATCGAGCTGAAAATCGAAAACCCGTCGTATGCCTTGGCTTCAAATATCCGCGCTTTATGTTCTAACCATGTATCCTGGCGAGAAGCCCAGAACCATTTCAAATGAAGCAAAGCGTGGCGTGAATGTCCATGATGGTGATACCGGTGGCGCTGAGGAGTATGACGATACGAAACAGCGTTAAAAGGGATGTAGCGCGGAGACAAGGGAGACGGTAGACAAGAGAACTTAGGTGAGAGACTCCAGTCGGATTCCTCAGGGGGCTGTGAAAAGGAGCAAACGAGTTCATCCAACGGCGATGGCGTCATATGGGATAGAGAGGTGGGACAACCATCTTCGTCAGAATATTCTTCGCCCAAGAGAAGATCCGACTCTGCGTGGAAATCGAGATCCTCATTGTCTGGCATAGACTGAACATCATGATGCAATTTCCAGTCTTCCACTACGCGGGGTGAGCGAGGCCTTGTGGGTAATTTTGGAGCACGCTCGGGCATGAACGTCGTAATATCGGACTCATGCTCATCTAGGTGAATTGTTGATGTGCATACTTGATAGGACAATTCGTGGTGAACTCTTTCAAAGGATCCTTCTTCCGTTAAAGGCGGGTCATTGTCTTCGTCGTAATTAAAACCTAAACGGCTGGACGGGCGTACAGGTATATCGTCGTTGAGGTCCACGATGCAGAGCTGGTCTACGATATCCTCTTCCAGTGATATTTCTGGGTTGGCATGAATATCTTCAAAGGTAGAACCCATTTCGCGACTGAACTGTCCCGCGTGGCCTCCGCAGGGATTCGAGCGACCACGAGCTTGATTTTATCGTAGAATTAGAAAAGTCCAGAAGAATGTCTGAACGTGTTCTGTTGAGTATTCTGGATAACCCGTGCGCCAGTCGTGTATCAGGAACAAATACTATGATGCACTAAAAACCATGCAGGTCGGTAACTTAGAGACAAGCGAAGTCAATAACGCACCTATTAATCACTACCACAAAGATATATTCGATCTGCGGAGTGTAATATAGTATATAGTGCTTCGAAAGAAGCCGCTGGAGGTCGTTGCGGAAGACAACAAACGTCAAACGTCGACGGTTCTGGCCATAGCCTCGAAAGTTGAAACAACGGAGAACATGTGACGTTCGATCGGTGTCCCGTGACGATCCATTGTGACTGACACGTCATGGATTTTTGTTCCGCCCTTCAAGTCTGTTCAAGTACATCCAAAAATTCTTCACTCCACTATTAAAGTTTAAGTCAAAGTTAAAGTTGAAGTTGAAATGTTCACATTAATGCGTATATTACTAATGTATTATGATAGAGTTGACTTCCAAGTAATGTATAAACTCATAAATAAATGGGGTCAATAGAAGATCGAATTAGAGTATGTCTAGGAAGACGTAAAACGACAGAGGTATTTTCGTGGAGTTGGGGAGACGTAACGGTCGTGAAGGGTCGTTCAAAATGCCAAAATGCTATAAATGCTCTTGACCTCGGACCGTTGGTCAAACGGAGAGCCACAGAAAGCCCAGAGAGAGGCAAAGAACACAGTCGAAGGGAGCGGGCTAGCCAGTTTTCGACGGGAACGATTGCAAGTGAGAAAATTGACTTGGTCATGATCGTTTGGCGACAAGGTAAGTTTTTCTTCCCAGAGAATCGACGGTCTGGTAAAGGACTCTATTTGGGTCCAAGTATTCAATGTATAGATCTTTTCCAATTTCCAGTGAAATTGCTAGCGCACGGAGTATTGTGGATGAGTCCTGCACCAATGCCTGCCAAAAGAAGCTTTTGGAAACAGCAACATTCACTTGTACCCTTGCAACTTTATCTGGAGACAATCATGTTAGTATGTTGAAGACGACCCAAAAGAAGAAACAGCTTACTTCGCAAGTTGCGAAGAGGCATGTAATTTGGACCATAGAGTGATATTTGCCAGGTGAGGTACTCATTGCGTGGCATGTGACCATTGAATCTGATGACCGCCTTGCCGGAAGGATAGTTTTGTATGGGCAACTCTTCGGGAATATCGTACGGTTCTAGAGAGGCATTGTATATGCTCAACGGATGAGTAGAAAAAGAATACGGAAGTGGGAATCCCCGAAACATGTACGAGAGCTGACAAGAGTTGAGACGTTTTGCAAGTTCCACTTTGTAGAAATGATCCTGAAGGGGAGCCTCTGGCTGCCTTCGTGAGGTATAAGGCGCATGCGCACTCATGTGACGATGGCTCCGGGGTACGGGTGCTACTAGAGGCATCATTGTTTTGCTGAGGCGGTTGCGGGTATAGTCCTCACTCCTCGAATTCCGAGGGCTTATATAGTTAAGCTTCATCCACAAAAAAGACACAAGAACAAGTGTTGTGATCAATGGAAAACGAGGCTACAGCCTGGAGACGGGATGAAGGCACTGGCCTTGTCTTCGCCATAGCCTTGTCTTGCAAACTAGGGAACAAAAAACAACAAGGTCTCGGCAACAAGCCTGTTACTTGCAACCATGACGCTTAGCGGGTGACCATTGTAAAGGCGATCCTAACAAGTGATCAAAAAATGATTCCTGATAAGTACAATAACTTTCCAGCGGTCCAACCTGATATCAAGAGAACGTTAGGTGATGGATTTCCGACAAGAGTTCTTGTTTCACGTGATGGACCTGTCGTACATCGTTTAGTCTGTGTATAGAGTCACCGTATCATGTATCTCGGCGCTCACCATCAATTGTCCCAGATTATTTACGTATCTGACCACGTTCTACTGCATCAAGAATGGATAAAACATTGATGTAGAAGTAGCGTGTGCTGGGCATGTCGTTCGAACAGGACAGAGAGTCCAAATCTCAGGTATGGACAAAAACCGGCACCACATGTGCTTTATAAGTAGGAGAGAACATGCTTAGGCCGAGCGGAGTCGGGGGGAATTTGCAGCCTCCATTTGATGGGATCACCAAGACGGCACTGGTACATAATTCACTGTCACCCGTCTCTTCCCTCTCTCCTCTCTCTAGTAAATTTTATTGTCATTCTATCCCGTTAATGCCAACGCCTACAACCCACCTACCATCTATTCCAACGCCTCCTAGTTTTGCAGACTTCAAGTTTTCCGTGATCGGGCAGCCCCCGCAGCTACTGAAACGCATAAGTGCGACATCACCAGACTTCAGACATTCACCAACACCTATACACATGGAGCTACAATACCCATCTCGCACAGGAACTCCTTGGACACCAGGTCAATCTTCACAGCCGTCTTTGCAGCAGAGGCTAAGCACGGACCATTCCACTGGCTCCGATTTTGAGGGCCTTTACATTCCAATGGATCTTTCAGATCACTTACCCGATCAAAAACATATCATTGAGTCGGAAGCGCTCATTACGAGTCCTCTACAGTCATTCCAAGTTTTTGATGAGGAGTCTGTTCCTACATCAACGACACGACATGCAAGTCTTCACCGCTCACCAGACCTTCGTGAATCCCATCCCATCCCCGCGGTATCTTCTTCAAACACCCATGCAACCATTGCCCTTCCCACATCTCCATCCTTACCTATTCAAACGGCTCTAGTCTCGGGCCCCTTATCCGTGGGTGCATCAGAGGCACACCACCGATCGAAATCCCATCTCTACGAAAGCGCCTTGATTACTCTTGAAAAGGCGAAATGTACTTTGAAATTAGCTCAGGAGACTTACGATGCCGCAAAGGCGGCGTTCACAGCCATTTCCATGACACAAGGTCATTCTCCTCAAACGCTAGTCGCAGATGCTCATCAACAACACACGAACAAGATCGGCATTCCTAGATCATTTCCTTCGAATGACCAAGAAATGACGAACGCGTTTGAACCTCTAGTCACAGTGGTTTCTGGACACGAATCTCTAGCTCAGACAGTGCCATTTCAGAAACAACCTTTACAGCGGACAGATTACCTGGCACACCATTGTCCTACTACCGCACCTACAAAAGAATCAAGAGTCCAGAGTCACAGAATGACTGAACTCGAGCGAGAAGCCGATGACGTACGATTAGCATGGAGCTCGCTGAGCGCTCAAAAACTTCCAATAATACCGGCCTCAATACCTGAGGCCGACGATGACCCGCTTTCCGTTACTTCGCCCGGAACCTCGGCAGGTTCGTCGCCTGTGCCGCCGAGTACAAAAGCCCGCTTCGTGGCTGATCCAGCCATCATTGCTAAGGACGAAGATATAACAGATGCAGATGATAATCGACAACATCATGTACAGACCCCCCTTCATAACTCATCATCAAAAATTGCTCGAGGGACTGATTCTGCTAGGACCTCATCACACATCCCTATCGATCACGATGTGGATAGAACTACGTTGGCCCCTGTCTCAGCATCATCAAGGCTGGTCAAGGACTCTGAGGTGACCCGAGCTGCGACCTTGGATACCCCTACAGACATCCAAGGCATCATCATTAATGATGACCTGAATGGTCGGCATACCAAAGCAACAGGATCAGCATCTAGCGACAGTCTGGCTAATACCATAGATTTGGAGGATACGGCGGAAGACGAAGACCTGGATGACTCGGATCACACAAGGAGCGAGTCCAACCCAATCTCTTTGGGTGAAGATGTCAGCAATGAGTTAGAGGTTGAACGGGAATTAGAGAGGGAAGATCCAGTCCCTTACAGTCCTTCCACAAGCGCGTCTGCGACACCTAACGATACCGTCGACGGGGGAATACCACGAGGCAAGCTCTCCCCAATTTCAAAAGGGGGACAAGATGTCGAGTCGAGTTCCACTACGATTCAGGGACCGATTTCGGAGCTTATCAGAAGCTCTACTCTACTGGATTCGTCTTCTCAAGACGATCATAGTTCTACCAATGCGAACACTCTTTTCCAGCGGTTGCAATGGACTCCAACAGTTTCCTCACCGGAGATCTCTGAGCCACAACTGAAATCAGTGACGGAACCTTCTTCATCGCCGCCTTCTGTCCTCGGGAAGCGTCGACATCTTGATCCTTCCTCACCACGTCAGCTTCAGGCTGTAGCTTCACCATTCAAACGTCGTCACTTTACCGGAATCGAACCTAACGATCATCCTTCGCTGCAATCCCGAATCAGTGAAGCTTCTGCTCGTATAAGCGAAGTTGATCAGTCGAGCTCATCGATATCTCTGACTCCTTGTCAGGGCGGTCATAACTATAAAAACGGCTACGTGTCTCGAAAAAAGTACATTGCCCCAGCAGAAGGATCCATGTGTCCTCCTTCTGGCCCACGGGCTAGCCGACAAGAGAGTGTTTACTCGAACCATAGTTCGGGAGCTTCGAGCAGGTTGCCCTCGGATAACTATTGGTCGCATGTCGATAGGCAATTGGGTGTTGGATCAGATAGCTACCCAAGCAGGCTCGACAGATTCAAAAGCAAAGGTCTTCAGAATAAATACATCCAGGACGGGCCCCTCCCAACATCTGGTCTTGATAGACCATTGGGAGCTGGACGAGAGGGAAAACGACTGGGTCACCATCGTGTCACGCATTCTCAGAATCGGGGGCGTGGTTCAACGACGTATAATACAGGCCCTCTGAGATCAGATATGAGGGCGCCTCCTCTTCCATCTGAACGTCGTGGCCACGAGCAAATGAGTCTCGCTGACCGTCTTCGTGATCCATAAGCTAGAGATTGTTGCATGGTAAGTTCTCATTTTTGGAAGGAGGCAAGTATGATATCTTCAATCTTTCTGGTACTTCTCGAGTATTTGTAGCCTATATAAGCAGTCGGAATAATGATTGGCTTGAACTATGTTGGTCGAGGCCTGTATCATGTGTTGCATGCTCTTGACTTCGCTCGGACCGTTCGGAGCATCGGTCCGCTCATTCTGAAGCGGAATCTGTTTATAAAGACTGGTGCACCTTGTAAAATATTCCTCGACGTACCTACCACATCTAAACTTGATTCTCGGCCGACAGCAGAAACTTGTCAGAATGACTAAAATCACCGGATTCAACATCAGCGGTAAGTTCAAATCAGTACTGATTCGATTACTTACCAGTGTGAGCTGACTGTGTTACGCGTAGATGTTCGATTTCCTACGTCTCTTACTGGCGATGGAACCGATGCGATGTAAGTGAAATTGTGAGGTAAGAGAACTTATCCTGAACGCAACTCTGTGCAGGAACACAGAGTGTGATTATTCCTCGGCCTATGTCACCCTTCTGACGAACTCGGACCTTGTTGGCTATGGAATGACATTTACCATCGGTCGTGGTAACGACATTGTGCGTTCCTTGTCTATCATACTATCGGAAGATTGTAAACGAATCGTTTCAGGTATGTGCCGCGATCAAAGAAGTTGCCAATCGTCTGGTGGGAAAAGAAACTGAGGAACTCTTTTCTAACATGGGAAAGACATGGGATCATATGATGGCAGATCCTCAGCTTCGATGGTACCAGCTGTTCATAATTCATGCGAATGTGCCGAGATGTTTGACTGAGAGTAAACAGGATTGGTCCTGAAAAGGGCGTAATTCACATCGCATCTGGAGCAGTCAACAACGCACTCTGGGACATGTATGCTCGCTCAAGGAAGAAGCCTCTTTGGAAGCTCGTTGTCGACTTTACGCCCGAGGAAGTTGTGCAGTCTGCAGCATTTCGCTATATATCAGATGCAATTACAAAGGAAGAGGCTCTTGCCTTGCTGAAGGAGAGAGAAGCAACCAAGAAAGAACGTGAAGCCAAAGTTATTGAGCTTGGGTGCGTACTTCGTTGATTTGACTGCATGCGGATATCCGCTGATCTTATCAACAGTTACCCCGCATACGTCACTTCTGCTGGTTGGCTCGGTCAGTAGTTGCACTCTTACTGACAGCACCGAACAGCGCTGAACTTGACAACTTCCAGGTTACACAGACGAGAAAGTCGCTCGTCTGACTAAAGATGCGGTCGTTCAAGGCTTCAACCACTTCAAGATGAAGGTCGGTGCCGACCAAGCTAACGACCTGCGCCGCGCGAAACTTATTCGTTCTATCATCGACGATCCACAATACCTTCCTTCTGGTTTACCTCCCCGTGATCCCCATAGCGAGGCACTTCGTGGAAAGAATGCCGGTCCAACAGGTTCCGTGCTGATGATTGATGCGAACCAAGTCTGGGACGTACAACAGGCAATTGACTATGTCACCGGCCTGAAGGAAGTTAAGCCCTGGTATGCAGATTGCTCTGTACTCCAGATGAGTAACTCAAGAAATGCAGGTTTATCGAAGAGCCAACCGCCCCGGATGACATTCTTGGTCATGCTGCCATTCGCAAGGCATTGAAGCCTCACGGAATCGGTGTTGCTACTGGCGAGCATGCACACAACCGCATGGTGTTCAAACAGCTACTTCAGGCGGAGGCGATCGACGTCGTTCAGATTGATTCATGTCGATTGGCAGGAGTGAGTGAGGTTCTCAGTGTGCTCCTAATGGCTGCAAAGTCAGTATTAGCTCTCACGTCACGCGTCAATCGTTGACGCAGTTCCTGGTCAACTAGGTACGGTGTTCCAGTCTGCCCACACGCGGGAGGTGTCGGCCTATGTGAATATGTTATTCATTTGAGGTAAAGGGATTCACGATCGTGGTTAACATTGAACTAAATTCTGATGCCTCTAGCCTAATCGACTACATCGCCGTTTCGGGGACAATGGAGCGCAACGTCTTGGAATTTGTCGATCATCTACACGAACACTTTGTCACCCCATGTTCCATCAATGCCCAAGGACGATACAATGTTCCCATGAATCCTAATGAGGGTTACAGGTGGGTTTTATATGCTGGTTTTGTAGTACGAAGTACTGACTAGATTGTATTTATCAGCATTGAGATGCACAAGTCAAGTATAGCAGAGTATGAGTGGCCGAATGGCTCATATTGGGTAGGCGTCACGAGAAAAAGTACATGATTTGTTTCCGGCTCCTTGGAGTCGGCATTTTACTGTGATTTTGGTATGGCAATGTCTACCGCTTGTGCTAGAATCTATCTGCGTCTCGTCTGTACATTGCATAGCAAACCCTTTCCATCCCTTGCTCGGAGATTGTAATAGTGATGAATGCTTCCGACCTGCATGTCCTATTCGCGTCCGTAAGAAAATGCGTTCGTGGCACACATTGGCGAAGCTGTATAATGAAGCCCTTCACTTTCTGTCACGCGCAGGTTTTGGACAATCGAATGAAGACTATCACGGAAACTTTCCTCTACATTGTCAAGGCTTGACCAGATGATCTGGAATTCTCGAAGGGTGTCGTTGACTTGGATATCTAACATGTCCTCGTTCGATGACTGTCATACATTGAAAATTGATCTGAAGTCTTGGGCAGCAGAGAGGTAGGGTGAGCTTCCTTTTACTTACATACTTACATTGCATCGTTCTTTAGTCGGATGTCACAAACTGTGGAATCGGCGAACGTGACAACGCCCTGAACATCAGAAACTCGACAAGCCACATCGTGACCTCACAATAAGTTCGAATCACCTCGGATAGGGTATATTGACTCTCCTGATACAATGCTAGTACTAGATGTGTACTGTTCTTGAGGTAACCTTTCTTTGTCCGACTGAAGGGTAGTCCGAGCTACAGTGGAGCGATAGTACTATTATAAGTACTAGTAGTAACTGTAAAGGACGTGCCACAGTTTGGACTCCAACGAGTTCGGTTAGGTTCGGACCAAGTCCAGTGGTTACCATCAAAGGTCACAAACAGCTCCAGTTCATAGTTTTCATTCTCGCTTCCTAACAACGTCAGGCTAAGCTTTCAAGCTCAAGACGCACAGTCTATGACTATGTCATCCCAGGACCAGCCAATGGGTACTCTCGATGGTACCATTCACTACCCACGGCATGCGCTCCTTTCGCTCTGTCGGAAAGTCCTTCTCGATTACTTTCACAAAGCGATGGACGAAATTGACGATGAAGATCCAGATTGGGATCTCGTTGGGCTTGCGATGGCGCTTCGGGAGAAGATAGATCAAAAGGCATTCGTTAGAGACTGGTGTTGGGGTGAACTGGAATATACTGTGAAGGAGATCAAAGAGGCGGGCGACGAAAAATCTTCAGAAGAGTATCTACTTAATCCAAGAGAAAACTCCCAGCCACTAGTCTGCCACTGTATTTATCTGATCTTCTGTTTTCTGACTGACTTGTCTTCTTTAGACAATGAAGGGGGCCGTTCAGCTTCGCAAGGAGTTCCGTAGACCACTCCAAGGTGACAACGGATGGAAAAAGGAGGATGTTTTCCATGATCTTCTCTTGTTTTTGTTTGAGAGCCGTCACCACGGAAATCTCTTTCGTGCTGGGTGGGCTTCTCGTTACGAAAAGGAGGACTGATGGATGTCGTATCGAATCTCGGAAACTCTGTTCATTTTCCAGGGTGGCTGCTATCTCAAACTTCCGTTCTCTCTTGTCACGTTGCCTCTTGTGTCAATTGGTTGGATTAAGTATAAATCAATATCTGCTGAATTATCTAGGTCACCTGACTCTCTTTGAATGTAAATCGCAGACCTCCGTATCACGAAACTAGGTTGATGCTCCCAATCCGAATGTCTAGCGAAATATAGCATAATGCTTAGTCTGACTCAACCAAGACAGCTTCGAATGGTCTATGCCATTGAGGTAGTACGTATCACTACACATGTGTGTTTCCGACAGGCTAATACAGGATTGGATGACTAGAGGTGGTTCTCTCCAGTCGCCATGATTATCTCCCGACCCAACAACTTGTAGGGTGAACCTTCACCGGTCGCTCTTACTAGGATTCCGCGCACTACCTACTCAGCTGTTGGACTGGTTTTTTTGGCAGTTGAATGTGAATGATCATAAGTACTTACATAATTATCAAAGTCTTTCCGACCCATCATGCCACAAGGATGACCCTAATATATAAAGATGAGCTATGGTGTGCCTTCAGCATGGGCCTGTAGCTCTTGCTAAGTCTCAGACACAACCTCACTTTGTTTGGTTAGGCTCTTGATATTCTAACTCAATGTGAAGTTTCAGACTTAACCTCACTTTGTTTGGTTAGGTCTTTGTATATGTTGACTCAATGCTAAGTTTCAGACCCAACTTCACTTTGTTTGGTTAGGTCCTCAATATTCTAACTCAATGCTAAGTCCCAGACCCAACCTCACTTTGTTTGGTTAGGTCCTCAATATTCTAACTCAATGCTAAGTCCCAGACCCAACCTCATTTTGTTCAGTTAGGTCTTTGCATTTCATTGACTAAGTTTTGCTTTTCTCTTACAATTCAATATACTGAGATTTCATACATAAGCCAATCATGTATCTATATTACATTATTAACAAAATACTACAATGTCCACTGGTATATATTAGAGATGCTGAAAATTATAAAAGTTAGTACTAACCAAGTGATTATTGAAGCTGTCAAACTTACATTTGTAAACCATTAAGAATATGTATACTACACTGTCAGGCTATATACATTAGGTGCTGAAGTTCATAGAAGTTAGCAATTTCTTGCTTGAAACCATCAAAAGTCACACTTACATTTGTAAACCATTAAGGATTTCTTGATAGACAATATTTGCAGTCTTTCTTGATGTGTTTTCTGGGTCCAAAATCACTTTGATATGATCTCCTGATGTGCACTGCAAAAGTGCAACATAAAGTTGGCCATGTGCAAAAACTCCTGATTGAAGGTCCAATCCAACATGCTTGACTGATTGACCCTGAGACTTGTTGATTGTCATAGCAAAGGCCAATTGAACTGGGAATCATCTCCTGTGCAACAGATTTGGTGAACCCTCTTCAGAAACATCCATGTTGATTCTTGGAATTGTTAATCCTGCAAACTTGGCATCCCCACTGATGATCTGACATCTAAGAACTCTGGTGCTGATGTGGGTGACAATCATTCTTGTCCCATTGCAAAGTCCTTTAGTTGTATCCAGATTCCTGAGCAGCATGAGAGGAACACCAATCTTCTGAGCCAATTTGGCCAAAAAAGGCAAACTACTGGCTCTGAGAGAGTTGAGGTATCCATTAGATACAATCCAAGCCCATTAAAATTCCCATCATCAGATATAATAGAGTCTGCACTTTGCAAGATTTCCTCTTCTCCTGGACATTTCTGCAAAACTTCTGAGTTGATATGCTTTACATCAGGATGGTACAGTCCAGGTAATATTTATCATCTTGATGGTGATCAATATGAGGATAAGTGGAAGAGATCAATCCAGTAACAGAATTGTCATCACAGATCATAGTTTCTGGAAGTTGTACTGTTTCTCTAGGCCCAAGATTTTTTCCAGCACCAACATCCAATAACCAAGCTGCATGAGCAATGTTATCAAGAGTCTGATCCAATTTCATATTTTGAACCAAGTAGTGGACTTGTATCTGATCCCAAAGTCTTCCTCTTTTGAGTGAAGCAGCAATTACCTGCTGCCTGAGTCCTTGTTGAATAACTGGGAGAGTTTGCCAAAAATCTCCTCCAAACACCACAGTCACTCCACCAAAAGGAACATCATTTTCCAGGATGTCTCTGAATCCTTGGTCCACAGAGTCAATAGCATTTTTGTGTTGCATTGAGACTTTATCCCAGATGTCAACTTTGGTCTGGTGATGTGCTCTTATTCTGCCTAGCTGCCATGCAGGAAAACAAAAGAAAACCTAAACACTAGCAACCAGATAGGATAGCTGGCAATAGGAAGTAGTGGGGGTGAGTTGGTAAATGTCCCAGAAAACTAGAGTGCTAATGTAAGGGCAACCTCTAGGGCAGCAGATCTGAGCCATGCAGCTAGCAGAGAATAATACAAAGTATATTAGCAAATAGATGATGATACAACAGTAACTAATCACTTAGCAGAGGGGAATCCAAAGAGAACAAGTCTAAGGATCCCTGCTGTTTGGTGCAATGCATCAGTGGGTAGTGGAGGCATGGGAATGGCTGTACAGAAGACTGGTACTACTCCTAACCCTAGGGAAGTGATTGATGAGGTAATACAGAAAGTTCTGTGGGTCTCTGGAGATCTCTGGAGGTCTAGAGCAAGCCCTGGAGACATTGAGCAAGCTGCAAAGGTGTTGGAACAGCCATGGAGGTTGGAAATGGAAGTTCCCTGACAGCTGAAAGGGTTGGGGATGAAGTGACAGTGCATGTGAGAAAGATCTGTCACTAGCCTGAGTTGTTGAACTGTAACAAAAAGTTGCTAAATTGCTGAGTAATGAAGTAAAAAAGGGGTGAAGACCAAAGAGTCACCTAAGAGGAGTATAGAAAAAGTCACTCAGAAAGGGGGACTAAGCAATAGGAAGTAAAGGTATTAGTGAGGATAGAGGGGAAGCAAATTTGCTAAGGACAGGGAGGATGGACAAAAGAAGAGGACAAAGATAGTTTGCTAAGGTTAATAAGGACCTAGCAACAGGAAGGAGATAGAAAAAGGGAATAAGTGATGTCGGTATGAGCTGGAGGATGAACACAAACTAGTTGCTAGCTATAGTTACTAGTGTTGCTGATACAAAGACACTATAGAGTACCTGTAATTGGCACCCACACTAAATCAAATATGAGGTCACTGAGGCTTGTTGCTAAGCCATCAACAATGATGAGAGTGGGCAGGAAAAGAAATCTGAAGCTGGAAAGCTGAGAGCTAATGAGGGAGAACAATACTCTTGTTGTTCCATTGTCTCTATATACAAGCAGTATTTATATTGTTCATGAGTATAGTATTCAGAAAAGAAATATTGTTGCCACCAGTGATGGTGTCTGCCAAAGTGTCTATGATACATACTAGATGTCGGTATAGTAACCAAGTATACATATGTGATGTCAACAAGATGCATATAAATGTCAGTAAAAAAAGAGCATACCTAACATCAATATCTGAAGTGTAGATGCTGTTTAGGCATGTTTGTAAGGAAGACAAGAGAAATGATAAGTAAGGGGTCACATGGCCTTTAATATCTGTTTTTTGAGAAGTATTATTGTTGCTAAATATTGTTGCTAGCAATCATCATTATCTGGTAGCCTTTTACTCTAAGAGCCTAAATGCAGTGGAATGGAACTATGAGATCCATGACAAGGAGATGCTGGCAATTATTCAGTTCTTTGAAGAATGGCGGCATTTAGGCAAGTGGAGTCAAGTCAGTGCATGTAGATGAGTGGAATCTTCAGGATGGGCTTCTGACCTTCAGAGGACACATTTATGTGCCTAAGATTCCAGACTTTGCTGGTGCATTGTAGAACAACATCATGACTTTCAGGTAGCAGGACATCCTGGAAGATAGAAGATGCTGGAGCTGATATCCCAGAACTATTAGTGGCCACAGATCTCCCAATATGTGGCACCTATACTAGCACCTGTGATCTTTGTCTCTACACCAAGCCTTGCTGTCAAGCACCCATGGGCCACCCACTCCCTATTCTGGCTGCTTGCTAGAGTGTTGCATCAGTGGATTTCATTGTGGAACTCCTGGATGCTCATGGATATGATGAAGTGATGGTAGTTGTGGACCTTTATAGTAAACAAGCCCATTTCATCCCTACCCACACAACATGCTCTGCCTTGGGAGCAGATAGTCTGTATCAGAAGAATGTCTGGAAGCTTCAGTACAACAACTATGTTCACTCTTCCATGCAGATGACTCCATTCTTTCTGGACACTGGCAGGCACCCCTGCATGGGATTTGAACCTCAGGCACATCCCTCTGAGAATGACTTTGTAAATGAGTTTATGGACAGGATGAAGAGGGTGCAGGAAGAGGCAAAGGCTGTGTTGGTGAAGGCCAAGGATGACATGGCACACTACTATGACCATCATCAGACACCAGCCCCAGTTTACAAGCCAGGAGACTGTGTGTACTTGGATAGCTTGGATATTAAGACAACAAGGCCATCTCAAAAACTGTCACATTGTTGTCTTGGCCCTTTCATAGTGGAGAAGAAGGTGGAGCCTTTAGCATACTCACTTAAACTCCTAGCAGGCCTATGCCAATTGCACCCAGTCTTCAATGTTGTCAAACTATTTCCAGCCCCAGAGGATTCAATTCCTGGCTGCCACTCTAAGCCACCCCCCCACCAGCTCTAGTTGACAATGAGGAGGAGTATGAAGTGGAGGAAATTTTGGATAGCAGAATACTCCAAGGGAAGTTGCAGTTTAAGGTGAAATGGAAGGGATATGGCATTGAGGACATCTCTTAGGAACTTCAGGGTAATGTACATGCACCAACCCTGGTCTAGGACTTCTACCATAGGCATCCTAATGCCCCAAAGACCATTTGAGGCATCTACCCCATTTCAGCAGCAGACCAGGCAATTTGTGACTTCTTCTACCCAGTATGTTGAGATGCCACATATTAGAGGGGGGGTGATGTTAGGGAATGTCACAGTTCTCCTCTGTCCTATTCTCCCTCCTTATAGTTTTCCTTTATTCTCTTTTGCTTTTCCTATTTTTTGGTCTCTGTTCCAGCCCTCAGGCTGCACTGGTGCTCTGTCCATAATTCTAACAAGTGTCACCCCTTCTAATGGCCTCTTACTAGATCCCTGGATTGTTTCCTGTATTCCAGGCCTACCACTCATTATAGGCCTCCCATCCTTAGATTACAGGTACTTTCAACCAAGGGCTATCTTTTGGTTATATTTGTATGTGGTCATGTGCAGAGAGTCTGGAGATCAAGGCCATTTACAATAAATTTCCACCTTTTGATCAGACTCCAGATTTAGTTGTTGTTGGGTGTTGTTTCCAGAAGCTCTAGAGTAAATTTCTGAACACTGGCATTGGGAATCCTGAGACTTGTTCTCTTTGGATCTCCCTCTGCCAGATGAGTAGCTAGAACTCTAGAACTTCTTGTAGATACTGAATAGACTTTGGATCTCCCTCTGCCAGTTGTGTGATTGAGCTACAGCCTCTAGAGGTTGCCCTTACAGTCTACCCACTACTGCCCAAGGAGCAGGACAAACTTGACACCTTGCTACAAGAGAACATAGACTCCAGTCACATATGGCCCTCAAAATCTCCAATGGCTTTTCTGGTCTTCTTCATTAAGAAGAAAGATGGCTTGCTCTGACTGGTTCAGGACTACTGGATTCTCAATACTATGGCTGTGAAGAACCACTACCCCCTCCCCCTCATCTCCAAGGTCATCAACAACTTCTGGAGTGTGCAGTACTTCACCAAACTGGATGTCCAGTGAGGCTACAACAACATGTGCATCTAGGAGGGAAACAAGTGGAAGGCCACCTTTCAGACCAATTGGGGATTGTTCAAACCTCTCATCATGTTCTTTGGACTCACCAATAGCCCAGCCACCTTTCAGATGATGATGAACAACATCAAAGACCTCATTGCCAAAGGCATAGTGAGCATATACCTCAATGCCATCCTCATCTACACTAAAATGCTGAAGGAGCACTGCCAGATCACATGCCTTGTCTTGGAACATCTCTGCCAGCACCAGCTCTACCTCAAACTGGAGAAGTGCAAGTTTGAACAGACTCAGATCAAATATCTGGGCCTGATCATCTCACATAGAATGGTGGAGATGAAGCTAGTGAAGGTGGCAGGTGTTGTGGAATGGCTGGAGCTCAAGAATAAGAAGAAGGTGCAGGCCTTCCTAGGCTTTGTAAACTTCTACCAGAGGTTCATCCAGGACTTCTCACACTATGCCCACTTACTGTTTGACCTCACTGGGAAGGATGTTGCATGGAGCTGGGGGTTTCTGGAGCAGATGGCTTTGAGCACTCTCAAGCATGCAGTTACCTCTGCACTCATTCTCCTCTTCCTTGACAACAACTCTTTCTTCTGAGTCAAAGCCAAAAGCTCCAACTTCACCACTGGAGCAGTTCTCTCACAATAGTCTCCAGAAGGTAGAAAGTAGCATCCAGTGGCCTTCTACTCAAGAGCCTGAATGCAGTGGAGCATAACTACAAGATCCACAACAAAGAGATGCTGGCCATCATTTGGTTGTTTGAGGAATGGTGGCATTTTCTGGAAGGTGCATGGCACAAGTTTGAGGTCTGGACTGATCACAAGAACCTCAAGTACTTATGGACAGCTAAGAAACTCAATTGCCAACAAGCCCAATGGTCCCTCTACCTAGCCAACTTTGACTTCTTGCTGCACTACAAGCCTGGCCAGAGCATGGGAAAACTAGATGCCCTGTTCCAGAGAGCAGACTACAGCACTGGAGAGGAGGACAATAGCAACATTGTGCTCCTCCAGCCTGGATTGTTTGCAATCTGGGCCATGAAAGGTCTAGCCATTGAGGGAGCAGAGGTAGACATCCTCCAGGACATCTAGTGGGGCAACCAGGATGGTCAGCAGGAGGAACTCATTGCTCAAGCAGCCAGAATGTTGAAATTGGGGCATACTACAGGCACTAAGTTGGTCTGCACAGACAAATGGGCCCTCTAAGATGGGATCTTGACTTTTTGGGATTGTATCTATGTGCCCAATGTTCTGGAGCTCTGCTAGAGGATTGTAGAGCGACACCACAACTCCCAGATTGCTGGGCACCCTGGACAATGAAAGATGCTGGAGCTGGTTTCACAGAATTACTGGTGACTCCAGATGTCCCAGTATATTGGGTCCTACACTAGTACATGCAATCTCTGCCTCCAGACCAAGCCTCAGTGCTGCCTCCCCTCTGGGCAGCTACACCCTCTACCTGTCTCCATGAAGTAATGGAGTGTTGCCTCTGTGGACTTCATCATAGAACTCCCCAATGCTCACAGTTACAATGCTATCATGGTAGTAGTGGACCTGTATGGCAAACAAGTGCACTTTATTCCAACTCACACCACCTGTTCTGCCATGAGCACTGCAAACCTGTATTAGAAAAACATCTGGAAGCTCCATGGCCTCTCCAACACCTACGTCTCTGATTGGGGCTCACAGTTTGTAGCAGACTTCACCAGGGAACTCTATTGACTACTTGGCATGAAGCTCCACACCTCCATTGCTTACCACCTACAGTCCAACAGCCAGACCAAACATGTAAACCAGGAGTTAGAGCAGTACCTCTGCCTCTTCTGCAATGAATGCCAGGATAATTGGGATGAACTTCCTCCCTGACACAGAGTTCTAGTACAACAACCACATCCATGCATCCACCCAAGTCTCCCCCTTCTTCCTCAACATTGGACAGCACCTGTGCATGGGTTTTGGACCCCAGGCCTGGCCCTTGGAGAATGAAGCAGTAAACAAGTTTGTGGACTAGATGAAGAAGTCACAGAAGGAGGCCCAGGCAGCTCTTGCAAAGGCAAAGGACAACATGGTGTGATACTATGACTGTGGGAGGGCCCCAGTGCCAAAATACCAGCCCAGAGATTGAGTCTATCTTGATGCCTCTGATATTACAACTATCTGACCATTGAAAAAGCTCTTGCACTGCCAACTGGGACCTTTTACAGTGGAATGACAGGTAGGGCTGCTAGCCTATCAAATTTGGCTCCCCATAGGAATGTGCCAGCTCCATCCAGTGTTCAATATGGTCAAGTTGTCTCTGGCCCCAAAGGATCCTATTTTGGGGCAATATCCACCATTTCTGTCACCTCTGGTGGTGGTTGACAACAATGAAGAGTATGAGGTGGAGAAGATCCTGGATAATCATCTATTTTGGTGGTGGCTACAGTACAAGGTGAAGTGGAAAGGTTATAGAATTGAGGACATCTCCTGGGAACTATGGGAAAACATGCATGCTCCAGGACTTATCAGGGAGCTCCATCAGAAGCACCTAGATGCACTGCATGCCATCCAAAGAATCTATCCCATCTCCCCAGTGGACCAGGCAATCCAGAATTTTTTCTACCCCACATATTAAAATGCTGCACACTAGAGAGGGAGTGATGTCAGGGGACTTCCATTTCCAACCTCCACAGCTTGTTCCAATGCCTCTGCAGCTTGCTTACATCTCTAGGGCTCTTCCCAGACCTTCAGAGATTTCTTGAGACTCACAGGACTTTCCATATTACCTCATCAATCACTTTTCTAGGATTAGGAGTAGCTCCAGTCTTCTGTACAGCCATTTCCATGCCTCTGCCACCTGCTGATGTGCTGCACCAAGCAGTGGGGATCCTTAGACTTGTTCTCTTTGGATTCCTCTCTGCTAGGTAATTAGTTACTATTGTATCATTGTTTACTTGCTAATATACTTCAGATTCCCCTCTGCTAGCTGCATGACTCAGATCTGCTGCCCTAGAGGTTGCTCTTACAGCATCAAGCCACATGCCCTGCAGTCATCAACTCCCAGCAACTAATGGACCCCTCCAGACTCTTCCAACTGCCCTTAATATAGCCAGCCTGAAACACTCACACCACTAACAGGTTCAGCAACTTTGATGGATTTCTTAGTCAACCAACCTTGCAAACAATGCAGAGATTGACAGGCACCTTGGCTGTTTCTAAATGAACAGATGCACTTCCAATACTCCAGGTAAAATTTGCATATGGCAATAAAATGTCTGAAAATCAGATGTAGCCCAAGCAGCCATGCTTAACACAGTGCACTCAGCTGACTGGGACATGCTAGCAATCCAGGAACCCTTTCTTGACTGCTTAGGCAACACAAAAGCCTTGGGATTCTAGAGAGTTATATGCCCATTGGATCACTAACATGATAGCAGCACTCATTTGTGCTCAGTTCTCCTCATTAATACTAATATATCCACAGACTCTTACTCTGTTCTTACTGTTCACTCCACTAACATTACAGCAGTCCATTTCCATGATGACATGGGCTTCCTTTCAACCTTCAATATCTATAATGCATGCAAACACAATGTCCAGCACTCATTGGCCTCCTTTCTCTCTTCATCTATATCTCTTGCAAGACCCACCACTAACAACCACATGCTATAGGTACTACCCTCTATGGGAGGAACTTAGAAACTGACACTTCAATGATATAAAAGCCTTTATTCAACCACTACTCAACCTAATATCTAATTACAATATGGAACTGGCCCTCCTCCTAGGCCTCATGACCCTTTAAACTGGTGCTAACCAGTGGACCCAATCAGATAATGTTTGGTACTCCCACTCCAACATGAACCTCACCATTTCCTGCAATGTAGCCCCCAACTTGTGACCACCCATCACTGACTAGGATGCCTTTAATGTTGTATTATCTAAGTGTCTGTTGGCATGGTCCCCATCTCAACTACTGCTCTCTCAAGATGATTTTAACCAAAAAGTAACTGACCTTACCTCTGTTATTTAGGAAGTTATCTTGGGTAGTGGTCTGGTTCCTCTCTGCAAACCTTGTCCCTTCACAAAATGCTGGTGGAACAACAACGTTAGGAAGCTCAAAGCCTGGCTCATGCCAACAATACTGCATTTAAATTCTGCAATATTCCTGACCATCCCTTGAATAATGAGGTGCTCAAACTCTCCAAAGAGGTTGCAGACACAATATGCAGAGCCAAAGAGGAATACTGGAAGGAATGGTTTGAGGACATATATGCTAAGCAGATCTACATTGCTAACAAGTACACAGTGAAGGAACCTACTGATTTTGCATGTGACAGAGTCTCTGATCTAAATTACAAATCTGGTGATAGTTCCAAGGTTGCCACCACTAACAATGTGAAAGCTGAAGTACTAGTTCAGTTGTTCTTCCCTCCTTCTCCTCCCATCTTGCCTATACCCCAGTCTGCCTATTCATGCCCCCTCTTTGACTCTCTGCATCTCACTTGCAAAAGGATAGCAGTTGCAATCAGTAGCCTTCCCCCTCATAAGGCCCCAGGCCCAAATAGTATACCCAATGTGGTCCTCAAAAAGTGCTCAGACATACTGCTCAACCACCTTTACTGCATATTCCAAGCAGTTTTCAAGCTCAACATCTACCATGCAAGCTGGCTGAAATTGACTATGCTGGTTCTCTGCAAGCCAGGTAAAATGTCATACAATGTTGCCAAAGCCTACTGCTCCATTGGCCCACTGAATACTATAGAGAAGCTGCTTTCAACCCTTGTTGCTGCTAACCTCTCCCATCTTGAAAGAAACATGGCATGCTGCCCCTAGGCCAATTTGGCAGATGCCCTGGCCAAAATACCACAGATGCCATGCACATGATCATCTATAAGATCAAGGGTGCATGGTGTGCTGACAAGGTAGCCTCTGCCCTCTTTCTTAACATACAAGGAGCCTTTTCTAACACTATCCAAAACTGACTGATTCATAACATGCACAAGAAAGGGGTTCAATCAGCATTTATACAGCTAGCATCCTGAATGCTATCCAACCACTGGACACACCTCAAATTTGACTACTACACATCCAACTGGCTCACCATTCACAATGGTACCACTCAGGGCTGCTCCCTATCCATGCTTTATTATGCCTTCTATAATGCACTGCTAATCCTCACAGCATATCTTGATAGCAAGTCAGAATCCTCCACAAGTTTTGTTGATGATGCCATGCTGTTGGCTGTAGCCAAGTCTCTGAAGGAGACCCACACCATGCTCAAGAACATGATGGAGCATGCTCAAGGCAGCTTTGCTTAGTTCCTGCTGCACAATTTCCTCTTTGAACTGACCAAATTAGCCCTTACGGACTTCCTTCACTCAAACAGGAACCTTAAACCTGATGATCTAGAACTCAACCACACCAACCTTGACAGATCCTCCAATTTTCAGATGCTCAAACCTATCAACTTCCACAAATACCTTGAATTATATTCAAGTCCAGGCTGTGCTGGACTGCTCACATTCAGAAAGTTGCTGTAAATGTGGCCTGGTGGTTCTTTCAAGTTGCATGCCTCTCTTGTGCCTCTGATAGCATGCCTGCCTATAGAGTGTGCCAACTCTACAACACTATAGCCATGCCAGCATTTGCATATGCCACTAATATCTGGTATTTTGGAGTCAGTGAGGTCTCAAAAGGACAATGTCACACCAGCTCAGTTGTGGCCACGAAGAGGCTACAACCCATACAACATAGAGCAGCAAAAGTTATCACAGGTGCACCACTGCAGATGATGTTCTGGTGACTCTTGCTAACTTATTACTAATTGACCTTCTATTTTGCAAAGTACTGATCTGTGCAGCTCTATGTCTCTTCTTGCTACCCCCTTCACACCCTCTCCATAGTTCAGTCTGCAACACAGCAAGGCACTAAGTACATAGGCACCACTCTCTGCTGCACAACTGTCTGAGTACACCAATATTGACTCCAACATAATTGAATCAGTGCACTTAACTCATTGCCATCCCAGCTACAAGACCTTATTTTCAACCCACATCCCTCCATTCAAGGACAAGGCCCTTGAAGCAATCACTTGCACTCACAATTGTGCTAATACCACTGTATACTGCAATGGATCTGATTTTGAAGATGAAATAGGTGCCTCCACAGTTTTACTTGTCAATGATGTAGAAATATCAATACAGAAATATCACCTTGGTTCCCACTGCACATACCATCTATGAAGTGGAAATAGTAGGTTTTTTATTGGGTCTCCACTTGCTCACCTCAATCAGCAGACAACTTTGTGGCCTAACCATTGTTGGTAGCCATGGCCAAGCCACCCTATGCACACTCAGCAACCAATGTCCACTACCTTCTCAACAGAGTTCATACTGCAGCAGAGTTGCTCCACTGCAAATAGGATTACTTTAGGATTACATCCCAAAAATGCTCTGCCAACCCCCACCCTGCACCCTGCACTCTGCACTCTGCACTCTGCACCCTTTACCTGTAGAGTCATCAGACTCCAGTTCCACTGGTCTCCAGGTCACATTAAATTTGAGCCTAACAAAAGGGCTGATGAACTTATGAAGGAAGCAGCAACCAGATCCCACAGGACTTCCTACCAGGTTTTCTGCACTCTAAAGCCCTTCTCTTGAATATTCCTACTGTCCATCACTCTGATCTTGTTGCCATGCAGGTCCTCTGAAAACACAGATGGAAATGTTTGCCCCACTTCCACACCACCCATATCCTTGACAAAACACTCCCTTCAAAGAATTATATGAAGATAATAAGCAGCCTCAGCCACTGCAACTCAGCTATATGCACTCAGCTCTGGACAGGCCACTCCCCCCTCAATCAGCATCTTTTCTACATCAAGTGCATGGAGTCTCTGGTTTGCCCCAACTGCTCTAGCCTAGTGGTTGAGATAGTTAGGCATTTTGTCCTTGAATGCCCTCAATACCACCACAAATATCATGTACACTTCACCTATCCATTGAAGCACAAAGCTGAGTTACTTACCCACATCCTCTCACATCCTGATGCTCTGAAGCACTTATTTAGATACATCAATGCCACCAAATGCTTCTAGCAGTCTCCCAGCCCTAATATCCTACACCCCACAACCTGCAGACTCACTACCCAGTCAACACAAGACCATTGGATTCTCAGCAGCTAATCAGTCTAGTTCCACCCCATATCTATTCCTATCTATTGTAATTATGGCATGAGGCATTAGGCCCCCCTTTGGGACAGTGGCCTCACTGCTTGTCCCCCCCCCCCCAGCCCACACATGTGGGCTTCCATTGTGCCTCACCTTCCAAATCACTAGTTAGAGTGTCTTTCTCAGGTTTATAACAGAAGAGAATAGTCTAAATAGTGTTAGGAAGCTCCAGCACACTCTTTTTCCACTTACTTGGGGGGAGGGGTGCCAAATTCTGTTGCTCTTGTAGTAATAGTTACCTGTTGGACATACTATGCAACATGGGTGCCAACCACCCCAGGCATGCTAATGGAATAAAAAAAATCATTTGATCAGCATCAATGTCACATCTGTATACAATGGCCAACTTACCTAGAACCACATTCCAAACTTGTTGAAGTTCTGGTATGTTGAGAAAGTCTTGCAGAGTCTTGCCAAAATTCTTCAGGTTGTCATTGATCAGATAAAGGCCATAGTCATAGACATCTTCATCAGTAAAGACTCTGTCCCTGTACTGCCAGATATTCTCTGATCTGTGTCAAAGATCATCACAAATGGAGTGCTTGAATTTGTCCCATAGAGCTTCTGGAGTGGTAGGAGCACAGTGGAACAGGTTAGTGCAAAAGAGCTGTCAAAGAGCTGGTCCTGATTGGATTGGAGCAGCTTCAGCAAGACATTGCCTCCATTCTGCATCATCTCCTAGAAGACCAAGGGCCTTGCATGCCTTCTTGTAAGTAGGATGAGTGTGACCATTGACTATCCTGAGATCAGCCCATGATGTTGCATTGGTTACAACTGTCAGGAGCATCCTAAGGTAAAACCTTTCTCCCTGTTTTGGTGGAGCAAAGTACATCCTCCTGATAGCTGTTCCTCTTTGCCTCTCCTTCCAAAGCCTTTTGGAAGCTACATAGACAAACTTGGTTGGAAAGCTTTGATAGGTGGTGTTGCTTTTAAGTAATCTGGTATTGGCTTCAAACCAGGCAGTGAGTGCAGTCTTATTTGCATTAGGCCTGGCAGCTACCATCTCCAAAGGCTCATTATCCTAAAAGTAGACTTCATGTTGGCCCTCCAAATGCACAGGTAATTGATATACAGGGAGATGTTCTCCATGCATGTTGAATTCAAAGATGTGCCAGCAAGCCTCAGGTTCAGAGATGTATCTGGCATTTAGGTGTTCCTTGATTTCATCCCTCTGGTCCATCTCCTCTCTGGAAATTTCCACAGTTGTCCTATCATGGCCTTTGTAGATGTACTTGTGAATGTACTTGATGGCTTCCACTGAAGCACAGACCTCCACATTGATGTGACATTTGTACTTGGCTGAGAGATAAAACAATGACTATTCTTTTCAAAGAAGCACCCATTGTCAGGTCTGGCATATTGAAGATAACCATATCTCCATACTGGGTAGCCCCTTGAAATTCCTTTGGGTATTTCTTAGAACATTTGCTATCTACCATGCACTTAGCATTGGGTTTGGCAGCTCCACATGGACTATGGACCATGTTGGTAGTAACAACCTGATATCAAAGATCAGTAACTGAATCTAGGATTTAAATAAAGCCAATACCTGATACAATTCAGGCTGAGCAATGGGATATGAAATTTGAGCAGAGACAATGGAATCCACATCAGGTGCATCCTTGATCCTGTAATGGCAATAGAAAAAGATCAAGATGTGCATGTGTGGAAGTCCTCTCTTTTGGAATTCAATGTGTATGAACATAAGCCACACAGCTGCCAAAGAGACCTTCGTTGATTTCCTTCATCACAGCATTTTTCTTGAGTTCAAATACTCTGGCAACAATATCAGTTCAATCAGCAGCTGTTTGCCTCTTCCCATTTACTGCAGATTCCTTCAAGAGAGCTTTTTCAATTTCTGACCACTTTGGATTGGCAGTCATAGTCAAGAAGAGATTAGGTTTTCCAAAGTCCCTGTAGATTGCCATAGAGTTCTGGAATAATTGCTGCATCTGTTGATCACTTCCAGTATGAGAGGATGGGAGGATAACATGACAGCTTTGTGGGGTGACTTGTTCATCTCCAGCAGCAGCATCCACTACTCCCTGATAGACTTTAGCTTTCTAATTGTGTCAAATCCAATTCAACTTGTTTTGTTCAGTTGAAGCCCATGCATCCACAACATATTGTTGTAATAGCCTCCCACTTCAGAGTAATGGTGCATTGAATTCCAAAGTTCTTTGTTGCAGCCTATATGCATAATATGCTGTTTGGGTGACTTTTGCTGATCTTTGTTGATTCTGTGGTCAAAAATAAGAGCAAATGTTGGTGTGAAATCCAGACTGTCTAGTGAGAAAGATGATGGTATAATGCAATGGAGTGTAATATGGGTGCAAGTGACTGATCTGCTTCAATTGACCTTCATGCAAGTGCAAGACTATAACACAATGATTTGATTGCTCACCTGAGCCATCTCCAGGAATTACAGCTGAAACCCCCTTCTGTTCATTGGGGTCATTATAGTGTTGAGAGTCTCCAAAATCAGCTGTAAGCTTGACAGAAAGCCTTTGTGGTTGGCCTTCTAGAACTTCTCCCATAATCTGCCTGGCCTGCTTATATAAGTCAATGAAGGAATTGACTCTGGCAAGCATATCCTGCAAAGAGGCCATTATCTGAGGATCAAGCCTGGGATTGTTCTGTTGATGAAAAGCCAATTGCTGGTTATAGTCATTAAAGTACAGTTGTGCTATACAGGAAGATTGCCTTTGATAGGAAGTAAGGCACCTGTTAGATGATGCAGTTCTCCATTGATCCTAAAGCTGTATGGTCCAGGAGCATTGGTAAAGGCATGGTCAATTTTGACTCCTAGAGATGTGAATGCAAAAGCTGCATTGTATTGACAGATAAATGTTTTAAAAGTGTCAGATAGAGCATAGTTGCCATGGAGTAGGTTTAGTAAATCTGCTGGAGCATCTCAAAGCCTGAGCAAATTCACTTGGCCTTGTAAGCAGCACATGCCAAATTTTGGATTGTTTCTGGTAGACTTGGTGAGCTTTTCAGCATAAAAATGTAGAGCTTAGCAGTGTGGACATATGACAATCATAGGACCAAGATAATGTGGTGCTATCAAATAAGGTTGTCTTCCTCTTGGAATAGGCTGAACAGAGCCAAGCTGTGGTGGAATAGAAAGTTCAATGGGAGGCTCAGTACTTCTGCTGGTATATTTTCAGCAGGATTTTCTTGTTGTGGTGGATCATTGAGTAGGGCAGGGTCCAAGTCTTCTGCAGGTCTCTGTTAAGCAGGATCAACATCTATCAGGCCATCATCAGAAGACATGTCATCCTGAGGACCCAATAAATTATCAAGAAGAGGATTCAATTGCTCTGCTGGTTGATGTTTAGCAGGATCAACATATTCCAAGTCATTATTAGAAGGTATATCATTCTGAGGACCTATACATTGAAATCCTCTTCTAGATCAGCTTCATGTTGCTGCTCCTAGCCTTGAAAGATCCTTTGAACCATAACTGCATTCAAAGGCCTATGTTCAGGATCCAGATCAATATGCTATTGAACTTTGTTAGTCAAAGTAGCATTTCAAAGAAGTGTTTGACTGACCTCTTGTTCCTGTTGCCTCAATTTTTCCTCCTCCCTCAGCCTTTCCTGATGCAAGATGGCCAAAGCTTGTTGTTGCCTCTCCTTCTCTTTGACCATAGCAATATGTCTCAGCCTTTGCTGCTCCTGCAATACTTCTAGTGCATGCTGTTGTTGAATTTGGTGGTCTGCCATTGTTTCTCTATGAGCATCTGGTCACACTCTCCTCAGTGCAGGGGCAGATAGAAAAAGCACCAATCTAGATAAGAAATTCTGCAAGAGAGCATCCCAACCTTCTGGCAGAACATTTCTGGAATCACCATAGCAGCTTGAGCAATAGCAAACTGATTGAGTCTGTTGCCTCTTCCATGTATGGGAGCAGGTAGAGGAGGCACCATTCTAGGGATAGGATTCTGTAAAGGAGCATCCCACTCTTCAGGCAAAACAGTTTCAGGAATCACTATAGAAAATGGATCATCAGCAGCAGCTGGCTGTCTAATAGATCTTTCTGAAGAGCCAGAAGTGGTGGCTATATATTAGTGATTATTCCCAAGCCTCAAATCCCCAGTTCCCATACCCTCAGTTCCCATAGATTGATTAATACCCCCAGTTCCCATACTCCCAGGCCCCAATTGAAGTGGTGGGACAATGTAATGTCAGGCAAGCCAGTTGCAGTGACATGACACAAGAGTTAGAGTTTGAACCAGTGGAAATAACCAGAATAAACTCTTTTTTCTCAAAGTATTTAAGTCATGTATTTATAGTAGAATATTATGTTTGTGATATAAACAAAGATCAAGTCATAATGGAAATGGTAAGTAAAATTTGAGGGTTAAAGTTGGCAGAAATAAGCACTGAGAAAATAGTTTTATGATAGATGTAACTGATCCATGATTAGTGGCTGTGCTTTGGGTCAGAGGCTTGCACTGCCACATATGCCCTTCTGCAGCCTGCAAGGCTCCATCAAATGTTCAACTGACTCATTGCTCTAGAAAACAGAGTCATGGGAGTGCCAGGCTATGAGGCAATGGCATTGACAACTTGTGCCATGCAGCTAGTGGGTCAGAATCCATAAGAAGTGCAACAACCTCTGTGGTTCTTGGGCTGGAGCTTCTTGACCTCAACCTGTAACATCATTAGTTCTTTGAATGTGTTGACATGCTTATCAAGGATCTCCTGGCTGAACTGTTTTGTTGAAGTATCTTGAAATTTATTGAGTACTCTCTGTAAGTTCTTGATCTTGTAGTTGGTAGGCATGTTGACTGTGATCTCATGGGGTCTGTGGCTGCATGGATAATTGCAATCTGGCCATTGCCAAAGATGGGTTTGCTTATTGTAAGTTACAACTGACCAGAGACAATCCATGTCTGAATTTATTGCTTCTCCCCAATTCTCAAATCCCACCAGAATGTTCAGTCCTTTGTCAAGACAGTTCACAACTATCCCATATGTATTTTGCTGCATGCAGGTGTGCACCTGAGACCCATAAGTAATGACTAAGGTGATGCAGTCATGACACACCATAGCCTCAAAGATGAGGAACTTCTTTATTAAATATTTGGGTACTTCTACCATAAGCTTGTTATTAGCATAGATGTAATATAAGTCCCCATTGTTGCACCAAAAAAGGTAAGCATTATTGCCTACTAACTCAGCATGGGGTCCAGGGGCATCAAAGGTGCAACTATTAGTGTAGAAACTCCAAGGAATAGAGCAGGATATTTCTGTGGCACTATCCCCTAGGCCAGGGGTAGGGGAAACTCAATCCTCACTGTCCATAGTGCTAGAGGCAGTGGTAGATTTCTTGGGTGCCATTGTTGATTCTGGGTGAAACATGGTGAGACCATTGTTTCAAAGTCTAATGCTTCCAAGACTTACCTGCAGGTCATCTTTTGGGGCTGAGCCCAAACCCTTTCCAAGGTTTGATATTGTGTTGGCTCTGTATGCTTCAAGATATTCTTCCAGCACCCTTAGGTTACTGATCTGTTTATAGGGTAGCCAGGATTTCTCATCTGTTTTCTACAGGATCTCAAATATAGTGTTTTTCTTGGCTCTTGCATGCATGATAATCTTATCAACAGCCCATTCTTTTTCACCATCATTGAGATCAAATATCTGCATATCAGTCCTTCCTGGAAACAGTTGATGATCATTTGCATTATGTATCCTTAGGAGAGAAGCATAAAATGCATCATGAATTCCCCTTCATTGCAACATGTGAGGTAAGTTGATCTTGAATGATTCATTATTCAGTGCTTTGGTTATGCAGAAAGGTCCAATATATTTAGGGGACAACTTACAAGCCAGTTCTTTAGTCATAGAGATATTCTTTGTAGATATATAAACATAATTCTCTTCTGCAAAGTCCATTTCTTGTCACCTTTTATTAGCATCCCAGACCTGTTTGACTCTTGCTCCTATGATATGATCATGGGCTGCTATAATAGCAAGTTTGAGTTGTTTGGTCAATTATCCTTCCAGAGTTCAAGAAGAAAAGTGCATATTCTGTGCTCTCAGATCATGCACAGTTTATTGCAAATTCTATTGCAGGTAGTTTCTGGACCCAATCAGTCTGATCCTTTCCAATGCAAGAGCATAACATCTGGCCTATAGTTCTATTTGCTCATTCTGTGGCTCCATCTGATTGAGGGTGATATACACTTGCCATGTTTAATTTAGTTCCTATTAACTCATTGAGTCTTTGCCAAAACTTACTTGTAAACTATTTATCCCTATCACTAATGATAGCACATGGTAAGCCATGGTGTTTGTATACTTCCATGAACACTAACTCAGCCACTTTCTTAGCCTTGTAGCTAGTCCTGCTGGGAACTAGGTGTACCATGGCAGAGTGTAAGTCTATAATTACAGTTATTGAATCATATGTCTTGAGCTATTGACTTCCACCACACATGGTTCCTGAGGTAGTCATATGTTTTTCTTGATCCCAAGTGTGCCAGTAATGAATGTGCATTGCTTATAATAATACCCTTTATGCTTCTGTTACTGACCATTACATCAAGTATGCATAAAATCCTATGTTTTCCTTCCTTTAAGTAGACCAGTCCATCCTCCTTATTTACCTCAAAGTTTCTGTAAGCCTTGGGTTGTTCAAGTATCTTTTCTAGCATTGTGTCATGCTTATCATGGTGCTTCACACTTTCTATTATGTCTACATCTGATAGCATTTGGCTAGCTGTTAGTTCAGTTGCTACATTGTGGTTTACCTCCAGACTGTCTTTGGCTGATTTAATCTTATCTGTGTGGCTGTGTTTGTGCACTTTCTGCATGTTGTCAGCCTCTGTCTTGTCACTATTCCCATTCCCACTCTCTGCTCCTTTGTCTAGACAAGGAGCATTGCTAGTAACCCATTCTTTCTGCTTGTTCCATTCTCTATTGGTTTTACTTAGCAATTTAGTCTTCTTGGTTGTCATAACCCACTCCCTGGACCACTGATCTCGTTCCCAGCCTGCTTGCTTCTCTGGAGTTTTTCTCAGTGCCCCAACAAACCCCCCAACCCTTGTACACCCTCCATGCCCACTCCAGGTAACTCCAATGCTTCTCCAGCAAACCCCAATGGCCCCCTGGCTCACTCTGATGCCTTATCCGCAGCCATCAACACTTTCCCTGACTATCCTGAGCCCCAAGAACCCTCCCTCACTGTTCCTGATCCATCATACATTACCAGCCCATCACCCTGGTTTACCCAACCTACTCTGGAGCATCACAGCAACTTCAGGACAACTTGCATTCTCAGCTGATCCTATCAGAATATTACTGCAGCCTGCTCCCTGATCACAACCAACACCCATTAACTCCACGCAGTTCTGCCAAGCCCTGCCACCACACCTGCTGTCCCTTGGAGCTCCCCAGTAGTCAGTATATAAGTTGTAGAGTAGCTCCTCATACTCTAGTCTTGATATTGCCTTACCTGATGTATTTCTGATTGTTTCTATCTCTTGTTTTGTGTTCTGTGCTACATTTCCTCTTCTCTCAGTCTCCTGGTCTTGTCTTGTCTCTATTTCTATTATTGTTCTCATTATTGTTTTGTATCTCCACCTGAATCTATTTTTGTTCTTGTCTCAACCTTGTCTTGACTCCATTTCACTCCATTCCACTCCATCTTGTCTTGTTTGACTCCATTTCTATTATTGTGTCCAAGTTCTCTTGACCTTATGCCCTTACAAACTCCATGCTTACAATTACAACCTCTGGACATTTGTTAAACCAACTCCAGATCTTGCTACTTGCTTAGTTCTAAAAGCTATCAACCTCCATTAATCCTCCATTAAGCTCTGGCTCTGCTTCCATCACTTGCATAGCCTCTGCTTACTCTGCACTCACAATATTTGCTTCCAGACTTGTACCTGATGCCCCACCAAGTCTGCCCCTTTCCCTGCAACTTGTCCTAGACTCCTCTGGACCACCCTAGACTTGTTTGGATCACTTCCCTTCACTCATCCTCCAAAGTTCCCCATGTTTAGGACCTCTCCAAGTGCTCAGTTATCAGTGCAGGGAATCATGTTTGCCTAGTAAGGATTTGCTCAGTGTAGCTGAGCCCCCATGGTCAGCAGAACCTGACACTGGTCATGCTTCATGTTACCATATTGGCCTCCAGATTGTCTCTGCCAATATTGTCAATATCTAGTGATATGCCCTCCATTCTGGCAAGTACAGGTGCAGTAGTTCCTTGAGGAACAATGCTATCTCCAGTGAAACCATCAGGCTCAGTGTATTCAGATTTTGTGCCCATGGTACTGGGTGAATCATTGGAATATATTCTAGATAGAGCATCTGACAAGATATTCTCAGATCCTGGTATGTAGATTGTTTCAAATTCAAACATGGCTAACTTCTTCATCCACCTTATCTGCCTTGCTAATAGGTTGCACTGCTTTAACAAGTGGATTAATCCCTTATGGTCAGTGAACCATCAAAGCTTTGCTCCCTAAATCCCAATGATGCATCATAGTTTCAACACTGGCTAACAGCTCAATTTCATGGGTAGGATAGTTCTGTTGAGTAGCACTCAGTTTTGCAGAGTAGAAGGCAGCTATCTTGGCCATTTTTCAGTCCTTGCCCTGACTCACAACTTCTCCTACTCCAGTCACACATCCATCTATTACAATGTTGATGGGTTGGGCATCCTCCCCATAGTCCAGCAGTAGGCTGTGGTGGTTTTGGCAGGCTGAGGCTAAGAATTTCATCAAATACCCATTGATGCATATGTGTCCATCTAAATGGTACATCATTACTTGTCAGATTATCCAGTATGCCCATTAGTATCCTTACTCAATCTATATTGTTGGCAAAGTATCCAGCAGCTCTTAGAAATGTTCTTAATAAATTGCAGTTGGTAGAAACTTTCCATTGTATCAAAGCATTGACTTGATCAGGATCTATGTGGGTTCCTTCATCATCTACAATTCAACTCAAGATCTTGATACTGTTGGCAAGTAGTTTGATCTTGGATTCACTAATGTAAAGTTTTTTACACTTAAGAATATCAATGACAATTTTAACATGCTGAATATGCTCCTTCAGTGATGCCAAATAAATTATAATGTCATCAAGGTAAATATCCAGCTATCTACTCAAATATTCTGCAAATAAATGATTCATTAGTGCCTAGTAGATAGCTGGAGCATTGCAGTCTCCCTTTGGATGACATGGCTCACCATCATCCCACTAGGGGTGTTCACAATGATGTGATGAACATGTTCAGGTATCACACATATTTGTTTGTAGGCATCCTGTCTGTCTATTAAGAATCTATATTTCCCTCTTGAGGCACACCTAAGTATTCCTTCCATATCCAGCAATGGAGAACTCATCTTCTTAGTATTGGCATTGTGTTCTCAAAGATCAATGACTGTCCTCAAGCAGGGAGGTGTTCCAGGTTTTGGGATACACAGCCTGGGTGCTATACTTTGTCTGGAAGTGATTTCCCAGTGCCCTTTTTTTAAATATGAGTCTCATTTCTCTTTCCATTGAGGTAATAGTGCTTTGGGGCACTGTAACAGCCTCCATGGATATATTTTGTCTTCATCAAGGAGCAGTATCTTATGATTTATTGCTCTAAGTGGGGGTAGAGGAACCTCTGCAGCTTTCTTGCATACCAGTTGAGCATAACCAATTAATTCTCATTGAACCTGTTCAATTTGGTCCTCATAGACCCTCATCATTCTAGAGGCTAGCTTTTAAACTCCTGACCTCTTCATTTCCACAGATACATTGCTTCCTATTACAACACATGCTGGGTTCAGTCCAACCATGACTTTGTGTTGATAAAACTAAGAGGTTCCTAAGATTACATTGTAACTAGACAGGTTCATAATGTCAAACTTTCTTGTTTCATTAATTTGCTGATATTTCATCCTAGCTTCTATGAAGTAATTTATTTTGGACTTGAACCCCTGAGCTGCCATTTGCATGTTCAATGGTGAGGTAAGGTCCCTTTTCCTTAATTTCAGTTGTCCTACTAAAGTAGTCAATACAAAGTCTCCAAGCAAACCTGAATCCAATAAGGCCCTTACTGGATACCCATCAATCTCAACCTTGATAACAATGGGATCAGGAATTACTTGGGAGGGATTCCTGGGAACTGATGCATTTCTTTCAAGTGCCATTCAGTCTGTGGCCATATTTTTGGCAGGTTTTATGGCATTAAGTTGTAGTTCCTCAGTAGTGGGATCATAGTTGTCTAGCTCCCTGAGCACATTTGTCATGGGCTGATTAAATTCCTTATGCCAATATCTGGGTTTGTCATCTTGTAGTGCAGACTCAAGAGCAGCAAAGTCCAGATTTCTTGCCCAAGTCTCAGAACTCATAATGCTTGTTTTGTACAGCTTGAGCTTCATGCCATATCCTCTTGCAATACCATTGTCTTAGGTTGAATCCATCTTGTTCAACAATGACTGCCTTGACTCAGGTATGTATTGCTAACCAATCATCAGTGATATTATAATAGCAGTGGCTATTTTCCTCAGATGCCTCCATTACAAAGAATCTTTGGCAGCATGTCTTCTTGTGGGCACTGAAATGCAAATACCCCTTTTTCAGGATCCATGCTATTTAGTCAGCATGGGGGTTTCCTACCTCAGCCTTTCAAGCCCATCTTTGAGTTCCACAAAGGTTGATTTCCCTTTCAGCTGCTTGTGACCATGCATAATGAAGCATAACAGACTTGTCCTCCTTTAGAATCCAGTCTTCATCTACAACAAGTCCATCATTCACTCTAAGTAAATCATATATTATGTACTGATTGTCTGATATCCTATATACTAGAAATTGTTCTTCTTTATCCAGCTTCTCATATTGTTTATCACCCAGGTATGGCTGTTGGGAGTCCAGCAGAAACATTGCTCTTTACACATATGGGTCACTGGTGAGTTACTTGAGTTTTGAGTTCTCCAATCCTAACTCTTTGCAGGAAATCTGAACCAATCCTCCCAAGTTCTTGGAGATTTGGGGCAGGGGTTTCCAAGTTGCTCATTTCTGCCTATGCCAGTGGGGCCTTCCTTGAGGCACCTTTACAACATGCACATTTCCAAACTTGATAGTGGCTACAAGGATGTGGGCACCTGAGGTTTGTAACTCTGTTTGCCCTGAATCATGTAGCTCTTCTGTCTTTTTAAACCTGAAGCTGATATTATTGCTCCTGACCCCAGGGGAACCATTTCCGCTTGTCATTACTTTATCATTGTCTGGCCAGTTTGAGGAAATATAGCCCTTTTCCCCACATTGGAAGCATCATCCCTCAGCCTTATATTTTGCTATCTTGGCTTCAGACAGTTTGTTACTCTTAGTCTTAACTTTTCCTTCCTTATTCCTGAATTTTCCATTCTGTTTATTGTCAGATCTATGCTTATGCCAGTTGTTAGTTCCCAAATCATGGGTGTGCTTTGTCTGATTGTAAGAGGGGGATCCTTTGTAAGAGCTTCCACTGCTGTGATTCCCACCAGGCTTCTCATGGTTGCTGCTGCCATTTGATTTATTTCTCTAGTGGTCCTTCTTTTTGTTGCTATCACTTAGCCCCATTTCTTGGGTGATTTTGTACATTTCTACAGCATCTACTATGGCTCTCCATTTTTACTGTTTAGAATTGTATTTGTTTTTAGATAACTTCTCCTGTAGCTGAAGCTGAAGGCCATTCTAAAGTTTTCACACCTTTTCTCTTTTATGGATGTATCCAACTATCTGGTACATTTTCTTAAGCTTGGCTGGATAAGATTATACCTGCTGTTGACCTTGCTTGAATTGATCCAGCTTTTGTTGTTTCTTTTATACAGAAGTTGTGTGGGGAAGCAGTAGTTGAATAGACATTTCATAAACTTTGTAAGTCCCAATTATACTCTTCCATTGATATCTTGTTCACATAAAATTTATATGCTTCTTCTGTCAAGAAGTAGGATATCTCTTGTACTTGATCTTCCTCTGGTATTTGTCCCTTATTGCAATATGCTACACTCTGTGACACAAACTTGAAGTACTTGTGTGAGTCAGCTTCTCCATTATATATTTCTGGTGGGGTTGGCCTGATTGACCCATATCTTCCTTTGCACTTTGAAACCTGGATGCTTGTGCTGTTTCCTTCTCTGTCATCATTAGAACTGGATTTGTTCTTATCTTGGCCATGATAATTTCAGAGATTGGATCTTCTGGCTGGATGATTGCCATTGCTGTCACTACTATCCCCAGAGGAGTCTCCAGGATCTGGATTAGGCTGGACACTGAGCTTCTTGGAAGCATGTCCTAGGAACATACCCTGGTCAACACACTTGCTTGATTGTATCTGTAGTCCCTTTCCTGATGCAGAGGATTTCTTATTAGTGGGTCTTCCCAAGACTTTGTCAATCATGGATTCCATTTTACAAGACATAAGTTCAACTGATTTTCTACTAATGTCTTTACTGATTTTAGTCAAGTCTAATTTGTACTCTTTTTTCTTGACTATAGACTCAGGATGTTCTTCCTTTTTGGCTGTTTCTTCTATTAGGATCTGATATAATTCCTGTTTTTCTTCCTTGGAGAGATTCAGTTTCACTAGCTTGTCTTTGGTCTGATTTCTTAAAGCTTCAACAACATGAGTTGAAGCCATCATGGTTTCATAGGCTTCATTCTGGACTGCCTCACAATTTTCTTTGGGTGGATCTTTATGTGGGATGTACCCTCCAGATCTTCTTTTAGCTTGTGTGTCTGCAAGTTTGGATTCTGTGGACCAATTAGTTATGGGTTTTAGTTCAAACTCATTAGATACATTGGTGCAGTCAGCATAGATACTGTTATTACTATGCTTATGGCTGTGGCTATCATCTGACAAATTCTCCTAAGTTGGGTCCATCTGACTTTCCTGCCTTAGTGTCAGCTAGGGGTCCATCCCTAACTGGTTTGGTGATTCTATCAGCATGTGTTGCCATCCTAGGCAATCAACTGTTTTCAAAGAGGTTTTGTAAGTACTCACAAGTGTGGATATTCCCAGGTGATCAAACCAAGGGGGGTTCCAGTAGGTATGGTGTATGGTTTTAGCAAATAGAGTGTGAAAGGTTAAAGATATGTATGTAACATCAAGCAAGCCAGTTGCAGTGACATGACATGAGGGTTAGAGTTCAAACTAGTGGAGAGAGAGAGATTTGTTTTTATTTGTTTCAAGACCTATTTTCACATGGAATTATTCCCTGAACATTGTGTTCTAGGTCCTACAGTATGTAATAGGGGGTGGTAATTATGGACACTCCGGCTAGTTCTCTGGCCTGATCCCTTTTCAGCTGATGCCAGTTATGCCTCATAGCCACTTTACTACAATTTGACTTTTGTTGGAGTTCATACTACTTCCCATCCTAAGTCCCACATCATCTGCCATTAATGTGCTGTCCCAATTTCTAAACTCAGCTATACTTGGCAAGGCTTACTGTGTGTGTGTTGGTTTATCCTGTGAGAAATGCCACTCCAACTCAAAGCTCCCATTTCATCACACCAGTAAGGGTGTCATGACACACCCTTCCCTATGCCCAGACAATACTTTCAGAAGATCAATCCCAAGATTCAGAACCCATGATGGAATGGCCAGTGGGCCACCTAAGTGACAGACATGCTGCACTGATTGGCTAGGCACCCAATCAAACCAGCAGCTGCAGACTTAACCTCACTGAACCATCTGATGGACTACACAGTAATGTCAGCAGCCTGATCAAACTGTTGACTCCTATCCTCTTGCCTACCCATACCTCAACCTGCTTAGTCAGCAAGGATCCTGAGACCCTCTCCTAAATCCATCAAGCCAGGAAAACCTTCTGTTTTTGTCATCTGGTCATGAGCATAGTAGTCACCATGCCTCATTGTATCATGTGCTGATTGGTCATTCTGGGGTGGCCTGACCAACAAAGCCTTCATAATCAACATGTGCAGGCAGTGGCTTTCCGGTGGTGTTGAAGAACCCACATGGTGTCTAAGGTGTTTTCCACACAGGCACACTTAGCCAGAGTCAAAACCCTGGCCTTGCACTCACAGATCATGTGACCCACTTTGGGATGCAATGGTGCCAGCTGAGCCACTGCACCCCTTCAAACCAGTGGAAATAACCAGAATAAACTCTTTCTTCTCAAAGGATCTAAGTCATGTATTTATAGTAAAATATTATGTTTGTCATGTAAATAAAGATCAAGTCATAATGAAAATTATGAGTAAAATTCAAGGGTTAAAGTTGGCAGAAATAAAGCACCAAGAAAATAGTTTTATAACAGATGTAACTGATCCATGATTAGTGGCTGTGCTTTGGGTCAGAGGTTTGCACTGCCACAGACAACCACAGTATTGATCTGTTCCAAAAATCTATTGTTTCTATTTGCACAATGACCACTAGGATCTGTCATTTGTAACTGTTTAAGTCTTCTTTGAATCCTAGCTTGTTGCCTTTGGCTTTCATGAGTAGTAAGTGGTTGCCTGAAACATCCATTGTTAAGCATTCTAATAGTCAAAAACCATTAAAATTAACTTGCATGATGAGATGTTCAATATATCAATAGCTCAGTGTGGTTAAAGATCTACTAATGAGCTTGTGAGTCAATGTCAATCAATCAATAGATGTGACCAAACATACTTTGTTATGTGGCCTCCTTTCCATAACCTCAGAAATGTCCATTATTTGGTCATGTTGTGTCAAAAAAACATGCAAGGTGTGAAAAACACTGTCCACTAAATTGCATTTGGCCTTTTTGACACCTACAGGCTATCTGGCATGTTTCAAACATAGTCAAAAGATGGTATATATATATGAAAGTTGTCTACTATGATTTTTTTTTCAAAAATAAAACTTGATCAAAGTGCAAAAAACAGCCAAGTTACCCAAAAAGGAAGGTTCTTGATCAGCCTTACTCAGTACAAAAGTTGTCACATAGGCACAGCCACTTTCCCAGTTGTCATGTATATTATAGATATAGATATAGAAGCTGCAGTGTCAGCAATGTGATAGCAACTGCAGATTCTAATTTTTGCCTGACTTTTGAGCCTTGTCACCACTTTAACTGCATTGTCAAATGTCAAAGGAGTTGGATACAGTCAAACCCCCATAGCCTATATCCTTTGTAACCCATAACTCCTTAAAACCCATGGGTTCAGGCCATCCACCAACTTGTTTGCAGGAAAATTGGAAAAACTCTCCCCATACCCCATAACCCATATTTTGCTCAAAATAGACAGATCTCTGACTGGTAAATTGACCATATGTTATATGTAGAATTCAGGATTGCCATACCACTAAGAATATTACCTGAATTCATATCACTACATTAAACCACTGCCTGTCATGGAGTTTGTCTAGCTGCATGAGACCAGGGCCAGATCTGAACAGGTGCCTAAACACATTGTGATGGCTTGTCCAGAAAAATGGTCCATTTAGCCAATGTTGACTGTGTGAAAGCTGATATAAATAGATTCTGTCTAGGCAGCTAGACAGATGTAGACAGAGGTGAACACACCTAGGCAATGTCACTTTGTTTAGATGCCTCTAGATGGTATATTCAGAGTGTTTTCAGGCAAGGTTTGAGCAGTCCAGCTGGTGGTTAGTATATCAATATCAGAGAAGTCTCCAATACTCATACAAAATGGCAAACTCACCTATCATGATTATGATGATTGTTAAGTAATATTCATTTGTCAGTTTTTTGCAACTGGATCATTGTGCAACTGAGAAGATACTTAAATCCTCACCATACACATGAACAACATTGACACTGTTTTGACCATTGATATTCTGGATCTCTGACATCCTATCCATGCAATGTTTGGCAATCATGTGTAGCAGAGTCATGGTAACAACACCCATGACAATATTACATGTTATCCCAGCAGTAATGCAGGCCTATATCCTCTCTAGTCAGCACCACCACAAATTAATTATAATGGAGTGTTTTCTGGAGTTTCTGCATTCAATTTGAACATGGGTGGAGATGATAGCCAGTAGTGAGACTTCACATTTGACCTGTTTTATGATTTATCAAACTTTGCTGACTTACTGTACTGAACAGTTTTTTTAGAAATCAACAGGTACCTCAAGATTCCATGGTTGGCCCTATGCAGCACCAGGCAGCTCCCAATTATACTCAAACCCATAGTCATCAGCAGAATTGTTCTGGAATAGGATTGGGGGCTGCCATCAACAGGAGCATTGATGTGGTCCTATGCTGCCTAGTGCTGTGCAGGAAACCCAAAAAAGGAAGACCTATACACTAGCAACTAGATAGGGTAGCTGGCAGTAGGAAGTTAATAAGAGGGCAAGTCAGTAAACTGTCCCAGAAAACAAGAGCTAATGAGTGTGAAGTGATCAAGAAGTGGAAAAAGTTGCTATTGCTAGCCTAAGTCACTAGATGGTAACAAAGGGTCACTAGGAAAAAGAGAGGGAAATGACTGAAGATGAAGAGAGTTGCTAAGAAAGGGGGAACTAGGCAGTAAAAGGGAAGTTGGGAAATAAAGGAAAAGTGAAGACAAAAGAGCTGGGGGACAAATGCAAACTTGTCACTAGCCATAGTTGCTAGTGTTGCTAAGTTGAAATAACACAAAGGGCACCCATAGTCAGTACCACACAAAGTCAAAAGTGAGGTCAGCAAGACTTGTCACTAAGTTGTTGTCAATGGCAAGCAAAAGAGCAAAAAGAGATCTTAAGCTGGTAAGCTTAGAGCTAGTGAGGGGGGAACAGTACTCTGTTCTGTTCTCTTGTCTCTATGTACAGGCAGTATTTATACTGTTTGTAGGTATAGTATTAGAAAGGAAATATTAGTTGCCACCAGCAACAGCATCTGCCAAGGTGTTTATGATACATACTGAGTGTCAGTTCTGGTAACCAGGTCAAAGTATGCAATGTCAATATGATGTGTAAAATTTGTTAATCACAGAAAAGCACATTTTCAACATCAATACCCAAAGTGTAGACACTGTTCAAGTCTGTTTTGTAAGCTCAACAAGAAATATGATAAGTAAGAAATCACACAACTGTCAATATATCCCTATTTGGAGTGGAGGTGGTGTTGTTGCCAAGTAGTGTTGCTAGCAGTTGTTTGCTAAGAAAGGTCTTGGCCTTGTCATTCTATCTAGATCCAAAGCCCAGACTTCATGTGATGTGACTCATGATCAATAAGTCTTGTGGTTACTAAAATCCTGTGCAAAGGCTACACCATTCCAGACCTTGGGGCTAGGCTTCATGTGCTGAGTGTCATGACTTGTGCCATGGCATGTACAATATAGTCAGCTGCTGTCCAATCAGAGATGCCAAAAACAGTGCTCAGTGACAGGCAGGTCTTCAGCATAAGTATTGCTGATAAAATGTACTAATACATTATGAACTTATTGGCATTCAGACACCAACATCACACATCAGTTCAAGCTCCTCCTGTAGCATCTATGACCCATGCAAGGGTTGAAATGCAGTCTTCTGCCACTGGCTCATTGGATCACACCAGCTCAGTCTCTGATGTGACTCCTGGATCTCAGCCCACACTTGAGTCACTGATGGCCTCCATTGTGTTAAACCAGGAAAAGACCCTTCAGCAGAATGAAGAACTCAAACAACAAGGGAAGAGGTTCAGAAATGGCTTACTTTGTTGGAACAGCAGCAGCAAGTGACTGGAAGTGATGCAGGGAATGCAGAGCCCACCTAAAATTGGCCAAAGGTCATAGGAAGGCTGTAGGTACTTCCAAGGAAGAGCCTGGAGTTGAGGTTCTTGGAAAGAAACCCTCAGAGCTGTCAGTTGAAGCACAGACACTGAGAAAACATCCTCAAGTCTGTCACAAATCTTTTCATATAACCAGTAAATGGCTAATAATAGACCTTGTGATCTTCATTATACCCAGGTTACCAACAAATTTCACACAGTGAACAGCATCTCCATCAGCACCATGTGGCCAGACCCCAATGAGATATGTGTCAACGCAACTACTAACAAGCAATACTGAATGCCATTCTTCACGAAACACATGACTTACCACACCAACACAGACTTCTTTAAAGTGGTTGCACAAAGTGTCTTTCTTAATTTACAGGTATTGATTTACATCTATACAGGGGATAGACTGATAGTTAATCATATGCAGGATCCTAGTGACTGCATGCCTAGCCTTCATGACTCCACACTTGCAACATTTGTGACACCTGTAACTCACACCATGCCAGTTTTTTTCAGAAAATGTCCATCAGTATATCACAACTACGTAGTCTGAAGCTTTGAATCATCATATTAAGACTTGTATAGACAGAGGGGACACAGAAATATTGCCAAGTCTGCCTATCCAACCATCCAAATGAAATCAGGGCCATCTAGACTCCATCAGAGTCTCGAATGGACCATTGTTCATCCGAACTTAGCCGATGGATCGGCTAATTGTGATTTGCCGGCTGCCCAGAGTTTACCCACCACCCGCACAGCCCTTGTCTAGATTTAGTAGTTCGGATCACTTACCAACTTTGGCTAAGTTTGGCTAGGTCGGTTCGACGAACTAGCCGAAGGTCTGTTTTGGAGGGGGTTGAACGTAGTGTAGAATGAATGATTCTGTCTCTCTAACTACAATGTCTGAAAGTCCTCTGGAAATCCTCAAAGCAGGCCTCTCTCAACTCAAATCAGGAACAGAAACTCATAAGCATGACATTTTTTCACGACTTTTGAGGAAGGAAAAGAATTTGGATGCTGATGAGACATGGTTGGACAATGATGCCAACTTGGTTGATGAAGAAGCCGTCATCAAAATTCTTCATAAGGATCTGGACTATGAACATGGACTGGCTCAATTGAATACATCAAAGAGTCTAGTAGAGCAACTTATGGTGCTTGGAGGAGGTTTGAAAACAGCTGTTGGCATGAAGAAGAAGTGGCATAAGAGTGTTATCATTGACAAAACAAAGTTTTCACCAAGTGTTGACAGGACCTTGAAAATTGCAACATCAAACCACATGGAGATCAGGACCCAGGAGTTAGTAACATGTGTAACTATTTCCTGGAGAATAAATCACTGAGCCCTAATGCGTA